>CM060906.1:781984198-783234198 GCA_030737815.1 Allium fistulosum
TTTAACAAGGATAACATTTAGCTATCTATAGTTAACTCATACAATGTGCATGCTCCAAGCAATGAAGCGCGTGTTAGAAGATTCCAAAATTCCTAAGAAATAATGTGCATAAGTATTTACTCACGTCCTTGAGGAGTGATAAGTGGTTTAATTTCCAAAAATTAGAAAAAATTATTTATTTACACGAAGAGTGTTTCTGAATTCTTTAATAGTTAATCTTATAACTATATATTCTGCACTCAATTTACATTATTATGCACATTTCTAACATAAATATGTTACACACTTTCCCGAATCGCATAAAAAACACAAACTATATACTAAAATTGTGAAACTGTCAGAAAATCAAATCGTACTTAGTTTTATTCCATGTTTTGGTATGCAGACTATTCAAATCATAAGTCACTAGTCGTTTACCAAGTGTTCGAAGTAAACAGCCCTGTGAATTGGGGGCATATACCGATACTCAAGTAGAAATGCTCAAAAACAAAAATACTTCACTAGTTATGTTACTTCAAACAAGGAATTTTGGTAGTAATCATTAGACTAGATAAAATAAAATAGAACTAAACAAAGTAGATATAAGTGCACAGAACATAAATAAGCTGATAAGCAAAGTTACAATCAAAATGTCAATAGTATATTACTTACAATTGTTTTTCTATACAAGGTAAAAATGTGGGGGCCATACCCACATAATGCCGGCCAACAAAAGGAAAAAAGTACAGACAACGCAACAAAATCAGTAAGTGCAGACTCTGCACTTGAACAAAACAACACAAAATGACTCGGAATCAGACTAACCACTATCTTTGCACCGGAAGTGGTATCGTTGCCGGTAATGCCAACTATTTCCTCGGTGCTGATGTCCTCTTCCTGCTCTTTAATTTTCTCGGAAGTTTCCTCTTTAGTCTTGTGCTTCCAAGAACTACGAGAGCTCTTAGAGGACTTTATCGCCTCAACTTTCTCCTTCTTGATGGCAACCAGTTGTTGTTGAGATTTGCACGGCTGCTCTATCTGAGTCTCCTGCTCTCGAACTTCGGTCGCCGTGAAGTCATCCTCCAAAGATATGGAAGGATCATCCAAGCCATGTAATACAACGATTTTCTCGGACTCCGGCCCCTGCTGCGAGCTGGACACGGACACGACAACCTGAGCATCTACAAAAATGAGCACGGACGCGGTAGAGATAGCGATGGGTCCAGGCACCGAGGAAACCGGCGGATTGGCAAAAAAGGAAGACGACCTATAAGATCAAAAATGAAATCATTAAGTTCGACCTGCTCTTTCGACGTAAGTTGAAAGTTCTCGAACTCGGGGAAAATAAGAAGATTACCTGCACCAGAGACGTGACCTAAAATGTCAATCTCATATTCACCGTCCTCTCCCTCCTAGGATGGTTTCACAACCCACAGAGAAGCTTCAAGCCAAGAACTTGTAGGTGGATTGCAGAGCTGCCCCGATGGTTCACCGGGACTGGAAATAAAAGGCTCCGACAACGCTTCAGCAGTTACCATCATGGCAGCATCAACAGCTTCCTTCTCCCTTTCAATTTGCGAAATCTCCAAGCCTTCTAGCAGCGCTTTCTTTGATTCTTTATTAAGATTAGCATTCTCTAGCTCTCGCTCGGTATAAACATCCCCACTATCATGGAAATGGGTCAAAGTTTCCTCCTAAACCATGGCAAGAATGCGCGGGAATTTAGAGCCCAAGTAATTGAGACTCCCCTGGTGCAACAGGGAGTTGACATAAAAGTTTAAGATGGTTTCATCCATCTTCTCCATCTTTCTCTCAAAGGCGTTCTGAAGCTCCAAATAGTCTGCCGTAAAGGCGTCCTTTTCAACTTTGACACGAGCTTTATTGGCGCTAAGCTATGCAACTCGATCATGGAGCATGGCGATTGTCTCAGCCTTGTCGGATATGATTTTATCGCACAACCCATTGACTTCTACATATTCCTTATTGTTTTATTATGCCCCTCTACGATAAGGTCGTGGTCGAAAATGGTCTTTATTTGGCCTCGGTTGTTGCACTGCAAGCTGCCACCTCCTCTTTCAACTTGGCTTCTTCTACATGAGCCTTCTTAATTTCGTCCTTGTAGACGATTTCTATTCTCTCGTGAGCCTCTTTTAGCTCTTTCAGCAAGCCGGCGCTGTTCTTTCTTTCTCGAAGCGCCGCATCTCTTTCTTCTTCCGACCGCTTGACTTTAGGATTGCGTTCCGCCAATTCTTTATTGTAGTCATCCTTCTTTGATTCAAAGGAGAGGATTTCTTGATAATTATTGCGATTCGTGTCCGCTAGTTTTTTAAACAATTTCTCCCACCCCTCGGCCTGCTCTAAATAATTCTGGATTGCCTGAAGGTGGGGCATGTATGTATCTTTGCGAACTGGATGAAGATCACGATCAAATTTAACTCCCTTTAAAAACCACTTAGGGAGCGCTTCTTCAAGCCTGGGAGGACCGGACGGAAGAACATAGGTAGATCTCCGGTGCGGGCATGAAGAATCAGGGCAAGCGCCACATGAGATGAGGGGACTTGAGACAAAGATGGAACGAAGACAGAAGAGACCGGGATTTTAGGACCGATTGAAGCGGGTGCCGGAGTGGAGACTTGCTGTTCCGATGAATGAGAACCACGATCAACTTTTAACTTTTTAGACGGCTCCTCTCGCTCATCGAAAGTCATTCTTTTCTCGTATCTGCCCTTGTACACTCGACCCCATTCCCTCTCATCTCGGCGACAAGCTTCAGCCTCTGAATCTTTTCTCCTTCTCCATTCCTCCTCTGTCACTACACCAGAAATGCTAATTAGGCAGTGCTTTTGGCCGTATCAAATGGAATTAGGCAGTGCTTTGGGCCGTATCAAATTTTGGCGTGGTTAATAATTTGATACAGCCCAAAGCCGTATCAAATTGATGAATTTGATACGGCTCAAAGCACTGCCTAATTCATGAATTTGATACGGCTCAAAGCACTGCCTAATTCATGAATTTGATACGGCTTTAGGCCGTATCAAATTCATGAATTTGATATGGCTTTAAGCCGTATCAAATTAATGTATTAAAGAAAAAAATAATAATGCATTGCTCTCTATTTTTCACATTACATGTTCCCTTCTTCTACATCGATGCCTACGGTCAGCAGTCAATTAAAAATACAAATAAATGGACAAGCTTAGCACGTATAAAAGAGTATTACGATAAGATGCAAAACAAATGCTCATGCTATGCAACTATTGCTTAGCAGAGGGTTGGCACTGGGACTGATCAGCCTTTATACATTTATATTATCAACATACTTTTATATTATCAATATTTTCAAGGAAAAAACATATTTTCAATATTACACAATCATCTCATCCCTTACATACCTCACCAGACAGCAATTGCTCCTTCATCCCTACCACATTTTCTTCCATGAACTCCTATCATTCACTCTCCAACATCCCTCCTCCATAAGAAACTAGACAGTTTCCACACTTCAAGCCTTAAACAAAGTGCTGCACCACTCTTGCAACTACAATTACAACATCTGCCTATACTTCATCTCCTGTGCATTCTTGTACATCCATGTGCACCACTGTGCACATCAAATTAAAAAAAGGAAAACAGCAAAACAAGTTCATCCATCCTCATTAATGTCCACCCACCTCACCATCAATCTGCCTCACATCATCAGTTCAAACAATCAGACTGCCTCTCCAAACACCCCACTGCATTCCCATACAACTAGCCACTTCCATCTCTTCCGAAATCCCTGCTACCATCAATACAAACTCCCTCCCTCACAAACCAAGACATCCACCTGCAACTGCACAAACTCAACCAAAAACTCCTTACTACCTAAACACTCTTCACCATATACCCATACATCACCTTCTCCATAATCTGCAACCTCCCCCTACACAACATTGCAACCCAACCACCTTCAACAACCTCTTCAACCAATAAACACCACCATTCAAACAATCTCAATCGTGTATCTCGACTTGGAAGCTGCTGCTTCGTTTTCAGGGATGAAATCCAAATCGATGACTAGCAGAAACTAGAGCTACCTTGAGAACCTCACTGTCGCCGCTACTGAATGCTACTGAGATACACGTGGAGTGCCTGATGCGGTTTCGAACTATTGGATGTCGTAGATGCTTAAATAGTGGCCGCCTGGGTTTGTTGCTACAACTGATGATGACTACGCAGATCAGATGCTGTAGTTGATAAACAAAATGGTAGCTACCTAAAACTTGCGTTGCTTGAATCTTGATCTGAAAATCGGTGCTCTCGCGTTGAGGAATGCGGTGGTGAAGTAACTGTCGTGTCTCGCTTGTATGCTGGCTGATTTTGTTTTGAAGTACTGGTTTTCGATGTATCTTGAGAAGCATCGTTGAGTGGTTGATCTGTGTGTTGAAGGTGATTTCTTCCTCAAGCCTTGGAATGAGATTTAGGGATTGTGAGCAGGGCGTGATTTAATTTAGGGATTGTGTAATTTAGGGATGGAGCGAAATGAAAATAGTGCGGGAAATGAAAACTAGCGCGAGAAAAATGTAGTGATCCGCGGCCTTTCAAACGTAGGGTTAGATTTTAGGTGTTGTGGGGGGTGTGGATCGCAGAGGCAATTTGATACGGCTCTGAGTCGTATCAAATTTGATACGGCTTAGAGCCGTATCAAATCTCCGCTTCCTGGTGTGCCAAATTTGCTGTTTTGGTGTAGTGTGTTTCACGAAGTTGGTGACGGCCGGAAGATTATTTCCACCAGCGTTGAGAGTCAGTAAATTCCTTAAGATCATCATAAAGGTCACATCCTCTCATGGTACCTGACATGAAGAATAAATAAAGAGCCTTAGAAATGGAGAATAAGCATGGAAAATATGTGTATAAGTGAGTGTAACCCTAGTGAAATGTGTAATGTGTTTGGGGGAGAGCCTAAAACGACGTCACAAACCAGATCAGACACACGTTGTGGAAGGAATCGGACTGACTTCGAGCGCAACATGGTCCGGACGAGGAGACACCTCCTTAAATTTGAAGTCTTTCTCCTTAAGTGTGTTAAAATCGACGTAAACATTATTCAAATCTCCAAAGTATATGCCAGCATCTTTAATTGGAGAATCCCGACGTCGTCTGACTTTTGGAGCATTGTCTTTACCACTCATGTTCGGGGGAGGCAAGCTTGGTACAACGGGACTCATCCCCGGAGTCTCATCGCATGATTCAAAATCTCCATTGTCGGATTCTACATAGAAATCATCGTCGTCACTAGAGGTGGACTCATCGCTATTGCTCCCAATCTCACCCTCCTCCTTTTCTATGTCTATCGCGGCTTTGCCTTCTCTTTGATTAAAATCCTCTTCCTCTTCTTCCGGAATCGGAGGCATTCTAGCCAGGCAACTGGCTTCGATTGCGGCGTCTTTTCCCTCATGAGTCTCTCCAGCTGACTCGCTGAGCCTTCCCTCTCTTGGAAAACACCCTCTTCGAAACCATGAGATGAAGAAGTGGATCACGTACGTATCCTGGATCAAGAAGGGGATGGACCTCAACTGGTACTGCAGACCTCCTTAGATGCAACAGCCCATATCGGAGTAGATTCTCATCTGTCAAGAAGAATTCAACTGATCTCTCCTCGGCATCGACAGCCTTCAGGGTTCGGAAAGTTTCATCGAGAGATAAGACCTTGTTCAGCATCGAAATAACTGTAGGAAGTATTTGACACGTTAGAAATTCCATAGCAACATATCAGAGCTCTATAAGTAAGAAAAAGAACTTACCCCCGGTTGTTTAGAGACGATTGAATCCCTCGGGACACCTAATAAAGAAGTATTGAGCCTTGAATTGAGATAAGTTGCTCTGCAATCGCAACACAATTTTACAGTTTCTTTGGGCCTCAATCACAACCGAGGATGGACACTCGTCTCTTCTTTTGAAGGAGAGAAAATATCTTAACTCGTCAAAGCTCGACGAACGGTTGAGAGTCTGCATGAAAAGAACGTGCAGGCATGTTAGAATAGCGTATCTATTAGGATGAATCTAAAACGGAGCGATTCCCAAGTTTAAGAGGGTTTCCCTTGAAAAGTCATTGAAGAGGGGCCACTGCTCCATTCAAGCACATATACCGATGAAAAGCAGTATATCCCGGAGGCAGCATATGAGCAAAATTCATCTTCCTCTGGAAGGCACATGTCTTCCTCTAGAATGTCGTGCTGTAGGAAAATGTTATGCAATACTTTAGCAGAAATCAAGGAGGAGGCTCTCTCCGATGGATTGAGTAGAACTCTAAAATTAGGAGGAGATCGATCCAAGACTGGACTGATTGGAACTAGCTGGCCATATTCAACCTGTGAAGTAGAAGAAGGAAGGGCGACAGATGATGACTCATCCTCTGAAAGCGTAGGACTTCTTCCACTAGACTTACATCGAGAAGATGAGTCCTTCATTCTAAACATCAGGACTTGCATCCAAAACGGTCAGGTGATTCTATTCTAAAATAAGAATCCCCCTACAACACTTGAATTTCGAAGAAACATTAGTTCATGCTAACATGCCTGCTGGATTTTAAGTATGTACAGGGCGAGTGCAGTGTGGTATCTATAGGTGGTGGGCTCGGTGTCCTAAACACAACAAACGCTCTATCCCGTGTAGATAGTATGCTCGTAGCTGAAAGGGAAAAGGACTTCCCATATCGCTTTCTTTTTTAAATTACTTTTTCTACACTTACCCGTTATCGATCAATAATCGATAACGGATCTGTTGTCTGAAACGATGTAGAAAGTTCTTTCTAGTATAGGTACACCGTACATGCAAAAGAAAGCAAAACCAATTCACGATGTGTCGTGCGGCATCAGCAATTGGACATGGCACAAGTCAATTCTAGTTCAATGGAAAAAGACAGTAAAACATCTCATGCACCGGGGTAAGGCCCGAATGTCATTCCCTGAAGAACTCAAGACTTGATTTATCATCTTCCTCCATTAAACCGCAATCGACTCGGATTTCCCACGACTAACATCACGAATACAACTCCATCGCCAAATTGATAAACGAACGTCGTAATCATCAAACCCACCTTGAATTAATGACAAAACACGAAGACGGTTAAAGTTTTCAAATCAGCGAACTAAGTACGCTGGATCGTCGACGATCCAAGGAGGCAAACGGAAGAAACTAGGGTTTGGCATAGCAAGGATCGAGGCGGCGGCAAAGCTCTAAATTCGATGGTAAGGCAAAGTCGACGGCGTCGATGGAAGCTTGGTTGAAGTGGATCGGGTTGCTGGAGAACTTGGATCAAATCGCTGAAGGAAGGTGGCTTGAGTCATAAGAAGCAGGAGGATCGGGTCGTGAGAGGCAAGTAAGAATTGAGAAGAGTCAGCTCATGTCATTTAAATAGAAGGGTTAGACGAAAAAAATTGTTAAGTAATTAGATCGCTAGCGATCCATCAAATTCCTAGCATCCGATCTCGAACTTGAATAACAAGATCCATATACAACTTCAAGGCATTCTGGAAAGCTATTGAATAGAATTTGGCTCGTTACGACAAGTAATGGCGGTCCAGGTCAGAAATTAGCAAGTGACAACATAGTCTAATGCAAATTCATGTTGCCTTAACATGACTCTTAGGAACCCGACGGGCAGAAACTGAAAAGCGATTACTTCCAGAGCACGCCTTGTTTTCAACGAAGACATACTCTGGGGGAAAATGTAATCCGAGTTTTTAACCCAGCAGAATCCAGCAGAAGTCGGAACAAGTTGATTGAGTCAGAATAGCTCAAAGCCAACTGAAAGGACTAGAACAAGGAGCCAAAAGAAGTCAGGAAAAAAGAAAGAAAAATACTCTAGGGGCATGGATCGCTAGTGATTCATGGCTTATTGATCGCTGGCAATCCATGTTATTAACTTAGGAGTTCACGAACAACGTCGATGCAAGACAACGAAAGCTATTTAGAAGGCAAAGTCCAAAATTATGCTAAGTATGTGGATCGCTAATGATCCACATACCATGGATCGCACGCGTTCCACACTATTGCGTCTATCGTCTATGATCCTCATGGAGCAAGGCAAGGGGAGGATAATAGGCAATTGGCTCGCCTTCGAACCATTCCAATGGATCGCTAGCGATCCATAGCCTAGCAATCCATCCTTTTAGCTCGAGTCGCGGCATGACCTCCAATGCGCCTTCTTGTGTTGATCTGCAAGCATGTAACGAGTAGGCTTGGCCCAGTAGCTCTCCAACCTCTATAAATACAATCCAACCTAGAACATAAACGGGATCTTCCGGACTGGTTGCTGAAACTCTGCAGAAAGCTTTCTTCACTCTTCTCCTTCCTCACAATGGTCATCCAAAGGGTTCACTGTGATTCTCCAGTGAACTCCAACATTGGGGACTTGATCTAACTAGGGATATTCAAGAACTTTATAATCTGATTAACTCTATGACAACAATCAGTCAATAATAATAAAAACTATAAAGTGGACGTATGCTTCATTAATAGCTAAACCACTATAAAAATCTTCTTGTCTTCTTTCTATTTCTGCTCATTTACGTTTATTCTCTATATTATTGCTCTGTAAGAACAGGGCTGGTGCTTTCACACTCAATCCGGGGTGTTGGTCCATTTTTTGGATTAACACACATGATTGTACATGGTAGCTTTTTGGAAACCTACTACATAGGCTGCAATTTGCTGTTTCAAAATGATAAGCAATAGCTCTGACTTATCACAGTAGCATGGATTTATCACTTCAAGGTGTACATGACAACCTATAAGAGCCTTCTAGAACTCCCCACGACCGCTTTGATTCATCACTCAAATATGGTACGTGATGGTTTTACTAAACGTCCTACGATAACCTTGTTTTTTCATTTGGATGTTAGCATATGATGGTTTGTGGAACACCCCGCCTCTATACCTATACTATCGAAGAGTGTTAC
The DNA here is from genome assembly GCA_030737815.1 of Allium fistulosum. Taxonomy (NCBI): domain Eukaryota; kingdom Viridiplantae; phylum Streptophyta; class Magnoliopsida; order Asparagales; family Amaryllidaceae; genus Allium; species Allium fistulosum. Next base: position 781,993,120 of record CM060906.1, read on the forward strand.
TAAGTAACACTGTCATATAATACATAGAATGAGGCTATATAGGGTATATACGTGAATATTCCCTTGGGCTAACATTGGTTCATATTTAAAACATCAAATAAGTAACTCACCAATATGTACACCGCATTGGCACAAAGCAATAGACACATGCATCTCCTGGATAGAACAATATACAGTAAATATCAGAGAATGTAGAGTCATCATCCCAACAAATAGATATAATATATATGTGACAGTGCATACAAAACATCTTAAATAGTATATAATGTATAATCAATATATAGCACAGTGTCATATATATGCAAGAGTCTAACTTACCCAAATATCGTACAAAATTTCTAAATATAATCTTCTATTAAGCCCACTAAACACATGCTGCTCACATCGTCCTTGTACTTGAAATCAAAAGTCTATAAACATATGTAAATCAGTATATGCAGGGCATAATATAATGATAATACCATCAATATAACCCAAGTCAACAATCACATATGTCAGTACATATATATATATATAATAATAATAATAATACATGCATGGTGTATAATTATAATATCATAACAATCCTCGAAGTATCATAAAACCATAGATAAAGAAGTCATCACCTATATAGAATCACATCAAATCGAAAATCACAAAATCAACATCAAATGGGTGAATCATCCGTATCCAGAAGTCATCATCAAAATCCAGAAATCATTGATAAATGGGATATACACATAGCAATGTCCAAACATGTCTCCCAATCTTAGTAAACAGGATATCATTATTAATATATATAGGATAGGCTGCCTATAAATATAATAAAATATATGATTATCCACTACACTTTGGACATCTCCCCAGATATAACCTCAATCTCCTCATATATGATAATTAAACTATATCATGACGAGTAATGACTGTACGACTAACATGAAGTCTCAAGTAGAGTCATGTATGTGTGTTTGTATCAATATGTGGGTTGCCTAACCCTATCTATACATAAGCGAGGTGTATCAATAATATATTCCAATCTATCAATAGAACCAGATGGGAGACTTATGGTATGGAGCCAGCTCCAGAGTCACTGGGACTTTAAAGTCTTTAGTTACCTCCACAGTATAATGACACATGTCCACAGCTGTGCTCATTAACATAAGGACTTAAAATCACAACCTAGATCCTACTCTATAGGTAATAGACTACTGACCTAGGTGACACAGGGGCAAATGAATGAAGCAAAAGCACAAAGTTATATAAATATAGGGTGTTGCAGATCTGGGGCAGGACCCCACTATTAGGCCTCTAGGGTGGATTCTTGCCATCTGGTCCACTCCAATGCCAATAAAAGAAGTACATCGTGATAGTAGCTCATAATTCCAATAAATATAGACATAAAGTCATGCTCATTCTTAGGCACAGGGCTATACTCGCTGAATATAGGCACTAAGCCTTACTCATCACTACGTGTATCGCCTCACACCCATAACACTATTTTGATCACGTAAGGTCATTAACTTACAATGAATAACCGATTAAGTAGCACAACAACATTCTACACTATTGAGTGATACTCAATTGTTTATCCACTACTTATAAACTACACCCAATCCTTATAATATTCAATATAATGAGTCCAAAGAATAATTGGAGGAATATTACAGGATACCCTATCCCATACAGTATTATAGCCCCGTTAACTCAACTTTCTCATCACACAGACTTAAATATCATGAAATCATACAAAAGGATATCATCATACTATATCAAAATCGCTAATTGAATCAATATCAATAGTGAATCATTCATTTCATCCAAATCAATATGAAAATGATGAGCAACCAGGAAAGAGGAATAAAATCTCATTAATCAAATTTATAAGCAATATTCTTATTTGAATTTATTTATTATATATGTTACTTTAAGTACTTTAAGCATTAATTAGAAATTACTTTATATTTTTAGAAATTATATGAATAACTTTTTAATAATCACTTAAACCAAAATAGATTTACTTTCGATAAATTAATAACTTTTTAAATATAATGAAATACTAAATATTGAATCAAGCTAAACTTTATAAACTCGCATATTTATTTTATATAAATTATCAAATAATGAATCATCCACAATATCAAAACTCATAATAGCAAAGATGAAAAATATCAAAAATGCATAATAACCATTTCAGAATAAAACTGGATATTGGTTAAACTTTAATTATTAAATATATAAATATATATACTTCTATTTAAATTTATTAGTTACGATTTAAAATACTTAGAATGTTAATTAAATTATATTTTTTATTTTTCACTATTTTTATAAACTTTTAAATAATTAATTAAAACCAAATATAAATTTCTTTTAATATATTAAAAACCTTAAACACATTAAATAGTAGATTTCTTAAAATAAAATTCTTATTCATAATTTCACTTTATATTCATTCTTGAATTTATTTATTATAAATATGTTTTATTTATTTTATTTATTATATAATTTATATTTTATATTTTTTAACATTAAATAGGCAACCGGTCGCACCACCGGTAAACTGCTAGTGGTTGACTGGTTGACCAACCGGTCTTGGCCAAATCGATCTTCCTCGATCGATTTTTAGTCTCCTTCTCCACCATCCACTTCTAATTTTCCTCTGATTCGATGCACACAACATATTCAATCTAATATCAATCCAAACACAACATATATATAGGGATAAGATGATCTAAACATATGTACGTAGTGCGAACATTCACCTGAAGCTTGCTCTTCCAATTTCCTCTCTATGCATGTTCAAGAGCTCCAGCACATCACCAAAACTTCAATTTATCCACTAGGTATAAATTGATAAAGAGAAACACATATTCAACTTTGGGGATTAATAGCAAATTATTTGATTTATTTTAGCTATTGAATGAAGAAGATTTCATTAGATGGGAGATAAAGTGATAAGGAAGAAGTGTATTTAAACTATTATGTACAAGATGAAGCATGGAATCTAGGATTGGAAAACAATCGATATTAGAATAATTAGGATATAAGTAATAGGATTTGAGTTTTAGAGACTAGGAATATGGACTTGGCTTAAGTAAATAAAAACATATTTGTTTCTTTTCCTCTTTTCTTTTCCTCTATAAACTAATGCTTAGTTAACTAAACCATAATGAAATTTCAAATAAAAATTATATTTACAACACTCAAATATTTATTCATCATTATGAAGTTTTCTAAAATTTATTTTCCATATTTCAACTCATTTTAATTTAAATATCTCATATTTAGATTCTAGGCTTATATTTAAATTTTCCAAATTAATTAAATCCATAATCTTTTAAACAAATAATCATCCTTAAACAATTTGATTTCATCGCTATGTACTTCATTATCGAATTCCAATATTCCAAATATCTTCTAGTAATTCTAGAATTATTCTTATTTAATCTTAAAATTCCATTTTAATCAATTAATTACTATTATTAACTTCAATTAATTACTGCTCAAAAATGGGTTGTTATAGACTCCCCCTTAAGAAAATTATGTCCTGGCAATTTCACATAGAGAAAAATCTAGAACTAAACCAATAACTCCCAACTTATCTATTGTTTCATTAATTTATATTTATATATACATCAACCAATCATCAAAATAAATCTCCTAATACTCCCTCTTCACTATCTCGAGTATGCTACGATCGTTTTAGGAATTATACCACAATGGCTTTAGTATGTTATATGATGATTATGTGAGATGCCTTGCAATGACTCCAAATAACCATGAAAGCTTGCCGCCTTTCAGCACTATGGCCTCATAAATCTCATCACGATGGCTCTGATCTCTCTTGCTCAATTATTATCACACAAAGGCTCTCCTGGATTGCTTTGTGATGGCTAACATAATTGGGTATAACAAGGTTCAACTACCTATGGACACCATCCATCATCCTGTTACTGCTAGTTTTGCTACAACAACTTCTTTATGGTTTCGGTCAACAAATAGTTAATGCCTATGTTTTGCCTCAAGTGGTGATCATCCGATGCATCACTTCTTGTTTGCATAAGTGAAAGTTCATGGTTAGCGGGACAAATTTAGGTCTATTTATCTCAAGGGAGTCCATTCGCTCAGTTTTCCAGTGATTTCGATGTGAATTACGACCTCTCCTAGTATTACTAGTTACATTTTCTTCCGAAACACCATACTAAGGATCAGGTCCTAGTTCATCATCATCTACATCAGCTTCTTGGAAGTCTCCTTCAAAGTCGCTCAGGCTAGCTCTATCAGTTCGACTGGTATCGACCCATCCATGTCAGTCGATACCAACCGACAATTGAGTCGGAGTAGTTGCTATAGCTCTTCCAGTCTGCTTATTTAACGTTCCAACACCCCCTTTTGGATCTTCTACTTCCCTTCTTATGACTCTGACCTAATGAACTTTCTTCATCTAAATCGAAGACAAAGAAGAAGAAACCTTTTTTCCTTGCAATGCTTGCGGATCCTTTATACTATGGGGGTTGCGCCAACTTAGCAAACTACTTTTTTATCTCCTTCGTGAAAGACATCTAATTATCCATCATCTTTTTATTCATATCCATGATCATGTGGTCTAGTTCATCCTTAGTCATAATTTCTAGCTGAGATGAAGGTCATTCCTGATTTTGCTAATTCATTTCATTAACTTTATGAGTCGAACCATTATGTTGTTCAATAACTACTCCAAGTCTATAACGTGCATCTTCGGAGCTATTTCCTTTAAATTTGAGTGGATATTTTCTTCAAATATAAGTAGTAATTAGATCTAACCCTGAATTCCTCTACCTCGGTTAAAGAACTAATAAATTTTACATGTAAAATTGGCAAACACTTCTAGTTGATCAAAAATGGATTAAAATAGTTAGGAAATAAAGAGAGAAAGAGACAATACACAAATTTTAGAGTGGTTTTTGACAACCTGCATCATCGATACGTCGATCCAAAGCCTAGTGTGACTTTTGGACTCGCACTATACTGAGAAATATAGATCGTCAAGGTTTATAACATTTCACAACACAGAGACCAATAGATGTAGATATAATCTAACACATACTACACTTTCAAAACTCACAGTGGAAGAAATAAAACATATAACATGGAAAAATATCCATTTCAGAAAATATCCAAATCACAGTCTTAGAAAACCAGTACATTATCAATACAGAGTACATAGAAATCACTCCAAGTTTGACAATAGAGATATATAACACTGGTAAGAAAGATAAATACATGGAGAGTAAATATGGAAAAAAGCAGTCTCAAAATATAAGATCGACTCTCCAAGTATTAAGGATGGGCCGATAACATGCTGCCTTGTCCACCTGTGGCGGGGAAAAAGAAGGAATGAGAATGGGTTAGACATAGAGTCTAGTGAATGAGTACAAGTTTAATATGATGATCATAAGTAGTTACTTTAATACTACTTTGAATGATATAAGGTGTGATAAAAGTGTCCGTGAATGGCTAAGCTTTGTTACCTAAGGGTTCTTGTCTAGTACATTCCTACACTACAAATTGTGTAGGCTAGAGCAATGAATCGAATCTTATGTTTAACGATCGGCCACCACTTCTAGAGCTAGTCAATATGTAAGGCACCGTCCCCTTGGCTACTAACAATGGTAGACACCGCCACTAGGTTACTGTGGAAATAAATTCCTAATACCGTCACTCCCACTAGCTACTGGGAACAATTCCCCCTCACTAAGTCTAGAGAGGAAGAACCCGAAATGCTGACCCGTTGAAATGTCTCATCGTTAGCATTCGCTTCCACCTCTTGACCGTAGTGTTGGTCTCTCATTGCATGCTCCGAGTCCTCCTTTCTAACTGTATCATGTGCATTATGAACCATGCATACTATGACCTCCCGTTGTGCTGGATCCACTCCATCATGCATCCATGCCAATTTACATGTCCATCGTTGATAGTGAGTGCCATTTGAAAAAATACATTGCCTCGAATTGATTATTAAATCCCAAATTGGGTGAAGAACATTTACCCAACAACGTAATGGCCTAGTGTCTCTCTCATAAGGAACTAGCTTCAATACTACTCCTAACATACAACCAAACGCCCTTAAATAGGCTCACAAACAATTATGGTTTATGTTAATTTTTATTATTAAACTTGGGCCTTAAGCCAAGGTCCAAATCTGCAATATTTATTACGAATGGACAACCGCTTATACTCTTTAGTCGACCGCAATCGGTCGACTGCTTGGATTTCTAGGTCGACCGGTCGTGAGTAAAAATTAGGGCTCTACCTATTTCGGCCGTCGATTGTATATTTATTTAATTTGGGTCGTTAACAGTATTTTATTAGCCCTATTTATAGTCTAAGCATCAATTAGCAAATAAATTTATGGTTTATTGATTTAAAATTTCCAATTTCAAGAGAGAAGGGGTATATACATGAATCTCCTATTAACAGCTTACTGACAGGTTTAAAGTTAGGGTTATAGATTCAAATCTAGGGTTTTGAATATTAATTTTGGATTTATCATGTTCAAGTTAAAGTTTTATAAACTTCCTAATCAATTAAAATAGTTTAAACTAACTACAATAATCAACTTATCAAAATTGTGCCCACTCACCTCAAGCCTATGCTTTTCCTAATACTTGCGCTTGAGAATCATCCCCCCAAATCAATAGCTCGGCCTTGACTCACCTAGATCCGCCCTAATTAAGTTGCTTCTAGTCTTCTGGGTTATATTCATTTGATTTTTAGAAATTTTTAGGTTTTAGTTTTAGGAAATTTTTTGGCAAAGTCTAGTTGCTACAAAGTTTTAATTGAGAATTAAGGGTTCATTAGTATGGTATTTATATACATAAGGTTTTATTTGGGCCATTAGATTAGCTTAGGAAATCTTTTCAGAGCATCTAGTCCACTCATCATACCCTTTGTCCCCAAGCAACAATCCCAACCATTCATATCACATTGCTATAAATCGATAAATCATTGATTTTACACACCTCAGGTCGACCGTCCATCGAACTAGGCTGACCGCCACCAGTCAACCTTAAACCCATAAGGATTGACCAATGGCCTTTTGAATTTTTAAATTAAGTTTTTAAATTTTTAATTCAATCCAACTACTGTAACTTCTTTGTACAAACTCGGATTTCGAAGTGTTATATATGAAAATCATTTGAAAAATCATTACAAACACAATGATGCAAGTTTCGTAACCAAATTCAGATGTCAATGAAATTTTTTTAAGTACTTTTTTTATTTTAATTTAATTTTCTTATTAAATTTCCATTTAAATTTCTATTAAATTTACGGGGTGTTACATTCTTCCGCCTTAAAAGGATTTCATCCCCGAAATATCAAAGGATGGAAAAATGTAACTCTTACACCCAGCCACTAATATCTATAATCATCTACTCATCTATCATCCATGAGCAATCACTATACATAGAAATTTTCTAATGCAACATGTATATATATATATGCAACCTGATATGCACATAAACCTATTTTAATGCAGAAGTAGGCGGTTTACTAATTCAGTCGACCTCCTACTATGCAAAATGTTTATGCTATGCATCCAAATATATGCAACATCCTAAATGATATACTTGTAATTCTATATAAATGCACAACAATCCAAACATATGCAACACCCATATGCATAACATTACTAGCACAACAATAATCAAGAAATAAAATGCAACTAGATATAAGAGTGTGTGTGTGTGTACCGAGTGGATATACTGTCCTAACTTGTAAAAGAGTACAATGCGAACAATACATCCATTAGCATCCATCATTCATAACATGTCCTATCGATAGGTTTACAACCATTCTTACCATCCAATGGTCTCTACCTAAAGGTTATACCTCCTAAGTCCTACATATAAGAAATCTACACTTACGAGAACTCCAAATTTAAGACATACCAGAGAAGAGTATTGAATGGGTAGTTTGGATCTTCTCCTCGGGCTCCTATATACTCTTCGCTAGGTCGTCTCCCCATCGGACTTTAACAAGTCTGATCTCCTTTTTATGGAGTCGCTTTGTACCATGCTCTAAAATACTAATGGATGCACGGTGAACAAGTGACACTTGCTCTACCTCAACCTCCATTAACTCAGCTCGACCATGGTAGTTGTATCGTATAAGCACTTTTGCAAGTGTGACACATAAAAAACATCATGCATCCCCGCTAAATTTCTCTGGAAGATCTACTCTTTATGCCAACTTCCCTTTTCTAGAAACTATCGGGAAGGGCCCTACAAATCTAGGTGCTAGCTTTCGAGAACTACCAAATCTCATCACATACCTAAGGGGTGAAATCTTAATGAATACCATGTCTCCCACCGCAAACCCTAGCTCCAGACATCTCCTGTCAACATAAGATTTCTGCCTATCCTGAGCGGTCTTCATTCTCCTATAGATCAAACCCACCATCTCTGATGTCTCCCTTACCACATTCAGTCCAAGAATAATCATGTCCGTCGTATCCCACCAATACGATGGTGATCTATAGGGTCTACCATAAAATGCCTCAAATAGTGTCATCCTAATGCTAGCCTGATAACGTGGTTGTAAGTAAACTCCATTAATGGCAAATGATACTCCCAAGAACCTCGAAAGTCTATAATGCAAATCTGTAGCAAGCCCTCCAAAACCCGATCACTCTCTTCGTTCTTCCGTCAATTTCGGGATGATATGCAGTACTTAAGCTCAACTTATTCCCTAAAGCCTCTTGTTGACTCCTCTAGAACTCAATAGTAAAGAGCGGATCTCAGTCGTTAACTATGCTAATAGAAACTCCATGCAACCTAAACACCTCTCTCATGTATAGAGCCACCAACGACATTGCCATCCTAGTACTCCTCACTGGTATGAAATGAGTGCATTTGGTCAATTGATCAACTATGAACCAAATGCTCTCGTTTCCTCTCCTACTCCTAGGCAGACCATCTACAAAGTTCATGGAAATACACTTCCACTTCCATTGAGGAATATTCAGTGGTGCAACAATCCTCTCGGCTTCTTCTACTCCGCCTTTACCCTATGGCAAGTCATACATCTAGCTACATACTCTACTACATGCTTCTTCATACTAGGCCAATAGAAGATCCGCTTCATGTCATGAAACATCTTGTCCCCATTGGGATGAATGGTCATCCTAGAATGGTGAGACCCAGCTAACACCACATCTATCAAATCCATACTATAGGAAACGCAAAGCCCATCATCCCTCCTTAACGATCCTCTCGAGTCAATAGCATAACGCCTCAAATTACTCAATGATACTCCTCTACCAATACTCTCAATAATATCTACTAGTTCCTTATCCTCCTTCTACCGAGATCCAATACCCTCCATCAACGTAAGCTAAACATCTAAAGCTGCTAATACTATGTAGCACCCATAATTTTGATTAACATTATGTATAAATAAATAAAATAACATATTGTATTGAGATAATGAGAATTAGATTTAATAATTAGATGTGGTCATGCCTTAAATAATTGGTTAATAAGATTAATCAAGCCATAAGGAAAAGGAGGAAAAATGTGAGGGGTAAAATAAGAATAATCACTTATTTCCTAACCATAACTCTTCCTCTCTCATTATCCTCATTCCATTTCACTTTATATAAACTAAAACAAACTTAGGCTGGCCATTGCTAAGGAAAACAAGAGTAGAAAAGCAAAGGAAATCAAAAGAAAAGCTAAGGGGAATTTAATCAACACTTAATCTCAAATCTCTTTATCCAATCAAGGTGAATACTTGTGATCCATCTCACTTTTGTTTGTTTCAGCTTTTTGTTTAAAACCAAATTATATGATGATATCATGCCAAGTTATGAATGACTGTTGCATTATATGCATGTCAAATAGTTTATTGAATTATTTATGAAATTATTTGTTAGGTTTTAAGTGTAAACACCTAGTTTATGACCTCCAATCGACTTGAAATTTGGATATATGTTTAAAACATTTACTTAGAGATGGGATTTTAATTTCATAATTTTCCAAGCTTGTATAAATATTTTATGAATTTTCTAAGTAAGAAAAAGAATTTATTTTTGATTTTATTTATTGAAAATAATTAAATAATGAATTTAATCCCAAAAATTTATTATGTGAAAGAATATATTAATTTTGATTTTTAATGATTTTTGGTGATTTTTCCCATGTGGTTTTGAATTAAATATGCTACAAAGCATTTAAATTAATATAAATTAAGAGCATTAATTAATTAAGTTGGTAAGCAATTTTGGGAAGGTAAATTTCTAGCAAAATCTAAAAATAAAATAAAAATCTTTGACTGTACCAATCATATTTTGACAAGAGATAAGAGTAGGTAAAATGAAATTGGTTTAAAAAGGAAAGCAAAAACGGTTTTAATGTTTATTTTCAGTAATGCCATCAACGATATGCGGCATCCCTCATGCCATCATAGGAGGAATGCAACATCTAATGGGTGAAGAGATTCGATATTGATTTTGAAGCTCTACTTTGTTTTCTAAAACGCAACAACCCTTACTGTTTTACTTGAAATTTCTTATTACCTTAGTTTTTAAAAATCCATGATTTAGACCTAAATATTTTGAAGTATTAATGTAGTGAGTTTCCATTGCTGACATCCTATGTTTTGCGGCATAATAGCTGAAGTACCATATTTTCGACATCATAGTTTTTGAAGTATTGATGCTGTAAGCATCTGATTTCAACATTCAATATTTTAGGCAATGATGCCATAAGTTATCAAGTTCGACAACTTAATAGTGGAGGCATAGTAGCCGCTGTTTAGTAAGGACAACATCAATTCTTTTAAGATATTGATGCCGTAAGTTATTAATTTTGATATCCATATTTTCTATGTTAAAAACCTTTATACTGTGCAAACCTAATAACAAGCTTCATGGGTTTGACAACCTATATACTTATATTATACGACAAGAATGATTTCGGCCATACAGCCTGAAGTTTTGTAAATTAAAATACTTATCATAACTTTGATATTGAAGGGGGACGACAACATTTATCTCTGAATTGATGTCGCATTTTATCTATTTAAATAGCTTTATCAGATGGCTTGATAGCCAAAGGTTTTAGAGGATCGATAACCACCTATTGATTTCGAAATTACTAAAAGCTATTTCAAAGAAAGGACATATTTTGGCATAATACCTTAAATAAGTAAAAGGGCTACATTTTCCTTGTTTTAAATATGATTTCAAGGGATTAATCATTTATAAATACTTACATTTTCAAGGAAATAAAAAAGGTATTTTAGCTTAGGGTTTTACATGAGAATTATTATTATCACGATTAATTAAATTTTGATAGGATATCTTGGCTCAAGGATTGGAGATATAAAAACCAGATAATAGGATTAGTGTAGGGTCACGACTTATGCTTCAACTATTAGCCCTTAGTTGATATTGGTCCACAATTCTAGTGTGTAGGGCTTTGTTGAGGGTAAAGACTAAAAGTAGGTTTATGCACAGAAGGGAATCTATAACTTAGATAGGTTATTGGTTGGCCTGCAAAACCACTATGTTCATAGTGAGCCTAGCAAAACTATGAGATATACAAATAGTCAGGATTACATTAAGAGGATTGTGTTTGGATGGATGGTCCAGTTTCCTCCTAACGATAATTTGGAGAGTTTGGTATATCCGATAGGCCCAGGTCAGCCATATGGTAGTAGTAACCCTGGGAAAACTATGAGGTAGGAACAGATAGTTTATTGATTTAGACAGACTGGTCTATCTATGTAGCATGCATGCATATGATCTTTGTATGTTTGTTTAACCATTTTGATTTCAGAAGTATGATTTGATTAATATATTTTTAGAAGATACTAGTAAGGGAAGACCCGTTCCTCTCAGTGACGTGGTCTCACTAGATATTTATTTTCAAGATGGCATATTATTGTTCACACCAGACTTTTTGTTTGACCTGAAAATTTTATTTTCCCCTTTAACTCTCAGGTGCTCATTTGAGTAGTTTGAGAGTAAGGTTTAAAGGTTTCTAGGTTGATGAATAAAGCTTTCGAAGACGTGCAAGAGGCAAGTTGGCTATGGTAAGGAGTTCTTTTGTTTATTGTGTTATTATTTCATTTTGTCTGAATGTATGTAATAGCAGAATATATATCTATCAAGTAGTAAACTCTAATAAACCAAGGGGGCATGTTCACATATCGCACTTGTAGTATTTTGTAATAATTATATTTTATCTGAAGTTAGGCAATGTTTAGGAGTATGTAATGAATATGAAAATAACTAATGAACTGTATTTTGAAATTTTTTAGATTCTTGTGCTTCTAACGATATTGATATGATTGACATAACCGCATTTTATCATCGAAAATTAATAGTATGGATGATTGCAGCATCCGTAGCACTTAGTTTCAGACCTCAAAATGGAGGATGTTACAATTGGTATCAGAGCAAAGGTTTATGTAAAACTAAAAAATTTTGAACTTAAAAGAGCTTTGAAAACATAATCTAAATGAATCAGAGAATAAGACAAGGGTATGGGATAGTGCTATAATAACATACTTGTATTTGCTATATATAAGTGTATATCCTATCTCTATTCTTCCCTCTCTCTCTCTCTCAGACCATTCTTCTATATCTTACAAAGGTTTGAATGCAGATTTAAGGAAAGTAATATATGGAGATAGGAAATGGAAGAGTGAATCTCGGTGAAGGAAGCACCACAACCAATAGAAATGTCAGGCCCAACACTAGAAGGAATTCAGGTCGATAAGCAACTACAAATATGGGTACTGGAACATCACCCGTGGATATAGGAGCTATGTATTTGTTCTTTGTTAATATGATGCAAGCTAGAGCTGTAGTTGGATTAGTTGGTGGAAATGCAGCTAATGTAGGGGGAGAAAATCCTAAAGTTCCTATTATCAATAGTTATGTTTATTAAATCAAGATTATGTTAGACTCGGAGGAAAGCCATTTATTGGAACCGAAGATGTTATCGAAGTGGAGAATTGGTTATTGCATTGTGAAAGGATTTTCATAGACTTAGGCTTGAACGATGAGCATAAATAGAGACTGACATCCAGGCAATTGCAAGGAGCTGCATTATACTAGTGGAACAGTGTAAAAGTGGGAATACCAGAAGAGAACTTGACTTGGGTCGAGTTCAAAAGGAGATTTAGAGAGAGATTTATTGTTCGAAATAGCCAAGTCAACTTTGCTTAGAGAGTTTGCTGAATTGGAGCAAGGAGATATGTCAGTGCTTAAGTATGCGACGAGATTTGAAGAACTGTCTAGGTATGGATATGCTACTATAAACATGGTGATATAAAGGAACGAAAAGTTTATTAGAGGGTTGAAACCGGAGCTTGCCAAGGAAAAATTGCTACATCTTAGAGACCTATGTGATGTAGTAGTGGAGATGGCACTTAGGAATAAAGAAATTCTTGCGTTATTTAGTAGTAATAAATTGGTAGAAACTCAGAGTGGTCAAAGTCAGAAAAGAAAGTTTTTCCAAAAGAAGTAAGCTCGGAAGCATAGAGCTACCAAGAATGGAAAACCTAATGTTTTTTGCTTCAAATGTGACAAGAAGGGGCATTTTACCAAAGAGTGTCATTCTGGAGATGGAAAGAAGGTCACTGGAAGGAAGAAAACCAGATGTTTCAATTATGACCAGATAGGGCATTACAAGAACTAGTGTCGAGAGCCCGCTAAGGCTGAAAAGGGAAAAGTGTTTGCTTAGGAACCATCTACTTCATGGCCAACACCGAAAGAGAAGGGAATGGCTGTGATGAGAAGTATACTTTTGATTGATAGCATACTTGTTAGAGTATTGTTTGATACTGGTTCATCACACTCTTTTATCTCTCATTATTTGGTAGATAAGCTAAGTTTAGAATCATCAGATAGTGTTACTTCCATAAGGGTTGTGAATCCAATAGAAGGGTATGCAACTCTTGGGATAAGATGTGACCATTTAGTGTTTGATTTATTAGGTCATATATTTGCTTGCAGTTTTCATGTATGATTTTTTGTACTTTGGGATTATTTTGGGTATGGACTGGTTAGGCAGAAATGATGCTAGGATATTTTGCCAAGATAGGAAAATATCACTAAGACACCTTAATTGTAGCAATCAAATTATATACTCAATAGAGAACTCGAATTTTGATGTTTGCTCTTTATTGGGGGCAATAGAGGAGGAAGACAAGGTATATCGAGTTTTTGTTGTAAGAGAACTTGCGGTTGTTTTTGAACCGGTTACCGGATTACCATCGAAAAGAGCTATTGAGTTTAGAATGGATCTTGTATCTGGAGCTAAGCCCGTTAGTAGACCGCCCGGTAGGATGTCATCTACCGAGATGTAGGAGTTAAAGGTGCAGCTAGTGGACTTGGAAGAGAAGAGTTTTATCAGACCAAGCAGTTCGCCTTGGGGAGCAACCACGGTATTCGTAAAGAGACCGGATGGGTTGTTAAGGATGTGTATCTATTATCGTAAGTTGAATGAAAAGACGATAAAGAATTGGTATCCTTTGCCAATAATAGATGATTAGTGTGATCAGCTGAGTGGAGCCAAAGTATTTTTTCAATTGGATTTAGCAATAGGGTTCCGTCAATTGAGGGTAGCGGAGGGCAGTATTCCTTTGATGGCATTTGGAATGAGGTTTGGCTCTTATTAGTGGTTAGTCATGCCATTTAGGTTGACTAATGCACTTGCTTTCTTTGTGGATTTGATGAACTAGTTTTTAGAAAGCACTTGGATAGGTTCGTGTTAGTATTTATAGAAGACATCTGACATGTCAAGGGATGAGTGAGACCATGAGACTCATTTTAGAATAGTGCTTAAGACGTTGAGGTAACATCAACTAAAAGCCAACTTTTCAAAGTGCCACATTTGGAAGAGAGAAGTGATGTTTCTTGGTCATGTAGTTTTGGAGAATGGGTTATCAATAGATCCCGCTAAGATCGAAATTATTAATAATTGGAACAGACCTGGGACTGTGATTGAGATAAATAGTTTTCTTGGATTAGCTGATAATTACCAGAGATTCATCAAGGATTTCTCTTGTATAGCAGCATCGATGACTAAACTAACAAGGAAGGACATAAAATATGTTTGGATCGATAAATATGAGGAGGCATTCCAAAAGCTGAAACATTTATTGACCAATGCACCCGTGTTAGTTTTTCCGAATAGGCATCAAGATTCGGTGGTGAATACTAATGAATGTAGAACAGAATTAGGAGCTGTGTTGATGCAAAGAGGTAAAGTAATTTTCTATGCTTCTCGATGCTTAGACCGCAGGAAGTTAGATATATGATTCATGATTTGGACATGGTAGCTTTAATCTTTGCTTTAAAGGTGTGGAGACGCAATCTTTACGGTGTGGTCTGTGGAATTATGGATCTTATGGCTAATTAAACACTAGAAAGGGGTGAATAGTGTTTTCTAACTTTTGTAAATATTATTAAACTTCTTTTAAGTTTAATATTGAATCACAGATTTACAACAAAGGATTATATCAACAATCTATCTTAGATGCAATGATAGATAAAAATAAAGTAATAAAGTTAAGTAGATGTTTGAGAGATGACAATAGGGATTTTATACTAGTTCGGATTTCTCCTACATCCAGTCACGTACAATTGCTTCTACATATTTCTTTTTAAATTCCAATCTTTAAATGGGAAAATGGCAAACCCAATTACAATCTCGATTCCGAGGCTACGAGACATGCCCTTCTGATTTTCCGGGCTTAGGGTACACCCACTTAATTTAAACGGGCTACAAGTACACCCACTTGGATTTCCGAGCTACCAAGCACACCCAATTTTTTTAAACGGGTTACAATCACACTCAAGAAGATGAAAATAGAGTTTGATGGTTTTTTCATAGACAATTACTTGAACTTCGGATAAAACAGATCCTATAGCCTCTAGATGGCACGTTAATCTTTGATTTGAGAGAGAGATGATTCCAAAACAGTAAGAAAGTAGTATTGAATCAATAGACAAAAGTATGAACTGAGCCTATTTGATTTTGAAGATAATTTGATATAATTTCAATGGAGTTTTCAAGAGAGTGGGTGGGGGAAGAAGATAAGATAATAACTGCCAAAAAATTCGTTTAATGCTTCCTATATATAGTGTACAAATAGTGTGTCTGTTCTCGAAGAGTTGGGACAAATGGACACTTCAATTCAAAATTTGAAAAACTAAATTTGCTGCATATATGTCGACATACCTCCTATATATATGTCGACATATGTATGTGTATTTTGAAAACACTTTTCTTTTTAAATATTTTGAAGATATAATATTTTGTAAAATATTTTGATACTTTGTAAAATAAATTAAACATAGTAGATATAAACATTTTAAAATTTGAAAAACTTATGAAAAATATTTTTAAATATATTCTGAAAATATATTTTGTTAAAAATATAGAAGATAAGAAAATAAAAAATAGAGATCAAAGATTGCTACCAGAGATTTTAACAACATTCTATGACTCTATACACTATATTATAGCCTTGATATCTTGGTCTTTATACTCATGAGTCTTCGTGTCCATTTCTTGAGTCTTCATACTGTACATTCTTCGATTCAACACCTATACAATATCCTACACTCTATACTATATAACTTGACAAAACACTAGCATCCATATTTTATATAATTGTATATTGTTGTTTATTAAGGTTGTTATCATCAAAATCAATAACTGATGTATTAACAATATCCCTTTTTTTGATGATGACGATTATATAATATCCCGTATATAAAAATATGCCCCTAAATAAATGAATATGTATATTTTATATTTTGCACCCCTTATGCTATCAACAAAAATAGGAGAAAAAAATAATAAAAAACTCCCCTTATATTAAAATACTTAGAAACTAAAGATTCAAAATCATAACTAAGTTAAATAAAATGATATATATGATGATGATTTTAAGATATATGATGATTATATGATATGTTTAGAAATAATGCACTATTTATACTAATCAGGATATAAGATAACACAATCTATTAATACATATCATTTAATCAATCAAACATAAGACACAAATTCAAATCTAAAATATAAACAATCTAAACCAAGGCAATTAAATTCAATTCCAACATTCACACTTAACAAAATCAAACCAAATCCTAATAAACCACACTAATTCATACTAAACTTAAACCTATGGTTTTCTTTTGATTATGGGAGACTAATGGATGGTACAAAAGGGATAGTGAAGATCAAAGTTTTCCTTTTGTTCTACAAGTTTCCATCTTGATCGATGCAGACTTCACCAACACATTTGACTTCATCGTCATCTTCAGTGATGTCTTCCACCTCTTCCTGTTCTTCCTCTTCATCATTCATTGAGTTTTGAATAACTAATTAGGATTATCCTCCTCGATTATAATGGAGTTGGTCTCATTATCCAATAGATGCTTCTAGAGATTGCGTAGAATGCGCCCTTGTTTGTCTTGTTCTTTCAAGAGGTGTAATTGAACAATCTCTATTTCTGAAAGCATATTGAGTACATATTTCAGAGCATCTTCAACCCTAATTATTTTGGCCATGGTAGTGGTTTGGAAGGGCCCTAGAGTGTGGTTTTCGAGGGAAGAAGTGTACGATTTCTTCTCCTGGATGTTTGGAACTTGAGGAATCCATGGAATTAATTTTATTCAGAATTTACAGAAGTAAGAAGATAGAAAAATGGGAATTATTTAAAAATTTGGTGGTCATATAGTTCCATTTCAAATTTTGAATTTAGAAGGGAAATATGTTTTCTGAAAATTCCAGTATATGTCAACATATGTAGATATGGTATGTCTATTTATGTAGTGTAATTTTAATATCTTACTTTTCTTTTAAATTTATAATTTTTATTATATTATATTTATATTTTAGAGAAAGAACATATTCCTATCTCTCTTTTAAGTTTAATAAAAGATGTTTGGGTTAATGGTTTTCTTAAGATATCGTTAATTTTCAGTATTTATAAATTCAAGTGCAATTACTTCTTTATTTATGCTATCTCAGAAAATGGTGTCTTATATCTACATGTTTGGTTCTAGCATGATGTATTGGATTTTTAGATACATTTATTGTTAGATCAAAAATTGGTATAACACCCATAATGCCAAGTATGATGATCCAAAACTCGATTTTAACACCCTTGATGACACAACTAAGCATGGCTTGGTTGGTATTGATAAAATAATGCTAAGGAATCAAGAATGGGCTTAGTATTCAAGGTCAACTGCAAGATGATATCATTAAGAAATAGTTCTATGGTGCACATAGACTTTCGGGATCTGATATTTGAAAGCCCATGCCATATGATCAAAGGAGAGAAAGAATAAGTTGAGAGTATGTGTAGTAGCCCATTAAGCATGTTAATGGACTAGATAGGCAATCCTCATAGTCCATAGCCCAATGTTCCTATGTAGTTAGCAAGATACCGACTATGCATATAAACACTAGTCTAGACCGAATCTCGTGTAATTCTATATGAAGTAAAATCATGAGAAGCTTTGGGTTAAAAGAGTTTTATTATATGCATATCCATGTTCGATAATGTCCAAAAGGCACAATCAAGTAATAGGCATGTCCAAGTTCTTGTTAGTAAAATTCCACAATGATTACAATCAAACCAAGTTTTTCCCCAATTCAATTTAGGGTTACAATTGCTTAATTTTAAGGGGAGAGAAAAGAAATGATCGCCCCTTCCTCAATGCCCCTAGGTTCGTATTTATAGGGGTATTGGTGCAGTGTGGATACTACGTACTATCTCCAGCATGTGCGACATTCGATATTAATAGCCACTTAAACGGCGCCAGTCATTATGCTTTGTTTTGATAATCCGTGGCACCCCTTGGTATATTGATGGATTATGGCATCATGTGTTAACTTTAATATCCACATCCTCCTTGATAGCTTTTATTAACATCCACGACATCCTGCATCAATGTTGTATTGAGAAGCTATGACATCCTTTAAAGGTTGATGAAGTGCGACATCACTAAGGCACGGTATTGATAATGGGCGGCATTGATAATAGATGGCCTTGAAAAGATACAACATTGCATGAGAGGCGACATCAATAAGAGATGGCATTGCTTTAGAAGTGATGTAAATAAGAGACTGCAATGGTAATGAGCGGCATCAATAAAGGACGGCATTGCTTGGGAAGCGATATAACTACGAGACAGCATTGGTGATGAGTGGCATCACTTGAAATGTAGCCCCAAAGATATGCGACATTAACTAAGTGCGATAACGACAAGATGCAATATTGACTGGATGTGATACCTACCGTTGCCTTTATGAAGCATTAAATCTCTTTAAGTGGTGGTTAACAATATGCAGCTCTTCGACATCATTACCGCTTTGTTTACATGCAACATTGCTTATGGGGACCTTATATATATATATATTCCAATCTTTTAAGCGCTATATCATTCATTCAACATCTACTTATCCACATTATATTGTATTTCTTTTAGTATGCTTATCATGCCTTCGGTATCATTTTTGTCATTATAATCTTCCCAAAAAATTATGTGAATAACATTTGATATGTGGCATGGAACAAATGCGACATTGATTGAGTGCGGCATGGAATCAATGCGGCATAGATTGAGTGCGGCATAGATTACATGCGATATCTTCTTTTACATTCATTGATGGAATGCGGTATCATTAACTACGACATTAGACTTTGAACATCGGCATCAATCCTTGATTCCAACATGAATTATTTTGCTATATTCTTTAGAAAATATATGAATAACATTCACCCCCTTCCTTGT
The DNA here is from genome assembly GCA_030737815.1 of Allium fistulosum. Taxonomy (NCBI): domain Eukaryota; kingdom Viridiplantae; phylum Streptophyta; class Magnoliopsida; order Asparagales; family Amaryllidaceae; genus Allium; species Allium fistulosum. The sequence continues at coordinate 782,012,912 of CM060906.1, forward strand.
ATAAAACAAACAATTTACACTTTAGTGTAAAACCAAGAATTTCATCATTTTTTCCATACTTTGCAAGGTTTTTTTTCCAAACTTTGCTTTCCTATAAACACAAAACAAGTGATGATTTTCATTATATAAATTCAACTTTACCTTTTGAGCAATCCGTATTGGATTTAATTGAGCTGCGAATTGATATATATTCTTCTGTATGGAGAACCCTCCATATCTTCTATATATGTCGTGATTACTTTTAAAATATTATAATTTTTTTATAAAAAGGTCCAAAAATCTATTTAGCAGTAAGTTTATTCGAACAGAATTCCATTGAATCAAGATCATAAAACTATTTGAAATTAATGATTTCACAAATATAAAATTAGAAGACATTTAAGAATTATAATTTATTAATCTAGAAAACCATCTGGAAATATTATAGAAGGGAGGACCAAAATCTCTTCTATCAATATTATGAATAGAAGACCGAAATTCCGCCTAACAGTAGTAATTTCTCACTCAGAATACCGAAACTCTTATCTGGTAATAAAAATCTTTTGATTAAATAGCCATAAAATTTCCTAAATAAGAGAAGACCAAGAATCATCTAGTAATAATAATTTCCTGAATAAGGGAAGACCACAAAGTCATTTCGACAATTATAATCTCTTGACTAAAATACCGGAAATTCATCTGAATATAAGACCAGAAAATTCATTTAGCAATAATAATTTTTGAATCTAAATATAAGACCAGAAAATCCATCTGGCAATAATTAGTTTTGAATAAAAGACTAGAAAATCCACCTGGTGATAATAATTTCTGAATAGAAGACTAGAAAATCATCTGACAATAAATTTCTATGTAGAAGACTAGAAAATCCACCTAGTAATAATAATTTGAATAGAAGACAAGAAATTCCATCCGGCAATAATAATCTAAATAGAATACTAGAAAGCCATCTGGCAATAATAGAAGACCAGAAAATCCATTTGGCAATAATAATCTAAATAGAAGATAAGAAAACCATCTGGCAAAAATAATATGAATAGAAGACCAGCAAATCCATTTGGAAATAATAATTTGAATAGAAAACCAGAAAATACATTTAGTAATAAATGTCTAAACAGAAGACCAGAAAGTCCATATAGTAATAATAATTTGCATAGAAGACCAGAAAATCCATCTGGCAATAATAATATAAATAGAATACTAGAAAACCATTTGGCAATAATAATTTGAATATAAGACCAAAAAATCTATTTGGAAATAATAATCTGAATAGAAGACTTGAAAATCCATCTGATGATAATAATTTGAGTAGAATAGCAGAAAACCATATGCCAATAATAATCTGAATAGAAGACTAGAATATCCATCTGGCAATAATAATCTGAATAGAAGACTAGAAAATCTATTTGGCAACAATAATTTAAACAGAAGACTAGAAAACCATTTGGCAATAATAATCTGAATAGAAAACCAGAAAATCTATTTAGTAATAATAATTTGAATAAAAAAGCAGAAAATCCATCTGGCAACAATGATTTATTATATGTTAACGGAGAAATCTACTTTCTTTTCTTTGAACCACCACAACTTATATTTGATAGATCTTCTATTAGAAGATTGCTTGATTTTTGCTTTGGAGTTTGAATGGCTCATTTTTGATTGATCTTTCTTTAGAAGATTGCTTTCGCTTTTTGAGCACAGATGGCTCATTTTGGATTGATATTCCACTAGAAGATTGCCTCGATTCTTCTTTGGGATTGAGTTTTATTTTGCTTCTATATTTGATCTTCCTCTAAAAGACTGCTTATTACTACTCTTTGGGTAGTGATTAGGTTTTGATTGATTTCTTTGTTACCATCTTTAGGTAATGATCTCAACTTGGATCGAACCCCTTATCTCCGTCATAGATGATGATTTAGGCCTTTCATCTGGTGCGTTTGGTTATCTATCTTTAAGCAGAACTAAAGACATACCCAACCTCCCTCTAGGAGGCGCTTCAAACATGCCTTAGAGGCAGGAATGAAGGTTGGTTTAGTGTTTTGCTAGGCTATCTTAGGTGGGACCAGAGGCTTACTCCATTCTCCTTATAGGAGGCGCTCCGGCCAGGCCATGTAGATGGGACCGAAGGCTTGCAAATGCTTTGGCCAGGCCATCTTCGGCGAGACCAAAGGCTTACTCTGACCTCCCTCTAAGAGATGCTTTGACCAGGCCCATGTGGTGGGATTAAAGGCTTTATTTCGCCCCTTGTTAGCATCTTAGGTACTGATTTAGGCCTTTTCTTTTGATCCTTTCCTTTCATTGGATTATCGATTCCGTAGGCATTCTTGTCTTGATTACTTTATTTATCCATCGTAGGAAAATATGGCCTTGGATTTTCGACGTTCCAAGCTCTTGCTATGACATTACCATTTGTCGACATAGTCGATAGGTCCCTGGTGGGATTACTTCGTGAATAACAAGGAGTCCTTCCCAATTAGGTCTAAGCGATCCATCCGTTGGATTTTTAGTATTTTCCATTACTTTTTGGAGTTCCAAATCTCCTTTTCGAAATGATTTTTCCTTAACTTTGGAATTGTAGTACTTGATTATACTACGCTGATATTCAACCGTTCGTACGAACGCTTCGTCTCTTTGTTCATTAATTAGGTCTAAGGATTCTATTTTTAATTCCTGATTTGGATTAAATGCGTATGCAATCCTTCGATGAGAGGGCACTTTAACCTCAATTGGAAGCATAGCTTCACATCCATATGTTAGAGAAACTGGGGTATGTCCCATTGCAGTTTTGGCAAAAGTTCTATATTCCCATGGTACAAGATGTAGTTCTTCTACCCAGTTTCTTTTTTCTTTGTCCAACCGTTTCTTTAGGATTGTCTTAATGGTTTTATTTCCAGCTTTAATAGCTCCATTGGCCTTGGGGTGAGCTAGAAAAGCTTTTGATAATCCCAGTTTTACTGCAGAATTGGGTAAATTCCTTGATTTCAAACTGAGTTCCATTATGGATATTATCTTATGTGAAATTCCAAACCTAGTAAAAATATTCTTGATTACAAATTTGAGCACTTTTCCCGATGTGATATTCGGTAGTGGTTCTATTCTACCCATTTGGTAAAATAATCAATGGCTACTACTGCAAATTTGGCTCCTCCTTTGGAAATTAGTATTGGCCCTATCAGGTCGATGCTTTACACATCGAAAAGCCATGGACTTAAGATTGCAGTCAATTCACTTGGTGGTAAGTGAGGGATCTTAGAGAACTTTTGGAATTTCTCACATTTCTTCACCTAATCTATAGCATACATAGTCATCTGAGGTCAATAGAAGCCTTTTCGCATGATCTTTTTTGGCTAGCTTTATGTCATTAGAATGGTCCCCATAAAATCCTTCATGGGCTTCTCTTAATAATTTTTCTCTTTTTTTGAGACTAACAAATCTTAAGGAAATGAATACCCTTCCGTTTACTATAATGAAGGTTAGGGCTTGATGTTTTATTCTTCTTGCTTCATTTTTATCTGCTGGAAATTTCTCTTTCGTAAGATACTCGACGATAGATAGTTATTCTCATATTGATCATCGGTTTCAATATAAGAGAACTTTTAATGAAGGATTTCATTTTGATTTCTCTATTCCTTATGAGTTAGAGCTTGAGATTTGATCAATACCAAGGATTCTTTTTCTAGGTAGGGAACTTTTTCTTTTATACTAGGGTTTGATTGGTAGCCTACTAGGCACAATTTGGGTTTCTAGTGCTCCTTGGGAGCTACCTAATTTGGCCAAAGAATCACCCTGGGAATTCTTCCTTCTCAACACTTGGTGTATGGAGAAATCCTCAAATTAGGTCAGCATTTTTAACACCTTCTTAACATATATACCAACTTAGTATCCTTCATCTAATGTGTTTGGTTCAAATGACTGACCATTAATTGGGAATCACTGAAAATCTCAATCTTGGGAATTTATAGTTATAGGGCCAAAGTGTGTCTTGCTACCATCGACTCATATTCTGCAACATTATTAGTGGTCAGAAATCCCAATTTCATTACATAATGCAAACGGTGTCCATCGGGGGTAATTATTACGTATCCTACACCAGCTCCTTATTCATTTGAAGCCCATCTACGAACAGTTGCCATTTAGGCTTTAGACATTTTTTTGATTGGTCTTTGATGAATTCTTAATTAGATGCGCTTGAAAGTAAGTTCTCAATTTTAGTGCTATGAGCATCAAACAATATGCCAACTTTTCCATAGCTGGATATCGGATTTCTACATTCTTAAGCTTTCTGTTTGTATAGTCTATTGGAAGTTAGGTTCCTTTCACTTCTCTTATTAGAAAATAGCTAACTGCATGTTCTAAAACTACCATATAAAGATAAAGGTTTTCCCCATCCAAAGGGCTAGATAAAATTGGTGGTTTTTTAAGATGATCTTTTAGTTCCCTAAAGGCATTCTGATAATCATCTCACTGTTTGAAGTTTTCTTCTTCTTAATCGCATTGAAGAATGGAATGCATTTATTGATGACCTTGAAAATGAATCTATTCAATCCTGTCACTCTTCCATTTATGCTTATTGTACCTTTATTTGTCTTAGGCTCTGCCATGTCTTTAATAGCTTGAATCTGATCAGGGTTGGCATCAATTCCTCGAGCACTAACAATATATCCCAAGAATTTTCTACACTAGATTTTGAAAGAACATTTCAATGGTTTGAGCTTTATCTGATATTTTCGTAATACCCGGAACATTTCTTCAAGATTGCAAAGATGATTGCCTTCTTCTCGGGATTTAACCAGCATACCATCTACGTATACTTCCATGTTTCGATCGATCTGCTCTTTGAACATTCTATTTACCAACCTATGGTAGGTGGATCGGGCATCCTTCAATCTGAAAGGCATTACTTTGTAACAAAATGTTCCCCAGTCTGTTATGAAGCTTGTGTTCTCTTTATCTAGTTTAAACATCGGAATTTGATTATACCCGAATATGCATCCATGAAAGATAAGAGTCTGTGGCCACTTTTCACGTGGACTAGTAGGTCTATTCTTAGAAGGGGATAACAATCTTCTGAGCATGCCTTGTTCAAATTGGTATAAGCGACACAAGGTCTCCATTTGCATTAGACTTTTTAACCAACACTAGATTGGCCAACCATTTCGGATAAAGTACTTCTTTGATAAACCCATTTTTAAGCGATCTCTTGACCTCCTATTTTAAAGCGTTAGCTCAAACTTTGTCGAATTGTCTCTTCTTTTACCGGGCATGTGTAATATTCGAGTCTATGTTTAAGGCATAACACACGACGGTTGGTTCTATTCCAACCATGTCAGAATGAGTCCAGGTGAACATGTCTTTGCTAGGTTGAAGAAATTGGATTAACACTTCTTTGAGCTTGTCATCTAGCTCTTTCTCCATTTTCACTGTCTTCATTGGGTCAACTGGATCCAAGCGTATTTCCTTAAGATCCTTGGTGGGCTTCATCTTTTCTTATTCACCTTTAGAGCCTAGTTCAGTGATGATTTCCTTTCCATCCACTTCATCCTCTATCAAACTTTTTTCTTTCCATTTTCTTTCCTTTTCAGAAAAGTTGAGTCTTCTTAGTGCATGTTAAGCTTATCCAATGGTTTTTGTTTTTGCCTTGGAGGATCGGATTAAAGGACCTTCATCCAAGGGCTTTTTGATTTCAATTGTGATCGATTCATCTTTCTCCGAGTCATAACAAGAAATATTATCTCATTTATATTGATCAATGAGCGGCAAAGTACAATTCTTGAGAGCTGAATTGTTCTCTTCTCACTGTTCCCCATCCACTCTTGGTCAGGAACTTTACCGTCAGATATTTTAGTGAGACTGTTGTACCAAAATTGGGCACAACAATCTTCGGAAGTCTTTGAAGAGATAAAGTGAAGAAATTAAATGTAAAAAGAGGGTTTATCTAACAAAAACTCCAAATTTTAGAAACGAGAATAATTAAAGTGCAAGAAGACACAAAGATTTAGAGTGGTTCGGCCTATTGCCTACGTCCACTATGAAGTAGTTTGCTTTATTGATCTTTCTTTGATGTTTACAATTGATTTCAGAAAATTACAGTGAATGGCAATGATTTGCAGCAGTGAAATTCGTTGGTGACGACAGCCATGGAGTTCAGATCCGTGTTTGGCAGAGTTTAGGCGTTGGAGATCTCAAAGCAGAAGAAGAAGAACCCCTTTTTTGTTGGCTTTGGGGGTCTATTTATAGGTGTAGGAAGCTGATATCTTGCTCAGATCTCGGGAGACCCTCTTTGGCATGTGACCAAGCCCGCATGCCCAAGCCCGTGAAGTGTCGGTCTGATCCATGATCGATACAAACAGATTTCATATCGATCAAGATTTCATCCAATGGAGTCAAAATTTGGCGTGGACATTCTTTAGCATGCACGTAGTCTTTTGTGAAAATTTCATAGCATTTGGACTTGTAGATTAGGAGATATGATCGATGCAAATTGGGATTCTCAGTAGGCTGTTTGGTTCGACTCGCTCCTGTTTCGACTCGCTTTTTATTCGACTCGCTTTTTATTCGACTCGCTTTTTATTCGACTCGGTTCTGTTTGACTCGATGACGTGGTGCTAACTTGCATTGACTGCTGTCTCAAGCAAGTCGAAATGTTCAATGACTGAGCAAGTCGAAATATGCCCAAATTGAGCAAGTCGAAGCATGCACTGGCTGAGCGAGTCAAAGGAGTCACTTCTGGGGATGCGAAGCGAGTCAAAAGAGTCACTTCTGAGGGATGCGAAGCGAGTCGAAGGAGCCACTGCGAAGCGAGTTGAAGGAGTCACTTCTGGGTGATGCGAAGCGAGTCGAAGGAGTCACTGCGAAGCGAGTCGAAGGAGTCACTGCGAAGCGAGTCGAAGGAGTCACTTCTGGGTGTTGCGAAGCGAGTCGAAGGAGCGAGTCGACCGGTGATTGGTTTTCATCCAATTTTGTATCGTTCATAACTTGAGCATACGAACTCAGATCGACTTGAGATTTGGAACGTTGACTCTCATAGCTTAGCTTGTCATGTCCTACCAATTTTGGCTCGATCCAGACTCGAACAAAATTCGTCGATGTCCACAATGAGCTTGTGTATAACTGATCTTCGGGACGGACCGTCATTGTTTGCTAGTCAATTCCTTGATGTCACGCCCTTGCCAAAAGGCGGGATAACATTTGCCCCCCGAAGTACGTCTTGTGAAAACATGATGTGCTTTGAAGTGCTGCAATCCTCATTCTGAATAATTGTCGTCTTATCGATGAAAGCTGTAATCTTTTACTGTTTTTCTTGAAAATGTAAGCTGTTGATGGTCAGCTGCTGTACCCTGTATTGTTGCGACTGATTGCTGCATGCTAGTGGTTAACTGTCTGCTGTTATAATCGTTGTTAACTGAGTTTCCAATTCTTGGAAATCTGAAATATTGAATATTTGTCCGACATATATGCACATATGTTAATCTGACCCTCGTTGACGTTTGCACGTTCACGAGTCGTTGTCAGTTTATTTTATACGGAACTCTGTATCGATCCTCTCCTAATCCGATGTGAAGTTCGCTGTAACAACGCTCGATGGTTGTTTTTGAATGTTCCTTCATAACGATCCTCTCTTGAATCATCATGAAGGGTTGAAGCATTGAGGACGTCTTTCATTGAATTTTGTGGATGTGAAGTGAGTATTTCGATTCGATGGAGTTGGCCTTTGGAAGCCATCATTCGATGGATTCGAATTGACTGTTCATATCGATGCTCTAAGGCAGGAGTTGGAAACTATGGACACGAACAGGAGTTTTGCATCGATGGACGCAGGGTTCGATGGATACGAAGTGCTTGTTTCGACTCGATGATGGACGCGAACTAAACGAGTTGAAGTGGAGCGAGTCGAAGTAAACTCCCCTGATGGCTGTGAATTGAGTGAGTCAAAATGAAGCGAGTCGAAGTACACTTCCCTGATGGCTGTAAACTGAGTGAGTCGAAGTACACTTCCCTGATGGCTGTGAACTGAGCGAGTCGAAATGAAGCGAGTCGAAGTACACTTCCCTGATGGATTTGAATTATTTGTTTGACTACACCGGAGACGGAGTCGAAGTCAAGCGATACGAAGGGGAGCCTTGCATCGATGTACTGGAAATGGAGTCGAAACGCGTGTTCGAATCCACCGGGATATGAAACGTTTATTCCCTTTGCTTTCGAGTCCATATAAATACTGTGTACTTAGCCATTTTTTCATTTTTTACTTTTCGTTTTCCTGCCTTGCCTTCGTATCGCTCTGAAACTCGAGAAGAAAGAACAAACATCCTTGCCTTTGAACCGATTCATACCTTCGATTATCTGAACCAATTGACAAATTTTAGGTAATCCATTGAGCGAACCCATCACGTAAACGAGGATACTCGATTCTTAACACCAAATCAATTAGAGTCTTGATAGATCGAAAGTTCCTTGGCCTCAGCTTCGTGTTGATCTGGAGTAGGGGTTTCGAGATGATGAGGCGGAGGCCTTCGTATCGATTGATGGTGGAGCTTCGCATCGAGTTGAATGCTTTGAATCTGTGGATCGATACGAAGGGGCTGTGTCTGATGGACTCAAAACGATGGCCCTGGATCGAGTCGAAAAGTATGTCTTTTGGTCAAGTCGAAATAGTGGCCTTGGAACAGTTCGAAGTGGAGTGCCTTGGGATCGAGTCGAACTGAAAGTTTGGGACCAAGTCGAACTGCGTAGTTTCCGATCGAGTCGAAGCAGAGGCTTTGGATCGATTCGAAGCGTGCGGTCTAGGATCGAGTCGAAGTAGAGGCTTCGAAGCGAGTCGAAGCGCGTGGCTTTGGACCGAGTCGAAGCACGTGGTCTTGGATCAAGTCGAACTGCACAACCCCGAACGATCGATTCTAATTCGAGCCTTAGCGAGCGATTCGAACATGAACCTGAGTGATTGTCTTAAACTTGAACTTTTAATGATTGACCATTGATTTAATTTCGACGATACCGAAAATTCTAGTGCCTTTGACCACTTAACTCCGACGAGCTTCAGACTTGCTTAACTGGACTTAATTGTTTCACCGCACACCTGATTTCCTATTGAAGTTCGTCGATGAAACTGGAACCTACTAAAATAATAACACATTTTAACTCGGACTGATAGCTAATAACTGGATGGCACGGTTGTGACAGTCTGCGATAACAGTCCTTCCGACTGAATTTCGAAGTCTCGTCGTTTACATGCTTTCCTTAATCCTGTAGATCTTCTCCAAATGATATACAGTACTGCATCGCACAACACACACTCACACACTTTACACTAGGGGATGTACGAGCGTTATTGTTTGTTTAACAATGATTTTTCATAAGCTAGCTATTCATGGAACCCTCAAGTTCTCACCAGCAGGAACTCCCGAGTTCTATTCCTCCAACCATAGAAATACCGGTTATAGAAGCTGAAGTTATAGAGCCAGCTCCGGACGAGCGTCTAGGGGCTCGGTTTATTTGTAGTCCACCAGATTCGATGCTGTCAGGTATCTCCGAAGATATGTTAAGGCGGATTTGTTTAAGGCACGGTTTGTCGCTTGACGACGTGCTACATCCTGGGCCAAAGGACAGGCCACATTATCCCCCGGAAGGGTTTACTGCTTTCAACCGTCACGCTTGCACAGCGGGGACACTCCCTCCCTTCAACCAATATATAAGGGAGACGTTATCGTTTCTAGGCATAGCCCCATCTCAGCTACATCCCAACGGGTATGCCTTGCTGAACAGCACCTTCGTCTTATATATGCAGATCCTCTTTCGACCGCCGAAGCCGATCGAAATTAGATATTTATTCAATGTTAAGAGCCACGGAGACAGCCCTTCTTTCACCTTCCTGGAAGTGGTCAGAAACTGCCACATTGTACCGGGTTCCTGGGGAAGGCTAATTTATTACAAAACTGAATGGTTCTATGTTCGGTGCCCCCCTGGATTTGCTAGGCGGTGGTTGGATAGACGTAAGTGTTTCCATTTCTCTCTCGAACCACTGAGATGTTAGTGACTGACTTCAAAAATGACATGCTTTTCCTTTTTTATAGCTGCAATCTCTCGTCCTGACGGCACATACTTCAGAGAGCTTGTTCGGATTCTTCAAGCATATCCGGGCGAAGAGAGGTATATCGACCTGATCCTGACTGATAGAAATTTGAGGACCGTTGGGCTGATAGAGCGGAGGCAGAGCATACAGCTGGAAGGGACATTTAGAGTGGTCTCGAAGAAATGGGTGAAGCACAAAGCGCCTGCAGTCATGATCGCCGAAGAAGTTGATTTAGAAAGAACGCCTACCGATACCGAGGTCCCAGCTGGGCCTTCTGCCGATGTCCAGGATTCGGGTGGAAGAAGAAAAGGCAAGGCTGCTGCTCACAAACGCTCTAAATACGAGAGGTTTAAATCTGTTGTTATGTCCCTGCCTGCTCAGGGGATTAGAATTTCATAGGCTTCTTCCACGCCAGTAGAGAATCTTTTTGACGGGCTTGCCGATGTTCCGATTCCGGACTTTGTGTCGTCTCAACACGACGCTGGTATGGAGGAGCTTGATAGTGCTCTTGAACTGAGCAGGTCGCTTGCTATGAGTGCGGCCGACATTTCCGGTTGGTCGGGGGATTGAACATGCATACACTTCACTACACTGCATGATTCACAACTGTAAATCGCTCAACTTAGGAAGTCACTAACTCTTTCTTCACTTCTCATTTTCAGGTACTATGTTTGGAAGGGGATCTATGCTCGGGAATCTTTGCTCAGCCCGAAAAGGTTCTGGTTACTATGATTCCCGTAGGAGTGATTCAGATAGAGATCGCGATCGCGAATACTCTAACCAGGATAGGTATGGGCATGACAGAGAGTATAGACATCGATCCAGATCACGCTCTCCTTCTCCTAGACTTCCATCTCCACCCCCTGCTTCTGTTTCACATCTGCCTGAACCTCCTCGTCACAGGCCGTCTTCTCATTCTTCTAGACCTGAGACTCATCTCCAGAGAGTCGAGACTATAGCCTCCATGATTACAGAGCAGGTCTCAGCTGAACCCACAGGAGAAGGGGCTCTTAAGTTGGCTCAGATGAGGAAGGATTTTCCGAACATCTGCTTCGACGGTTATGTCATCCCACCACACTTAAAAAGAATTCCATCCAGGGTGGAAAACATGGTGCACGATTACGTTCACGACATATACACCCAGTACCGAGAGTGGGCAAAGGCTGCCGAAAAAGCTTCTAAAGTGGCCTTTGAGCGAGCCAAAGTGCTCGAGAAGATGGAGACCAAGCTCCCTCAATGGGACCGGATCATCCAGGTGCTTACCGGTGAGTCCGAGTCTTCTCGGAAGTCTGAGATTGAGGCCATTAAAAAGGCTGACGAAGCGAAGGCGGCAATGGAGAGGTTGGGACAGACTCACGTTGCCCTGGTGGAGGAGATAGGCCACCGGAATACTAAAGTCACCGCCGAGCAGGATGCGGCGGTCAAGGAGCTTAATGAACTCAAGGCCAAATTTGATGATATGGCCAAGGAAAAGATGATGCGAACAACGCATCCCAGGAGGCATGTGAACAAGCTGTTCTACTCAAGGGTGAACGGGTTGCGGCTGTGGCTAAAGTCCAGAAGGTGGAGACTGAGGTCGAGGAGAGGGTGAAGTTGGCTGAGTCCAGGCTAGAGGCTGACATCGAAGACCTCCTCATCGTTTACAACGCTAATGTGCTGAGGCATAGGGGTCTAGCCTGGCTCGATGATTTTTCGACGCATCTCTATAATGCTTGGAGCCGACTAGTTGAGGAAGAGAAGGAGGCGCATCAAGGCGAGTCCGTGGATGAATTTGAACTCAAGAACCGCATTTTGACCGAAGATGAAAAGAAGGTTCTCCATGAGTCAATGATTCTACGTGAGAAGGAAAGACTTGGCGCCCAGCACTTTGAAGTGGGAGAGAGTTCTGGAGTCGACCATCATGTAGCTAGTCTCGAAGTTCCCGCGTCATCCAAGCCCGAATTCTCATCCGCGGTCGATCCCCAGACCGTTCCAGCTTATAATCCGGATCAACTGCAGATGTCTTCGGCTGCAACGCAAGTCACTGATGCCGCCCTGCCGTCTTCGATTCAAACTGAGGAAGGTATTCTGGACATTCCACATATCTTTCTCAAGTCAAAAACTTCGATTGAGTCAAGTTCTAATAGTTCTCTTATTCTTTGTCCAGTGATCGACGTTGCACCGGTCATGCCTCTTGCTACTCAAGAAACATATCAAACGCAGGAGGCTATCGTGACTGAAGCAATCACCGTGAGTACAGCTGCCCCACTTGATGATATGCAGGGGAGTACAATGGCGTTTGATGAGCAACTGATAGATGAACTCTTTCGCCATCACGACGATCCTCTTGCTGACTCACCACCTGTCATGAGTGGAACTGATCCTGCTGCATGTTCTTCAATGCCGACTGACGATGCCCCCAGTGGGGTTCGAGCAATAACCGAAGAGGAGATGTTCGCTCAAATTGACGCTGAAATGGCAGCAGCGGCTCATGGTGCAAGCTTTGGAGGTGGGATGGCAGCACCAGGGCCTGCTCCGCTCAGAATGATATCTCCTGGTGGTGCTGTTTTTCTCACCCGCGTGCCCATTCCCCCTTCTGTATTCGATCCTGTTCCTCCGACTCCGCCCATAGGGAGCGTTCCTATCCACTTGAGTTCGGAGGAGGATGTTGACATAATGCCCTCGCCTGAAGACCAACCGCCGAAAAGCAAAGGCTCGAAGAGGAAGATTGGCGATGGCTCCAGCGGGTCCACACCGAGGAGGAAGCCAAGGAAGAAGAAAGATTAGGCATGCTCATCCGGCGTATTTTGACTTGCATTTTGTTTGCCGTGTATAGGTGCGGGTTCGGCCCCTGCTAGTAGGAATTTTTGAAACTTGTATACGAACTTCTTTTATAAACAATAGAAATGAAACTTCTCTTTTTTGGCTTCTTTTCTGTCATTGTGTATTTGTCCAAGTGTTTCAACATCTGAAATGTACTTGTGAAGTTCTAGCTTTGAATCAAGTTTTTTTTTGTTTGTCAAGTTCGGAAACTGTGGACATGGTCTGCGACCGGGAAGCGAGTTGAATTCTGACGTCGCATTGCTTCAGTTGATGGTTGATGCTTAAGTCTTGCCCCCCAGTCTTGGTGGTGTGTTGTGAAACATTAATCAGCGATCGCTCTTCCCTTATAGCACGTTGAGTCTAGTGCCACTAAATGGGTGTCTGAGGCAAGCAGAGATTGAGTAATTCATCCATGCTCATTTGATTGTCGATGATCATATCCGCACTCCGGGGATTCCTATTCGTTTATCGGCGGTTGGTCATGCCGGCTTAAGTTTCAATCATATGTCTGCGATCCGGGGACTTGGAATTGGCATTTTGTACTCCGACTCGCGCTCTGGGAGTTTGGAGTTGACGTTTATACTTCGATTCACGCTTTGGGAACTTGAAGTTGGTGTTTACGCTCCGTTTTGCACTCTGGGAATCTGGAGTTGATGTTTATACTCCGCTTCGCACTCTGGGAATACAGAGTTGATGTTTATTCTCCGGTTCGCACTCAGGGAGCTCGGATTTGATGTTTATACTCTGGTTCGCACTCTGGGAACACAGAGTTGATGTTTATACTCCGCTTCGCACTCTGGGAATACAGAGTTGATGTTTATGCTCCGGTTCGCACTCTGGGAACTCGGAGTTGATGTTTATACTACACTTCGCACTCTGGGAATATGGAGTTGATGTTTATACTTCGCTTCGCACTCTGAGAATACAGAGTTGATGTTTATACTCTGCTTCGCACTCTGGGAATACGGAGTACTCCGCTTCGCACTCTGGGAATACGGAGTTGATGTTTATACTCCGCTTCGCACTCTGGGAATACGGAGTTGATGTTTATACTCCGCTTTGCACTCTGGGAATATAGAGTTGATGTTTATACTCCGGTTCGTACTCTGGGAACTCAGAGTTGATGTTTATACTCCGCTTCGCACTTTGGGAATACGGAGTTGATGTTTATGCTCCGGTTACTCTGGGAACTCGGAGTTGATGTTTATACTCCGCTTCGCACTCTGGGAATACGGAGTTGATGTTTATACTACGCTTCGCACTCTGGGAATACGGAGTTCATGTTTATACTCTGCTTCGCACTCTGGGAATATGGAGTTGATGTTTATACTCCGCTTCGCACTCTGGGAATATAGAGTTGATGTTTATACTCCGGTTCGCACTCTGGGAACTCGGAGTTGATGTTTATACTCCGCTTCGCACTCTGGGAATATGGAGTTGAGTGATGGATTGTCGTGTATCAATCCTTTTTTGATTCTGATGTGATGGCTTGTCCCCGAGCTCGGGTTTCACTTAGCGAGTGATTGGTTGCATCGCAGTCACTCTCTATTTGAATAAATTCCATCGTATGGTGAAACTTAGCTCTCCATGCATAGTGATGGTCATATGAAGCATTTCAAGTAAATCACAGCTCTGGTTCGAAGAGATTGCATTTTATTGCTGAAACAAGAAAGTATGGCAAAGTCAGTTGCCTTATTACAAGTTCTAATTTCAAAATGCAGAAACAAATTGCAACAAAGGAAAGTAATTTAAATGGATAAAGATAGCCTGTCGTGTGTAATAGCGGTGAAGGCTCTCGCTATTCCAGGCTCTTGGCAGAGTTAGACCGTCGACAGTCGATAATTTGAATGTGCCATCTCCGAGCCTTCGTTCAATAACATACGGTCCTTCCCATGTTGGTTTCATATGCGAAGGAACCAGATAGATTCTTTTGAGGACGAGATTGCCTAGTTCAAAGGTTCGCGGGCGGACCTTGGCGTTGTACAATAGGGCGACTCGACTTCGATGCGCAGCTGCCCTCAAATCAGCTTCTTCACGCTTTTCATCTAGTAGATCAAGAGATTCCGCAAGTAATATAGCATTCGTCTTTGGATCATAGTATGTCACATGAAGAGAAGGTACTTCTAGCTCGACTGGAATAACAACTTCTGAACCGTAAGAAAGAGAGAACTGAGTGTGACTAGTCGCAGTCTTGTGGGTTGTTCGGTAAGCCCATAAAGCCATAGGAAGTTCATCAACCCACTTGCCACCGACCTTTTCCAGTCGTTTTTCCAGAATGGATTTTATGACTTTATTAACAGCTTTGACCTGTCTGTTTGCCTGAGGGTGTGCACCTGCAGAGAATTTCTTTTGGATGTGAAATCGCTTGCAGAAATCGTTAAATTCAGCACTGTCGAATTGGGTTCCGTTGTCCGTAATAATGGTGTGTGGGAGACCGAATCGATAGATGATGTTACGAACCACAAAGTTGATTACTTTCTTTGTTGTAATGGTAGCGAGAGCTTCGGCTTCTGCCCACTTAGTAAAGTAATCAACCGCGACGATGGCGTATTTCGCACCGCCTTTTGCCAAAGGTAAAGCATCAATGATGTCGATGCCCCACAATGCAAATGGCCATGGGCTGACCATTTGTGTTATCTCGGTAGGAGGAGCTCTAGGAATTCGGGCATATTTCTGACACCTATCGCATTTCTTTGCATAATGCGACGCATCGTGAATCACGGTCAGCCAGTAATATCCATATCGAAGTATTTTCTTGGCAAGTGCTTGCCCTCCGGTGTGATCGCCACATTCTCCCTCGTGCACTTCGTGCAATATTCGTTTAATTTCATCGTGAACGATACACCGGAGTAGAGGAACAAAGTACCCTCTTCTATACATGACCCCATCCTGAATGATGAATCGCGAGGCCTTTCGTAGAACTTGTCTCTTTTCACTCCTGCGTTCTGGCAGGATTCCGTGTTCGATGTAGTTTTTGAGTGGAGTCATCCATGAATCTTTTTCGAAGATGGTTTCGCATACCCTGTCTATTTCTGCCCGGTCAATGCTTGGGGAGGATAACGCCTCTACGGGAACGAGTCCCATTTGTTGAGCTTCACCGGTGCTGGCTAGTTTTGCCAATGAATCGGCCTTTTGGTTGCGCTCTCGAGGTATACAATAGATGGCATAGTAATCGAACTGATTCAGTACTTCCTGAACTCGAGCTAAGTAAGCAGCCAACCTTCGATCTCTTGCCTGATACTCTCCCCGTACTTGACACACAACCAATTGTGAGTCACAATAAATTTCCACTGCGATAATTCTCAAATTTCTAGCAAGTTTCAAGCCAGCTAAGAGGGCTTCATATTCAGCTTCATTATTGGTTGCATGAAAGCCAAACTTCAAAGCGTAGCATATAGATCGGCCTTCGGGGGTCTCGAGTACAACACCAGCGCCCGAACACCAGTCGTTTGATGCACCATTAGTATACAGCTCCCAGACGGATTCGGGGGATTTACTGGTTTCGGGCAAGTCCTCAGGAATGGTAAATTCAACTATGAAATCAGCGAGGACTTATCCTTGGATTTCTCGTCTTGGAGTGTAAGTAATATCAAACTAACTCAGTTCGATGTTCCACTTGAGTAACCTACCAGACGTCTCAGGTCGCGAAAGGACCTGTCGCAACGGCTGGTCGGTGTAAACAACAATGGGATGTGCCTGGAAATACAGTCGAAGTTTTCTTGATGCAATTACAAGGCAGTAGGCCAACTTTTATAGCTTTGGATAGTTCCTTTCTGCCCCAGTCAACCGTTTGCTGACGTAGTATACCGGCTTCTGTATCTTGTCCTCTTCTCGGATCAATGCTGTGCTGATAGCGTTCTCTGATATCGCCAAATATATGAATAACTTCTCATGGTCAATGGGCTTCGATAGGATAGGTGGTGTGAATAGATGTTGAACTAGCGCCTGGAAAGCGCCCTCGCACTCCGTGGTCCATTCAAAGTTGTGTTTTCCTTTTCGGATCAGATCGAAGAAGGGAATGCATTTGTCAGTGGACTTTGAAATGAACTTGCTCAATGCCGCTACTTTCCCATTGAGACTTTGGACTTGCTTTATGGTCTTGGGAGTTTCAATATTTCTGATTGCCCAAATCTTTTCAGGATTAGGTTCGATTCCCCGAGCGTTAACGATGAACCCAAGGAACTTCCCGGATGCAACCCCAAAGTGACACTTCAGTGGATTTAACTTCATTTTGTATTCTCGAAGTATGTTGAACATAGTTTCCAGGTCTTTAACATGGTCAGTGGAGAGTCGTGACTTCACAAGCATGTCGTCTACATATACTTCCATGGTTTTCCCGATTTGATTGGCAAACATCCGATTGACCAATCGTTGATAAGTAGCCCCGGCATTCTAAAGTCCAAATGGCATAACCTTGTAGCAGTAAAGTCCCAGATTGGTTATGAAGCTGGTATGTTCTTGATCGGGTAAATGCATCGGTATCTGATTGTAGCCAGAGTACGCATCCATGAAGGATAAGAGTTCATGCCCGGTTGTCAAATCTACTAGCTGATCAATTCTGGGAAGTGGGAAACTGTCTTTGGGACATGCTTTATTCAGATCGGAATAATCGACACATGTTCTTCACTTTCCATTCGGCTTTCGGACGAGCACGGGATTCGACACCCATTCAGGATATAGCGCATCTCGAATGAATCCGTTTGCTTCAAGCTTTTCAACTTCTTCTTTAAGGGCGGCAGATCTCTCCGGATCCATACAGTGCCTTTTTGGTTTGACCGGGGCATGCCGCGGGTCAATGTTCAGAGTGTGGCTCGCGATGTCCGGCAAGATCCCACACATATCAGAATGTGTCCAGGCAAATACGTCAAGATTTGCCCACAGAAATTCAACCAATTCCTCTTGAGTTTGCTGGCTTAGTTGAGACCCAATCTTCATCATTTTCGAATCATCGTCATCGTCAACTGGGACATCAATCGTCAGTTCGGCCGGGGATTCTTGACTTTCTTTAGATTCTCCCTCGTCTTCAGTCTCTCTTGGGTCAAGGTCCTTGAGGAATTGGCTAGGGTGCCCGGGCCTGGGCCCGAGCGTTAATTGTCAATTATCGGTGAAGCGGACGCAGAGAGATTCCTCTACGCCCTTTCCTTTCTCCTTTCGCTATGCCTCCCGCAGCTCAACAACATAACAGGCTCTGGCAGTAGCCTGATCTCCTTGGATGATTCCTATTCCATGATCAGTGGGAAACTTTAAAGTCAAACACCACGGGGCGATGGCTGCCCTGAATTCAGCTAGGGCTGGTCGGCCCAAGAAAGCATTGTAAGGGGAGTCTATGTCCAAAACGATGAACTGTAGCATCCGTACTCTCCGTCGTTCTCCAACTCCCAATGCTACTGGCAGTTCCCCCATTCCAGTGGGTATAGTAGCACTTCCGTTGAAACCATGGACTCGGGATTGACAAGGCTTCAAGTCCGTGGCTTCCATTTTCATTTGATCGTAAGCTCGCTTGAACAAAATGTTCACAGAGCTTCCGCTGTCAACTAAAATCCTTTTCATCCAGGCGGGACCTACCTGTGCTGAGATGACCAGTGGATCGATAGTGGGGGCTTCAACTTTATCAGTGTCTCTGTTCCTGAACACGATATCATCTGTCATTATCTTCTGTTGCTTGGCCGGAGCCCCTTCATCAGAGTTACTATAACATTCGAAGTCTGCATGCCTGATAGAACTAGCATACGACTCCATTTCCTTCCAGCTTCGATCTACTGGGTGAGGACCACCACTTATTGTATTGATGACCAACCTCCTGCCTATACGAGCGGGTTCCTCCTGTCTTTCCTGATTCGACGCATGATTCTTATTTGACGGGCCCGCACCACCAGATTGCGGCGCCCGCACATACTGATCCAACTTCCGTTCATGTATCAGTTTTTCAATGAGGTCTTGCAAGTGACGACACTCATTGGTGTTGTGGCCATAACTCTCGTGGAATCTACAAAATTTCCCTGTTTGGATTTGTCTTTTGGTTGGTGGTTTAAGGGTAGGTTTCTTGTATTGCATGGTATTGCAGGTCTGCAAATACACATTTTCCAATGACATGTTCAACGGAGTGTAGTTATCATACATGGAAGCTCTACGCCGTGGACCACGATTCTGATCGCATTTCTTGTTTTGATTCCCGTTGTCCCTCTGTTGATTTTGTTTATTTTGTACGTTCAACTGAACTTTTCCAGAACTGTCTCCGGACTGTTTAATAGCGATGTTACTTTGGATTCCATCGATGTTGGGCCCTGCACCATCCTGTTTCCTAGACTGTTTTGCATCCTCCCTTCTCAAGAATTGGGTTGCCTTGGAATAGAAACGGTACAACGATGCAGGTGGTTTTCCGGCTAACCTATTCCCGAACTCAGAATCAACATCAATCCCCTTAGTTAATGCCATCAGGATAGAATTATCATTGGGATTACTTATTTCTACACACGCAGCATGGAATCGCTCAAAGTAACGTCTAAGTGTTTCTCCGGGAGCTTGTGTAACGCTAGACAGAGTGTTAACGTCCTTAGGCCTCACCATGTGCATACGGAACTATTCGACAAACTTGGTGGCCATCTGGTCAAAGTTAGAGATGGATCGCGGTGGCAAACGAGAGAACCACATGGTAGCGATGCCCCCTAGGGAAATGTGGAAACTACGACACTTTACTGCGTCATCAGCTTAGCAGCATTCATCAGCCATTCGTATTTCAAGACGTGTTGATTGGGATCAGAACTTCCTTCATAAACAGGCAAAGCTGGCATCCTGAAGTGCCGAGGTGGTTCAGCATATAAAACGTCATCGGTGAAAGGGGTATGACTTCGGGAGATTCCCCAGTCGTCATTAGAGAGACCCTGACTTTCATGGATCATTTGGCGGATCATCGCTGGTATATCTGGCGTTCGGATACTTGGAGCATGTTGTGCCAAGGTGTGGTCGGGTTCTACAGTGCGAGTCTGGACCGGACGCGGTCGATGGTCTGTGCCTCGCTTCCTTGGTTCAACATCCTCAGGGACATAAGGCTCGGGAGTCTGCTCTCGTTGGCTACGTTGAGGATCAACTAGGTTTCTAGAATCACCTCCTCGTTCGGCGGTGGTGGTAGTAACAATGTTGCCGGTAACACGATAAGGAGCAGCTCCTCCTCGAGTTGAAGGCTCTGTACGGAGACTAGCAGATGGTCTAGCTCTAGGTTTCCCAAGGTTCGAAGCGGGTTGGTGTCCCGTGGCTTGGGCGTAGCTTACACCCAGCAGTGGACGTGTGGATCTGGTTTGGCCATCGGAGGAGGCTGAACTTTCTATGGAAGAATAGGAACCTTGGTCTCTCCTAGATCTTCTGCGCCTTTGGCGATTCAGCTGGATGGACAATTCGGTGTTGGCGCGCAGTTGTTCAGTTAACTGCTGTCGACTTTGGGTCAACTCTTGAAGCAATGTCTGGAATTCTTGTTGTTATCCCACCTTTTGGTCAAAGCTGGAATATCAACAAGTGGCAAGAAAGGATGGATATTAGGATTGGAGATCGATTAGAAACAAGGTTGTGATCGATGTCATCGAAATTTATCCAAGCTCCGATCAAGACAGAATCGATTGGGAATGATGATCAAGGCTAGGAGAGGCTACATTTCAGATTTCAGGTTAATCGGAGTTCATATGGAGGAGATATGATCGATACAAGTTAAAAGGATATGTTGTTCGTATCCATCAAGGAGGTAAGGTGATGATCGATTCGAAATCGTCATATTCGCATCCATCAGGTAAGGCATTGTTCGTATCCATCAGGTCAGGTCTCTCTCGTATCCATCTTTAGGATGATATTCGTGTCCATTCTCCACTCTTCACAACCACTTCGTATCGATCACCCCCCATGCTCATTTCGTATCGATCAACACATACGAGATCGATACAAAATGTGTTTCTGGGATCGATACGAACAAGGACACGAAACAATGGGTACGAACGTACCGATGCGAAATGGATACGAACAAGTATAAAACGTGGATGGGGACTGGAAACATGCACGAGTCAAGGAAGAAAAGGTCAACATAGCGAAATCTCAGGAGTGACTCGATCAACTCGGCGAAAAAGGCGGATCGATACGAAAGCTACGCTCCGCATCATCACAGAGTCCCATGCCACCATCGATTCGAAGGAATCGGTACGAAGGGATCGATTCGAACGAGACGGGCAGCCGATAAAACTCATTTCGAATCGACCATATCTTCTAAACCACAAATCCAAATACTGTGAAATTTTCACAGGAGCTTATGTACATGTTGAAGAATGTTCTCACCAAATTTCAGCTCGATTGGATCATTTCTTGATCGATACGAAATTGCTTCGTATCGATCCCGAAATGGGCCCAGATTTCCTAGATGCGGGCATGTGAGCCCACTCACGTGCCAGAAGTGGTCTCCCTAAATTTAGGTGAAATATCAGCCTCCTACACCTATAAATAAAGCCCCAGGTCATTCAGGAAAGGGATCGGGATTCTGAAGCGCCCAGACTCTACCAGACTCAACTTTGCACTTCACTACTACCGTTGTACTCAAAGAACAGAGCTATAATCCATTGTAATCAACTGTAATCAGCGAAGAACATCAATAAAAGAAAACCTTTGAAGTGGATGTAGGCCGGAGATAGCCGAACCACTATAAATCTCGTGTTTCTGTTCATTATTTCTGAATTATGATATTCTGTTTGCTTAGATCTGAGATTTGTATTTGAATATTTGTTGATTTGTATTCATACACTGGTGCTTTCACGATACTTGGGGTTTGTGACCAATTTTGGCGCAAACACTTTGGTGCTTTCATTGAGAACGACCAGCACCCGCTACATCGAATTGAAGTTCAGATTTGGAAAGCGTGAAGAGTTGAGATTTGAAAGACAATGACTCGACAAACAAGACAGAGAGCTGAGCGAAGTCAGCAAGGAGGAAGTCAAGAGGCATCCTCCGGAGCTGGAGAAGGACAAGCTTCGATTTACGTTACCAAAGATGAAATGGAAGCTATGGCAAATTCGTTGCATGAGAGGTTGCTGAAAAGTCAACAGGATATGATGCAAACTTTCTTCGAACAGATGAGAGCTGCAGGGATGCAGAACTTAGGACCAGCCACAGCGGCTGTTAATGTGGAACAAGGAGCTAGGGTTATGGAACCCAATGGAGGACAGAATACAGAACCAGAAAGCAATCAACAAGGGCTTGGGGGCAGGCCCACAAGATCCAACACAGGAGGACCTTTGGAAGGAGTTCAACAGGCTAGGGCCAACGTTGTTGCTAATGAGCCACGTGAAGAATATGTGCCAGAGTTCCCTCGGGAGCATGGGGGCAACCCCCGACAGACAATGCTGGATTAGCGGAAATCATTAGGAAGACTATGCGTGGAGGCTTGACCAATAGAGATTTGGAAGGAGTGAACATGAGTCTGTTCGCTCGGGAAATCGGGATAGCTCAGAATCCACCTAAGTTCAAGTTACCTAGCGTGGAAGTATATAATGGCAAGTCTGACCCAACTGATCACTTGATGAGATACACTAGAGACATGGAAGTGCTGGGGGCATCGGAGGAAGTGATGGCCAGATGTTTTCCGTTGTATTTGACAGATCTAGCTGCAATGTGGTTTAGGCAGTTGGGAGAAGGATCTATAAGGACTTGGAGGGAGTTGGTGGACAGGTTTTTGGGACAGTTTTGGGTTCATATCAAGAGGCCGAAAAACGTAATGACGCTAATGTCGGTAAAGCAAAGGACGGATGAATCACTTAGGGCTTTTCTAACTCGATTCAATGCGGCGGTAGCTTCGGTGGATCGGTCGGATCCATCGATGGTTTTGATGGCGGTGGTGTCGGGAGTCAAAGAGGATTCAGATTTTAAGGTATCTTTAATACGAGACCCACCACTGGATCTTGGGGAATTCTTTCACGAAGCTGAAAGATTCCTTCGACAAGAAGACGCATGTATGGACTTAAAGTTAAAGGAGGTGAATGTGATTGAGGGTGGAGGACCATCCAGCGGACACTCGGATAAAGATAAAGAAAAAAGAAAGCTGAACGACGATTCAGAAAAAGCTAGGAAGCGGTGGAAGGATCCAAAGTTTTCCACATACACGGGATTAAACGAGACACTGGAGCAGATATACATGGAAACCTGGAATCGCCTTCCTTACCGGAGGCCGGCTAGGAGAGAACAATCCGAGCAGGAAAGGGCATCGGGAAGGCACTGTCTCTTCCACGAGTTGGACGGGCATGATACCAACAGCTGTAGGCACTTAAAGGACATAATTGAGGAGCATGTGAGGAATGGACAATTGAGGCAGTATGTTGGGGCTCGGAATGCAGTGGTGGAGCAGGAGCAACCACCGCCTACCTCAAGCCATGAGGGTGTGAGGCCCAGGAATGATGGTCGATTGGTCATCAATTGACCGGGGTAATATGAAATAAGTAACAAACCATTGGCGAGCAACCAAGTCATTTACACATGTATGGGGACGGAGATAGCCCCTAGGCATGCTCTGAATGATGATAAACCGCGAAGCCATGGTTTGCGAAATCTGTCTTTTGTTTTTGGATTAGACACTTGGTTTTCTGGTTTGGTTTTGGAGTTTGGTTTGAACTCCTGGTTTTGTTTGCTTTCTGTTTTGGATTTTCGTTTGGATGACTGGTTTCTGTTTTGGATGCTGGTTTGGATTTCTGGTCTTTTTGGTTTGACTTGGATTTTTGATTAGATTTTGACTGGATTTTTGTTTGGGTTTTGATAAACGGTCGTCGGGTATGGATTATACCTGGCAAGGGGTGAGTCGTTTTGCCCGAACGCGGTAAAGTGACTCATTCAGGTCATCGAGTATGGACTATGCTCGACAAGGGTTCGGAGAGACATGGATTCGGCCTTGGACTTAGGCCCTATACTATCGGTCATTGTTTAAGGTTGTTGAGTATGGACTATGCTCAACAAGGGTCCGGAGCGACCAGGATTCGGCTTAGGACTTAAGCCACGGCATTACTTACGTCCAGGGACACTGGACCAAGGTCGTCAAGTGTGGATTGCGCTTGGAAAGAACCCGAAGAGGTTGGCTCAACGTCCAGGGACACTGGACCAAGGTCGTCAAGTGTGGATTGCACTTGGCGAGAACCCGGAGAGGTTGGCTCAACGTCCAGGGACACTGGACCAAGGTCGTCAAGTGTGGATTGCACTTGGCGAGAACCCGGAGAGGTTAGCTCAACGTCCAGGTACACTGGACTAAGGTCGTCAGGTGTGGATTGTGCTTGACAAAAGCCCAGAGAGGTTATGGATTTGGATGTCGACCCATAGAGGTCTTGGATTCGGTTGTTGGACAAGGATGGACTAAAAACTCAGTCATCAAGTTCGGATGGACATGGAATTGGCTATGGACTTTGGATATCGGTTTCAGAGTTATACAAAACACACCTTCTTACCACAAGGCATGTTTTAGGGGGCAAATGTTATCCCACCTTTTGGTCAAAGCTGGAATATCAACAAGTTGGCAAGAAAGGATGGATATCAGGATTGGAGATCGATTAGAAACAAGGTTGTGATCGATGTCGCCGAAATTTATCCAAGATCCGATCAAGACAGAATCGATTGGGAATGATGATCAAGGCTAGGAGAGGCTACATTTCAGATTTCAGGTTAATCGGAGTTCATATGGAGGAGATATGATCGATACTAGTTAAAAGGATATGTTGTTCGTATCCATCAAGGAGGTAAGGTGATGATCGATTCGAAATCGTCAGATTCGCATCCATCAGGTAAGGCATTGTTCGTATCCATCAGGTCAGGTCTCGCTCGTATCCATCTTTAGGATGATATTCATGTCCATTCTCCACTCTTCACAACCACTTCGTATCGATCACTCCCCATGCTCATTTCATATCGATCAACACATACAAGATCGATACAAAATGTGTTCCTGGGATCGATACGAACAAGGACACGAAACAATGGGTACGAACGTACCGATGCGAAATGGATACGAACAAGTATAAAACGTGGATGTGGACTGGAAGCATGCACGAGTCAAGGAAGAAAAGGTCAACACGGCAAAATCTCCGGAGTGACTCGATCAACTCGGCGAAAATGGCGGATCGATACGAAAGCTGCGCTCCGCGTCATCATAGAGTCACATGCCACCATCGATTCGAAGGAATCAGTACGAAGGGATCGATTCGAACGAGACGGCCAACCAAGAAAACTCATTTCGAATCGATCATATCTCCTAAACCACAAATCCAAATACTATGAAATTTTCACAGGAGCTTACATACATGTTGAAGAATGTTCTCACCAAATTTCAACTCGATTGGATCATTTCTTGATCGATACGAAATTGCTTCGTATCGATCCCGGAACAGGCCCAAATTTCCTGGACGCGGGCATATGGGCCCACTCACATGCCAGAAGTGGTCTCCCTAAATTTAGGTGAAATATCAGCCTCCTACACCTATAAATAGAGCCCCAGGTCATTCAGAAAAGGGATCGGGATTCTGAAGCGCCCAGACTCTACCAGACTCAACTTTGCACTTCACTACTTCCGTTGTACTCAAAGAACAGAGCTATAATCCATTGTAATCCGCTGTAATCAACTGTAATCAGCGAAGAACATCAATAAAAGAAAACCTTTGAAGTGGATGTAGGCCGGAGATAGCCGAATCACTATAAATCTCGTGTTTCTGTTCATTATTTCTGAATTGTGATATTCTGTTTGCTTAGATCTGAGATTTGTATTTGAATATTTGTTGATTTGTATTCATACACTGGTGCTTTCACGATACTTGGGGTTTGTGACCAATTTTGGCGCAAACACTTGTCTAGTGATTGGACGGGATGGATCTGAAGGTCCTGCAACATTTTGGTTGGAGGGAGGTGATTGCACAGGATTCTATCAGTCCCATGCTCCTTGATCAGCAGTTATAGCAGTGATACGTGTGCTCACCATAATGAATTGGTGAAGTCCTTTCCTAGATCTGATTGCAAATCTAAATAGAATGGAAGGGCTTCAAAGTTCTAGATCTGGATCTTCTTCTTAGATTTATGCAATCCAATATAGATAGGAGATCCAAAGAGCAGGAGAAAAATTAGGTTTTTCTCAGTGAAAGCACCAAAGTGTTTGTACCAAAATTGGGCACAACACTCTTCGGAAGTCTTTGAATAGATAAAGTGAAGAAAATAAAGGTCAAAAGAGGGTTTATCTAACAAAAACTCCAAATTTCAGAAACGAGAATAATTAAAGTGCAAGAAGACACAAAGATTTAGAGTGGTTCGGCGTATTGCCTACGTCCACTATGAAGTAGTTTGCTTTATTGATCTTTCTTTTATGTTTACAATTGATTTCAGCAAATTACAGTGAATGGCAATGATTTGCATCAGTGAAATTCATTGGTGACGGTAGCCATGGAGTTCAGATCCGTGTTTGGTAGAGTCAAGGCGTTGGAGATCCCAAAGAAGAAGAAGAAGAACCCCTTTTATGTTGGCTTTGGGGGTCTATTTATAGGTGTAGGAGGCTGATATCTCGCTCAGATCTCGGGAGACGCTCTCTGGCACGTGACCTGGCCCGCATGCCCAAGCCCGTGAAGTTTCGGTCCAATCCGTGATCGATACGAACAGATTTCGTATCGATCAAGATTTCATCCAATGGAGTCGAAATTTAGCATGGACATTCTTTAGCATGCACGTCTTCTGTGAAAATTTCATAGCATTTGGACTTGTAGATTAGGAGATATGATCAATGCAAATTGGGATTCTCGGTAGGCTGTTTGGTTCGACTCGCTCCTGTTTCGACTCGCTTTTCATTCGACTCGGTTCTGTTTGACTCGGTGATGTGACGCTAACTTGCATTGACTGTTGTCTCGAGCGAGTCGAAATGTTCATTGACTGAGCGAGTCGAAATATGCCCAGATTGAGCGAGTCGAAGCATGCACTGGTTGAGCGAGTCGAAGGAGTCACTTCTGGGGGATACGAAGCGAGTCGAAAGAGTCACTTCTGAGGGATGCGAAGCGAGTCGAAGGAGTCACTGCGAAGCGAGTCGAAGGAGTCACTTCTAGGTGATGCGAAGCGAGTCGAAGGAGTCACTGCGAAGCGAGTCGAAGGAGTCACTTTTGGGTGTTGCGAAGCAAGTCAAAGGAGCGAGTCGACCGGTGATTGGTTTTCATCCAATTTTGTATCGTTCATAACTTGAGCATACGAACTCGGATCGACTTGAGATTTGGAAAGTTGACTCTCATAGCTTAGCTTGTCATGTCCAAACAATTTTGGCTCGATCCGGACTCGGACAAAATTCGTCGATGTCCATAATGAGCCTGTGTATAACTGATCTCCGGGACGGACCGTCATTGGTTCCTAGTCAATTCCTTGATGTCACAGTCTTTCCAAAAGGCGGGATAACAGAGACGAAAGCATTGACTTCATCCAAAGTTGGCCTCCCAAAGAAAGCATTGCAGTAAGAAGGTTGGTCCATAATGACAAATTGAGTCTTGAAAGTCTTGGAATTCGATGGAATTCCCATTTGTACCAGAAGCCTTATCTTTCCCATAGGAGTTGATCCTCTGTTATTGAACCCAAAGAGTGGCTCAAAGCTTGGCTCTAGCTTTTCCTCCAAAGCGCCTATTTGATCAAGGGTATTTTCGAAAATAACATTCACTGCGCTTCCAGTGTCAACAAGGATTTTAGTCACTACAGAAAGCCATGTCTGTGCAATGATCATAAGTGGGTCGTTATGTAGATGGCGAAGCACTCTCAGTTGTTATAGGGTTATTGTCAGACTATGCATCTGGAATTGAAATCTAGGGCTCTTAAATGGTAGCCTTCTTAAATATAGAAAACCCCATCTCTTGCCTCTCTAATATATCAATTTCTGGCTCCCTTGATGATTCCAGTCAAATGCAGGCCTCCACAAATTACATCAGTTCGGTTATTGGGTAAAATGAAATTTGATTTAGTATCTCTTTCTACAAGGTTCGCAGTGTTGTTTTAAAGCCTTTGGTTGCCTTTATCGAGACGTGTAGCTCTCTGATTATTTTTAATAAACTCTTTCAAATGTCCAAAACATGTCATCTTCTGAATTATCCCTGCCAACACACTACATTCATCTATTTAATGCCCATTCGCCTTATGATAATCACATTAATATCCCTTTTTTCCTAGTTCAGGGTTATTCTTAGCTTTGTAGGAAATCGGAAGTTCATTGCTTTATTTTGCTATAGCAAAGATGTAGGATATCAACTTGTTCAGAGCAATATGATTGGTCTTCTAGTCCTCCTCCCATCTCGATTTTTTATTGTGGTGATTAAAGAAAAACTTTCCTATTTCTTACTTTGTTTGGGATTCTTTCTCCGCGTGAAATAGTTCATCCATAGGGATGAACTTATCAGCTTGAAAATGGAAGTCTTAGAGATCCCTACATCCGTGAAGATAAAGCACTAGCTAGAAAGGTGTCTGCTCAATCAGCCTTGAGCAAACTGCCATTAATTTGTCTTTGTCGGTCATATCCTCCACCTTTAGTGCCTCTTCGTTGAATCTCTTAAGATAGTCGTCCAACAGTTCTCCCAGTCTTTGTTTGATGTTAGCCAATATGCTGAAGTCAATTGTAGGATCCTTGCAAATACAAAATTGTGATGAGAACTCATAAGAGAATTGCTCCCATGAGTATATGGTATTCTCTCGATAGTGTCTATACCACTTAGATACTACTCCTTCGAAGGTGGTAAGGAAAAGTAGGCAGCATACAACTCCTGAGGCATTATAGAGGTCCATCTGACTTTCGAATGTCATTAGGTGATCATCAGGATCGGTAGTCCTATTGTATTTCAAGGATGGAATTTTAATGTGAGATGGAAAACTTGTGGACATGATCTTATTTGTGAATGAGGCATCATGAAATTTACTAATGACTCTAGCATCGAGGGTCCCCTTTCATTTATGGTTAAGCATATCATTTACCATCTTTTCAACCATGTCCCTCAAAAAAGACTTCATTATCATGATAATTGCTCCTATCAGGCTTGTACTCTTTGGAGATTGAAATTCCAAAAGTGCTCATGTGACCTCTCCACTAATCTTCCTTAATGGTTTGTTTTTTCCTTATTGTCTGGTAGCGATTTAGAGGAGAATTCTGTTGCTACAGCTTCTTAGTCTCCTTTCCTCTTTTGTGGAGTCATATTGAGTTTGCCTTTGTTTTTGCTCCTAAGTAAAGAAACGTTCAAATTTCTTCTTGGAGATTCAACTTTTTCTCCCTTAATGAGCTTGGAAGATTTTTGTGCAAGAATCTTTCCCAACAACTCCTGCATCATTTCCATATGCTGAGTTAGGGCTGTCAATTTCCTACACGACCCGAAACACGACCCAAAACCCGCACGGAAATTAGCAGGTTAACCTGATCTGTTAATTTGGCGGGTCATTTTCGGGTCAACCCGAATTTGACCCGTTTATAAACGGGTGGGTTTCGGGTTGACCCGCTAACCCGAAATTGACCCGTTAACAACCCGTTTATACTTATATAAGTTGACCCGACCCGTTTACGACCCGACCCGACCCGTTTATACCTTATACGGGTTTAACCGAACCGTTTACGACCCGTTCTGACCCGTTTACGACCCAATTATACCTTATACGGGTTGACCCGACCCGTTTATGACCCGTTTACGACCCATTTACACCTTATACGGGTTGACCCGACCCATTTACGACCCGACCCGTTTATAATCGGGTTACATGGGTCGGGTCGGGTCAACCCGTTTATAAACGGGTCGGGTTCGGGTTGAGCTTTTTCTGACCCATTTAATAAACGGGTTGACCCGACCCATTTAAAATCAACCCGAACCCGACTAGACCCGACCCGAACCCGACCCGACCCGACCCATTGACAGCCCTATGTTGAGTTAGATCTTTGATCTTAGCATCGCTGCTGATAGGCTTTGCTGGTTCTGATGGTTGTCCAGCTTCCTCATTTTCCAGGTTGAAGTTGGGGATGAAATTTTCTTCCAATATCGCCTATTGTGTGATTTCTTCATTTGAAGTGTTAATTCACTTTGGTCTTACCATTTTCCCTAAATAAAAGGAACTTTATGCAATTAGTTTAAAGAGAGAATGATAAGGAGTCGGAGGTTCAAGCCCTCCTTCTAGCGCCAAATGTTAGACCAAAATTGTTATAACAACCATGATGCCAAGTATGATGAGCCAAAACACAATTTTAACACCCATGATGACACAACTAAGGATGGCTTACTTGGTGTTGATCAAATAGTGCCGTGGAATCAAGAATGGGCTTAGCATTCAAGGTTAAGTGCAAGATGATATAATTAAGAAATGGTTTCATGATGCCCATGGACTTTTGGAATATGATACTTGAAAGCCTATGCCATATGATCAAAGGAGAGAAAGAATAAGTTGAGAGTATGTGTAGTATCCCATTAAGCATGTTAATGGACTAAATAGGCAATCCTCATAGTCCATAGTCCAATGTTCATATATAGTTGGTAAGACAGCGACTATGCATGTAAACACTAGTCTAGATTGAATTTCATGTGATTCTTTGTGAAGTAAAATCATGACAAATGTTGGGTCAAAAGAGCATTATTATATTCATATCCATGTCCAATAATGTCCAAAAGGAACAATCAAGGTAATAGGCATGTCCAAGTCCTTGTTCATATAACTCCACAATGATTACAATCAAATCAAGTTTTGCCCCAATTCAATTTAGGGTTACAATTGCTTAATTTTGAGAGGAGAGAAAATAAATGGCCATCCATCCCTTAATGCCCCTAGGTTCATAATTATAGGGGTGGACATGCGGCATAGCTGCTATGCACTACCTCAGACATGCGAGACCTTCGATATCAATAGCCACTTTAATGGCACTAGACGCTATGCTTTGTTTTGATAATCTACAACATCCCTAGGTATATTGATGGATTATGGCATCAATTGTTAACATTTAATATCCACATCCGCCTTGATAGCTTTTATTGATATCCACGACATCTGGCATCATTGTTGTATTAAGGAGCTATGGCATCCTTTAATGTTTGATGAAGTGCAACATCACTAAGATGCGGTAATGATGAAGGGCGGCATTGATAATAGACGGCCTTGTAGAGATATGGCATTACATGAGAGGTGACATCAATATGAGGTGGTATTGCTTAAGAAGTGTTTTAAATAAGAGATGACATTGGTGATGAGCGGCATCAATAAAGGGAGACATTGCTTAGGAAGCGACATAACTAAGAGATGACATTGGTGATGAGCAACATCACTTGAAAACAACCCCAAAGATATGCGACATTAACTAGATGTGATATTGGCTAGATGCAATATTGACTGGATGTGATATATACCCTTGCCTTTATGAAGCATTAAATCTCTTTAAGTGGTGGTTTACGATATGCAGCTCTTCGACATCATTATCGCTTTATTAACATGCGCCATTGCTTATGGGGACCTGATATATATTCCAAGCTTTTAGGTGTGATATCATTCATTCAACATCAGCTTTCCACATCATATGATATTTCTTTTAATGTGCTTTGTCATCCTCTCAATATCATGCCTTCGGTATCATTTTTTTCATCATATTCTTCCCTAAAATTTATGTGAATAACATTTGATATGCGGCATAGAATCAATGTGGCACAGTTTGAGTGCGGCGTGGAATCGATGCCGCATTTATTATGTACAGCATGGATTACATGAGGTATCCTCTTTTACATTCATTGATGGAATGTGGCATCATTAACTATGACATCAGGCTTTAAACTTTAGCATCAATCCTTAATTATAACATGAATTCATTTGTTTGTATGCTTTAGAAAATATATGGATAACATTTGTTGCACTAGTGTTACCACAGTATATTCGTGATTTAGTAAAAATTTAAACCAAAATCTTTTATGGTCTGTTACATATAGATAACCTATAAACATGCTAATGTAGATGACATATATTCTGATGCTATTGTGGACAGAGATACAAAAAAATTCTTTTTACTAAACCAAGAAACAAGAGAATGTCCTAAAAACTGACAAGTTTCACTTGTACTTTTTTGGTTTGATTTGCATTAAGCATAGTCAACATTACTATATGAAATTAAATCGAAAGAATCTTCTTTTGGATAAAAGAGTCCATAATCTCGTGTATTATTTACATATCTTAGTATTCTTTGTACTGTAAATGGGTTTCCTTATATTGAGATTGATACCTTGCACATAGATAGACACTTTGCATAATATCTGGTCTACTAGCAATTATATAAAGTAATGATCCTATCATATCTCCATATAATTTTTTATCTACATCCTTTGATTTTTCTTCTTTATTTAATTTCTCATTTGTTGCCATGGGAGTTGGCTTTTCACTAGCATTTGATATACCAAATTTCTTAACTAAATCTTTAGCATATTTTTCTTGACTTATAAAAATTCCATATTTAATTATATTATTTGTAGTCCTAAAAAGAATGTTATGCGACAACCTACCTTTGGTAATACCTAAAAGTGTGCACCTTACATCATAGCATGACTTTTGAATACTATAAAGACAGATCGTCGGGGTAAAATTAGAAAACACACTAAACCAAGACATCTATAAGATCTCACAACGGAATGACGACATATAATATACTGGCTATATATGACCATAATAGAATAATGATATATATGAGATCGCACTAGCAGAAGCAATTGACAAATAAATATCAATACATAATTGTAAGAATACATCAACTCTAAAATAAACATGGAGTTCTGAATAAATATCTAATACAACAGTCTCATATATAAATAACAGGTCTATCATGTACAAATGAAATAACAAGTATATATATCTCAAACTACCGATACCATGCCTTCAAAATGCTCTAGTTGTGCACTCTGATAGTGTATCCCCAAAAGCACCTGACTCCCGAACTACTC
Source organism: Allium fistulosum (assembly GCA_030737815.1). NCBI lineage: Eukaryota > Viridiplantae > Streptophyta > Magnoliopsida > Asparagales > Amaryllidaceae > Allium > Allium fistulosum. Next base: position 782,045,720 of record CM060906.1, read on the forward strand.
AATTGAGTATCCAAGAGTTGTCATAACATAAGAAGATAAAGACAAAACATGAGTCAGACATAAAGTCTGGTGTGAGGGGAACTATCTCAAAATATTGTATATTAAAACTATAGTAAATCCATCTCAAAAGTAAGAGATCATACCATAACCTGCACTTCTTCTATAAAAACAAGTTAGCACAATATCTTCCATTGCACTACACTAGCCCAAAACTACTAATAATATAGTACAAATATACCATGATCAAATTGTGATCCCAAAACAACGATCACTATTGGTAAGATCGATAAGGTATGCCACAAAGCATATGGTCATTACTACTAAGACCGTATAGGTACGCCGCAACGCGTATGGTCACTACTGCTAAGACTAAAAAGGTATGCCACAATGCGTATGGTCACTACTACTAGGACCAAATAGGTACGCCACAACGTGAATGATCACTACTGCTAAGCGACAATGTGGACTCACTAGATATCTATTTTTGAGATAGCATATTATTATTCACACTAGACTTTTGGTCTGACCCAAAGTTTTTGTTTATCCCTTTGACTCTCGTGTGTTGTAACACTAGTCTAGATTACTTGGAATTAAATCTAAAATATGATTTAATTAATCACAAATAAATTTTATTGTTAAATTTTGGGAATTTATATTCATAATTGTTTTTATTTCCAAATTTTAAAGAGAATGGGATTTAAATAAATAAGGAAATTTATAAAAGGATTTCCAAGTAATGATGGATGAATTGAGAATTTATAGAAACAACAAATTATGTAGTTTTGTTCTTATAAATAATAATATAAGAGTAATTTTGTGAAAATGAGTGAATAAAATATATGGAAATAGCTTTTTAATTTGAAATATGAATTTTTCCAAGGTTTATTTACTTATTTATTATAAAGGAGATTTATGATGAATAATTTCGATTTTAAGTTATTATAATAAATGTTGTAATTTTAATTAAATGGTAATATTGTGATTAATTGTTTAAAATGAGATTTTTTTTCAATTGATAGTCTATTTTATCAAAATTTTTGCGAATAACTTTTATTTTCAAAAATTGTATTTAATTTTTATAAGATGTTTCAATATTGTTACCTGGTGCCTTGGCCCGGCTACATAGGGCTGATTACGAGGGTTAGATAGAGTTAATAGATAGACAATGCAGGATATCAGATTATAAGGTTTGGTTTTGTTTGGAATAGGGATCGGCATGAATGTTGGTCAAATTGGATGAAATTTTAATAGATTGATATATGTGTAATGTAGTAATAGGTCGGTATAACCTGTGCGGAGGATATGGTTCGGAATAATAGAAGGAAGTGGTATGGACCGGCATAGTAATTTGGCAAGACAGTTGGTTTAGATGAGAACGTAGAGGGATCGACATGGCATATAAAGCTAAAGGGATCTATGAGACGCGCTTGTCAGAATGGATCGGCATGACGACCTGGTGAGATTCAGGTCGACATATTACACTCCAGAGATAGGGATCGGCATGAAACCTAATCAAATTGGGTAAGATGCGCATGGATCAGTATACACTTAGTGTGGTGAAGGGTCGGCATAATGCATTTGAAGGATATGGGTCGGCATATTGTGTTCAAGAGACATAGATCAGCATGGTTTTCTCGTAGGCAACGGGTCGGCATGGTGAGGCTATAGCGATATGGATCGGCATGGTTCACTTACGGGACATGGACCGGCATGGAATGGACTGTGAGATATAGGTCGCCACACATTGGGGGACCAGGAGGAATCGGCACAATCCAAACCAAGTTAAGATTCCAACTAAAGTATAACGAGAACTAGAGCTCCATGCATCCAATCACCTTGATAATTGAAACGCCATCACTATAGACCAAAAGGAAGCTACCATAGGGATCGCTAGCCCAAACTCGACTCATGGAGGGATTGGTACCGATCCCTATCCATTGAGAGTTGGGCCTAGCCATCCCTATGGTAGGCCCATATGGTTGAGGAGGTCCAGATGCCGAAGTTTCTGTTAGATTGAAGGTTGCCTTCATCTATAAATACAGGCACATGGGGCCATTTTGAGGGACTTTTTGGTTGCAAGTGAAACTCTGCCATTATTGTAACCAACTTCCTTTATTCTTTTCTGATCTCTTGCAATTTCTTACTAATTGTAACTGTAATCAAGTGAATTATGAAGCAATAAAGAAAGTATTCAAATTGGTCGTAGGCAATCAACGATGAACCATTATAAATCCTGTTGTTTTTGCTTTTTGTTGCATTTTTATTGATATTCAGTGTTATTCCTCTATTTTCATTTAATTTCTTCATTTATTTCACTACTTAAACCTATTCTCGGGTGTTTGTAGCTAATTTGGCTGCAAACATTTTGGTGCTTTCACAGAGAACATTGATTCTCAGGCTATTAGGATCATCTTTGCTGCTACTGGGTTGAGGAAATCCCACAAAGGAGACCTTGGTTCATTTTTAGAACCTTACAGATACTATTCAGATTTACCAAGATCTAAGCAAAGAAATTCAGAATGGTAAGGCACACTCGATCTACTTCCCAGAAAGTTAATGCCTACGAGACCGCCAATGTCCAATAAGGGGGCCTAAACAACCAACCTGCTAATGTGAATGTGGAACCTGCTACAGTCCAGAACCCCATTGATTCCATAACTAGAGCTGAATTCAATGAATTGATGAGAGAGCTGATGGAGAGCCGTAGGCAGCTAAATGAGAAAATCCAAGCTAATGCCAATTTGATGAACCAAATAGCTTAACAACAGCTCCAAAATGCCAGAAGGGATCTTGCTTCTTACTCGGCGTCAGATATTTCAACTTCATCGGATGAGCCCTATAGGCGTAGGAGTCGCAGAGGTGAAGCAATGTGAACTGGAGCGATGGAACAACACTCGGCAGACCAACGTGGTTTTTCGAGATGGTTCGGTGTCGATCCATCCATAGGGATCGGTATTAATCCCTCAACTAGAGGGATAGCTCACCAAGTGCAAGCGAAGGACCATGCTCAGGCTAGATCCGGGAACTTGGACGGTGGAATACATTTGGATGCTGACCAAATACCTCTCCGAAATGATAATGAAGTGAATGCTCAGGATACACATTAGGAGGATGATAGGCCAAGGAGGCATGAAATGCCCCGGAGACACCGACCAGAGCATTCACGCGAGGTGGAGCACGACCACCACTTGGCGCCACCGATCTAGACACCGAATTTTTCTACAGTGGTTAGACAGCTAATGAGGGAGAACCAGGGCTTGAAAAATGATGACTTGGGAGTCTCTAGGAGCCACACCCCATTTACCGACGGTATTTTACAGGCAGAGTATCCTAGAAGGTTCAACATGCGTACGATGCCTACTTATGAAGGGAAAACTGACCCCAGACAGCACATCATTAGGTACAAATGGCTGGTGGACTCAACAAGAGCGAATGATGCTACCAAATGCAAATGCTTCCCCATAACTCTTTCTGGGATCGCTACGATGTGGTTTACAAGATTACCCCCACGATTGATCTCGAGATTGACGAGCTAGCAACAAGATTTGTGTAGCAGTTCCGGATTCATGCTACTCGCCCCCAAAGATGTGATGCCATTGTCTAGTGTAATCCAAGCTTCGGGGGAATCACTGAAGGACTACTTGCAGAGATTTCATGTTGGAGCCACTAAAGTTAGTAACCCGAACGACCACGCGATACTTATGGCCATGACTGAGAGGGGTTGACCTCGAATCTGAATTCTGTGACTGGCTGGAAAACCGCCGGCCACAATGGAACATTTCTATTCAAAGGTGACCCAGTTTATGAGGAAGTAGGAGGCCAGATTGTCTAGAAAAAGCAACGCTACGGGGCCAAGTAGAGAAACGGTACAAAGCAACATCATAGTAAAGCAATATAGCAAGAGTTTTGGGAAGGTTCAGGTTAATGTTCAAAACAAGCTGAGTCAACAGAAAAAGAGTGGAGAAGGGAACCGCGACCGGAAGAGGGAACCCGGAAAGTGGAGGTCCAAGTTTCCTTTGTATGATGACTATACACCTTTGAATGCATCCCTGTAGAACATCTATCTGTCCACCTGTAAAACTTTCCAATATAGGAAGCCGCATCCAAAAGAATCGACTAAGGCACAAAAACAAACTGGGAAGTATTGTCGGTTTCATGAATGTTACAGGCATAATAAAAACGAGTGTAGGCATCTCCACGATGCCATTGAGAAATTGATTCGGGAGAAAAAGTTGCAGCAATTTCTGAAAAATCCACAGGATGAGGGACAGGGGACGTCTGACCCCAATTGAGGGCAGGCTCCACACAGTGCTGAAGAGCCTACACGAATCGGTGGAAGGATGGTAATAAACACAATAGTTGGTGGACTGCATCCCGTGGACAGAAGTTGGCAAGAAATGGAATGTTATGCTATTTCAACGAGACATGTGGATTTTGAATGTTGCTCAAATATGGAGGACGGAACTCCAGCCAAGCAACAACATATAATGATGGATGACATAGTATCAGAAGCAGAGATGCCGATAGAGTAAAGGTCCCTACTATTGGTCTGATGGTTATCTCTGCCATGATTGGCCCCGCTCTGGTGAAAAGAATTTTGTTTGATTGCAAAAGCTCTGTGAACATTATCTTTAAGAAGGTATATGATCAAATTAGGATGGAGGCTAAGGACTTCAAACCATCTAAAGCTCGTATACATGATTTCAATGGTGTAGCTACCGACGTAGTTGGTTATGTAGAATTGTTGGTCGAATTAGGGAAAGGTGAATTTCGGCCTTGGCTGAATTTCTAGGGCGTTCGGCCTTGGCTGAATTTCGGGCAACTCTTTCCCTATGGTGTTTGACATTGAAATTCCCGACTGATAACGGAGTAGTTGTTACGCACGATGATCAGGCGATTGAGTGTGCCTATTTTGTAGCTGAGCTGAGAGAGGCTCAGCGAAAAGAGAAGGGAAAGGTTATGGACAATCATGTCCGCATCCAGGTCACTAAAGATTGAAAAATGGTGCCCAAGCCTTGGCTTGGACATCACAATAGGTTCTATAAAGATATAGATCCGAGGGATGATGAGGAGCAACCCAAGGAGACCAAGGCAGCGCCGGTTAAACTGACAATTGATATCTCAGCCAGCCAAGATGACCGATCACGGTTATTGAAGATTAGATCGCAACTCAACCCTTCGATGATGAGAGAACTTACTGATTTCCTCCAAGCGAATCTTGATGTATTCGCTTGGACTCATTCTGACATGTGTGGGATCTCGCCTGCCATTGCGAGCCATGCATTAAACATTGATCCAAAGTATGTTCCGATGAAACAGAAAAGATGAGGCATGGATTCGGAGATCCGTTGCTCTTAAAGTGGAGGTGGATAAACTTAAAGCCAACGAGTTTATTCGTGATGCCCTCTATGCCAAATGGATATCAACCCCATGTTGATAAACAAATAATATGAGAAATGGAGAACATGTATTGACTATTCGGACCTGAACAAGGCGTGCCCCAAGGATAGTTTTCTCTTTCCTAGAACTGATCAGCTAGTTGATTCAACTATAGGGCAATAATTTTTATCATTTATGGATGCGTACTTGGGGTATAACCAAATCCCGATGCATGTCCCAGATCAGGAACACACCAGTTTTATCATGGATGTTGGGTTAAACTGTTATGTTGTAATGCCGTTCGGATTAAAGAACATAGGAGCGACCTATCAACGTTTGGTTAACCGAATGTTTAAGGATCATAATAGGAGGACAATGGAAGTCTATGTGGATGATATGCTCATAAAGTCACGATGATCAAGTGATCGCATTCGAGACTTAGCGGAGATGTTCGATATCCTTCGATTTCATAACATGAAAATCAACCATTTGAAGTGCTCATTCGGTGTTGCGTCAAGGAAGTTCCGAGGCTTTATTGTCAATGCATGAGAAATTGAAGTAAATCCGAAAAAGATTCAAGCCATATGGGATATACAAGCACCCAGAACTATTAAGCAAGTGTAGAATCTGAATGGGAAGGTCGCTGCTTTGAGTCGATTCATCTCCAAAGCGACTGATAAATGCATTCCTTTCTTCGATTTGATAAGGAAAGGGAAGAGGAATTTCGAGTGGATGCAAGATTGGAAGGCGCATTCCAAGCTTTAGTGAATCATCTGTAGAGACCACATGTTTTGTCAAAGTCGGTAGATCATAAGAAGTTGTATATATACTTGGCCGTATACCACATGCCATAAGTGCCGCTTTGATTCGTGAGGAGAACCGGATTCAGAGACCGGTGTACTACATCGGTAAATTATTAATGGGGGCAGAAAGAAACTACTCGAAGAAAGATAAATTGGCATACAGCTTAGTGATCGCATCGCGCAAACTTTGCCCATACTTCCAGGCACATCCAATCAACGTCTACACCGACCAACCCTTACGATAGGTCCTACAATGACCTGAGATGTCTGGAAGGCTACTTAAGTGGAACATCAAGCTCAGCCAGTTCGACATTACATATCTGCCTCGAAGAGCTATCTAGGGACAAGCATTGGCGGACTTCATAGCCGAGTTTACCATGCAGGACGAGCCCCCAGAGAGTGGTTTAATCCCTAATGTACGATGGAAGTTATATACCGATGGAGCATCCAATGATCATTTTTTCGGAGTGGGCATCATTCTTGTAACCCCTGAGAACCAGTCAATTTTCTATACTCTAAAGCTTGATTTTCCTGCTACGAACAACGAAGCCGAGTATGAGGCGTTAATTGCTGGACTTAAACTTGCTAGAGAGCTTGGGGTGAAATCTATTGAAATCTTTTGCAACTCGCAACTGGTGGTGTACCAGGTTAGAGGGGACTACCAAGAAAACGGACAATGACTTGCCCCATATCTTACCCGAGTTTAGGAGTTGTTGGCGGATATCGAATACTATAACATTTCACATATCCCGTGTGAGCAAAAGGGGGAATTCGACTCGTCGGCAAAGTTCATGAGTATTGGTGATGCACAACAGATGGGCTTGGTTCCAATCGAGATACTATATACCCCAAGAATAAATGTGATGGAAGTTGATCGAGTACTAGAAACGGAACCCGAAAAGGAATCATGGATGACTCCATCTAAAGAATACCTATTGCATGGAATCTTGCCTGAGGAGAGGAACGAAAAGCGACAAGTCCTTCATAAAGCTTCACGGTATATTATGCAAGAAGGAACTATGTACAGAAAAGAGTTTTCTGTTCCCTTACTCTGGTGTATCGCCCACGATGAGATAAAGCGTGTCTTAAGTGAAGTCCATGAGGGGGAGTGTGGCCATCACACTAGGGGGCAAACTTTAGCAAAAAAGATACTTCGTTATGGATACTACCGGCCGACTGTTAACTGGAATGCGGCCGACTACGTTAGACGATGCAACAAATGCTAGATATATGCAAAAGTGCCAAGAACCCCACAGATAGAGATCACACAAATGGTCAGTCCAGGGCCATTCGCTATATGGGGGTATTGACAACATCGGCTCTCTACCAATCTCCAAAGCTGGCGTGAAATACACGATTGTCGCGGTTGACTACTTCACCAAATGGGCCGAGGAAGAACCGTTAGCCACGATTACAACCAAGAAAGTTATTAACTTCATTGTTCGAAACATCATATGCCATTTCGCTCTCCCACGGACTATCGTGACTGACAATGGGACTCAATTCGAAAGCACCGAATTTAAAGAGTTTTGTCGAAGGTACCATATTGAGAAGAGGTTTGCGGCGGTCGCTCACCCTCAGGCGAATGGACAGGTCGAAGCTATAAACAAAATTATCATGTCTATTCTGAAGAAGCGATTGGAGAAGGCTAGAGGCAAGTTGGTGGATGAGCTCTCACCGCACTTTGGGCCTACAAGACTATTCACAAGTCCACGACCGGCCATACTCCATTTACCCTCGCTTACGAAACCAAAGCAGTAATTTCTTTAGAACTCGAAGTTCCTTCCCATCGGGTGACTTGCTACGATCCCAGAACAAACCAAAATCTTATTGGAGTCATTGGACTTAATCGATGAGAAGCGCGACGAGGCCAATTTGAGAGCAGCTGTACATTGGCATCGAATCGCCCGGTACTATAATACAAAAATCTGATCGAGGACCTTTGAAGCTGGCGACCTTGTCCTAAAATTGATTTTCCCAATCCCGTCGCACATGAACTCGACATGAGAAAGGCCATATATCATTGAACAGAAGCTTGGAGAAGGAACTTTCAAGCTAGCGACTGTTGATGGTGTCACGCTTCCAAGAGCGTGGAATAGCGAGCATTTACGATGTTATTTGACCTAGACTATTTCATTTATATTTCAGTACTAGTTGTTTTCGATATTTGCTTTGGTGTTTTACTACTTTGATATCTAATAAGACAAGTTATTATATTCCTATTCTAATGATTAATACAATCTTGAAGCTTCCTTTACATAAGCTACTGTTATTACATGTTATGATAAGTAGTGTTGGAACTAATTGATATTAACATCTGTGATTTGTGAACAGATTCGCAGAGTTAGAAGTCGATCAGTCATACCAATCCTCGATGAGATCGAACGAGGGGGACTTTATAAGTTTGCTCGGTTGGCAATTCCCGCAGACGAAACATAAAGAAAAGCTCACTATAAGAAACAAAGGTCGTCGATGGTAGGATAACGACAAAAAATCACTAAGTCCCTAACTACGGACTAGAGTACTCTAAGTCCCTGACTGCGGACTAGAGTATAAATGATTCGAAGAAAATCTCTAAGTCCCTAACTGCGGACTAGAGTACTTTAAGTCCCTGACTGTGGACTAGAGTATAAACGATTCGACAAAAATCTCTAAGTTCCTGACTGCGGAATAGAGTACTCTAGTCCTTGACCGTGGACTAGAGTGTAAACGATTCGACGAAAATCTCTAAGTCCCTAACTACATACTAGAGTACTCTAAGTCCTTGACTGAGGACTACAGTGTAAATGATTCGACGAAAATCTCTAAGTCCTTGACTACGGACTAGAGTACTCTAAGTCCCTGACTGCGGACTAGAGTATAAACGATTTGACAAAAATCTCTAAGTCCTTGACTGCGGACTAGAGTACTCTAAGTCCCTGACTACGGATTAGAGTATAAATGATTCGATGAAAATCTCTAAGTCCCTAACTGCGGACTAGAGTATAAACGATTCAACAAAAATTCTAAGTCCCTGACTTTGGACTAGAAAATCTTAAATCCCTGACTACGGACTAAAAAATTCTAAGTCCCTGACTATGGACTAGGAAAGTCTAAATTCTCATAACACAAGCTAACCTGAAAACCCAATGGGTGGATGGACGAGTTTTCAATTGTTCTCTATCCCACAAATTCCGATCTCAAATCAACAGAAAAGACTCGAACTATTAGCGGCAAGATATAACCATCAGTTACAGTTTCGGCTTGGCATGGCTTACGACTTAAGATCGTGCCAATGAAGAGGCTTCGAGATCGAGATAGTGAATTATTAACGAGACTTGTGAAATTACTACAAGTACATGAAACGAGAAGAAATTACTCTACTGTTGGAGTAATAATTCACATGATGGTTAATCAAAAAACAAAAACTTTTATTCACAATCTCAAAGATTCCTTACAAATTATTCAAAAGTTCGGGATCCATGCGCATACATCTGCTAAGGAAAGGAAACGCACTTCTAACTTATCCAGACTATATACAATGACACAAAACACTAACTATTTCTTCGACTTCTTCTCCTTTTTCGGTTTTTCAGGAGTTGAATCACTCGAGCGTCTCTTCCGGGACCCCTTGCCGGTCTTAGTGGAGATGCTTGAGGAAGGGGGAGGAATCATGATAGGAGTTGTCCCACCGGGTGGGATGAATTGCAGAGGCATAAGACTAGGATCTTCAACCGCCACCTCAATGGGCTCACCCTTGACTTTGTATTTTGAATTTTCCTCCTCTTCAATTTGTTCTTTCATGCTGAATTTAACGGTATACTCCAAGGTACCCGTGACCACAACGTCATAAAGCTCCTCAGCAAAAGATGGGTCTTCAGGCTTTTCCTCATCGAGTGCCCCCAATCACTTGGGCATCGGGCCCCGGAGTATCTATAGCAGCCGGAGCCTCGGCCACTTTTGCTTGTTGCTCCGTGGTGACGTCGCTCCTAGGAGTTAGTTCAGAACCGGGATGGCCTATAGAAATTCATCAAAACGCAAGCATTTGTCTATAGCCGTTATGTACCGAAAACAACAACATTTTTAGTTTGAAGTAGTTAAATATGGTACCAGCATCCGGTTGGCTCTTAGTGGTCATCGGGTTGCTCCCTTCAGTAATGGGAGACAACATATGTGGGCCAAGTCCGGGTCTATCCGGATCATAACCGACGTGTTGCTCCGTGGGTTGAAAAGATGATATCCCAACCAATTGAGTAGGAGAAGGACCCTTGGGTTCAGTTCTAGAATACCCTACGATATCTTCTCTATCTTTAGCCGGTGTAAGAGCTTTGCAGAGTTGAAGTTTCGCGATGGCCAAGTTAGACGGCTCGTTTCCTCGGAGCACTTCTTGCACAAGTGCCTCTTCATCAAGCTCTGCCACTCCCAACTCTTCTTTCTTGATTTTTGTGATGATCTCCCAAGCTTAGGCGAGCGCTTTGAGATAGCCTTCGCCTAGAAAGGTCAGGTCATGGTAAAGGAGAACTTTTGCATTATATTCGGCAATGAGTGGATCGAACAAGTTCTTGATCTCTTCCCTACCAGACTCGGTGACAGCCTCAACTCAGGAGTTGGCTTCTATGAGCACCTCTTTTCTACCCTCTTCACGGGCTGCTTCTTTCAAGACTTCAATCTGGGTGAGTTGCTCATCATGTTTCATTTTTAAATTCCTTGTTTCAACAATCTCCTAGTAGTATTTCTACGACTCTTCCTGTACCTCAAGTTTTTCCTCCCTTTCTTTGAACAATAATTTTTATAGCTCCTCAACACGGCGAGCTAAGACGTCTTTCTCCTTTTGTAAGGAGTCCTTTTAATGCCAAGGTGCCACTACGATGAAGTGCGGCATTCGGTTCTCTCTTGTGTGAAGACTCCAGGCGACTTACCGCCTAAGTCGTTTCTTTCGCATTCTTCTCCACCATGGCAAGTTAGGCTTTATATTCGATCAACGCGGCATGTGGATGTTGATGATATCTTTGTCATGAATGGCCTCCAACTTGAGGCGATCGATTTCCTACTGGCTCTCAATGGAAACTTTGGAGACTTTCTCAGCTAAGTAAATAAACGGTTCATGCTGGACATACACGTCATTCATGCATGCTAATGAGCTCTCTTTGGCACTTCCAGGAATGATGTGTATGGAGGGGAGGAACTTGAGCCCGTCGAAGCATATTTTCGAAAAGGTAGCTTTGAGTTTAGCTAACTTTTCCATTATGGTAGGATCGTGGGTAGGAACCGATGAGATCTGTTCAGAAGAAGCTAGTGGGTGCTTACGGCGCTCGTGCGATTTCCTTGTGCTTGATGACCCGGAGCGTTGATCGTAGGGAGCAGCATCTTGGGACCCCCGACGAGAGGATTTGTCTCCTCTATGAGCAGAAGGGTTGATGGATTGATATGACAGGGAGCGTGTGTTTGAGATTTCCATCTGTATAAGGAAGATGATTCTCGAGAATAATAGTCTTTATCTCGCCCTTCATCTTTGTCTCTGCATCTCCCAAATTCGGAATCTCGCCCCGAGCGATAGTAAGTGGAAGAGCCTCGAAGGCGATCAAAAGCGTGCGAGTGTGACATTGCACCTGTAAAACAGCTGAATAGAAGTATATTAGAAGTTATAACGTGAAGAGTAAATCACAAGTGGATGGTGGAGTGCGAGTGCTTATGTGTCCTAGTGTTTCCCCTCGACGGACCAGCAACATTAGCTTTACTCATTAGAGTATCCTCCCCTCTGGTGTAAGGTTGCACACCTTCGCTGATTCTTGCGGGAGAGTTAAGCCCTTCAACGTCAATGTTGGAAAAGTTGTAATTTAATATATCATTCAGGATCGGGATGTCAGAGAGTCTCTTCAGCAAACTTTCCATTTGCTAGGAAGACAATTCCTTTTCGATTGGGGTTATGACGAATTCCGGGTTTGCCCCAGCCTTGCTCTTTTGCAACTTGTACACCAACCTTTTTCTCCTCTTCGAGGGAGTTTGCATTTGGCTAGTCTATGGCACTTCAACTACCGGCATTTTTCTGAGGCCTACGCCTTCGCCTCTCTGCTCCACATCTTGAGATTCTCTTATCTCTCCTTCTTCAATGTCTTCCCGGGTCCCCTCAACTGGGGGCACCACAGGGTCACTTTCTTCTACCCTTCTTTTGATAGCAATTCTCAGGACCACTTTGCTATCTGGAAGGCCAATTTTGTGGTCGTCTTCCAACATCCCAAATAACGAAAGCAGCTCATCGGTGACAAGGAGTTTGATGTCCCGATCCTCAAATGGAGTAGCATGAATGGCTCCGATGGCCTTGGAATACTCAGCGCCTTCGGGTCAGGGACGGACATCTGAAAAGACTAGAAATATTAGTATGATTAAGGAAGGAGTTATGACTTGGATCTTTGAACTAAAGACGAAGGCATGAATAACACTTACGTCCTTCCAACCATCTTCTTGCGAAGCTGGGAGGACACCATACATAGAACCACTCATGTTTGAATAGAGAGAGAGCTTGTTCCATGCGCCTGTTAAGACCTGGCATTTGGGAAAGGGTTCAAGAAAGACGTACGAAGGACTATCAGCCTGTCTTTTGAAATTGTAGATGTATCGGATGTTTTCAAGAGTTGGCGGATGGAACAGGTGTTCAGGAAGAGAAGAAAAGTGCCATGGATAAAAGCATAACTATTAGGGTGCAATCGAGTAGGAGCGATCCCCAAGTATCTCAATATTCCTGAATGAAAGAATTGAAGGGAGGCAGGCATCCGGCCCAGCACATGAACTTGTTACAAGTAGTATATCCAGCTGGGGGCAAGTGAGGTCTGTCTTGCCTCAATGGAACTAGAACGTCTTCGAAAGGAATCCCATGGATGGAACGTAATCAACGAAGAGTGGCTTCGTAGATTCTGGATGCTTGAGAGTCGGCTGGATTGTTTAAGATGATAGCACCTTTAATGGCATTGGGTGCCGGGTCAATAACTTCTGTAGGAAAGGCTGGAATGTCAGAAAAGAGATTTGCTTGCGAGTCTAATGCCTCTACTTTCTCTACTTGATGGCTTAGAGCAGGTTTGTCTGATAGGGTGGTAGAGCTTGATCTCACGGCCGATTCAGAAGACATTATGGTTGAGTGCTCCGTGTAACTTGATATCTATGTCAGCTATACTCAGTAGGCAATTAATATTAGAAATAATAACCTATTCCCCCCGTGTTGTGTGTGAACTAGTGCAGTGTGAAACAAATGTAAATAGTTTGAAATCGAAAAGGCGAAAGTAAAACGTCGAAACTTGGGGATTTCATCTAGAGAGACCATCATCGCTGACCATCTCGATTGATGCTAAAGTCGATCGGCAACCAAAGCTTTAAGATCGGATGTTGATTATGAAGTCCATTATTCAAGTACGTTTTGTCAATTTTATACTTAGTTTATGTTTAGTAGACTGGAAATTTTTGTGTTCAAACTTGAGTTCGTTGGTTCAAATATGCAAGTCGTGTTGTTCTTAGTCATTTTATGTTCGGGCAAGGAAATATGTAGTTAAATGTTTGGACGACTTGAGTTAAGCTGGTTTTTATAATCAACACTGATCCCTACCTTGGATACCGATCCCTATACCCTAGCTTCACAACGGATCCCTATACTTAAACTCATCTGGCAACACCGACCCCTTCCGATTGGCCTACATACTGATCCCTATGTTTTAACTATCACTACCGAACCTTGTGATTCCTTCTAGTCTAGATGATGATCCCTCTACTTAAACTCTTTCAAGACGAACCCTAATTTTTTATTCCTAAGCTGATCCCTATGGATAAACCTCTACACCGACCCCTCACAAGATCCTTATCTGTACCAATCCCTTTCACTGGCAATTCCCATTTCATCACCAAATAACCAAGCACCGAGCCCTCCTTTTACCTCCCTTTTTCCTCATCCCTCTTTCTTCCTTATTCCCTATTCCTTTCTCTTCCTCCTCCAGTGCCTTCTTCTCCTTCCTCGATCTCGCCTAACCTAACCAGGCCTAATGATTCGCTCGCCTAGGGTTAAAATGTAAGTGAACCCATGAACCCATGACTCAACTGATGCAATTATGAAAGGAAGTCATACCTATTTAGTCATGCAATTATGAGAGTAACCTAACCTTTGTTTGATTGAATGAGGTTGGAATTTGTATAATTTTAATCCTTTTATACAAGTTATAAGAGTAATCTATGGTGAGGTCTAGGAATAAGAAAGTCAAGAAATTTCTAAAAGTGAAAGATTATAGAAATTTTGAGAACTCAAACCAATCATTTGAATTTATCTTAAATAAGTAATAAAAAACTGTATTTCATGAGAAAATTAAATATAGAGCTTCTAAGAGGTTTGAATGTAGACAAAATCTTAGAAATCTACCTCATGATTATATTCTTGACTTTGGTAGTGCTAGGAGGATCATGTTTACCTTGATTGAATGTTTCCATTGTTGTTAGTTTCCAATCTAGCATTGGTATGACTCCTCTTAAGGGTTTCTTTGAGAGACCATATCAATTACTCTCTGGTTTGCTTAAGTCGAGGAAAGGAATTGATCTTAAGTCTTAACTCTATTCGCGAATCATTTAGAAATCTAGGAATTAGAGATCAAATCTCTATTCATTTTCTTCCTTGTTGGATGACTAGTATTTCAGTGAATTTGGGATGATAACTCTTTAATATATGGGAGCCTACCCAACCATTGAGTGTAGTGGACCAGTTGTGTACTAGTTTCCTTACCAGTCCAGTTCTTTGGCATTCATGTTGTTCTTCATGTGTTTCAGCTTTGGAAACATTTTGGAAATTCTTATGCTATTCTTAGGCATAGAATCCTTGTTCCACTTTAGATTTTACAAAATCTAACTTATGAATAGAGTTATATTCATTTTATAGCCTCATAGGTTGCATTCCTTTGAAATATAGTCGTTCCACTCATTAAGCCCTATGATCCGTTAATCAGTAGGACTGTCTTTGGAAGACGAGAGAGAGTTATCATGCGATCGCATCTTGTTTTGCTTTTTGATGCTCATTAGTGATGAGATTCGTGTTTAATTATCTCTCGATCGTAGTGTATTCCTTTTGAATTGATGCATCATCCATAGTTTGTTATTGACTTTCCCTTAAGGAAATTGCAGGGACATAATTTTTGTAAGGGGGATTTTGTAACAGCCCTTGTCAAGATTACCTGGAATTAAATATAAATATGATTTAATTAATCATAACTAATTTTTATTAATAAATTTAGGGAATTTATATTTATAATTGTTCTTATTTCCAAATTTGAAAAGGATTGGGATTTAAATAAATAAGGAAATTTATAAAAGGATTTCCAAGTTATGATGGATGAATTTAGAATTTATAAAAACAATAAACTATGTAGTTTTATTCTAATAAATAATAATATAAGAGTAATTTTGAGAAAATTAGTGAATAAAATATATGGAAAGAATTTTTTAATTTAAAATATGAATTTTTCCAAGGTTTGTTCACTTATTTATTATAAAGGAGAGTTATGGTAAATAATTTCCATTTCAAGTTATTACAATAAATGTTGCAATTCTAATTAAATGGTAATATTGTGATTAATTGTTAAAACTGAGATTTTTTTTAAATTAATAATCTATTTTATCAAAATTATTGCGAATAACCTTTATTTTCAAAAGTTGTATTTAATTTTTATAAAATGTTTCAATATCAATAGAAAAGAATTTTGGGCATGTTGTTTAATTTGGGAAAATTAAAGGAATCAATGTTAGTTAAATAAAACATTGTTTATGCTTAGTAAAAATTGGTGTTACATAAAGGACAAAACAAAATAAGATTAGTAACACTTCTCGTAAATTTTGTAACACCCTACTATTGGGTTCATACCCAAACCCTGTTGGCCTATGGAGGAAATAAGAAACAAGTGTGTAGACATGTTTCTCATTTCTCATTATCAGCTCCTAAAAATCTAAAAACAAACCTATTCAAATTACAAACCCTAAAAATCTAATTTAGCCTTAAATCAAGTTTAAAACATAGGGCTTTTGATTGATAATTAAAGAATTGAGGCTAGGCTAATCTCCACTATTCTCTTTTGCATCTAATTTAGTTGTTAACTTCAGGTTTCATCATAGTTAGTGATATTCTTTGTATAAATTCTGGAATTGAGCCTAGGTTGTTATCAAGAGGGTCTATCCAAGGTGAATCCAGGTTTTAATCCTCAAATCAAGCTTAAATAGGTGAGTTTCACTCACGCTTCTAGTCTATATATGGATGCATGTGGTTGTTTGTTTGATTTAATGAATCTATTATTGAAATGATATCAATCTCATGTGTTGTTTGCATCTTTTTCTACGCAATTCTCTTTTTCCTAAAACCCACATTATATCATCATGATTTGCATCCAATTTTACATGTTTGCATGCTTGCTTGAATGTTAACTCAGTGCATTTGAGGTCAAGGTGAAAATCAGCGAAGAAACCACAGCCAACATGCAATCGGAGATCCGCCGGGGACGCCTTGGGCTCGGCCTAGGCATGCCAACCGATGCACCGATCATGATGACTAGTGGATCGATCATGACCTAGGCTAAGACACAGGTCATGCAGTTTCAGGCTCCATTTTCTCTAGTTTGCTCCTTTATTCGCATGTTTGATCGCCTAAACCTAGTTGTTTGATTTTCGTGCTATTTTCTATGCCGATTTCCACATTATTTATGAATTTTGATTTATGAATTTGAGAATTCATTTTAAAGTTATTATACCATAGAAATGCTCTATGGGTTCATGGAGATTATACACAAGATTTCTAGCATAATTTCAATCAGAATTGGAAAAAGGTTTATTTCCAAATTAAAGTGTTTTATCCATTTCACTTCTAGCAAACTTATTTTCTATAATAAGTTTATGTATATATTTTATTATTTATTATAATAAAAATGGTTTTATATTGAAATGGGACAATATTCCAAATTCTATTTATACTTTTGTATAAAGAGATTTTTGCAAAGGCTTTCCAGTATATATATATATATATATTAACTTACTAAACAACGTCTAAATATATTTATGAATGTAACAGTTTAACAAACTCTTTTTTGTCACATAAATATTATCTTACAAACTAATATAAAGTTTTAAGAAGGTTTTTCAAAGCTTGATACTTTTATAAAATTGCACGACATCGATCGAATGAGGAATGGATTTAAACGGATAAATAAAACGGGTGGTATAGAACGCTCGCGTTTATTTTCCGATTAATTCCCAAACTTGTTCAATTGAGCCATTTATACACACGAGTGGAGTTTACTAACCTAGAGTAAATGTTTAAATAAACCCAGGACAAATGGTTGTTGTTTATTCGGTTACTATTTGGGGGTATATGACACTTATCTACTAGTTTCTGACTCGCCCTTAGAGTTTATAGGCATTCACCTATCTTAATGTTTATAGGACTTGTTCCTATATTGATGTTTATAGGTCTCGTACCTATCTTGATGTTTATAAGACTTGTTCCTATTTGGATGTTTACAGATCCCATACCTATCTTGATGGTTATAGACTTATATGTCTATCTTGAAGTTACATGCATGTAAGTGAATTTATTTCACCAATCTTGGAGTTTTTCACCTGCGCTCTTTTTGTGAGATTTCTAGATTTGATGTTGTTTGAATTATCACAAAATCATTTTGTGGGTTTTTACTTTTTATAAGCTATCTTGAGTTTTAGTATTTTTTGATTTGAAGTTATTGATACATATTGATATTTTTTGATATATGGCTATATTAAGATCTAGTTCACTTATCTATCATTCTTTTTTGCTAACTCATTTATCTTAGTCTAGACTGACCTGTTTATTATTTTTATAACACTTAGGTCTGACCGAGATGTTTTAGGTCCTCTAGCTTGATGCTTTAGAGTGGATGTCCTATCTTTTAGCTAGAAGTTACTTTTGTCATCTATGTATATATGTGATGTTATATTGAATCTTACGCCGAGCTAGACTCCTTTTGTATACATATTCATATTCTAAGTTGTAGCACTTTGTATATTTGTAGTCTACATCATGTATCTATTTTGGGTCAGTTTAGACTTGTATCTATTTGTTTTCCGTTGTTTTTGGTCTATGATTCTGTGATCTGTATTTATTATATGTTGTTCTGGATATTATTATAGCCACCATAGTTTTGTTTTAAGCCTGAATTGTATACGTCCATTCCACTTGATTAAAGAAATGTATAACATATTAATCAACGTATCGATGCTTGCTTAAAGTAAAATTCATGGATGGTCGCTCCTAACCAGCCCTACTCTCTACACTAGCCGACAATATTACTTTAAAATATTATTTATTATAGTGGGTCTCGGGCTCGGGTGTCATAGCTTGGTATCAGAGTTGAGTTCAGAACAAAATATGATATTACGGACACAAATCTTGACCTAAGTGAGTCTTAGAGGCTGTCCATTGGGGGTTCTTTGGATATATAGTAGAAACCATTACCTTTAGAATAAGACGTGTCTTTTGGGATTCTTGGAACATTTTCCTTCATTTTCAATCTTTGATGTTCCTATTATCAAATCATATGATTCTTAAACAATCTTTAATCCAATCTTATCTATTTCGAAAGTGTAGTTGGCTAGCAGCCGAGTCGCTCATTTTAGTATTGGACAATCCAGCGAGCCCAGTTGAGACGCAGTACTTTTTCCTCCTAACAAACCATGAAATTTTTTGTCGGTCTTCTTATGTTAAGAGTCGCGCAGTGGAATCAGATTGATGGTTCCGTTGGGCACATGATCCTGTATTTTTGAATGTATGATTGGTTGATTGGATGTCTGTTAGCATAGGATTCTTAATGACAATTTAAATTAAATTAAGTGTAATTCCTTGATAATTATAATCCTATTTAAAGACTAATAATTGAATCTTGCGGCATCTTCGTATTGAAAATCACCATTGGAGATATTGAATTTCTTGGATATAAAATAATCAAGAATCAAATATTGTAATTATAAAAATTAATCAATTGGAAATGGAGATAAATTTTGGTATTTGATTACCTACTAACCAAAAATAAATTATTTAATATTTATTCTAGACAAAGGGTTTGATTAAGAATTGTTTTGATACAATCATCGCCTAATTAGGAAATATCATCTTATGAGTTTTGTATAAGATGTTTAATGGTGATGATTAAAAACTTATTATCATACATAAAAGATGGAGTATGTAAAGATATAGGTATTCTCCATTTTAAAAGAGTATTTTTGAAATATATAATTTTATGAGTGTTAAATTGTCTGTTGGGTGCTTTAAGGATTCTAGTCAAGGTATCAGGCCAACAGTCTTGACAGAAATTCCTAAACATTCAAACGAGAAAACTGGGTATACACTTTTATCAAAATAAGTATTTTGGAAAAAAACATATTTTTTTATAGAAATATGTTAATTCAAGAAGGAATAAAAACATTTTGAAACTAGTGTAGTTTAAAATAGAATGATATTTGGATATGCATATAAAGGTATATAATTATAATTGTATATTAACGTTTTGATAATATAAGGGCAATTCTATAATATAGGAAGAATAAAAATATCAATAAAGATAAGCAATATTTAGAAATCATAACCTATATGAAAGAGTATATTACTAGATTTCTAAATTATAATCTTATAAGAAAAATGTTTTGAGAGCCTTAATTCTATAATATGGGGAAGTACTAATAATCAACTCAGTGTTACCAATTGGTTTAAATGCTCTTTAGTAACGCTTCATCGAATATAGTATAACTCATTGAATATAATGTTTGAGTGGAAATTACTAGCTCATTAGTGAATACTTGAATTTCACCGAATAATATGGGATGCCTTGGTTAATTTCTTGTAATTGCCATTAGGAAGTATTTAACTCTTTTAGATTGTATTCACCTTCAATGTTCTAGTGATTACCGAAAGTGATAGTACTTGGCACTTTAGAGTATATTTCTTTTTGGTGTTCGGCCAGGGGCCGATAGATGCTTAAGAGGTATGCTTCGGATAAGCTTTGAAAGAGATTATAATCTAAGTATAAACACATAAGTGTAAATCCTTAAGTATCCAAATCAGCAAAACTAAACAGAAGCATGATTCTTTTATTTAAAACCAATTGGAAACAAATTTTGAAATGAATAAGCTTAGGTTAAATGATATGTGAGTTAAGATGCCATCTCTAATTGTATTTGATATAACAATTTGTGGAAATGACTTTATGCATTTATTTATCTCTTGGATATTAATTCAAAAAAAATTAAGAGGAAATTTAATACACTACTAAGAAGAGGTTACTCAATTGAATCTGTAGGATATATATGTATTTTGTGTGTGTATGTGTTTATGTGTGTGTGTGTTTATGTGTGTGTGTGTGTGTATATTGATTCAGCCTTAAGTTAGTTAGTGACACTAAAATTTCAAACTTGCACTAAGGAAAGGATTTATTTCAAAATAAAAATAATCAAAGATTTTGAAATATTTTGGGAATTTCAAAAGATGAGAAATTGTAAATGATTTTCGGATAGGAAAATGAATGTTTGAAGACTTGGTTATTATAATAATTTCTTGGGAAGCTAATTCTTTTACTTTATCAATAAATGAAAATGGAAATTTTGATCGGTAAATTCTTGAATAGGACAAGATCTAATTGGAGAATCCTATTGACTTTTATACATAATAGGATAAAACCCATCTACAATAATTCATTAGCTTGCTTGTTCAACTAGCGTCTTCCCTTTGGAGCCATATGGCTTAGTGGTAAGGTGACGGGTCTGGTGTTCTCAACAAGATATAAACTCGATCTCTCTCTAAGATGGGAGGCTGGTAACCTCAGTAAAAAAATTGTGAAATCTCTGACCACGGTTACTACACTAAGCTCGTCTTGTGAAGAGTCTAATTAATGTAAGTAGCTCAACATAACAGATCCTCGGGGATCGCAATAAACCTCTAAACTACGTCCACTAAGCGTGCTCAATCTAGCGACCTTCCTATCGCAATCTAAAATAACCTCGTACATAGCCATCTAGTCCATGCCTAGTATCAACCCAAACCCAAAGAATCTTAATACAAAGGCATCACAATCTGTGATGACTCGCAAATCCATACCCTTTGAATCGACAATAATCCACACATGTTTGACATATAAAGCATAGACTGACGGAAAGTCAAGAGAAAGAAAAGAAGAGAGAAGAAGAGAAGAGAAGAAAGAGAGAAGATAGAACCAAACAGAACAATACAGAATCTCACATCGCAGCGGAAAACATATAATATCATATCAATGATCTTTACAAAACAAAAACTGTATATACATACATCAATCAGAGTCAACAATCAATCAATAATCATCAGCCTGGATAGTTATAATAACATGTCCTCACAATTGTTGATGATATACAACAACTAAGCACAGCGGATAATCAAACAAAACATGTACGTGTATACGAAATGAAGATCTCCAGCTCTCGTGCTGAAGCTCCAAAAGCACCAAAACTGAACCTGTAAATATACTCGGTCTGACCCGAGCATTGAAAGGGAAGAACGCTCGGATCAGGTCTGGTAAACCAGCATGAGAAACACACTCAACTGAATTTATTAAATTACCAAACTTTTCCTTTATCAAAGCAAAAGTATCTCATAAGACAAGTCCACACATAAACACGGACATGTTTTTACCTTACGATAACTAAAACATCTCATATCAAATTCTCTTATATTATTATAGTGTCTATTGCATAAATAATATTCAAAAAAGCCGAAATTGTTGCCATTATTAAATTCCATCATACTAGGCTCTACAAATAAATTGGCAGGAACGTAGTAGAGTTTGGATTTCCATACAAATGACCAGGTGAAGGGACTACCTTCCGAAAGGGTACACCTCTAGATGGATGTCCCGAGGCATAAAACATTTTCCCTCTACCAACACAAGACCGGCCCACCTCTATAACTAGATGATACCGAATATGTCATCCTCCGGTCGTTACCGACCTTTACCGAGGGCCCTCTAGCATACAAACCACAATAATCAGATACACGACGTCATAGTGTGTAAAGATATATCTAGAAGAGGATGATCATACCCTAATGGAAGCGACCCATATAGCCTTGCCGCATCTAACCTTGTTTTGGTCATTTCCGGTTGATGAGGCCTGAGGTAACGATTGCCTTTCACAATCACATATCACATCACTTTGAATGTCACACGGCCATTTCCGTTGACTAGTACTTGCCTTCCACAAAGATACAACCCTTGAGCTCGTACGTCTCAAGGAGGGTGTTAATCTAAGAGAAGTTCCCTTCTCTGCTGCCACTGATGTACGCTTGTAAAAGCCAATGTTCGTAATCTGTAGAAATGCAATGTCAAACAAATATCCATACAAGTTGTCCAGGAACAGGACAAACCGAAGGTACTTTCCAACCACACCTGTCGGGAAATCCCTAGGATTAGTAGCGAATTGTCCTTGCATTGGATATTTCATAATGATGAGACCACTGCTACTCGATGTATATTGGGATTTTAACCCCGAACGATCAACAAGCAGTCCCTCACTATGAAAATCCAGAATATCAATATCATCTTAAGCAACCTGCTTAATCGTCGCATATACGTTGGTTCGAAGATGTTTTCAGATAAATCTGATCCCGGTCTCTTCGCACCAACAACGCAAAAGCGTTTCTCAACCTCACACAGAAACTAAGTCTCATAGACTTATCACGTCTCCAACTTTCAACTTGTTATCCTTCGGGCCAAGAAGGAAGCTCGATAGATTGGAGTAATACTCTGCACTACACGAATCAACATCCTCAACACAAATGATAATCAAGCCCACACAGAAGTCTACGTACTAAGTGTACGACTAAATAGTTCCCATATCAAGTCGAGGAACTAAAATATGGCCAAAACTTGATAGTCGGTTATTTTTCTATCAAAGCAAACAAACAAATATTTAGCACCATATACAATCACTAGGCCTTTTTAATTAATCCTTTATTAATTAAATCACTTGACAAATATTCACTTCAAAGTATCTTTAAAAGATATATCTCAAAACCATTTCAACTTCTATATTGGAAAACATTTCCATATACTTGTGTAAAAATAAGTAATTCACAATTCTCTTTATTTTCAACACTTACAAAATATTCCATATAACTAAATCTAGATTAAGTATATATTTTATTCTTTAAGGAAAACATTCTTTTAAACACATTTATTGGGTCAAAACGAATGTTGCATAAAACATCGTTACGACAACCCAAATCACTAGTGTAGGGATTTGAAAATAAGATAGATATATAAATCCCATATACTATACAAAAACATTTCCTTTCGAAAATCATTTACTATAACAACAGTGTTATAGTCCATCATTTCCTTACTTCTCGAAAACGTCTATTTCAACAATGAATGCTGAAATCTATGTATTCGATATTAAACATATTTTAAAACATCTTTAAACCATTTTACTCCATTTACAAATATCACTTCCTAAAACATTTATTTGATATATTATTCACTGTCCAAAATCGTGAATATAGACTATTTACCAAATCCAATATTTCTACACATTTTTTAAAAGAAATTGTCCAAAATTGAGAATATATCACCTTTGCCAACTATTCATCAATTCTACATATTTATTAAAGGATTATCCACTATCCAAAATCGTGGATGAAATTCCTTTAATAAACTAAAATAATTAACTTATCAAATTCAATTGATTTTGGATTTATAAAACAATGTTTATAAACTCCATTTATATTTTATAAAAACTTCCACTTATAAAATCCCTTTATTAACCAATTCCATTTAAATCTCATTTATATACCAAAAACCCAAATTATAAGTTAATTACTTATAAATCTCTTATTTATAAAATCCATTCATTTTATAACTTCATAAATTCACAAATCTTATTACTTATAAAATTCACTTATAACTTTGGTTTAACATTTACAAAGATCCTTTATAATTTCATCACTTTTGATTTATAAAATATCAATTTTATAAATCTTATATATAAACCATTTTTAATAAGTCAAAAATCTCCACATAAACTATTTTACCAAATAATCAACTTTATATTTCCAAAAACCACATTCTGATTGTATTTCACAAAAACCATAATTTTTATAACAATAAAAATTATCACATTTATTTATTTAAAATAAATTCATTTCCTTAACCATTTCAAAATTCAATAAAACGTATATTTCCAAAATCACTTTTAAATTCCTTTTAAATTCGAATTCATCACTTAAACATTTTAAAATACCAAAAATAGGCCCAATGATGCAACAACACCAAATACATCAATCACTGCATCCAAATCATCACATCATAACAGAATATATAACAATATCTGTAAATAAATCAATACTGGTGAGGAATCCAGTTGGATCCCTCCAACCTGTCACCTGCAACAAATATACATATTAGAAATATATGCAAAATGTCCGCTTCAAGGCAGACGCACGTAAAAAGGGTCAGCCGCTCATACACGGGAACATATAGGGTCATCTGCTCCAATAGGCAGGAATATATCCAAATACCAATCAATATATCATATATCATCCAAACAATCATCAATCATCATAAATAATATTTATTCTCACTTGTATAAAAATATCAGTGAGGCAGAAAGAGTGAGTTGTACTCACATTGCTTCCTATAGCAGTTACAGTGTTTTATTCCGAATAAAATTAAGCGAGCGTTTAATTTTACCCAAAATTTTCACTAGCTCTAATCAGCTCCAAAATAGCTCTAGAATTTAGTGCTCATCCATATGGACCAAATGCAATTCATTTCGTGCGAAACGGACCTCGTATGACAAAGTTATAGCATTACAAAGTTATACGAATTTATATATATATATATATTATTTCAATTTCTATTTTATTTTTTTAAAACCCTACATTCATTTATGGCCGTTAGATTTCGCTTTGATCAAATCTGGTCGATCGAGCCATTTTTTCTTCGTTCATTACCGTGAGCACAATAACCCAAAGCCACCTCTTACTTCAAATTGCCACTCCACCATACGTCGTCGAGAACACGATCGGCGACACTCATTCGAACGCCCATCACGAACTCCCCCACCAACTACAACCGAGTGAAGCTTGGCCTCCCTTGTGTATAGAAAAATGCACACGAACTTCGGATGTTTGTGGTCGATTTGCCGTCGATCGGCTCCTCTATTTTCAATCACGACCGTTGGATTTGAAGATCACAATGCCTCTACATTTTGCAGAAGGAAGTTTTCGATAATAGTGGATGGATTGTGAGAAAATGAGGAAGAAAAAATCGAGTATTCTCGGCCATTGAAATTGAAAGTGGTGGCTTGCCCTAACTAGGGTTTGCTGAGTGAAAAATAGAAAATTTTAGGTCCTTTTATAGAAAATTTTACGACACTATTCACCCGAAAAATTTTCGAACTCGAAATGAAGCGTGTTGTCTGGCGTTTATAATGTTTTACCCCTATTCCAAACACAATGGAATATATATCGGAAGCCAATTCGATCGTATTTGGAAGATAGGTTTTTGAATCGAATTATTTAAATTTAAAATTCACTTAAACAGATTTCTACGCGTTTTAGCTTCCCCCGGACAAACCGTAAATCCGATTGATACGAAATTTGAAATCTTACAATAATATAACATTACGGATCCGATGAAAGTGGTTTCATTGAAATCCGAGACTGTATGAAAAATAACTATTTTCATTTGTCAATTAAATATTAAAATATTCAATTTTAACAAATTAACTTTTAATTTAATTTTAAAAGTTCTTTAACATCATTCTAATTCAAATACAATTTAATTAAACTTTATAAATCATTTTTATTCATATTAAATCCAAATTCCAATTATTTCTGAAATTTCAAATATTAAATTATCCATTTAATTATCCAATTAAATCGAGATATTTCAAATATAGGTTATCGAGCTTATAAAATTTTACTTGTGAATATTTAAAATCAATTTAATATACGAATTTCAAATGACAGAAATTCTGGGTCATTACATTCTCCCCTACTTAAAAGAATTTCGTCCTCGAAATTACCAAGTAAGAAAAAGTCACAAAATCCATTTACTTTTCAAAATAACTTATTCAAATTAGATATCCAATTCATTTTAACATTTTAACGTTTTAAAAATCATTTAGTTAAACTTCTTATAAAACTTTTCTAAGTTTTCAAATCATACTTAGTTATCTTTTTTAAAACCAACTATATCGTTTCAACTTTCAACTCAAAAATCAAAATTATAGTTATCAAAAAAATTTCCAAATTCTCAAAAAAAAATTCTAACACTTCAAATTTTCAAGAAATTTCGCCATAGCCTCCTTTGCGCGGTTCGATCGTAGTAGGATCACTACATATATATATCACAAATATACATCTCATCTCAGTGATGAGGCATCCCATAGGGAAAAAAGTGTAAAAGTACAATATGTAATCTGAGATATGTACCTTATGTTATCCCAACTTTTGGCAAAGTCGAGATACCCAAAGATTAACTGAAAATCAATGATTATTAGTCATGAACATCGATTGTGCATCACAGGTTCACCATGGATATCGATGAATTTTGTCCGAGTCCGGATCGGGCTACAATTGATGAGACATGTCAAGCAAGGCCAGATGAAACAACGTTCCAAGTTTCGAGTCAATCCGAGTTCGTATGCTCAAGATATCGCCAAAAGAAGATGGATAAGGTGGTATAAGGTCGAATCCATCAAACATACGTTGCCTCGAATCCATCAGAAGTCAGCTTACTTCGAATCCATCTATCAAGACTTTGCCTCGAATCCATCACGACGAGCCTTGCCTCGAACCCATCGGAATACGCCTTGCTTCGACTCCATTGAGCAAGCATTGGTTCGACTCCGATAGTTCGAGTCCACCCTCACATTCTCACCTTCGAATCCGTTAATGAGAAACTCTTCGAGTCCATATAGTTAAAAAGCTTCGACTCCATCCCGCGAGCATCTTCGAATCCATTCAAGCAAGAAGCCTTCGTATCGATTAACCTACCTTGATCGATTCGAAGAGAACGTTCATCCAATCGATTCGATGAAGTCATAGCTTCGAATCCATTACATCGAATCCACCAAGTTATAACAGCTGAAACCACGGAGTCGACCCAGTCAACTCGGCATAGAAGTAGGATCGATACGAAGAAGGCGCTCCACGTCATCGCAGAAGCGCGCGCTGGATCGATTCGAACGAATCGATTCGAACTAGATCGATTCGAACCAGGCTAGTCAACCAGAAATGCAACCTTGAATCGATCATAACTTGAGATCTACACATCCAAATGCTATGAAATTTTCACAGAAGCTTCAACACATGATGAAGAATGTTCACACCAAATTTCAGCTTGATTGGACAATTTCTTGATCGATTCGAACCAAGGGTCGAATCGATCCCAAAGTGGGCCCGGGACTCCAGATTTCGGCCATGTGGGCCTCCTCACGCGCCAGAACTGGTCTCCCCTCAATTTAGGCGAAATATCAGCCTCCTACACCTATAAATAGAGCCCCTGGTCATTCAGAAAAGGGGTCGGAGAATTCTAAGAGCTAAAGAGCGCCCAGACTCTGCCAGATTTACTCTAAATCACCACTGCTGCTTTAGTTTCAGACTTAGCTTTGAAAATCAGTTGTATTACAGTATAAGAAGTTGTAATCTTCAAGTATCGAGCAATAAAATCATAAAAACCTTGAAGTGGACGTAGGCCGGAGATAGCCGAACCACTATAAATTGTGTGTCACTGTTCATTATTTCTTAATTGCTGCTTGTTACTTGCTTAGATCTGTGATTTGTGTGTGAATACTGTTGATTCGTATTCATACGCTGGTGCTTTCACTACACTTGGGGTTTGTGCCCATTTTTGGTGCAAACACTTTGGTGCTTTCATTGAGAACAACTAGCACCCGCTACACCAAATTCAAAACTTAGATTTGGAATTTTAAGGATTCAGATCTGACTCTACAATGACTCGACAAACTAGACAAAGAACAGAGAGGAGCCAACAGGCAGGAAGTCAAGAGGCATCCTCTGGCGCTGGAGAGGAGCCAGCCTCGATCTACATCACTAGAGACGAAATGGAGACCATGGCCAATCAGATGCACGAGCAAATGCTAACGAGCCACCTGAAGAGTACGTACCAGAATTCCCTACAAGACTCGGAGGGCAAGACAGAGACATGACAAGGGGGCAACCCCTAGATGGAGATGAAAGAATGATCGGCCTAGTGAGACGACTCATGAGAGGAGGGTTTTCAGGAGGAGGATTGGAAGAAGTTAGTCGGAGTCCGTTCGCTCCGAATATCAGGAATGCAAGGAACCCTCCGAAGTTCAAACTACCAACGTTGAATCCTTATGACGGAAAGTCAGACCCGACCATACATATCACCAGATATATCAGACACATGGAAGTGCTGGGAGCATCCGAGGAAGTGATGGCACGATGTTTCCCCTAATTCTTATCAGATTTGGCTGCGCTTTGGTTTAGGCAGCTAGAAACCGGATCAATCAGGACATGGGGCGAGCTTGTGGATTGCTTCATGAAGCAGTTTAGGGTTCACGTGACGCGACCTAAGAGCGTGATGACTTTGGCATCAATAAAACAAAGGACCGGAGAGTCCATAAAAGATTTTTTGTTACGATTTAATGCGACGGTGACTTCTGTAGATCGCCCGGACCCGTCGATGATTTTGATGGAGGCAGTGGCAGGAGTTGGAGAAGGCACCGAATTCAAAGACTCTTTGACTAAAGATCCACCGCAAGATCTTGGAGAGTTTTTCCATGAAGCTGAAAAATTCATTCGATTAGAGGAATCACGAGCCGAGAGGCAGGAAATAAATGTTGCACAAGGCGAAGGAACCGCCAGGGAACAGTCCAGGACAGACAAAGGAAAGAGAAAGCAGGATGACGCACATGATGGTCCTGATAAACGGAAGAAATTCCGAGAGCCCAGATTCAGGCAATACACAGACTTGGTGGCAGGACTGGAACGAATTTACACCGAAACTCGGGGGCAACTCCCCTATCGAAAACCCCCCAGGAGAGATCCCACAGAGCGGGAACGTAAGACTGGAAAGTACTGCCTATTCCATGAGCTGGATGGGCACACTACCGATGAATGCCGCCACCTGAAGGATGAGGTGGAAGAACATGCCAGGAGTGGTAGATTGCCGCAGTATGTCAGAGAACGTACGACGGCGGTTAGACCCGAACAACTACCGCATCAACCAAACAGGAATGATCCTGGATCGGGATCACGACTCATCATCAACTGATTGTGATGGCAAGGGCCAAGTTCAAGATGTGGACTCTGGTCGATTAGTTTTCTTAGATTTGATTTCCAAAATAAAACGGCTATCCCACTTACTCATGTACGGGAACCGGAGAGATCCCTAGGCATGCTCTGAGATGGAAATAGACCGTTCCGCCCGGAGAGGCATTATCTTGTTTTTCCTGGTGTTTGAGATTGAACATCTAGGATTTGAATTTAATAAAGAAACACTTATTAAAATAAACCTTTGACCGGAGAGTTAAAGGATAAACATTAAATATCAATATAAACATGATCGCTTTATGATCCTACCCGGAGAGGTAGGATCCGGAGTGCAAGAAGTGAGTTGCTTCGCCGGAGAGCGACAGGATCAACTCACTTAAGCATCGTTTCCTATTCACCGGAGAGTGATTGGATCAGGATTCGATAAGAGCCCGGAGAGGCTATGATTGGCCCACGATTTAGGCCATGACATCGCTTAATGTTCAGATACACTGAACCGGAGTGCAGGAAGTGAGTCGCTTCGCCGGAGAGCGACAGGATTGACTCACTTAACGTTGTTTCCCCTTCATCGGAGAGTGACAGGATGGGATCCAGCATGAGCCCGGAGAGGCTGTGATCGACCGACGATTCAGGTCATGACATCGCTTAATGTTCAGATACACTGAACCAGAGTGCAGGAGGTGAGTCGCTTCGCCGGAGAGCGACAGGATTGACTCACTTAACGTTGTTTCCCCTTCACCGGAGAGTGACAGGATGGGATCCAGCATGAGCCCGGAGAGGCTATGATCGGTCGAGAACGACCAAGACATCGCTATACGCCCTAGCTGGGGCCAGAGTGCAAGGGATAGAAAGCAACGCCGGAGTGCAATAGGATCTTTCTATTTAGTCGCTGAATCTAGAATGGGTTTGGCAGGGGTCCGGAGTGACCATCAATAGTACGGAGAGACCGTAGAATTTCATTCTTAACTTCCACTGGAAAAAATTGATAACAATTCGGCTTCGAACAGCCATGGACTTGATTGAAAATGCTATAAGCTATGAGTAAAACATGAACTCACTGCAACCAACTTAAGACTGATCAAAACACGCCTTTTACCAAAAAGGCATGTTTTGGGGGGCAAAATGTTATCCCAACTTTTGGCAAAGTCGAGATACCCAAAGATTAACTGAAAATCAATGATTATTAGTCATGAACATCGATTGTGCATCACAGGTTCACCATGGATATCGATGAATTTTGTCCGAGTCCGGATCAGGCTACAATTGATGAGACATGTCAAGCAAGGCCAGATGAAACAACGTTCCAAGTTTCGAGTCAATCCGAGTTCGTATGCTCAAGATATCGCCAAAAGAAGATGGATAAGGTGGTATAAGGTCGAATCCATCAAACATACGTTGCCTCGAATCCATCAGAAGTCAGCTTACTTCGAATCCATCTATCAAGCCTTTGCCTCGAATCCATCACGACGAGCCTTGCCTCGAACCCATCGGAATACGCCTTGCTTCGACTCCATTGAGCAAGCATTGGTTCGACTCCGATAGTTCGAGTCCACCCTCACATTCTCACCTTCGAATCCGTTAATGAGAAACTCTTCGAGTCCATATAGTTAAAAAGCTTCGACTCCATCCCGCGAGCATCTTCGAATCCATTCAAGCAAGAAGCCTTCGTATCGATTAACCTACCTTGATCGATTCGAAGAGAACGTTCATCCAATCGATTCGATGAAGTCATAGCTTCGAATCCATTACATCGAATCCACCAAGTTATAACAGCTGAAACCACGGAGTCGACCCAGTCAACTCGGCATAGAAGTAGGATCGATACGAAGAAGGCGCTCCACGTCATCGCAGAAGCGCGCGCTGGATCGATTCGAACGAATCGATTCGAACTAGATCGATTCGAACCAGGCTAGTCAACCAGAAATGCAACCTTGAATCGATCATAACTTGAGATCTACACATCCAAATGCTATGAAATTTTCACAGAAGCTTCAACACATGATGAAGAATGTTCACACCAAATTTCAGCTTGATTGGACAATTTCTTGATCGATTCGAACCAAGGGTCGAATCGATCCCAAAGTGGGCCCGGGACTCCAGATTTCGGCCATGTGGGCCTCCTCACGCGCCAGAACTGGTCTCCCCTCAATTTAGGCGAAATATCAGCCTCCTACACCTATAAATAGAGCCCCTGGTCATTCAGAAAAGGGGTCGGAGAATTCTAAGAGCTAAAGAGCGCCCAGACTCTGCCAGATTTACTCTAAATCACCACTGCTGCTTTAGTTTCAGACTTAGCTTTGAAAATCAGTTGTATTACAGTATAAGAAGTTGTAATCTTCAAGTATCGAGCAATAAAATCATAAAAACCTTGAAGTGGACGTAGGCCGGAGATAGCCGAACCACTATAAATTGTGTGTCACTGTTCATTATTTCTTAATTGCTGCTTGTTACTTGCTTAGATCTGTGATTTGTGTGTGAATACTGTTGATTCGTATTCATACGCTGGTGCTTTCACTACACTTGGGGTTTGTGCCCATTTTTGGTGCAAACACCTTATATATTATTAGTGAGCATATACAACTAATATAACACGAAAGCGAGCTCAAATACGAAGCAAGCGCCATCCGTACCTACTAAATACTCAACAAACAAATGAGAAACATGTATATATGAAAATAATATCAATATACAACATATACCAATACAACAACTATATATGCCACCATAGCAAATGCAACAAAACAACAAATCCAACCATCAAACAACTATCATCCAACTAACATCCAACAAACCAATCTCTATCCAATCACCAAATCAATATACATTCACTTCTTATTAATTATTCATTGAATTGGTTTTCAATTAAATCATATTTGATTCATTAACATTGGATTTTACTAACATTCATTCATATTCAAATTCAATTAGTTTACATTTACTAATTTACATTCAAGTTGGTTCACTTTCAAATCCAACCAAATTCCATTCTATTTAAATCTACTTCACTTCCAATTTGGATTCAATTATTTAAATTTCAATTTCATTAATTCAATTCCATATGAATTTCTACACAATCAACTAGCATCCATCTAACAACCAATGCATATCTAAACATAACCAAATTTATTTAATTTATTCTCAACATTCATTTTGGTTTGACATATTTATTTTCAATTGGTTTAATATCTAAGTGACTTTCATTCCATTATTCAATTTAGATTGAATTCTAGTATTCACTATATTTACATTTTACCACTAAAGTTGAATTTCATTTATATAACTCAAGTTCACATTCATTTAATTACTTCGATACCAAAATCAACTTCATTCAACATTACTTAAGTTATGTTTCATTTCATTTTCACTATAAAACTTAAGTTCATTTCAAATTTATTTCAGATTCTATTTTATTTAACCTTTTTACTTAAGTCAAATTTCATATCACTTATTCAAATTCAGATTTTGTTTTGCTTAACAAAATTGTTTAACCATTTTAAAAATTGGTTTTACTTAAATTTTTCTCATTTTATAAGTTATACAACTTATTTATTTAAGCTTACAAATTCATATTATATAATCATTTACCACTTAAGGTTATATTCTTACTTCAATAACTTATCAACTCCGGTTCAAATCCAATTCAAATTATATATTTACTTATGCTAACTCAATTTTATTTTAACTTTACCAAAATTAAACTTTATTATCTCATATTATAAGTCCAAAAATCATTTTACTTATATTTATCAATTTCAACTTGGATTTTAAATTCAAATTAGTTTATCAAAATAAAACTAAAATTTCAATTTACTATTGGTAGCAAATCTATCACATAGAAACTCGAAAATGATACTGATGATGCTGCAGTCATCACCCTTATTATTTCCTAGCAACAGTAGTGAATTCAGTGCTTTATATTCTTTTAAAATCCTTTTATATTTATAAATCACATTTATAAACTCTTTTACTTGTATAATTTCACTATCTTACTTTACTTATATAAGATCTATTCCAAATTCATTTATCTTATTTAGATTTATAACAATATAACATCTTTAACTTTGAAAAACAACTTTCAAAATCAACAAAGATTCAAATTTTCGAATTCTTAGTTTAAATTCATTTCTTATATATAAGATTATTTTACAATTGTAATTCATTTTAATTATATTTCCATACTTTATAATTCATTTGCTTATACAATTTTTTCTTTTACAATTGTTGTTTTCATTTAGATTATTCAAACAACTTTTATTAACTTATATATATTTACATTTCCAAACAACCAAACAATCAATCTATATACACTTTATTAATTCTAAAAAATTGCTTCCTTTATATATATAAAATATAATAGAGGTAAAATTATTTCATTTACCCAATTTTAAAATAATACTATGTTGACTTGCCTCGTTTAAGTGTTTGGAAATCCCTATCGATAATATGGCATCCCACATACCGACCAGAATTCATAAACAGCTCAACGGATAAGCAAACACAATATAAAACATTTTATATTCACTAACAAATACGCGCTCATATATATAATACACTCAAACTCAATCTAGGGTGCTACTGTCCCTATCTATACTGAGTACACATCAAAGCCTAGGAAAATGGAAATCTAAGCTCTGATACCAGCTGTGACGACCCGCAAATCCGTACCCTTTGAATCGACAATAATCCACACATGTCCTACCCAAAAAGCACAAACTGACGGAAAGTCAAGAGAAAGAAAATAAGAGAGAAGAAGAGAAGAGAAGAAAGAGAGAAGATTGAACCAAATACAACAATACAGAATCTCACATCATAGCGAAAAACATATAATATCATATTAATGATCTTTACAAAACAGAAACTGTATATACATACATCAATCAGAGTCAACAATCAATCAATAATCATCAGCCTGGATAGTTATAATAACTTGTCCTCACAATTGCAGATGATATACAACAACTAAGCACAGCGAATAATCAAGCAACACATGTACGTGTATACGAAATGAAGATCTCCAACTCTCCTGCTGAAGCTCCAAAAGCAACAAAACTGAACCTGTAAATATACTTGGTCTGACCCGAGCATTGAAAGGGAAGAACGCCCGGATCAGTCTGGTAAACCAGCGTGAGAAACACACTCAACTGAATTTATTAAATTACCAAACTTTTCCTTTATCAAAGCAAAAGTATCTCGTAAGACAAGTCCACACAAAAACATGGACATGTTTTTACCTTACGATAACTAAAACATCTCATATCAAATCCTCTTATATTATTATAGTGTCTATTGCACAAATAATATTCAAAATAGCCGAAATTGTTACCATTATTAAATTCCAGCATACTAGGCTCTACAAATAAATTGGCAGGAACATAGTGGAGTTTGGATTTCCATACAAATGACCAGGTGAAGGGACTACCTTCCGAAGGGTTACACCTCTAGATGGATGTCCCGAGGCACAGAACATCTGCCCTCTACCAACATAAGACCGGCCCACCTCTATAACTAGATGGTACGAATATGTCATCCTCCGGTCGTTACCGACCTTTACCGAGGGCCATCTAGCATACAAACCATAATAATCAGATACACGACGTCATAGCGTGTAAAGATATATCTTGAAGAGGATGATCATACCCTAATGGGAGCGACCCACATAGCCTTGCCGCATCTAAACCTGTTTTGGTCATTTCCGATTGATGAGGCCTAAGGTAACGATTACCTTTCACAATCACATATCACATCACTTTGAATGCCATACGGCAATTTAGGTTGACTACTAATTGCCTTCCACAAAGATACAACCCTTGAGCTCGTACATCTCAAGGAAGGTGTTAAGCAAAGAGAAGTTGCCTTCTCTGCCACCACTGATGTACGTTTGTAAAAACCAATGTTTGTAATCTGTAGAAATGCAAAGTCAGACAAACATCCATACAAGTTGTCCAGGAACAGGACAAACCGAAGGTACTTTCCTACCACATCCTGTCGGGAAATCCCTAAGATTAGTAGCGAATAGTCCTTGCATTGGATATTTCATAATGAAGAGACCACTACTACTGGATGTATATTGGGATTAACCCCAAATGATCAACAAGTAGTCCCTCACTATGAAAATCCGGAATATCAATATCATCATAAGAAACCTGCACAATCGTCGCATATACGTTAGTCCGAAGTGGATTTTAGATAAATCTGATCCCGGTCTCTTCGCACTAACAACGCAAAAGCGTTTCTCAACGTCACACAGAAACTAAGCCTTATAGACTTATCATGTCTCCAACTTTCAACTTGCTATCCTTCGGGCCAAGAAGGAAGCTCGGTAGATTGGAGTAATACTCTACACTACACGAATCAACATCCTCAACACAAATGATAATCAAGCCTACACAGAAGGCTACGCACTAAGTGTACATCTAAATAGTTCCCATATCAAGTCGAGGAACTAAAATATGGCCTATACTTGATAATCGGTTATTTAACTATCAAAGCAAACAAACAAATATTTAGCACCATATATAATCACTAGGCCCTTTTAATTAATCTTTTATTAATTAAATCACATGCCAAATATTCACTTCAAATTATCTTTAAAAGATATATCTCAAAACCATTTCAACTTCTATATTGGAAAACATTTCCATATACTTATGTAAAAATAAGTAATTCACAATTCTCTTTATTTTCAACACTTAAAAAATATTCCAGATACTTAAATCAGGATTAAGTATATATTTTATTCTTTAAGGAAAACATTCTTTTAAACACATTTATTGGGTCAAAACGAATGTTGCGTAAAACATCGTTACGGTAACCCAAAATCACTAGTATAGGGATTCGAAAATAAGATAGATATATAAATCCCATATATTATACAAAAACATTTCCTTTCAAAAATCATTTACTATAACAACAGTGTTATAGTCCATCATTTCCTTACTTCTCGAAAACGTCTATTTAAACAATGAATGTTGAAATCTATGTATTCGATATTAAACATATTTTAAAACATCTTTAAACCATTTTAATCCATTTACGAATATCACTTCCTAAAACATTTATTTGATATATTATTCACTGTCCAAAATCGTGAATATAGACTATTTACCAAATCCAATATTTCTACACATTTATTAAAGGATAATCCACTGTCCAAAATCGTGAATATATCACCTTTGCCAAATATTCATCACTTCTACATATTTATTAAAGGATTATCCACTGTCCAAACTCGTGGATGAAATTCCTTTAATAAACTAAAATAATTAACTTATCAAATTCAATTGATTTCGAATTTATAAAACAATGTTTATAAACTCCATTTATATTTTATAAAAACTTCCACTTATAAAATCCTTTTATTAACCAATTCCATTTAATTCTGATTTATATACCAAAAACCCAAATTATAAGTTAGTTACTTATAAATCTCTTATTTATAAAATCCATTCATTTTATAACTTCATAAATTCACAAATCTTATTACTTATAAAATTCACTTATAACTTCGTTTTAACATTTACAAAGATCATTTATAATTTCATCACTTTTGATTTATAAAATATCAATTTTATAAATCTTATATATAAACCATTTTTAATAAGTCAAAAATCTCCATTTAAACTATTTTACCAATCAACTTTATATTTCCTAAAACCACATTCTGATTATATTTCACAAAAACCATAATTTTTATAACAACAAAAATTATCACATTATTTATTTAAAATAAATTCATTTCCTTAACCATTTCAAAATTCAATAAAACGTATATTTCCAAAATCACTTTTAAAAT
Organism: Allium fistulosum; assembly: GCA_030737815.1. Classification (NCBI taxonomy): domain Eukaryota; kingdom Viridiplantae; phylum Streptophyta; class Magnoliopsida; order Asparagales; family Amaryllidaceae; genus Allium; species Allium fistulosum. The sequence goes on from CM060906.1 coordinate 782,082,996, forward strand.
CCTTTTAAATTCGAATTCATCACTTAAACATTTTAAAATACCAAAAATAGGCCCAATGATGCAACAACACCAAATACATCAATCACGACATCCAAATCATCACATATCACATCATAATAGAATATATCACAATATCTATAAATAAATCAATACTGGTGAGGAATCCAGTTGGATCCCTCAAACTTGTCACCTGCAACAAATATACATATTAGAAATATATGTACAATGTCCGCTTCAAGGCAGACGCGCGTACAAAGGGTCATCCGCTCATACACGGGAACGTATAGGGTCATCTGCTCCAATAGGCAGGAATATATCCAAATACCAATCAATATATCATATATCATCCAAACAATCATCCATCATCATAAATAATATTTATTCCCACTTGTATAAAAATATCAGTGAGGTAGAAAGAGTGAGTTGTACTCACATTGCTTCCAATAGCAGTTGCAGTGTTTTATTCCGAATAAAATTAAACGAGAGTTTAATTTTACCCAAAATTTTCAGTAGCTCTAATCAGCTCCAAACCAGCTCTAAAATGTAATGCTTGTCAATACGGACCCAATGCAACTCGTTTCGTGCGAAACGGACCTCGTATGACAAAGTTATAGCATTACAAAGTTATACAAATTTTTATATATATTATTTCAATTTCTATTTTATTTTTTTAAAACCCTACATTCATTTCTGGCCGTTAGATTTCGCTTTGATCAAATCTAGTCGATCGAGTCGTTTCTTCTTCGTTCATTACCGTGAGCACAATAACCCAAAGCCGCCTCCTACTTCAATTTGCCGCTCCACCATACGTCGTCGAGAACACGATCAGCGACACTCATTCGAACGCCCATCACGAACTCCCCTACCGCCTACAACCGAGTGAAGCTCAGCCTCCCTTGTGTGTAGAAAAACGCGCACGAACTTCGGATGTTTGTGGTCGATTTGCCGTCGATCGGCTCCTCTATTTTCAATCACGACCGTTGGATTTGAAGATCACAATGCCCTTTACATTTTTGCAGAAGGAAGTTTTCGATAATAGTGGATGGATTGTCAAAAAATGAGGAAGAAAAAATCGTGTATTCTTGGCCATTGAAATTGAAAGTGGCGGCTTGCCCTAAATAGGGTTTGCTGAGGAAAAATAGAAAATTTTAGGTCCTTTTATAGAAAATTTTACGACACTATTCACCCGAAAATTTTTCGAACTCGAAATGAAGCGTGCCGCCTGGCGTTTATAATGTTTTACCCTATTCCAAACACAATGGAATATATATCGAAAGCCAATTCGATCGTATTTGGAAGATAGATTTTCGAATTGAATTATTTAAATTTAAAATTCATTAAACAGATTTCTACACGTTTTAGCTTCTCCCGGACAAACCGTAAATCCGATTGACACGAAATTTGAAATCTTACAATAATATAACATTACGGATCCGATGAAAGTGGTTTCATTGAAATCCAAGACTATATGAAAAATAACTATTTTCATTCGTCAATTAAATATTAAAATATTAAATTTTAACAAATTAACTTTTAATTCAGTTTTAAAAGTTCTTTAACATCATTCTAATTCAAATAGAATTTAATTAAACTTTATAAATCATTTTTATTCATATTAAATCCAAATTCCAATTATTTCTGAAATTTCAAATATTAAATTATCCATTTAATTATCCAATTAAATCGAGATATTTCAAATATAGGTTATCCAGCTTATAAAATTTTACTTGTGAATATTTAAAATCAATTAAATATACGAATTTCAAATGACAGAAATTCTGGGTCGTTACACAATCAAACTCAATCCCTAAAATGAACAACTTTAAAACCTCTACATAACATAGAAAAATAGGTCGATCCTCCTATAGGGTTTGACACAACTATAGGGATCGTGGCCATTCTAGTGTGAAGTATAAGTCATCAACAAGTCTGCTAGAAATGAAAGAATATGAAACCCCGGTATCAATTAAAGTGTGAATGGATAAACCAGAAAGGGTCAACACACCTTCGATCACCAATTTCTTACCCTTGTCTGCTACTGGTTGTGCACTCAAACTAGGTACCGCCTCTAGTGCATAAGCCAAAACCACCATATTAAAAGTCTGAGTAGAAGCTCTCGGTGGTGCTGTGTAGGCTAGCTCCAGGTGTCCAAACTGATCGTAGTTATCAAACTTAACCTTTGAAAGATCTACCCAGCACTCCTTTATAAAATGTCCCTTCCTATCACACTTCCTACAGTGCATGTCATTCTTCTATGTCTTTCCATTAGGTCCACTTACACCTTTTTGCTAGTTCTGCTAATCTTTCCCTTCAGCCTTCTTGGATTCCTCTCCCTTGGCTTCACCTTTGCAGATGGTATTTAGCAAAGCCATCTCCACTGGACCCTCATACATAGCACCCATAATATGATTCAAAGCTAAGTCCTGAAGAGGTTGACTTAGCCCTTTAGAAAATTTGAGAGCCTTCTTGTACGCTGTGTCAGTTAGTCCCATATCAAATTTGGATAGCTCATTGAACTGATTGAAATACTCCTTAACCGACATATTTTCTGACTTCAAGTGAATGAACTTCTCTAACTACACACCTTCCTCTACCCAAGAAAGAAACTTTACCTCAAATAGTCTACAGAACTCATCCCAAGTGATCTCCTCTCCGTTAGTCTTCGCCTCAACTATCTCCCACCAACTCAACGCCTCAACTTGTAAGTATCAATAGCCAACTGCATCCTTGCCTCATTAGTTAAACCCATCAAACCAAAGATCCTCTCATAAATGTACATCCATGATCTTGAATCCATAGAAGACTCTATCCTCGTGTATGGCTTTCCTCCCAGGTTTGAGAAATCTTTGCATAGCTTAGCAAAGTTTGTAGCAGTATATGGGTAGGTAGGGCCGCACTTATCGCTCCCTCCATGATTCCTCTAGTGGGATTAAGCTCGGCTTGTCCCTTTTCTTGGAGATCTTAGTGGAACCAAATCAGATTGTTCATGCCTAGAATCTTGGTTGCGTCTCCTAAGCCTAAACCTGCGAGATCACTCATCTTCTATATGTGAATTTTTAAAATTCTATTAGCAACTTTTCATAGATATTACAGACATAAATAAGAGAGATAACATAAGCATGAATCAAAGATAGCATAGGCACGAAAAAGAGAGATTACAGTTTATATAAAATCTTTTGGTAAAGCTCTTTGAAATATCTTTACTTGTTTTGAAAAACTTCAAAAAACATTTTTGGAAAATCTTTTTTTCAAAAACTTTTCATATACACTCTCTCAATAAGGTCCTAATTCCTAACAAACCTTGAACCTGGCTCTGATACAAACTATGGCAACCCGCATCCTACAACACGCTGATCCAAAGTTTAGTGTGACTTTCGAACTCATGCTATGTCGTGAAATATGGATCATCAAGGTTTATAACATTTCACAACATAAAGACCAATAAAAGTATATATAATTTAAGATATACTACATTTCCATAACTTACAGTGGAGGTAATATAACATATAACACAGAAAAATATCCATTTCAGAAAATAACCAAGTCACATTCTCAGAAAACCAATACATGATCTGATACAGAGTGCACATAAAATTTCACTCCAAGTCTGAAAAAAGAGATAAATTGTATTGATAAGATAGATAAATACATGGAGAGAAAATATGGTAAAAAGCAGTCTCTAAAGATAAGCTCAACTCTCCAAGTATCAAGGATGGGCCGATCACCTGCTGTCGTGTCCACTTGTAGTAGGGAAAAAGAAGGAAGGAGAATGGGTCAGACATAAAGTCTAATAAATAAGTACAAGTTTAATATGATGATCATAAGTAGTTACTTAATACTGTTTTAAATGATATAGGGTGTGATACAAGTGTCTATGAATTCCTAAAGTCTGTTACCTTAGGGTCTTGTCTTGTATATTCCTACACTGCAAATTGTGCAGGCTAATCCAATGGATCGAATCTCATGTTTAACGATTGGTCACCACTCCTGGAGCTAATCAATATGTAGGACACTGCCCTTTTGGCTATTAACAATGGAATACACTGCCACTAAGCTACTGTGAAAATGAATTCCCACTACTATAGCCGTCACTAGGCTACTAGGAACGATTCCCCCTCACTACGTCTAGAGAGGAAGAATCCGAAATGTCGACCCGCTAGAATGTCTAATCATACACATTCGCTTTCACCCCTCGACCATAGTGTTGGCCTCTTATTGCACGCTTTGGGTCCTCCTTTCTAACTATATCACGTGTGTTAGGAATTCTGCTTACTAGGACCACCCGTTGTGCCGGACACACTCCATCAGGCATCTGTGCCAGTCAGCATGCCCATCGTTGGAACCTCTTGTGCGTGCCAATTATGACAATACGTCACCTCGAATCAATTACTAAATCCCAAATTGGTTAAAGAACATTTACCCAACATCGCAATGGCCTAGTGTCTCTCTTATAGGGAACTAGCTTCTCTACTTTTCCTAACATACAACCAAATGCCCTTAAATAGTTTCACAAACAATTATGGTTTATGTTAATTTTTTTATTAAACTTGGGCCTTAGGCCAAGGTTCAAATCTGCAATTTTATTACGAATAGTCGGTTGCTTATACCCTCCAGTCGACTACTAGGGTCTCCAGGTTGACAATTCACGAGTAAAAATTAGGGCTCGTTCCAGATATGATTTGCCCTAATTACACTCTAAGCATCAATTGGCAATTAAATTTTGGGTTTTATGATTTAGATATTCCAATTTCAAGAGAGAAGGGGTATATACATGAATTTCCAATTAACAGTTTATTAACAAATTAAAGTCAGGGTTTTAGATTCAAATCTAAGGTTTAGCATATTAATTTTGGATTATGCATGTTCAAATTAGGGTATTCTAACATCCTAGTCAATTAAAATAGTTTAAACTAACTACAATGTCAACCTATCAAAATTGTGCCCACTCACCTCAAATCTAAGCTCTTCCTAATATTTGCATTTGAGAATTGTCCTCCCAAATCGATAGCTCCGCCTTGACTCGCCTTGATCCACCTTGATTTAGTTGCTTCTAGTCTTCTAGGTTGAATTGGTTTTATTTTTAGAAATTTTTAGGGTTTAGGTTTAGAGAAAATTTTGGTAGAGTTTAGTTACTATAAAGTTTTAATTAAGAATTAGGGTTTCATTAGTATGGTATTTATAGCGGTAGGGTTTTTTGTTTGGGCCATTAGATTAGCTTAGAAAATCTTTTCATAGCATCTGGTTCACTCATCATACCCTTTGTCCTCTAGCAACAATCCCAACCGTTCATATTACGTCACTGTAAATCGATAAATCGTAGATTTTACACACCTTAGGTCGACTACCCATCGACCGCTATCGGTCGACCTTGAACCCATAATGGTCGACCGGTGACCTTTTAAATTTTTATATTTAAATTTTTTAATTTTTAATTCAGTATAACATCCATGTAGAAAATCATCTAGAAAATCGCTACGAACACGATGATGCAAGTTTTGAAGACAAGTTTGAACGTTTATGAAAATTTACTTTTAAGTCCTTGTTTTATTTTAATTTAAGTTTCTTCTTAAATTTCCATCTTTTGTTAAATTTCCGGGGTTTTATAGGTTTGAATGAAGTCAAGTGCTTACATCCACTATATATTTTATTCTGGATTGGATTTATAACTATAGTCGAATTACAACATAATTTTGAGTTTCGAGTTGGCTTGTTTCGAATTTGATGGCAGCCCTGCATAAATGTCAATAAAGAGTCAAAAGTCCTCTTTTAGTTGTAGTATGATGCCTATTCATAAAAAACTTATTCAGGATTGTCAAATCATTATTTAAATCACTCAAACATGTAGATCTGAGTTTCTAGTAGATGAACAAGTCAAAATTGCACTTTTCTTGAACTATGATTGATTGGTATTGATCCATATCGTTCGATGCCAAACGATGTGGTTGATCAATTCTTGTTTCTTTCTTTTAAAACATATAAGTCTTCATGCTTTAGTTCTTTAGAGGAAAATTTGGCAAGAACTATCGATCAGTGCCAAACTATGTCACATCACTTGATTTGTCTTTTTCTTTAACATTGCATGTAGAGCCATATGGAAGCAAAGTAGATCCCTCACCATTCACATAATCGTTCGATGTCCATCCATAAGGATCAGTACCGAACAATATACTTTACCATATACTTAGCTAATTTTCCTTAAATCTCTAATCTAGATATATTCCAAGCCTCTTGATTAATCCCTTCATCATTTTGTAGCTCAGATCTATCAAAATGTTGCTTGGTTCAAATACCAGGTGACAATTAATGGTGATAAAAGTTAGTTATGCTTTCTGAAGGCATCCAAAGTCGATGTCATTCGAGCACAGGAGAGTTCAAGGGCATAACTTCAAAAGGAGGGTGAGCCCCAAGGAAAAAAGTACAATTTGCCCCACTTCCAAAGATAGAAGTGTTGCAGAAGAAGCGGAGCCTGATTTGTGGAATTATGGCAAGTCATGATCTTAGCTTTTGTAGTTACAATAGTGGAAGATGAAGGTAGAACATACATAGGAAACACGATGGCCTTAGACACTACGGCCGTGGATCTAGGAATCTCCTACATGGGTCCCTTAGAAGTAGAATTTGCTGTGACTTTAGTAGTCCCACCCCCAAGTGGAGTTCAGTAGAGCCTCAGTGGGCGTCTGTGTAATGGTTTTTTCAACTTCCTGCGGTGCTTTTCCGTTCTCAAGGGACTTTAAATATTTTTACTCATAGAGGATTACTTAAACTCTTCTACATTAAACTGATCCCCAAATTTATCTTTTTCTTCTCTAGCTACTTCATCATAAACTTTCGGTGAGGACTTGAGGGTAGGTGTCTCCAAGCCATTTGAGGCTCTTTGTGTTGACGGCATTGACTATAATCTAAAGGTTGTGTTTTCTACCTCGTACTCATAGTCCTTATATTTCTTATTTGCTTGAGTGAGGTGAGCTTCAAGATTGGCATATATATCCTAACCTCTTAATTCTTCCCTTTTAAATCAGAAACTTCCTTGGTATAGAGCTTAGCATCTTGCTTGGCCTCATTCTCTAGCCTCTAGATCACGAGTTGTAGCTTGGTAATTTCAACATTGATAGTGTTAAGTTGCAATGTGGTGGCATCAATATTGGCTTGAAGTGCCTCATTTTCTTTCGCCAACTCAACATTACGGATATGACATGTCACTATCTTCCAATCAAGAATAGAGAAGTTATTCTTCAAATTTTGGATCTTAGCTTGATGGTTCTCCAATCTTTCTCAAAATCCTTCTCTTTTAACTCAAAGTCCTTCTCAGCCTTCTTGAGCTAGCTAAATGGGTTCTTTTTGATCTGTTGATTGTCTTTGGATATTTTCTCGAGCATCTTAATACCGATGTGATTCTTTCTGTTGACATCGGCCTATTTTTTTGCTGGTTTTCTCCAGATCTTATATTATGCTACCATAATTTAATATATGGCCTAACTTATGTCCAAGACCAAGTTAGTGATATTTATGAGATTGCAGTTGAAGTGGACCCAAGTTAGAACCATGTCAGGATGCTAGAGCTACATATTTGATGGATTTGTAAGCGAGGGCACCATTGGAGAAGTAGTTACTGTGGTAGAAACGATCCCCTTCCTAGGCCTTTGAGGGTGAACAACAGAAGATGATACGTGAGTAGTATACGAATTCCTTAGACAATGAGGCATCGGGCCAGAAGGAGTAGTAGCATCAGTCTTACTCCAAGTAGTAGGAATCAAGGCATGAGAAATCGGAATGGATCTAGCTGTAGGAACAAAGTCAATCGAAAGCAAGTAAAATAAGTAGGTTTCAAATTTGTATTTATCCACAACGGACGTATTTGTCCTTTGATATACGCATTTTTTGTCCATAGTTTTTTTTGAAATATATATAATATTAATTATATATAAGTTAATTTTGACTATTTTATATGTTTTGAATCTAGAATTAACAATTTGAAATCTAGTATGAACTTAGGAAGGATTTAAAATTAAATTTATGATTTTGCACAAAATTTCCTTTATAAGCTTTGAGTTGAAACAACATACATACATAAAGGATTTAAAATTAAATTTATGATTTTGCATAAAATTCCCTTTTATAAGCTGAGTTGTAACAACGTACATATATATATACACATAAATATATATATATATATATATATATATATTTACCAATATAAATAATTGTAAACTATATTCAAAATTTAAAATAACACACAAACACATATACACACACACGTATACATATATGTATGTATGTATGAAATTTATAATATTATTTATTTTAAATTTTAATGTTAACAAATTGAATTCGTGCAATAATTTAGGAAGGATTCAAATTAGGTTTATGATTTTGCATAAAAGTCCACTTATGAATTTTGAATTGAAATAATTTTTAAACATATGTAAAAAATTACCAAAAGAATTTACATATAAAACCAATAAACACACAAAACATGCATTCAATTTTCAAAAGGTTTCAAGTAGTCAACATATGTGGCTTACTCTTGTTTGAGTGTATAATAAGATACAAAAATATATCAATTAATTATAATTAGCTCCCAATACAAAATGTTATTTTATTTAAAATATTAACTTGAAAACAATAACAACATTAGATCAGACAACTTAGGCATATGTAAATTCATTGTATAATATTTTGAATCTGAACTATACATACAAGACGAACATATAATCAAATGAGATGTAGAATATATGGGATCTAAAATATATTAACACCATTTATTACATAATTAAATAATATTAGAAAATTATCTTAAGTTGTAGCAAAAAATCACATTGAGTGAAGAATAAAACTCCTAGATTTTATTGAATCAGCTTCTAAAAATTGCAACGATCTGAAGCACCGCATTTGTATTTATTTTATTTTATTTTGTTTTAGGATCTATATTTAGATGAAGCCATGGAATCTTTAGCCATTGAAAAGCGAGGAGGGAGCTGGAGAAAATGAATTGTCGAGAAAATTAATGAACAAAAGGAATTTTGTTTTAAAGGAATCGTTGAAACCCTTAAATTCCTTCCTAAATAACCTTTCCTTTCTAATTCCTCATTAAATATCAATCCCTTATCGAGTATTTTCAGCAGCAACATAATGGAAAAGAGTAGCAAAAACAAATGAATGGATTTTTTTAAGTAGGTAATAAAGTAGGATAAAGGCAGGAGATCTTTTTCCTCCCTTTAATTACTCTCTTTCCTTTTCAAATCATTTGAATCCTTTCCTCTACCCCTCCCTCATTTGATTGGCCAAGATAGAGGGAAATGGCCTTAAAAAACTCCCAAACTAATTTAGTAACTAATCTATTTAAATTAAATTTAAATATTTTATCGATATCGTATATTGTATGCGTATACATAACTTTTATATATGCATTTTTCATTAAATACTAATAGCATTCAAACATCAAAACAAATAAAGTACAATAATTAACATTTCATAAATATTACTTAATTTAATTAATCTACAATGATTTTAAATTAATTAAATCATATGTTTTTTGGAGTACCCATCATTATAATTGTACGACTTAAAGGTATAAATTCAGTCAGCGATTAATATTTAACAATTTGAATATTAATGTTCACACATCAACTTAGCTAGTGGTGTGACATTTTGACTAAATCTATCGCTTACATATCTTTTCGGTAAAGTACAATTTTACTATTATAAGCGGTACCCAGTAGTAACAATTATTTATACCAAATTCTATTCATCAAAACTATAAATACTTTAGGACTTATGGATTTTGGTTTTGGTAAATGTAACGATCCCCCCTTCTGACCGCCTCCAGTCGGTAATTAAACCAACTTGAAACGTTCAAAATGACGGATTGTTATTTAGTTTATAAAGTTTAAACAGAATCAGCCATAGAAACACAAAATAATAATATTTCATTACTATAAATCTTTTTACATACATCAGAGTTTATACAATTTATCAAACTTATACAGCGGAATATCTTAAAATACAAATTTCTTGAAAACTAAAGTGATTCTTTTACCCTCTCTCTAACTTCGCTGCTCAAAAATCTTCAAGCTGTAAAATACTCGGTCTGACCCGAGTATTATATTCAAAAGAAAATAATACACAGGTCAGTCTAATTCAAACTCAGTTATTAGTGCATAAAAGCAATAATAATTTAAATAGACGACAGTCACAATAATTCCCGTCTATCCGATCCTTTTAACAAAGAAATCGGATAACAGTAAAGATAACACTTGACAGTGTTAAACAATAAATTAGTAGATTTTAAAATCATCAACAGAAATAAATAAACAGATTATCAATGAAGAAATTTCCGAAAAACAACAAAATCATCAAATCACCAAAATCAATTCAAACCATTAAAATATCACTTAAAAACATCAATTCTGATTGACTGCTGTACACGCACGCGTGCACGGCCTCGCCACTAGTATACAATGCATAAAAGATCAATGCATCAAAAGCAAAAGAAATACCAATAAAATCAAGGCGGTGTGGCTGTAGTACACACGTACATACATGTGCACTGCTTCGCCAACTCGAGTGCACAAGGTCAAATCAAAATCAGATTCAACACAAGTGCAAATGGTCTCGACCAAAATATCAATGATCACCGCACAAATGAACTGTGCATGTACACAGAGAAATCAAACAAGTTAAAGCATCTATGTACACTGACAATAAAGTTCAGCTCAGAGACAAAAGCAAGAGTGCTACTGAACTAAAGCAAAATGAAGGACTCAAATGTTCAAATACTCAGGTAATACAAAAGTATCATCTACAAGTCTGGACAACAAGAATGCCCAGATTCAACAAATATCACATGTACGGTGTCAAGTGAACGGGCACAGACAAAGGCAACATGAGACCAGATGTTCAAGTGCAATTTGGACCAAAATCAACTAGGCAAAACACTTGAATACAAGGGTAAACTGCAACATGTACTGCAGCCACCACTTGCATAGCCGTCGAGGTAAGTAGGGACCTAAAAGATCGAATGGAATGAAACGATATATAGACAAGTAAATCCCTTACGAGTCCCAAAGTATTCCTTTAATTTAAGGGGGGTTCATCATTTGAAGGGAAGTAGACTACTCAATAATTTCACATTTAAATTGTATTTTGTCGTAAATAATAAATTCAGAAAGTTCAAAACTCTGGATTTGAAATCACTGCTTATATACCTGGTATTGGCCACAATTTACAAGAACATTCTGTAGTATTAGTAAGAGGAGGAAGGGTTAAGGATTTACCCGGTGTAAGATATCACATTGTTCGAGGAACCCTAGATGCTGTCGGAGTAAAGGATCGTCAACAAGGGCGTTCTAGTGCGTTGTAGATTCTTATCCAAGACTTGTATCATTTGATGATACCATGTGAATCGCTAGAAACATGCGAAGTGTATGGCTAACCCAATAACGAAAGTTTCGTAAGGGGACTCGAGACTTGTCTGTCAACTTTTCCACTATCACACCCAAAAAACCAAACTCTGCCTTACGTAAAGTTGCCAGAGTACGATTAACCTCTGGATTTGAAATCACTGCTTATATACCTGGTATTGGCCACAATTTACAAGAACATGTTACCAGATGATGGGAATGTAAATTCAATCTGAGTAAAAAAAATTCTATGAAATTTGTTATTAGTTATTAATTAGCTATTTGGAGACAATAAGAATCTTATCTTAATTGGAATCTTACTTTACTAGTATTTATCTATGGCCCTGCGCAAATATGATCCAGACGCATATATGATTCAATGGCCAGTACAAGGGTAACAAATCAAATTGCAAAATAAAAAAATCAATGAATCAATGCAATGAAATCCCAACAAGGGCAAAAATCTCAACCATAAAACACCGCATCCACCACAAATTATTTAAGGGCAAGGCTGCAACAGTGAAATGAAACAGTGCATCCAGTAAAAGAGGCAACAAGTGATGCACAAATGAATACATCATTAAAACAAGATAGACTATAAGTCAAGTGCCATCGTATAAGACAGCAAGCACATGAATGTGCAACAGTGAACATACATCTGTATACATACATGAATGTATGTATACAAATGGTCAAGTGAACAGAAGGTAATTGAACAACTACAAGTATAAGTAGCAGCAATAATGCAAATTCGAACATACATATATACATATCAAATGATGTATATACATACATGACTGTATACATATGTATGAAGACTAAAATGCAACTGGATGCAAACAGTCTCCAAAACATGAATGTACGAATTGTAAACATGTATAATACTGTAACTGGACAGTATTAACTTCATAGTCTAGAACAAGGCAAAATGCCAAATTCATGGTACACCAAAATGATCTAATAACTGATCAATTCGAAACAAGTCTTAAAATCAGGCTTCAAAATCCCAATAAACAGAGACAACAAAGGTAAGACAACATGTTGTTATGTCAAAGTCAGGTTCAAGTGACTCAAGATCAAAGACCAGACTTATGAACATGTACAAGATCAACAAAGTGTACACAGTAAAGTCTACAGACAAATGGTCAAAAGTACACAAGTGAATCCAGTGCTAACATGAACAGGTTCAAGTAATAAACAAGCAGCACAAGACAATATTCAAGTGTAGACTCAAGTGATGTAAGAAGCTAATGTGCATGAGCACAAATCTATAACAGTTCAATATACATCAATTTCAAATCAAGTTTGACATAGTCAAGGCCGAAGCCAAGCAACTTCCCAAAATAGTTTTCACAAAAATAGGTGAATCAAACTAACAACAAGACTTCTTCGGTAATAAAGATGAGTGCAGACCTACACATATGTATACAGACATGAATGTATGTATACATATGATCAGAACCTCAACCCGACAGTACAAACTCGAGGCAAAATGATTTGCAGTGCAGACTTGAAGTTCAAAACAATATAGACCATCAGTGGAGCTACAGAAATGTACCAAGCAACCAGGGGATGAAAACAAAAGTCACTATATCTGAAGTGAATGCAGAGACAAAGCACAAGAATGCAACTATACTGAAATGCATATGCACTGAAAGCCCAGACAACATCACATTGCAACTGACACACAAACAACTACAAAACCATCAAGCAAACATCACAATGCAACTGTCAACTTGAATATGAGACAGGTCAAAGAATGAAAAATACCAAATGTAATAGGTTCGTATTTACAACATATACAATGAAGAAGATCAAAACCTTCAATGCAGATGCCAACATGAAATTCATGAACACAATATAAACCATCAGTAACAACATAAAGCAGTGCGACTACATGCGCAATGCATCTACAAGTGTAGATGGCCAGAGTCGAAGCTCACAGGGGCCGGTAAACCAAAGCAATAAATCACAGTAAAGTCAACAAAGAACCACGTGAAAACAAATATTGATTGAGATTAAAAATGTGAAAGTTCGTTGCCGTGGGACTCAAGACGAAATCGAATTCAAAAAGAAACAAGTGCTTATCTGCATGTTTGAAATTGTTAAAGTAGAAAAAAAAGGAAAGTTTTGTTGCCGTATGAATCAAGAAAAATCGAACGATACAAAAATCAAAACCGTGTAAATCAAATCATCAAATTTATTCAAAATTGATAAATCAGAAAAATCCCCAATTATCTACCAACTTCGAACGGAAACAACTGGCCAAGACAAAACAATATCAAGTGATGCAACGTCACAAAAATCAAAGCTTCCGGTCATTACCAAGTATCACAAAATTTGAACGAGACAGATATAATCAATGACGAAATCAAATCAGATGCAAAGCAAAATACTTAGTTGAACTAGATGTGAGTGGGGGGGAACCACTCACCTTAGTCTGAAGCGGTCGCGAGCGAGAAGCGAAAGTCGAAGCTCCAATTTGCCAGCAAACGAACAAGGGAAAAGCCCTAATTTTTGTTCGTCGAAGAGGAACGAACGATTTCTAGGCCGCCATTTATTTTCGTCTTTCGATTTTTGTTTAGGGTTATACGAATGAATGAGATAAGATAAAGGGGGAAGGTCGTGGTTTTACAGAGGAGATCGTGGTCTAGGGCATGGGCTTAGATATGATCTTAGTACTAGAGGTATGGTCATTTTTATTTTTATTTTGTTTTTTTTTATTTATTTAAAAAGTATGTTAATTATTTTGTAGATAAAATTTACCCCTTTTTGAACAACATTATCCATATTACATTCATTTACATATATCATATCAAAATTTTAAATTAAAATACCTTCCTCATATTTTAAACTTGACAAATTCGAACAATTTCATAAATTTAAATCAAAATTTAATTCAATTACAAATTTAAAATAGTTTAAAATTTTGGGATCGTTACAATCTTCCCTCCTTAAAACTTTTCGTCCACGATAAGGAAAGGTTGTTAAAATTTCATTAATGTTTATACCCTACTCAATTTTACTAAGCTTGAAACTTATTACAAATAAATGAATATAGGATTCATTCCATTTTTTTAATCTCACTAGTTTTGTTTATTATCTCCTTTTGTCCATTGATTTCTACAATCAAGACGCAAAAGTCTTTTACCAAAATTTCCGATTTACAAAACTCAAATTCGAACTTTAAAATTCTTCATGTTAGAGATTTGCATAATATATCTCTTCCAAAGCTGTGGACTTTCAAAACAATTCAAAGATCTTCTTCCTTAGTTTATTTGGTAGGAATTATGTAATTCTAATTTCAAACTATTGATTTGCTATTTAAAGTTTGAAAATACTTGCTAACTCGAAATTTGACAAGTCTATCGTCGTTCTTACAGACATTAGACATACGCTGGCCAGGCGCAGGTCTAAAAATCTCCAAGTACTAAACATACTTGCTTCAATTCCCAGTGAAAATACTTAAAAATTCTTTTAAAAATGGATATGGAAAGCACGTTCCCCTATGGATTACAATTACCCGGCGATTACGCTAGTAGAATCGCTCGTAATCTGTAGATTTCTCATCTCTTAAATTTCGCCATGGTTGTCGCCATAGATCGCAGTTCACCCGGCGATTACGCTACTATCCCAGTAGAATCGCTTGTGACTGTAGGCATCACGCCCCTCAAATTTCGCTTGGCATTTAGATTGCAGTTTACCCGGCGGTTGCGCCACTATCCCAGTGGAATCGCTTGTAACTGTGGGCATCGCGCCCCTTAAATTACGCTAATCAATCAATATGATCCCATCGACATGATCCATCTCGAGGGATTCCGATTCAAATAGTCATTCCGACTAATGGAAATTCTACGTAGCTACGAATTTCAAATGGACACTCTTCACGAGTTCCAAAACCTTCTCAAATTATAAATGGAAGGTACTTTTCCATATCCTCAGTTTAGAAAACATAATATCATATATATGTAGTACTTCATTTCACATTTCGTACATATCATATCTATGTAAGCTTACATAAGATTTCCATAACAATGACTTTCCAAACTAACGGTTTTCAAATTTACCGAATTCATATATATAAGTTCTGAAAACCTACATATTCTATATCCATAACAAATAGAGGATTCAAAAATTTCCTCTACGTCGATTTGGAAATTTAAGGTTATCTCAAACCTAATTCATATTCATAATTCCATTTATTATCGACTTCACATTCGATTTGAATCACATGTTATTTCGTCAATTCTCAACACAGAATTGATGTCTACCAATATATAACCTCTGAGCTCGTACGTCTCAGAGAAGGGTGTTAAGCTAAGAGAATAAATTCTCCGCCACCAACAGATATATATTTAATAGAGATCAATTGCTATGTCATCAATTCACAATGTTAGACATACAATCCAAACCATCATCTGAAATTCAAAACTTAACTTATATTGTCTTTGGTGTCGAAGTTAAACTCAATTTAACTCAACGATTTAATCTTTTTGAATAATTTCAAATTGAACTCATTGTTCAAATTCTCATTTAACATTTCAACTTCGACTTTGAAAAATGAATTTCAAATCATTTATCACTCACGGGATATATTCACAACATTTCATTTCATATTTGGGAAAACATTTCCATACTTACTTAAAAATAAGTAATTCACAAATCTAATTTATTTTCAACATTTGAAAATATTCGATATACTTAAATCAAAATTAAGTATATATTTCATCTTTTAAGGAAATCATTCTCTTTCACACTTATTTGAGTTAAAACGAATGGTACGTAAAACATCGTTACGACAACTCAAAATCACTAGTATAGGGATTCGAAATTAAGATAGATATATAAATCCCAAAACTATTCAAAACATTTCCTTTCGGAAATCATTTACTATAACAACAGTGTTATAGTCCACCATTTCCTTATTCCTCGAAAACGTCTATTTCAACAATGAATGTTGAAATCTATGGTTTCGATATTCAATGCCTTTGAAAACATCTTTTAAAACAATTAACTTCGTTTTAAAATATCACTTTCCCAAAAACATGTCCATTCAATAATATATTCACAACATTTCTATACAGTTTTTTTCTATTTTTAAAAGATTATCCACTGTCCAAAATTGTGGATATACTTCTTTTAACAAGCTATAAGAATTTACTTATCCAAATAAGTCAGATCCGGATTTATAAACAACGTTTATAAATTCCATTCCTATTTATAAAGGCTTCAATTTATAAAAATTTACTTTATTAACCATTCCCTTCATAACTCAGTTTTATATCAGAAATTTAATTTATAAGTAAATTACTTATAATTCTTTTATATTTTACAACATCAATTCATTTTATAACTTCACATTTTTAATTCTCCACTTATGAAATCCATTTATACTTCATTTTCAGCGCCTATACAAACTCATTTTATAATTCCAATATAATATCAACCTTTTCAAATCTTCTATATAACCGTGTATAATAATTCAAAAATTCCAATTTAAACAATATACAAATTTATCAACTTTCTATTTCCAAAATAATCTACTAGTTCTTTAGTAAATCATTCATTGAATTGATTTTCAATTTAATCACATTTGATTCACTCACATTGGATTTTACTAACATTCATTCATATTCAATTAGTTCACTTTCACTAATTTATATTCAAGTTAGTTTGCTTTCAATTCAAATCAAATTTGATTCTATTTAGATTTACTTATCTTTCAATTTGAATTCAATTACTTAGCTTTCAATTTCCATTAATTCAATTTCATTAACACTTAATGAATTTCTAGACAACCAACTAGCGACCATCTAACGACCAATGCACATTCAACACAACCAAATTTAATTTCTTTGCTTACATTCAATTTGGTTTAACACATTTGATTTCAATTTGTTTCATTCTAATTCAGATTGAATTCTTATATTTACTATATTCACAACTTCTTAACTTAAGTTTTATTCAACTCTTAACAACATTTTTATTTTATTTAACTTTTGCTAAAGTCAAATTCATATCACTATTCAGAATTCAGATTTTGTTTTACTTAACAAAACTGTTTAACCATTTAATAACTGGTTTTACTTAAATTTTCTCATTTTATAAGTTATACAACTTATTAATTTAAACTTCCCAATTCATATTATATAATCACTTATCTTTTAAGTTTAAATTTCCATCTCAATAATTTATCAAATCAAGTTCAATTTATTTAACTTCCTTTAGTTAAATTTCAAATCCATTCAAACAATTTTATACTTCTTTAGATTTGAAAAACGCTTTCTTTAAAGTGATTCTAGTAACTATTCATATTAAACGCCATAAACTAAGCTTTGTGTAAACCAAAGCTCCGATACCACTCTGTAACGATCCCCTCTTCTGACCGCCTTCAGTCGGTTATTAAACCAACTTGAAACGTTCAAAATGACGGATTGTTATTTAGTCTATAAAGTTTAAACAGAATCAGCCACAGAAATACAAAATAATAATATTTCATTACTATAAATCTTTTTACATACATCAGAGTTTATACAATTTATCAAACTTATACAGCGGAATATCTTAAAATACAAATTTCTTGAAAACTAAAGTGATTCTTTTACCCTCTCTCTTTAACTTCGCTGCTCGAAAATCTTCAAGCTGTAAAATACTCGGTCTGACCCGAGTATTATATTCAAAAGAAAATAATACACAGGTCAGTCTAATTCAAACTCAGTTATTAGTGCATAAAAGCAATAATAATTTAAATAGACGACAGTCACAATAATTCCCGTCTATCCGATCCTTTTAACAAAGAAATCGGATAACAGTAAAGATAACACTTGACAGTGTTAAACAATAAATCAGTAGATTTTGAAATCATCAACAGAAATAAATAAACAGATTATCAGTGAAGAAATTTCCGAAAAACAACAAAATCATCAAATTACCAAAATCAATTCAAACCATTAAAATATCACTTAAAAACATCAATTCTGATTAACTGCCGTACACGCATGCGTGCATGGCCTCGCCACTAGTATACAATGCATAAAAGTTCAATGCATCAAAAGCAAAAGAAATACCAACAAAATCAAGGCGGTGTGGCTGCAGTACACACGTACATACATGCGCAACGCCTCGCCAACTCGAGTGCACAAGGTCAAATCAAAATCAGATTCAACACAAGTGCAAATGGTCTCGACCAAAATATCAATGATCACTGCACAAATGAACTGTGCATGTACACAGAGAAATCAAACAAGTTAAAGCATCTATGTACACTGACAATCAAGTTCAGCTCAGAGACAAAAGCAAGAGTGCTACTGAACTAAAGCAAAATGAAGGACTCAAATGTTCAAATACTCAGGTAAACAAAAGTATCATCTACAAGTCTGGACAACAAGAATGCCCAGATTCAACAAATATCACATGTACGGTGTCAAGTGAACGGGCACAGACAAAGGCAACATGAGACCAGATGCTCAAGTGCAATTTGGACCAAAATCAACTAGGCAAAACACTTGAATACAAGGGTAAACTGCAACATGTACTGCAGCCACCACTTGAATTCAATGGCCAGTACAAGGGTAACAAATCAAACTGCAAAATAAAAAAATCAATGAATCAATGCAACGAAAACCCAACAAGGGCAAAAATCTCAGCCATAAAACACCGCAGCCACCACAAATTATTTAAGGGCAAGGCTGCAACAGTGAAATGAAACAGTGCATCCAGTAAAAGAGGCAACAAGTGATGCACAAATGAATACATCATTAAAACAAGATAGACTATAAGTTAAGTGCCATCGTATAAGACAGCAAGCACATGAATGTGCAACAATGAACATACATCTGTATACATACATGAATGTATGTATACAAATGGTCAAGTGAACAGAAGGTAATTGAACAACTACAAGTATAGGTAGCAGCAATAATGCAAATTCGAACATACATATATACATATCAAATGATGTATATACATACATGACTGTATACATATGTATGAAGACTAAAATGCTACTGGATGCAAACAGTCTCCAAAACATGAATGTATGAATTGTAAACATGTATAATACTGTAACTGGACAGTATTAACTTCATAGTCTAGAACAAGGCAAAATGCTAAAGTCATGGTACACCAAAATGATCTAATAACTAATCAATTCGAAACAAGTCTTAAAATCAGGCTTCAAAATCCCAATAAACAGAGACAACAAAGGCAAGACAACATGTTGTTATGTCAAAGTCAGGTTCAAGTGACTCAAGATCAAAGACCAGACTTATGAACATGTACAAGATCAACAAAGTGTACACAGTAAAGTCTACAGACAAATGGTCAAAAGTACACAAGTGAATCCAGTGCTAACATGAACAGGTTCAAGTAATAAACAAGCAACACAAGACAATATTCATGTGCAGACTCAAGTGATGCAAGAAGCTAATATGCATGAGCACAAATCTATAACAGTTCAATATGCATCAATTTCAAATCAAGTTTGACATAGTCAAGGCCGAAGCCAAGCAACTTCCCAAAATAGTTTTCACAAAAATAGGTGAATCAAACTAACAACAAGACTTCTTCGGTAATAAAGATGAGTGCAGACCTACACATATGTATACAGACATGAATGTATGTATACATATGATCAGAACCTCAACCCGACAGTACAAACTCGAGGCAAAATGATTTGCAGTGCAGACTTGAAGTTCAAAACAATATAGACCATCAGTGGAGCTACAGAAATGTACCAAGCAACCAGGGGATGAAAACAAAAGTCACTATATCTGAAGTGAATGCAGAGACAAAGCACAAGAATGCAACTATACTGAAATGCATATGCACTGAAAGCCCAGACAACATCACATTGCAACTGACACACAAACAACTACAAAACCATCAAGCAAACATCACAATGCAACTGTCAGCTTGAATATGAGACAGGTCAAAGAATGAAAAATACCAAATGTAACAGGTTCGTATTTACAACATATACAATGAAGAAGATCAAAACCTTCAATGCAGATGCCAACATGAAATTCATGAACACAATATAAACCATCAGTAACAACATAAAGCAGTGCGACTACATGCGCAATGCATCTACAAGTGTAGATGGCCAGAGTCGAAGCTCACAGGGGCCGGTAAACCAAAGTAATAAATCACAGTAAAGTCAACAAAGAACCACACGAAAACAAATATTGGTTGAGATTAAAAATGTGAAAGTTCGTTACCGTGGGACAAGACGAAATCGAATTAAAAAAAACAAGTGCTTATCTGCATCTTTGAAATTGTCAAAGTAGAAAAAAAAGGAAAGTTTTGTTGCCGTATGAATCAAGAAAAATCGAACGATACAAAAATCAAAAACGTGTAAATCAAATCATCAAATTTATTCAAAATTGATAAATCAGAAAAATCCCCAATAATCTACCAACTTCGAACGGAAACAACTGGCCAAGACAAAACAATATCAAGTGATGCAACATCACAAAAATCAAAGCTTTCGGTCATTACCAAGTATCACAAAATTTGAACGAGACAGATATAATCAATGATGAAATCAAATCAGATGCAAAGCAAAATACTTAGTTGAACTAGATGTGAGTGGGGGGAACCACTCACCTTAGTCTGAAGCGGTCACGAGCGAGAAGCGAAAGTCGAAGCTCCAATTCGCCAGCAAACGAACAAGGGAAAAGCCCTAATTTTTGTTCGTCGAAGAGGAACGAACGATTTCTAGGCCGCCATTTATTTTCGTCTTTCGATTTTTGTTTAGGGTTATACGAATGAATGAGATAAGATAAAGGGGAAGGTCGTGGTTTTACAGAGGAGATCGTGGTCTAGGGCATGGGCTTAGATATGATCTTAGTACTAGAGGTATGGTCATTTTTATTTTTATTTTTATTTTTTTTTATTTATTAAAAAAGTATGTTAATTATTTTGTAGATAAAATTTACCCCTTTTTGAACAACATTATCCATATTACATTCATTTACATATATCATATCAAAATTTTAAATTAAAATACCTTCCTCATATTTTAAACTTGACAAATTCGAACAATTTCACAAATTTAAATCAAAATTTAATTCAATTATAAATTTAAAATAGTTTAAAATTTTGGTATCGTTACAATCTTCCCTCCTTAAAACTTTTCGTCCACGAAAAGGAAAGGTTGTTAAAATTTCATTAATGTTTATACCCTACTCAATTTTACTAAGCTTGAAACTTATTACAAATAAATGAATATAGGATTCATTCCATTTGTTTAATCTCACTAGTTTTGTTTATTATCTCCTTTTGTCCATTGATTTCTACAATCAAGACGCAAAAGTCTTTTACCAAAATTTCCGATTTACAAAACTCAAATTCGAACTTTAAAATTCTTCACGTTAGAGATTTGCATAATATATCTCTTCCAAAGCTGTGGACTTTCAAAACAATTCAAAGATCTTCTTCCTTAGTTTATTTGGTAGGAATTATGTAATTCTAATTTCAAACTATTGATTTGCTATTTAAAGTTTGAAAATACTTGCTAACTCAAAATTTGACAAGTCTGTCGTCGTTCTTACAGACATTAGACATACGCTGGCCAAGCGCAGGTCTAAAAATCTCCAAGTACTAAACATACTTGCTTCAATTCCCAATGAAAATACTTAAAAATTCTTTTAAAAATGGATATGGAAAGCACGTTCCCCTATGGATTACAATTACCCGGCGATTATGCTACTATCCCAGTAGAATCGCTCGTAATCTGTAGATTTCTCATCTCTTAAATTTCTCCATGGTTGTCGCCATAGATCGCAGTTCACCCGGCGATTACGCTACTATCCCAGTAGAATCGCTTGTGACTGTAGGCATCACACCCCTCAAATTTCGCTTGGCATTTAGATTGCAGTTTACCCGGCGGTTGCGCCACTATCCCAGTGGAATCGCTTGTAACTGTGGGCATCGCGCCCCTTAAATTACGCTAATCAATCAATATGATCCCATCGACATGATCCATCTCGAGGTATTCCGATTCAAATAGTCATTCCGACTAATGGAAATTCTACGTAGCTACGAATTTCAAATGGACACTCTTCACGAGTTCCAAAACCTTCTCAAATTATAAATGGAAGGTACTTTTCCATATCCTCAGTTTAGAAAACATAATATCATATATATGTAGTACTTCATTTCACATTTCGTACATATCATATCTATGTAAGCTTACATAAGATTTCCATAACAATGACTTTCCAAACTAACGGTTTTCAAATTTACCGCATTCATATATATAAGTTCTGAAAACCTACATATTCTATATCCATAACAAATAGAGGATTCAAAAATTTCCTCTAAGTCGATTTGGAAATTTAAGGTTATCTCAAACCTAATTCATATTCATAATTCCATTTATTATCGACTTCACATTGGATTTGAATCACATGTTACTTCGTCAATTCTCAACACAGAATTGATGTCTACCAATATATAACCTTTGAGCTCGTACGTCTCAGAGAAGGGTGTTAAGCTAAGAGAATAAATTCTCCGCCACCAACAGATATATATTTAATAGAGATCAATTGCTATGTCATCAATTCACAATGTTAGACATACAATCCAAACCATCATCTGAAATTCAAAACTTAACTTATATTGTCTTTGGTGTCGAAGTTAAACTCAATTTAACTCAACGATTTAATCTTTTTGAATAATTTCAAATTGAACTAATTGTTCAAATTCTCATTTAACATTTCAACTTCGACTTTGAAAAATGAATTTCAAATCATTTATCACTCACGGGATATATTCACAACATTTCATTTCATATTTGGGAAAACATTTCCATACTTACTTAAAAATAAGTAATTCACAAATCTAATTTATTTTCAACATTTGAAAATATTCGATATACTTAAATCAAAATTAAGTATATATTTCATCTTTTAAGGAAATCATTCTCTTTCACACTTATTTGAGTTAAAACGAATATTACGTAAAACATCATTACGACAACTCAAAATCACTAGTATAGGGATTCGAAATTAAGATAGATATATAAATCCCAAAACTATTCAAAACATTTCCTTTCAGAAATCATTTACTATAACAACTGTGTTATAGTCCACCATTTCCTTATTCCTCGAAAACGTCTATTTCAACAATGAATGTTGAAATCTATGGTTTCGATATTCAATGCCTTTGAAAACATCTTTTAAAACAATTAACTTCGTTTTAAAATGTCACTTTCCCAAAAACATGTCCATTCAATAATATATTCACAACATTTCTATACATTTGTTTTCTATTTTTAAAAGATTATCCACTGTCCAAAATTGTGGATATACTTCTTTTAACAAGCTATAAGAATTTACTTATCCAAATAAGTCAGATCCGGATTTATAAACAACGTTTATAAATTCCATTCCTATTTATAAAGGCTTCAATTTATAAAAATTTACTTTATTAACCATTCCCTTCATAACTCAGTTTTATATCATAAATTTAATTTATAAGTAAATTACTTATAATTCTTTTATATTTTACAACATCAATTCATTTTATAACTTCACATTTTTAATTCTCCACTTATGAAATCCATTTATACTTCATTTTCAGCACCTATACAAACTCATTTTATAATTCCAATATAATATCAACCTTTTCAAATCTTCTATATAACCGTTTATAATAATTCAAAAATTCCAATTTAAACTATTATACAAATTTATCAACTTTCTATTTCCAAAATAATCTACTAGTTCTTTAGTAAATCATTCATTGAATTGATTTCCAATTTAATCACATTTGATTCATTCACATTGGATTTTACTAACATTCATTCATATTCAATTAGTTCACTTTCACTAATTTATATTCAAGTTAGTTTGCTTTCAATTCAAATCAAATTTGATTCTATTTAGATTTACTTATCTTTCAATTTGAATTCAATTACTTAGCTTTCAATTTCCATTAATTCAATTTCATTAACACTTAATGAATTTCTAGACAACCAACTAGCGACCATCTAACGACCAATGCACATTCAACACAACCAAATTTATTTTCATTGCTTACATTCAATTTGGTTTAACACATTTGATTTCAATTTGTTTCATTCTAATTCAGATTGAATTCTTATATTTACTATATTCACAACTTCTTAACTTAAGTTTTATTCAACTCTTAACAACATTTCTATTTTATTTAACTTTTGCTAAAGTCAAATTCATATCACTATTCAGAATTCAGATTTTGTTTTACTTAACAAAACTGTTTAACCATTTAATAACTGGTTTTACTTAAATTTTCTCATTTTATAAGTTATACAACTTATTAATTTAAACTTCCCAATTCATATTATATAATCACTTATGTTTTAAGTTTAAATTTCCATCTCAATAATTTATCAAATCAAGTTCAATTTATTTAACTTCCTTTAGTTAAATTTCAAATCCATTCAAACAATTTTATACTTCTTTAGATTTGAAAAACGCTTTCTTTAAAGTGATTCTAGTAATTATTCATATTAAACGCCATAAACTAAGGTTTGTGTAAACCAAAGCTCCGATACCACTCTGTAACGATCCCCCCTTCTGACCGCCTCCAGTCGATAATTAAACCAACTTGAAACGTTCAAAATGACGGATTGTTATTTAGTTTATAAAGTTTAAACAGAATCAGCCACAGAAACACAAAATAATAATATTTCATTACTATAAATCTTTTTACATACATCAGAGTTTATACAATTTATCAAACTTATACAGCGGAATATCTTAAAATACAAATTGCTTGAAAACTAAAGTGATTCTTTTACCCTCTCTCTCTAACTTCGCTGCTCGAAAATCTTTAAGCTGTAAAATACTCGGTTTGACCCGAGTATTATATTCAAAAGAAAATAATACACAGGTCAGTCTAATTCAAACTCAGTTATTAGTGCATAAAAGCAATGATAATTTAAATAGACGACAGTCACAATAATTCCCGTCTATCCGATCCTTTTAACAAAGAAATCAAATAACAGTAAAGATAACACTTGACAGTGTTAAACAATAAATCAGTACATTTTAAAATCATCAACAGAAATAAATAAACAAATTATCAGTGAAGAAAATTCCGAAAAACAACAAAATCATCAAATCACCAAAATCAATTCAAACCATTAAAATATCACTTAAAAACATCAATTCTGATTGACTGCCGTACACGCACGCGTGCACGGCCTCGCCACTAGTATACAATGCATAAAAGATCAATGCATCAAAAGCAAAAGAAATACCAATAAAATCAAGGCGGTGTGGCTGCAGTACACACGTACATACATGCGCACTGCCTCGCCAACTCGAGTGCACAAGGTCAAATCAAAATCAGATTCAACACAAGTGCAAATGGACTCGACCAAAATATCAATGATCACTGCACAAATGAACTGTGCATGTACACAGAGAAATCAAACAAGTTAAATCATCTATGTACATTGACAATCAAGTACAGCTCAGAGACAGAAGCAAGAGTGCTACTGAACTAAAGCAAAATGAAGGACTCAAATGTTCAAATACTCAGGTAATACAAAAGTATCATCTACAAGTCTTGACAACAAGAATGCCCAGATTCAACAAATATCACATGTACGGTGTCAAGTGAACGGGCACAGACAAAGGCAACATGATACCAGATGCTCAAGTGCAATTTGGACCAAAATCAACTAGGCAAAACACTTGAATACAAGGGTAAACTGCAACATGTACTGCAGCCACCACTTGAATTCAATGGCCAGTACAAGGGTAACAAATCAAACTGCAAAATAAAAAAAATCAATGAATCAATGCAATGAAAACCAAACAAGGGCAAAAATCTCAACCATAAAACACCGCAGCCACCACAAATTATTTAAGGGCAAGGCTGCAACAGTGAAATGAAACAGTGCATCCAGTAAAAGAGGCAACAAGTGATGCACAAATGAATACATCATTAAAACAAGATAGACTATAAGTCAAGTGCCATCGTATAAGACAGCAAGCACATGAATGTGCAACAGTGAACATACATCTGTATACATACATGAATGTATGTATACAAATGGTCAAGTGAACAGAAGGTAATTGAACAACTATAAGTATAGGTAGCAGCAATAATGCAAATTCGAACATACATATATACATATCAAATGATGTATATACATACATGACTGTATACATATGTATGAAGACTAAAATGCAACTGGATGCAAACAGTCTCCAAAACATGAATGTACGAATTGTAAACATGTATAATACTGTAACTGGACAGTATTAACTTCATAGTCTAGAACAAGGCAAAATGCCAAAGTCATGGTACACCAAAATGATCTAATAACTGATCAATTCGAAACAAGTCTTAAAATCAGGCTTCAAAATCCCAATAAACAGAGACAACAAAGGCAAGACAACATGTTGTTATGTCAAAGTCAGGTTCAAGTGACTCAAGATCAAAGACCAGACTTATGAACATGTACAAGATCAACAAAGTGTACACAGTAAAGTCTACAGACAAATGGTCAAAAGTACACAAGTGAATCCAGTGCTAACATGAACAGGTTCAAGTAATAAACAAGCAGCACAAGACAATATTCAAGTGCAGACTCAAGTGATGCAAGAAGCTAATATGCACGAGCACAAATCTATAACAGTTCAATATGCATCAATTTCAAATCAAGTTTGACATAGTCAAGGCCGAAGCTAAGCAACTTCCCAAAATAGTTTTCACAAAAATAGGTGAATCAAACTAACAACAAGACTTCTTCAGTAATAAAGATGAGTGCAGACCTACACATATGTATACAGACATGAATGTATGTATACATATGATCAGAACCTCAACCCGACAGTACAAACTCGAGGCAAAATGATTTGCAGTGCAGACTTGAAGTTCAAAACAATATAGACCATCAGTGGAGCTACAGAAATGTACCAAGCAACCAGGGGATGAAACAAAAGTCACTATAGCAGAGACAAAGCACAAGAATGCAACTATACTGAAATGCATATGCACTGAAAGCCCTGACAACATCACATTGCAACTGACACACAAACAACTACAAAACCATCAAGCAAACATCACAATGCAACTGTCAACTTGAATATGAGACAGGTCAAAGAATGAAAAATACCAAATGTAACAGGTTCGTATTTACAACATATACAATGAAGAAGATCAAAACCTTCAATGCAGATGCCAACATGAAATTCATGAACACAATATAAACCATCAGTAACAACATAAAGCAGTGCGACTACATGCGCAATGCATCTACAAGTGTAGATGGCCAGAGTCGAAGCTCACAGGGGCCGGTAAACCAAAGCAATAAATCACAGTAAAGTCAACAAAGAACCACACGAAAACAAATATTGATTGAGATTAAAAATGTGAAAGTTCGTTGTCGTGGGACTCAAGACGAAATCGAATTCAAAAAAAAAAAAGTGCTTATCTGCATCTTTGAAATTGTCAAAGTAGAAAAAAAAGGAAAGTTTTGTTGCCGTATGAATCAAGAAAAATAGAACGATACAAAAATCAAAACCGTGTAAATCAAATCATCAAATTTATTCAAAATTGATAAATCAGAAAAATCCCCAATTATCTACCAACTTCGAACGGAAACAACTGGCCAAGACAAAACAATATCAAGTGATGCAACATCACAAAAATCAAAGCTTCCGGTCATTACCAAGTATCACAAAATTTGAACGAGACAGATATAATCAATGACGAAATCAAATCAGATGCAAAGCAACATACTTAGTTGAACTAGATGTGAGTGGGGGGGAACCACTCACCTTAGTCTGAAGCGGTCGCGAGCGAGAAGCGAAAGTCGAAGCTCCAATTCGCCAGCAAACGAACAAGGGAAAAGCCCTAATTTTTGTTCGTCGAAGAGGAACGAACGATTTCTAGGCCGCCATTTATTTTCGTCTTTCGATTTTTGTTTAGGGTTATACGAATGAATGAGATAAGATAAAGGGGGAAGGTCGTGGTTTTACAGAGGAGATCGTGGTCTAGGGCATGGGCTTAGATATGATCTTAGTACTAGAGGTATGGTCATTTTTATTTTTATTTTGTTTTTTTTATTTATTAAAAAAGTATGTTAATTATTTTGTAGATAAAATTTACCCCTTTTTGAACAACATTATCCATATTACATTCATTTACATATATCATATCAAATTTTTAAATTAAAATACCTTCCTTATATTTTAAACTTGACAAATTCGAACAATTTCACAAATTTAAATCAAAATTTAATTCAATTATAAATTTAAAATAGTTTAAAATTTTGGGATCGTTACAGTAAATTTTCAATATCGTCAAGATTCAACTTGATTAGTCCAAACATAAAATCCTTGGTTCAACAGTAAAAACTATTGTTAACCATATTGCTCTAGCTAGGGACTCTAACTTTGAGTTGACTATAGTTGACCATGATATTAACCCCTTATAACCGAGAAGACAAATAGTGTTTAACCTTAGTGAAGTTCCAATGATTCTACCCAGACCCACTATAGTCGCTTGATAGATCAACATGTCATGATTTAATTATAATCAAAGGGGGTGTCCATATTTAAATTCTATGGTATTCTCAAGTCGAGGGAACTATGCAACATCGTTGATTCGAGATTCTCTGTTTGACTTTATTTATTTTAACCATCAGAAAATTCTCGAGTGAGTCATTCTATAATTATCTAATAACTATCAGTACATAACCACTTAGCAACTCCAACAGCCATGACTAATATATTGCCTAATATTTGGAAAGCATTATGTACTCTAGTCTCACTAGATGAATTAATATCCTTTCTTGAAATATCTTGACTAGGAATATTTAAACAATGTGTTGTTTTTTAATGTGATAAACTTTTCATGATAATAACACATTGTATTTACTATCACATAACATATCATTTAAGGATTTAATTTTTAATATACTTACTTAATTAATTATATCATAATATAAAAAGTACATTATAGAAATCAAACACCTTTATTATAAACATGATTGGACATCGAGTTAGATATATATAACAAATTACATTATTTCCTATAGGGTATACCCTCTAACCCTATCAATCTCCCACTTGCACTTATGGTCAATTACTAAATCTTGTTCCAACTACTTATCGAATTCCTCAAAAACTAATCAAGTTGGCCCCTTAGTGAATAGGTATGCTATACTGTTTTAATTATCTACTATGTCATAAGTCTTTCTGATGTTGATAAACTACCTTTGTCGTATGGAACCTTTTGGAGTATGTTTTTCGACATCTGGTGAGCTTTGGTTCTTTTACGAACAAAATCGCAGTATTATTATCAAATAACGATGTCGTGAGATTCTCAACGTTTAGAATCACCCCAGCTTAGTTATAAATTTATGTATTTATTTATGCTCATTATATTGCAACACTATTCAAAGGCATTGTACTTAGCTTTAGGTTGAATCAACCACTACTTATCATTTAGAACATTTCCAACTTAACATTCTTAACTTAAGATTGAACATGAAATCAGGATTAACATACTATACTCGATATCATTTATGGAGTTTGAGTCTAAATACTCCTTCATAAGGAGTTCATTATTTCTACAAGCATTTCTCTAATATTTTGTAAATACCTGAGAAGCATTTCTCTAATATTTCGTAAATACTCGAGAACATTCTAAACTATCATTTGGTGATCTAAATTCGAATTTGATACTTTCCCTATATATAAAATACAAAAGAAAAATGAGATAGTGTAAACAATACAACATGTATGATAATTCCTATTGCCAGTGCATAAGAAATCCACCTTACTGCTCCATATAAAACTTTTTAATATGGTGCTTGTGCATATCATTTTAGGACAATCCTGACATCCTTTTATACTAATTATAAAAGATGTCAATTTCAAATTCAATACCAAAAATTAATAAATCAAACTAAAATGATTTTAACATGATACATCTTTTACTGTCATAAGTTTTTTATTCACTAATAGTTTTGAACTATTTTAGTGCCTTTATAGTGTTTTCTTATAGACGTACGCTTCCTCTGCATTTAACTTAAATTCAAATAGTTTAATTTTCTATCAATATTTTTGCTCAACTTGATGCTTTTTGAACGATACTTTTGAATCAATTCCTACATCCTCCTAATAACCTACAAACTCAGAATTGCTTCTACTAACATTGAGACACTTTAGTTATTAGGCGTAAGCATCATATTCCAAATCATTACTAAGAATTTTTGTTTCAATATACATAACAAAAACTCCAAATCATATCTAGTGCTAATTTTACGGGTAAAATCCAAATTAACTTTAAGTTCGTTGAATGATAAATTTATTGCATTGATTTCAACAACTGAAGTTTACAATATTATTCTATCAACATAGCTTACCATATTCCAACTGAATTGATCTTCTTCTCATAGCTAATTTTACGTGCAGTCTTTCAACTCATAGAACCTGTCAACTCCTTGACCTAGAATATGTAGGGGTTGTTTCATCAACTCTTATGTTATATAATTTTTTAGAATTTTTTTCAATGAACTTAAATTTAACTTTATGTACTTACTCTTAAATACATGCCCTTATAGAAGGATGCTAACTCAACTTCACTTATAATCAATGGTATTATATCTAACAAAGTCTGATTACTCCTTATCGATAAACTTTATGTATTATAGAGAGGAGTGACTTATGAGATTGAATCTTATTCATTTTTAGATATATTTCGAACTCCTTTCTAATACGCTCACCTATTCGATCAAATCAAATTATTTCATCTTCTTTTGCTCATCAAGTTATTTACTTCAGTTTATATTTTATCACTTATCATAAACATACTACATGTGTATCAAATACATATGTTCATACTTGTGATAATTCATCAGTGCATTTAATGAAATATGTGGAACTATTTTGGTATCTTTAGACCTATAATTGCATATATCATATGTATTAATCCTGCTCTTATGTCACTCCCACTGAATGTGTTCTTTTCCCTTAATCGTTTGAGACACATAGATTCATAATCTTATGGTTAAAGAATTATATCTCAAAACTAGCTTATTCTATAATTCCAAAATACTGTATATTTTAATATGCTTTTTACTTTCTAATGCATCATTTTGTTATGATATCAAATACAATTATTGTAGTTTTATGTTATAACGAATATTCATGATATTCATATTGAAATAAAACTATGTCTATTTTTAATCAATATTGGAAAAAAAATTATTACTTCATTCTTAATATGCGGTATGTTTATAAAAACAATTTTTTGTAGCTCGATGCATCAACTAAGAAGTGTCATATGGTATGCACCCATGACTTCCACTATTACGATAATAGCATACAAAATACAAAGCTTCATTCAACAATTTTATTTCATTCATATTAATTAGTTTATGATCATGAGTTTTAGATCAATTATCTTTAATCCGAAGAAATAACTTCATAGAAAACAATTTTCTGTATGAAAATACATTTGGAATAGAAATCATATTTCTCATTCCATAAGAAGTTACTTTTATTGTTTTATGAAATTCTCATTTCTAATGTCTCTTTATGAAGCAGAGGTAATCATTCACTCTCAGCATCCCAACTGTGCCTATGTTACATCCACTCTCATTCATTCGCTTTCTTTTTTAAATGGTCAAACTATCCAATAGGAGATCCTTACTACAAGACCATAATAAACACTTACAAAAATGCATTTTGTCATCCTTAACATTTTGAGATATCAATAAATTGCACTTTACGCAAACCAACATTTCAATGATCAAATTCCTAGTACATCATGTAGCTTTTGGTTTAGTGCTACATCTAATACTGTTAGCTTCTTACTATAATCAATCATAGTAAATAAACAAACTCACACGTAACAACCCGCATATTTATCGATTTTATATTTAAATATTTTTATTTAAATATTTCATCGTTCGTCGGATTTTAGTCTGAAAAGCTACTTTTTGCAAACAGTTGAATTAGGACTCGAGACCACTTTCATTGAGTTCAAAATGCCGTTTGCGACCTTTTTGAGTGTAAACTTCGATATGTTTGGAGCTGAGTGGAATTTTGACATTTTTTCACTTAGGGCTTTGGGTTTGGGTTTGGGTTCAGGCCACTTGCCAAATCTAGTTATAACATTACTCCACCCCCTCTCCTCTTCATTACTTCATTTCTAATTCCTAATACTCAAGCTTTAGCAACAATGGTGGGAGAGATGGGAAATGGAAATTCCTAAGCCCTAATTTCATTTGCAAATTCATGCTCTTGCTCCAAATTCAAAGAAGAAGCTTTGGTAAGCCTTCTCTTCTTCTTCTCCAACTCATTCTCTTATCAATTTCAAAAATTCCTAAACCTAACTTAGGAAATGTTTCTCTTTTAAGCTTAGATTCAAGCTTGTTGGGTTGGAATTGAAGAGTGATTGTTCTTGCCATTGCTCTATAGCTTCTTCTTCATTTGTTTTGGGTTTAAAGGTGAGATTTTTATCTCACATCTATGTTTATAATTATCTTTGGTTGTTATGTATGAATTCCTAACACTTCTTCATGTGCATTTTCTCTTGATTTGGATTGGTTTTTGTGAATATTCCAATTTTTGGGTTTTTAAGTCAAATTTGTGTGAAAATCCCTTTATGGATGTTTGATCATGCTTTTGGTGATGCACTGAGGAGCATATAGGGCCGGGTTGCTGATTGGCATAAACCCTTAGAGCCAATATTCGTCCGGTTGCATTTTGGAAGAGTTTGCTCTTCATTTGGATAGGCTGAAAAACATCCCAGGCATGATTCAGTCGACTGAAATCTCTGTTCAGTTGACTGAACCTGGAAACAGAAAGTTTCCAGGCAAGATTCAGTCGACTGAAATCTCTGTTCAGTCGACTGAACCTGGAAACGGAAAGTTTCCAGGCAAGATTCAGTCGACTAAAATCTCTGTTCAGTCGACTAAACCTGGAAACAGATAGTTTCCAGGCAGAATTCAGTCAACTGAAAATCTCTGTTCAGTCAACTGAATTTGTTGTTTCTGCCCACTTTGCCTTTTGGGATTGAATTTCCAATTTGAATCGATTCGTGATGATCCTATTTGTTGTTATCATTTATTATGACTTTGATGACTCCTTTTTAGGGATCTTTGAATATCCATTTCGATGGATTCTTTATCGGTTTCTTTGAATTTGATTCACGTCTTCGTATGTGGATTTTAATGATTGATTGTTTCTACAATCATTTTTATGGTTTGTCACTTTAAAAATATAAAGGTTTTCAATGCTAGTAGTAAATATCAAAACTCTTTCATCAAAATGATTTCAACACTATTTTATTACAAAGCTTGTTTTCTTAAACCGTTTTTCCAATCTACTAGTATATACAAACCTTTACCTCATTCGTATGAGAAAATCTAATTAAACGGCTTAGCAAAACAAGTAGTATGAAACGCTTGCGTTTACTTTATCTGTTAATTTATGGACTTGTTCGATTGAAACTCTTGTGACAATTTTCTAGTAGAGATCTACAATTTGTTCGCAAATATTTAAGTTAAGCTAGTGGTTATGGGACATGAAGCTAAACTCATATATTTACTAGCTTATTGTAATTGACACTTCTTGATGATCGATGATGATCATTTTATGGTTTAGACTAGCAATGTGCGATCTCTCTTTGTCCACATGGAGGACTGTACTTCATTTTATTGAGCTTTGTCTCATTTCTCGCATGGGTCATACCTATTTAGGTGCGTCATGTTTGTTTACTTCGTGGAGAAATCGGCTCAATAAGTCGGTGCATGGGGCGTATCTTTCTAGGTGCGTTGATGTTCGTCTATGCATGGGGCGTATCTTTTTAGGTGCGTCGGTGTTCGGCTTTGCATGGGGTGTATCTTTCTAGGTGCATCGATGTTAGACATTACATGGGGCATATCTTTCTTGGTACGTTGATGTTCGTCTATGCGTGGGGCGTATCTTTCTAGGTGCGTCGATGCTAGACTTTGCATGGGGTGTATCTTTCTAGGTGCATCGATGCTAGACTAATCATGGGGCGTATCTTTCTAGGTGCGTCGATGTTTAGTTATACATAGGGCGTATCTTTCCAGGTGCGTCGATGTTCGACTGTGCATGGGGCGTATCTTTCTAGGTGCGTCGATGTTCGATCTATGGAATCGCGTTCCGCTTGGGATTGGCCATCCTTTTCTTGTGATTTCTAGATTTCTGTTGATCGATTTCTAGAATTTGTGTTTCACCAGTTTTTGTGATTTGCATTGATAAGCTTTATCAATTTTTGTACATTAGTGAATTTTTGTTTCACCAACTTTTGCGCTTGACATTTATATGATTGTCAATATTTGTAGTTTGGTGAATTAAATTAAGAATATGACATTCTTTTAATCTTTGAGAAGATTCTTGTGATATTGATTAATCTCTGGATTGATTTTCGATTAGATACTTATCACAGTATGGCTTTATGGTTATCATACGTCTTTGTCATATCTCTTATTCTATATCACCTTATCTGATATTTATAGCTAGACTGATCCGTTTATTATTTTCTTCTTAAATAATACTCGGGTCAGACTGAGATTTTACAGGTGCTTCCTCATGACTTCTTATCTGGGACTATCATCTGACTTTTGGCTAACTACTTTAGCATTGTAGTTTTTGATGTATACATTCGATATATTGACTCATTGATGTATACATATTCTGCTGTCTAGCACTTGTATCTTTTCTTTTGTGATATTGTGGATCTTGTTTGACCACTACTCTGATGTACACTTTCATGTGTTATATTCATATCTATTTCCGCCTTTGAGATATGAATTGTCTGTGACTGATTTGTGTTATGTTTATTTTTATATTTGTTTCCGAAGTATATATACATAGCCACCGTGTAGTAGTTTTGAGTTTGTATTGGTATGTCGGATTCCCTCTTGAGATGAAAAGTAAGTTATATTTTCAGGCATATCGATACTCGCACAAAGCAATTATACGGATGGTCGCTCCTCAACAGCCTTATTCTCCACGCTAGTCGACAGCACTACCCCATAGTGTTCTTGTCTAGCGTGGGTATAGAGGTGGGGCGTCACAGCTTGGTATCGGAGCCAAATTTCGGAACAATGTAGAATAATCGAACAAGGATCATTGTCCTAAGTCTTTCTTAGGAGTCGTGTCTTAGGATGTAATTCGAGTCTTCGTACCGTTTTATCCTATTTTCTTTTATGATTCCTTGTTTTATCAATCATGATTGTTTGACATTCATTCTGAGAATAACTTTTTCTTCTTCTTTCTTTCTTAAAGAAGAGAAATGGTTAGATCTGGCCGTACCAATGTCGGTCAATCCAGTGCTACTCCTCTGGAGGGAGTATTTATGTCTGCCCAGCAGCTTCTAGATCTTGTTAAGAATGCTCAAGCTATCGGACCCATTCCAGAGCCTACTCATCCTAGATCTGGTGTTGCACGCTTGTGTAGAGATTATACCGATTTAGGTGGAAGGCCATTCCGGGGATCCGAGAGTGTCATAGAAATCCAAGCTTGGCTTAGATCATGCGACCGCATCTTTTCTCGCATGAATCTTGTTGATCTCCACTGAGTCCAAGTGGCTTCTAGCATGCTCCAAGAAAGAGCATTGGATTGGTATGAGCTTCTTATTTCTGAAATCGTTGAAGCGGATCTCACTTGGGAGCAATTCCGGGAAAGATTCGAATTGAAATTTGTGCCAGAGGCTGAAAAGGTAACTTTGGCCTGGCGTTTTATCGACCTTGTTCAAGGTGAATCTTCTATGACGGACTACGTCGCATCTTTCGAATCTCTTTCTAAATACGGGGTTGAATACATTAATACCCCATTGAAGAAAAATCAGAGATTTGTCTATGGGTTGAATAAGAACCTTAAAAAGCCTTTGCTTCTAAAACTAGAAGTTTCTTTTGATCAGCTTGTTGATATCGCTCTTCGACTTGAAGAGGCCGATAATGAAAGTAATGTTGAAGTTGTGGGTGCCAAACAGAACTTCAACAATAACATGAAGAGGCCTATTAAGTTCAAAGGCCCCAATCCCGACAAGAAAGGGAAGCAAGAAACTTCTGTAGCAAAGACTCCTACCACTAGTCGTGGACGATGCTACAATTATGATTCTATGGACCACTATGCAAAGGAGTGTCCGCAACCCCTCTATTGCCGCTATTGCAAAAGTTTGAGTCATCATATATCTGTGTGTCCCATACTTCAAGCAAGAAGGAGGGAGAGCTAAAGGTTGTGCAAGCCTCTACTAGCACTTCTCTTGGTCAAGGTATTTTCTACTCTTGAAGATATTTGTTTTGAGATTATCTTATTTGAGTTCTTCTTGATATGGGTTTCATCTCATTATTTTTATATCAAAAGAACTTGTGATTCTTTTTCTGTAAACATTTCTGGGCTTGATGACTTCTTTGAGGATTGCGAATCCGGATTGGTGGATCCGTAACACTCAATTTGCTTTTTATTGATGTCGAAATTATTTTATGTGATTTTTCTTTCCGAGCCGATTTTTACTTATGCTTCGGAATTGACTTTTGTAAGGATTGGATTAATTATTATGAAGCCATATCCTTTGTCCCGTGTGGACTATTCATCTTCGACATTTTCGATCTGTTAAGCAGATTTCTGTTTTTCCTTTGTGATTTTGATTCCAATTTGATGGCATCATTTTATTCTTTAAGCTCACATGATGAGGAAAGTGTTATTTCTCTCATTCATGTAGTTTGAGAATTTTCCGGTATTTTTGAGTTTGTCTTAGGATTATCACCTAAGCAATCTTTTGAGCGGTATTAAAGTCTTTTTAGCTCGACCTTGCCACCGATTTTCATTTCCTACGAGTTGCGGGAATTAGCATTCCATTTACCGCGTTCCGCACTCGTTATGAAACTTATGAATGACTTATGTCATTCAGTTTGTTCAGCTTATTTCATCCATTTTATAAATTGAGTATTCTATGAATATTTAGAGGAGACCATTCTTGTATTTATTGATTTTGGATGAAAACAACAATTAAAATTTTGCAAATCTTTTTCATAAGATTTATTTATAAGTACAATTTGATTTTTGGCTCTTAAACGAGCAAAGAATATTCTTAAAGGTTTTAAAGAAACATGTTTATCATATAGAAGATGATTTTGTGATTGTATTGCCCATTGAGTGCTTTAAGAATTCTGGTCGATGCGCTTGATCAACGTTATCGATAAGAATCTCCTGAACGCTTTGATGAGACAGTCAGACACAATATATTGACTTGTAAAAATGTAAATTTTTCTAGAAAGATTATTACATAAAGATAAATGTAATTTTGAAAGTTTTAGCTTTTCGGGAAAGAAGATTATTTAAAAGAAATTCTTTCTTTTCGATACTCTTATTCTTGTGATTCCCGAAGGGAACCAAGACTTTATCTTTTGTACCAATGCTAATCGTATTGGTTTGGATGCCGTTCTCTTGCAAAAGAGAACGTGCTATCACTTGTGCTTCTAAATCATTAAAGCCGATCGAGACTAGGTATGCCGCTCATGATCTAGTGCTTGCGGCTATTGTTTTTGCTTTTAGAGTTTGGCATCATCATTTTTGGGGGAGAAATTTGTTCTCCACCTCGATCATAAATCTTTGGAATATTTATTTTCCCATAAGGAACTTCATGTTGACTCGAGTTCCTGGCATCTAATGATCTTGATATTCTTTTTATTCCCAGAAGGGAAATCGTGTTGCCAATGCGCTTCGTCGTAAGCAACAAATGGTTGATTTTTTGATGATGTCTGAATGGAATTATCTTTTTATCAAGTTCATCGGACGTTTTGATATACTTCGTTTTATTGAGCTTTATCTCATTTCTTTTATGGACTAGCGTCCGATGTTCTTTTATGGTGTTCGGTTCATTGGACGTACCGTTTTTGTACTACGTTGGTGTTCCAAAATTATTCGAGCTTTGGTTCATCTGGCGTACCATTTTTGTACTATGCCGTTGCACCAGCTCAATTTTCTGCTATTCTTGACGTTTTCCACGTCTTTTAACTATGGAAATGATTTTAGTTTTCCGATTTTTATTCTTGAGCCTGGTGTTATAGTAGGGATTGAAGTTTCATCAGATTTGACTTTTGAGCAACATCCTATTCGCATCATTGCTTCGGAGGTTGAGCACCTTCGAAATAAAGATGTTCTTCTTATGAGAGTTCAATGGTTCTCGAATCATAGGGATTTCTCTTGGGAATCCAGAGAATTCATCGAGCAAACACGTTCGGACTTACTCATTCGTGCACTTTTTGGTGAACTTCTTATTTCAAGCTTTCTTTTGTGATGATATGCTTTTATGGTTGTTACTCTTTAGTTATTTCTTAAGATTGCGAGGACACAATTTCTTTAAGGAGGGGAGTCTGTAACAACCCGCATATTTATCGATTTTATATTTAAATATTTTTATTTAAATATTTCATCGTTCGTCGGATTTTAGTCCGAAAAGCTACTTTTTGCAAACAGACGAATTAGGACTCGAGACCACTTCCATTGAGTTCAAAATGCCATTTGCGACCTTTTTGAGTGTAAACTTCGATATGTTTGGAGCTGAGTGGAATTTTGACATTTTTTCACTTAGGGCTTTGGGTTTGGGTTCAGCCCACTTGCCCAAATCTGGTTATATCATTACTCCACCCCCTCTCCTCTTCATTGCTTCATTTCTAATTCCTAATACTCAAGCTTTAGCAACAATGGTGGGAGAGATGGGAAATGGAAATTCCTAAGCCCTGATTTCATTTGCAAATTCATGCTCTTGCTCCAAATTCAAAGAAGAAGCTTTGGTAAGCCTTCTCTTCTTCTTCTCCAACTCATTCTCTTATCAATTTCAGAAATTCCTAAACCTAACTTAGGAAATGTTTCTCTTTTAAGCTTATATTCAAGCTTGTTGGGTTGGAATTGAAGAGTGATTGTTCTTGCTATTGCTCTATAGCTTCTTCTTCATTTGTTTTGGGTTTAAAGGTGAGATTTTTATCTCACATCTATGTTTATAATTATCTTTGGTTGTTAGGTATGAATTCCTAACACTTCTTCATGTGCATTTGCTCTTGATTTGGATTGGTTTTGTGAATATTCCAATTTTTGGGTTTTTAAGTCAAATTTGTGTGAAAATCCCTTTATGGATGTTTGATCATGCTTTTGGTGATGCACCGAGGAGCATATAGGGCCGGGTTGCTGATTGGCATAAACCCTTAGAGCCAATGTTCGTCCGGTTGCATTTTGGAAGAGTTTGCTCTTCATTTGGATAGGCTGAAAAACAGCCCAGGCATGATTCAGTCGACTGAAATCTCTATTCAGTCGACTGAACCTGGAAACGAAAAGTTTCCAGGCAAGATTCAGTCAACTGAAATCTCTGTTCAGTCGACTGAACCTGGAAACGGAAAGTTTCCAGGCAAGATTCAGTCGACTGAAATCTCTGTTCAGTCGACTGAACCTGGAAACGGAAAGTTTCCAGGCAAGATTCAGTCGACTGAAATCTCTGTTCAGTCGACTAAACCTGGAAACAGAAAGTTTCCAGGTAGAATTCAGTCAACTGAAAATCTCTGTTCAGTCAACTGAATTTGTTGTTTCTGCCCACTTTGCCTTTTGGGATTGAATTTCCAATTTGAATCGATTCGTGATGATCCTATTTGTTGTTATCATTTATTATGACTTTGATGACTCCTTTTTAGGGATCTTTGAATATCCATTTCGATGGATTCTTTATCGGTTTCTTTGAATTTGATTCACTTCTTCGTATGTGAATTTTAATGATTGATTGTTTCTACAATCATTTTTATGGTTTGTCACTTTAAAAATATAAAGGTTTTCAATGGTACTAGTAAATATCAAAACTCTTTCATCAAAATGATTTCAACACTATTTTATTACAAAGCTCGTTTTCTTAAACCGTTTTTCCAATCTACTAGTATATACAAACCTTTACCTCATTCGTATGAGAAAATCTAATTAAATGGCTTAGCAAAACAAGTGGTATGAAACGCTTGCGTTTACTTCGTCGGTTAATTTATGGACTTGTTCGATTGAAACTCTTGTGACAATTTTCTAGTGGAGATCTACAATTTGTTCGCAAATATTTAAGTTAAGCTAGTGGTTATGGGACATGAAGCTAAACTCATATATTTACTAGCTTATTGTAATTGACACTTCTTGATGGTCGATGATGATCATTTTATGGTTTAGACTAGCAATGTGTGATGTCTCTTTGTCCATATGGAGGACTGTACTTCATTTTATTGAGCTTCGTCTCATTTCTCGCATGGGTCGTACCTATTTAGGTGCGTCGTGTTTGTTTACTTCGTGGAGCAATCGGCTCAATAAGTCGGTGCATGGGGCGTATCTTTCTAGGTGCGTCGATGTTCGTCTATGCATGGGGCGTATCTTTCTGGGTGCGTCGGTGTTCGGCTTTGCATGGGGTGTATCTTTCTAGGAGCATCGATGTTAGACATTACATGGGGCGTATCTTTCTAGGTACGTCGATGTTCGTCTATGCATGGGGCGTATCTTTCTAGGTGCGTCGATGCTAGACTTTGCATGGGGTGTATCTTTCTAGGTGCATCGATGCTAGACTAATCATGGGGCGTATATTTCTAGGTGCGTCGATGTTTAGTTATACATGGGGCGTATCTTTCCAGGTGCGTCGATGTTCGACTGTGCATGGGGCGTATCTTTCTAGGTGCGTCGATGTTCGGTCTATGGAATCGCGTTCCGCTTGGGATTGGCCATCCTTTTCTTGTGATTTCTAGATTTCTATTGATCGATTTCTAGAATTTGTGTTTCACCAATTTTCGTGATTTGCATTGATAAGCTTTATCAATTTTTGTGCATTAGTGGATTTGTGTTTCACCAACTTTTGCGCTTGACATTTATATGATTGTCAATATTTGTAGTTTGGTTAATTAAATTAAGAATATGACATTCTTTTTAATCTTTGAGAAGATTCTTGTGATATTGATTAATCTCTGGATTGATTTTCGATTAGATACTTATCACAGTATTGCTTTATGGTTACCATACGTCTTTGTCATATCTCTTATTCTATATCACTTTATTTGATATTTATAGCTAGACTGATCCGTTTATTATTTTCTTCTTAAATAATACTCGGGTCAGACTGAGATTTTACAGGTGCTTCCTCATGACTTCTTATCTGGGACTATCATCTGACTTTTGGCTAACTACTTTAGCATTGTAGTTTTTGGTTGTATACATTCGATATATTGACTCATTGATGTATACATATTCTATTGTCTAGCACTTGTATCTTTTCTTTTGTGATATTGTGGATCTTGTTTGACCACTACTCTGATGTACACTTTCATGTGTTATATTCATATCTATTTCCGCCTTTGAGATATGAATTGTCTGTGACTGATTTTTGTTATGTTTATTTCTATATTTGTTTCCGAAGTATATATACATAGCCACCGTGTAGTAGTTTTGAGTTTGTATCGGTATGTCGGATTCCTTCTTGAGATGAAAAGTAAGTTATATTTTCTGGCATATCGATACTCGCATAAAGCAATTATACAGATGGTCGCTCCTCAACAGCCTTATTCTCCGCGCTAGTCGATAGCACTACCCCGTAGTGTTCTTGTCTAGAGTGGGTATAGAGGTGGGGCGTCACACTATGGTTTACTTGCTTACTTCGAATGATCCAATTTCATCAAAGTTTTGTACATTACGAACTACAACTATTCACTATATAACATTTATATGTGATCAAATATGGATAAATTATCTGTATTCGTATATTTTTGTTAAGAGTATAAAACTTGTGAAAGACAATACACAGTCCTGGACAATTAAACTCTTAAGTGACCAAGATACGAAGTATTTAGTAGTTGTATTATTTTGCTTGCATAGAACTTGAAGTGATAGCATGCCAAAAGATATATAGTTAAGTATACAATTACGTTTATTTTGTCAATCTTGATTCAGCTCATTGGTATATTTCAATTGATAAACATTTTATCTATATATATTAGTTTCACAAATTTATTGATCTAGATTATTTTAACATTCCACGGTATATGTTCTTACAATATTAGAAAGGTAAATTGCTATCGTTTCATTTTTCTAATAAGGCTCCCTTAGATTTTTATGTTTCTCCAAACCCTGCGAAAAACATAGAAATCTTTTGATTCCTCTAGTGGGTATTAGAACTCGCTTGCCTTAGGTTTTTGACTTTGAGTTTATTCAATAAATCATAGACACACTAGCGATAGATAGCACTTCTTTGGTTGTATCATATACAACTCCTACCTTATGGTCTTTATCCTAATATCAATCCCGACCTTCAGTTTCCTCAACAAATCGAAAGAAATTATTCACTCATACCCACTATTTCGTAATGGTCTGACTATAATGCACATACGTTGAGTTTGCTCAACAAATACATGCATGTATCTTACCTTGTCTAGTCAATATGTTAATAGTATTACAAATAACATCCCTAGCTAGAGTTTGCTCAATAATTAGTGGGTATGCAAATAATCTATTAATGTATAAATTGTAGCTAAAGGACAACATATTATATCAAAAATTCATACATTAAGTGATATCAATTTAGGAAACAATGTATTTCATATAAAATACCCACATGATTCAAGTGTCGGACACACCTGAATCATGATATACATATAATATGCATGTACTTATTCCTTAAACCAAATTTGGGTATCTTACAGTTCCACTTAATTTATACATTCATATTATATAAGCTTAATTCATATATATAATAAATTTTAATTTAATTAACTTTTATAATATTCTTATATGTACATATTTTAGTTAGATATTATTTAATTAATTTTAATTTATTAAATCAAATAATAAATTAATTAAATTATTTTATAATTTCATATTTTAATTTTATTCATTTGAAAAAATGTAAGATGAATATTAACTATAAAATTATAGTTCCATATACATATATCATTATATACATATATTGATTTATTAATTAGCCTTTAGTTGATATGTATTTATCAAACAAATATTCGTTTAATTAAAACATTTTTAATTAAATTATTTCTTAACAAATTTTGAAAAATTAATTATTTATTTCTTTAAATAATTTAAGATAAATGTATGCATACATATATCATTATATATGTTTTATTTAAATTAATTAACTTTGAATCAATTATTTATTTAATTAACCCAATTATTTAATATAATTTTTAAATTATTTCAAAAATTGAAAATTATTTTGAAATTATTTTATAATTTTTATAAATTTTCATTTTATATTTTTAACATAACTTTTTAAATTTAAAATATATTTTAATTTTTTAACCTGATTTTGAAAATCATCCTAAGGCCCAAAATCGATTTAGGACTTTAAATTAGGGATGACCTTTGGACTTGCATCATCCTACGGGCAAGTCCAAAGTCCAGTTATTGCAGAGTACTTGATTACCCAAACATAACTTTACTCTTTACCTTTCTAAACAACCTACTAAATGATTAGGCTTTAATAAATTAGCCATAATATCGCTAATTTAGATTGCGTAGACTATTAAGGTTTTGATACCATTATAGGAACCAGGCTAATTGAAAGTAGGTGAAATAGGTTGATTTCAAAATAAATTCCTATTTTGGATCTATTGGGACTATTAAGTCTAAAAGGTTTATTAGATCTAATCTAATATTATTTGAAATAAAATATTATTTTATTTAATTTGTATAAATGAGTTTAAATTTACTTTACATTAAATACATTATAATTAGTGTAATATAGTCATATGTTTATAGTATAAGTGCAACATATAAATAGTGTACATGCTTAATGTGAACATTTAAAGGTGTCGGGTTTTGCGCCACAACAGATACTTTTGTCCCTTTATATACGCCTTTGTTATCCATAGTTTTTTTTCAATTACATATAATATTAATTACACACACACACATTAAAGTTAATTTTGAATATTTTCTATGTTTTAAAATCTAAACAACATTTGTGATCTCGTATTAACTTAGAAAGGATTTAAAACTAAATTTATGAATTTGCACAAAGGTCCCTTTTATAAGCTTTGAGTTGAAGTGCCATACATACATATATATATAGACATATACATATATATATATATATATATAAATATATATATATGTATGTATGTATGTATAA
Organism: Allium fistulosum; assembly: GCA_030737815.1. Taxonomy (NCBI): domain Eukaryota; kingdom Viridiplantae; phylum Streptophyta; class Magnoliopsida; order Asparagales; family Amaryllidaceae; genus Allium; species Allium fistulosum. Next base: position 782,127,530 of record CM060906.1, read on the forward strand.
ATAATTGCAAACAATATTTAAATTTAAAATAACATTATTACTATGTAAAATTCAGAATATCATATGTTTTAAAGTTTAAAGTTAAGAAACTGAAATTTATCTTTAATTTAAGAAGGATTCAAAATGGGTTTATGATTTTACATAGAAGTCCACTTATGAATTTTTAATTGAAAAAACTTTGAAATATATATAAACAATAATTAGATGAACTTACAAACAAACCAACAAACATACAAACATATATTCGATTTTCAAAAGGTTTCAAGTAATCAACAAATGTGGCTTACTCATGTTTATGTATATAATTAGTTATAACTTATGGCAATTACTTAAATTAGTTTCCAGTCCAAAATGTTATCTTTTTACATTAATTTCTAAAACAATAACAAAACTAGATTGGATCACTTAGACATGTATAAATTCATTGTATAAAGTTTGGAATCTAAATTATACATATAAGATGAACATAGAGTCAAAAGAGATGTAGCATATATGGGATCTAAACTGTATTAGCATCATGTACTACATAATCAAATTAGAATAGAAAACTACCTTAAGTTGTGGCCAAAATATCGCACCTTGAATGGATATTAAAACTCTTAAATTTGATTAAATCAGCCGCCGGAAGTTGCAATGATCTAAAGCACCACTTTTGTTTTTGATTTGATTTGGTTTTGTTTTGGAATTTCTTCCATGAAGCCATGGAATCTTCAACCATTGGAGAGAGAATAGAGAACAAGAGAAAATGAATTGTCAAGAGAATGAATGAATAAATGGAATTTTTTTAAAGGAATCATTAAAACCTACCAAGTCCATCCTAAAAACCCTACCCTATTCAATTCCTCGTTAAATCTCAACCAGATTCTCCTCTTATCGTGTATTTTCGATAACTATAATGATAAGGTTAGCAAAAACAAATGAATGAATTTGTTTTAAGTAGATAACAAAAGAGAAAAAAGTTTGTAAATCCTTTTCCTTCCTTTAGTTATTCATTTTCCTTTCCAAATCACATTTGAATCCTTTCCTTTTCTGCCCTTTTAACCAACCAAGACAGAGGCAAAATGGGCTTTCAAAAACTCCTAAACTAATTTAACAATTATTCTATTTAAATTTATATTTAAATATTTTATTGATATCGTATATCTATATATGCATACGTAACTTTTATATACACATTTTTGTTAAATAAAAATGGCATTCAAACATCAAATCAAATCAAATAATTAATATTTCATAAATATTAATTAATTTATGATGATTATAAATTAATATAATCGTGTGGTTTTTTAGATTATTCATCATTATAATTGTGCGACTCAAAGGTGTAAATTCAGTCAGTGGTTAATATTAAAAAATTCGAATATTAACCTTCATATGTCACCTTAGCTAATGTGTGACATTTTAGTTGAATTTATTGCTTACATGTCTTTTCGGTCAAATTAAATTTTACTATTACAAGCGATACCCAGTAGTATCGATTATTTACAACAGTCCTCTTCGTCAAAACTATATCACTTTAGAACTTATGGAATTTGGTTTTGATCAAGATTCTAATATCATTCACATTCAGCTTGATTAGTCTAAACACAAAATCCTTGGCTCAATAGTATGATTATTATTTACCGTACTACACTAGCTAGATACTTTGACTTTGAGTTGATTATAGTTGACCATGATACTAAATACTTATAATCGAGGAGACAAATTCTCTATTGAATAGTGTGAGTGTCTACATTGAAGTTTCATGGTATTCTCAAGTCCAAGGAACTGTGCAACATCTTCATTTCAAAATTCTCTATTTGACCTTAGTTATATTAATAAACATAAACTTTCAAGGAGTCATTCCATAGTTATCCAACAACTATTAGTACGTAACCCCTTGATACCCCCAACTGGTATGATTAATATGCTGCCAACCTTTAGAGAGCATTACATACTCTAGTCTCAATAGATGACTCAAAATCCTTTCTCGAAGCATCTTGACTAGGAATATTTAAAACAATATGTTATTTTTTAACATGATAAAAGTCTCATGATTACAACACATTGTAATTACTATCACATAACATATCATTTGAGTAATTTCTATTTAATATACTTTAAATCAATAACTTAATTAATTATATTACAATATAACAAAGTATATTAGAGAAATCAAACATCTTTATTATGAATAAGATTGGTATCAAGTTAGGCATATAAACAAGTTACATAATTACCCCTAAGGCATACCCCTAATGTTGAATATGCTAGCATATGGTTTTTGTTTGATGATAATAAACATATATATATATTCATTTTAATGTATTTGTTAATGTACTATTTTATTTTCACATAATTAAATAAATATTTGCTGAATAAAATAAATAACACAGAATATAAATTCAAATAGATATTTTATTCAAACAAATATTTTATAACAATTTTGAATAGTACAAATTAGTGATCTCACTATATATATACAATTTCAATTACAATACAATTTTGATTACATCACAATTTTCTATTTACAATGTTCACCTCACTACATATCACTCATTTACTCGTATGTTATCTTCGACTTTGCTCCAGGTTGAATCCAGCATCTGAGTTATCTGCAAAATACACACTGACGCAGTGAAATTGAAAAAAAAATATTTGTGTAGTGTAAAATAAAATGAGTATTTTGAAAATGTTATTTGCCTCAGTTATTTGGGTTGTTCGTCATCATATTCATTTTTGAATTCATCATATATGAACAACTTGTGACATGCACAGTGTATCATTGTACATGCCACAAGGCCGTGCACGCCGATATACACTTGATAAAATTGCAGGGATAGGTGAGCACAAGGTGAAACCCAATCAAAAGCTAGGTTTAACACAAGTGCAATAAAAATAAAGTCATGACATGAGCACAAGGTCAAACCCAAGCTATAACCTGGATTCAACTCAGGTATAAAGTGATGTACACATGAAGCCAGTAACAACAGAGGCTAGACAGTCCAACCAGACTCAAGATAATGTACTTGTCAACAAAACAAAACAATGGAGCACATACATGAACTAGATCAGAGAATCAAAATGACAACAGAACAAACTATCACATCACATGATGCAATGCATCAAGACAACCATGCAAGAGTAAAAGATGTAGTATAACTTGAACTAGACTTAGGTTAATATGAAACAGAGATGTATGCATACATCAGTGAAATAGAGGCTCGAAGCATGCATATGGTCAGGCAATGTCGAAGACAAAGTAATGCAAAACTTCAAGATGAACTAGATCAAGTGAAACAGCAGAGCAATCACAAGCATGATGATATACAACAGAGAGGACTGCAACAACACATATATACACACATACATATGTATGTATATACATATATGGTGATAACACAAATAATAACATATCAAAGCATTCAAGAGAAACATGACTGCACATACCAAGTTAATGAACAGAGCAGTTCAAACTAGACTATGCTAACAAGTGCATATACAAAAAGCTTCAGATGCAAACAAGTATACTTAATGCAATAACCAAGTGAAGACTTCAAATAAACAAAGTACAAACTTGTATCAAAACAACAAAGCAGGATCAACAACGACCAGACCAATATGCAAACAAATGCAATGCATCACTAAGACACAAGTACAAGTATAACATGAATGAAATGACATGAAGCAAACTATGGATGTGCACAATGTATATGTAATCACTCAACTTCAACATGCTCACATAACCGAGTAGTGAACCGGATTAACATACATAAGTGAACCAACTAGACCAGAGGGGCGGACACACAAGACGGTGAACAATGAAGTGCAAAGTGTAGACATGAACCAAAGTCCAAAATCAAGATGAACAAAGTCAAGGGTGAATTCAATCAGAATCTATCAAGTCAATTTTCATCTCAAAGTCCAGCTTAATCTCAAAAATTCAAATAACACTTGATTGCCAGAAAATCATGGAGATACAAATAAATCATTTCAAGAATGGAACACGAGTTCGAACAAGTCAAGTTTAAATGCTAGAGTCAAAGCCAGTTAATAACACGTTCGAAGCAAAATTTCATCTCAAAAATATTATCACAATGCTAAGTGTCGAAATCAAAGATGTCACAAGAGAAAAGAATGGAACCACAACCAAAGCAAACTCAAAACTGTGATATTCAAGGAACCAAAATTTATGAATTTGAACAAGTCGGTACAAATCACCAGCATTCAAGTAATAATCAATGGTCGAGCTAAGTTAACTGACAAATTCAAATGAATCAGTTCGAATAGAAATTAAGGGAATTAAACCCTATATAAAACCCAATCATCATCGGCCTAAAAGAGCATTCGAGTTTAAGCAATATCACAGAGCAAAGAATCAAATCAATAACTCGAATCAAATCGAGTTCAAAGCATATCAATGAGAGTATCTAAGGGAATCACATACCAAATTTATCGAACTCGTCAAAATTGAAGCAGTCGTTTGCAATTCAAAGAAACAATCGATCGACAAAGCAAGGAACGCTCAATCATCTATTCGATTGAGCAACTGAAGTCAATGCCTTTCAATTTCCAGAAGCCCTAAATTCGTAAAGAGGAACGAACGAAAAAAGGAAGCAGCCATTTTTTAATGCAAAGGAAAGAAGGCCGAAGGAATAAAAATAAAAGGGATTTTTTTATCACTTAGTTATTTTGGCTGGCTTTTTAATTTTCATTGGGCTTTAGTTTTAAAATTTAGGGTTTCTTGTTTTTATATTGTTTTCATTTTGTAATTGACTTTTAATCGTTTGTAATTTTCTAGTCGTGTGACTACGGGACGAACTACGGTGGTGTAGTTCGAGAATTTGCAACTCAGTAGCTGAGTTGTGGTAGGGTTTTAAGCGTAGAGTTAGGTTAGTCGATAGCGAGTGTCGCAAGTTTACGTGTGTAAGCGTCTGACTACTTAATTTCTAGTAGAAACCTTAGGGGCAGCACGTAGGCAGGTTTTTGCCGAAGCTTAAATCTGTGTTGTTATATTTCTGCTTTTTATTATTCTGCTATTATATGTGCTGTTATTATTCTGCTATATCTGTGCTGCAATTAATTTGTATATTTCTGCATTAAATTTTTATAATTATTAGTATCAATCTATTCACCCCTCTCTACAGTGAAATCGATCCTACAAGTGGTATCAGAGCTAGGAATAGAAGTCAATTTTTATTTTAAAAAATTTGATTTTTCAAAAACCAATTTCTGTTTTAAAATTTTGAATTTTTTAAAATGGCTTCTTTTAGTAATGCTTTTGCTGAGGGTCAGTCCATAGTTAGACCGCCAATGTTCAATGGCGAATATGCTTACTGGAAAAATAGAATGAAAATTTTTCTTAAAATCATTGATGCTTGGAATATTGTTGAGACAGGTTATAGGACCCCAACTATAATGGTAGATAATCAGGAAATAGATAAACCGATGGATCAATGGACAGATCTTGAAAATAAACTACATAATGCCAATGTTAAAGCTATGAACTTTATTATTCGTTCATTGGATCAAATTGAATTTAATCGTGTCTCACATTGTCTAACTGCACAGGAAAATGGCACACACTCGAAGTGACTCATGAAGGAACGTCTCAAGTCAAAGAATCTTGCCTTGCCATGCTTAGTAGCGAATATGAGAACTTCACAATGGCCAAGGAGGAAAATGTCAAAGAGATGTATGGACGACTTTCTAATCTCGTATACAAATCAAAAGCTCTCGGAAAATCATACACAGAGTTGGAAATAGTCCGAAAAATCCTCAGAGTCCTTCCACGGAATTTTGAAGTTAAAGTCACAGCCATTCAAGAATCAAAGGATTTGAAACAAATCAAAGTTGAAGAGCATATTGGAAATCTCACCACTTATGAGCTAGAAATGAAATTCAAGGAAGAGCGTGAAGGAGGTGATACTCGAAAGAAATCGATAGCTCTCAAAGGAACAACCGAAAGTGAAAATGACGATGATGATGGAGCATCTGAGCTGGCACTATTAATAAAGAAATTCAAAAGATGGAATCACAAGTACGAAAATCCAGCTCTAAATCAAAAATTGAAAATCGGAATAGCCAAAGCACTAGACAACTCAGAAGAATAGGAGATCATCTGTCATAAGTGCAATAAACCCGGTTATATCAAACCCAATTGTCCACAGAATCGACTCAGCCATGGAAAGAAACAGAAAAGGAGGATTTTTGCAGCCACTTGGAATAAAACTGATGAAGATGATAAAAGCACTGGTAGTGAGAGTGAAAAAGCAGATCTGTGCCTTCGAGGTGATATAACTGACAGTGATGATAATGAACCAAGTGAGGTATCAAAACTTACTCACTCAGAATTACTTATATATTTTCACGAAGTAAATGGCTGTTTTGAACGACTTAGGGAAAAATATGCTAAAATTGAATCACAAAGAGATACTTTGATAGATTTAAATAAACAGCTTGGTCAATTGGTTAAAAACTATCAAAACAAGTGACCTAAGTGTGAAAAGTGTCCATCATTCGAAGAAGAAATTAAAAATCAGAAATTAAAATTAAATCGCTTGAAAATGAAATTCTGATTTTGAAAGAAAGTGAAAACACGAGGAGAGAAAATTCTATTAAAAAGTGCACTCAATTATTGAACGAAAACGAATCACTCAAAACATAAGTCCAACAACTGTCAACGACTTTAGGAAAATTCTCCAGAGGAGAAAAATCACTAAATATGCTAATAGGAAAACAAACAGTCAATATTGATAGACAAGGACTTGGGTATACTCAATCTGAACTTGTTAGAAGCAAAATTAATCAAGTCAAATCTGAGTGCACAATCTGTAGAAAAATTGGACACAATCAAAATATTTGTTGGTATAGTCCCAAACACGTGAAAACAATTCCAATTTGGGTTCCAAAAGGCAAAAATATAAAATCCCTTAAAGTCAAACAAATCTGGGTGCCAAAAGAAAAAAATATAAATAGTTTGGGTCTACACAAACATATTTTTCAAAATCTTTTACCACTAACAACCATGGACCTATAAAAAAAATAGTTCACAAAAATCCTTTCTCGTGTAGGTGTGGTGGCAGGCTAAGGAACAACAATAGTGTTAGCTGGATTCTGGCTGTTCCAGGCACACAACGGGCGACAAATCAAAGTTCCTTAGCCTAGTACAAAGGTGGCAGAATCACAATGGGCAACAACAAAAAATTATCGGCAAAGGTAAAATAGGTAAAGGTATCTTGAATGATATATGTGAAAATCTGCACTATAATCTGGTTTAATTCAGCCAGTTATTGATAAAGAAATGAATGTTGATTATGATTCTGACTTATGCAAATTGTTGACCAAATCATCTTTAAACTAGTTCATATAGATGTGTTTGGACTAATGATGTTGCTTTATTAGTTGATGATTACTCTTGATACACGTGAATATATTTGTTCATCTTACTACTTCTAATCTGTCATTATGTTCACTATTTGTTTGTTTGCACAGGTTCAATTCAAATTCAAAAGAATTTTAGTTAAAACTGTAAAAATGATTTCAAGGTATGTGTTGCACACATCACAGTTTGGTCTATGATATCTAATGATAAATTTGAGTCAACAAGAAATTCAGATGCAGATTACACTAGTAATCTAGTTGATAGAAAAATTACTAGTTGAAAGTGTTTTATGAAGAGACATTCATTAGTTGCAACATTATCAAAGAAAATATCTGCATATTTTTCATTCCAACTGATTTTCAAATTAGCAGACATTTTTCTTATAAAACCCCTTCAAGTAAATAGTTATTGTTGACCTTGTTTCATATTAGTCATTTTAGAAAATTCGATTTTATAAATATTTTTGAAATCGATCTTAAATGACTACATTGACTAATCTGACTCCCTACTGATTATCAAAAAGATGAATAGTGTTTGAAAAAGTGATGAGTGTCGATATTAATTATATATTACTACTTGAGACAGTATATTTAGTAAATTTCTTTAGAAATTTAAACAAGATTTATAATAACTTTTGTAGGTAAAAATTCCATGAACATCTCTATTGCTATCATATTTCTAACGACTATCACTCATCAAAATCCAATATAGTATGTCAATATGTGGTATTTTAAATAGGAAATTATTATTTTTTATTTTATTTATTTTTTCAAAAGTATTCACTCTCGTTTAAAAGTCCTCACGGTTATTAATGGGTGAATTACTTGGAATATTTGTATATGTGCTTTCATGCTCATTTAAAAGTCCTCACGGTTATGCATGTATGGAACACATATCAAAATTGGTTATTAAAATAGACGAGTTGATTCTAATCCAATTTAAAAGTCCTCATGGTTATGTGTGGTTAGAAGATACTTGAAATTAGTTTTTTGTTTTTTTCAAAAATAAATTGGAATACTACTAATCTCATTTAAAAGTCCTAACGGTTATGCATGGTTAGTAGATAGACAAATTCCAAATATAAATATACCACAAATAGACACAACTATATGGTTTTTCATACCTATCATTCTAAAGTGGAGTATGCGCCTAACAGAGTATTTATGATTTTTGTTTGATTTTTTTATTGAAATTTAATATTTATACTCGATTGGGTATTAATATTGTATTAATGTCAATCACTTTATCTCTATTTTTCTAAAACTATTACTATTTTGCTGATAACAAAATGGGGAGAAAAAAGTTAAGATTTTGACAAATAAAGGTCAAATATTTTATTTTGTATTTTCTACTTGCATCTACATTTGCACATTTTTATTTATTTTCATGCATATATGAAGAGGAGCTTTGTGGTAGAGAAGGAGCATTCAAATAGGGGGAGCAAATAGAATGATCAAATACATTTAATAAATTCAAAATCAAAATACATTTATTACAATTTTGAATAGTACAAATTTGTGCTCTCACTGTATATATACAATTTCAATTACAATACAATTTTGATTACATCATAATTTTCTATTTACAATGTTCACCTCACTACATATCACTCATTCACTCGTATTTTATCTTCGACTTTGCTCCAGCTTGAATCCAGCATCTGAGTTATCTGCAAAATACACACTGACGCAGTAAAATTGAAAAAGAAATATTTGTGCAGTGTAAAATAAAATGTGTATTTTGAAAATGTTATTTGCCTCAGTTATTTGGGTTGTTCGTCATCATATTCATTTTTGAATTCATCATACACGAACAACTTATGACATGCATAGTGTATCACAGTACGTGCCACAAGGCCGTGCACACCGATGTACACTTGATAAAATTAAAGGGATAGGAGAGAACAAGGTCAAAACCAATCAAAAGCTAGGTTCAACTCAAGTGCAATAAAAATAAAGTCACGACATGAACACAAGGTCAAACCCAAGCTATAAGCTGGATTCAACTCAAGTATAAAGTGATGTACACATGAAGCCAGCAACAATAGAGGCTAGACAGTCCAACCAGACTCAAGATAATGTACTTGTCAACAAAACAAAACAATGGAGAATATACATGAACCAGATCAGAAAATCAAAAAACAAACTATCACAGCACATGATGCAATGCATCAAGACAACCATGCAAGAGTAAAAGCTGTAGTATAACTTGAACCAGACTTAGGTGAATATGCAACAGAGATGTATGCATACATCAATGAAACAGAGGCTCGAAGCATGCATATGGTTAGGCAATGTCGAAGACAAAGCAATGCAAAACTTCAAGATGAACCAGATCAAGTGAAACAGCAGAGCAACCACAAGCATGATGATATACAACAGAGAGGACTGCAACAACACATATATACACACATACATATGTATGTATGTACATATATGGTGATAACACAAATAATAACATATCAAAGCATTCAAGAGAAACATGACTGCACAGACCAAGTTAATGAACATAGCAGTTCAAACTAGTCCATGCTAACAAGTGCATATACAAAAAGTTTTAGATGCAAACAAGTATACTTAATGCAATAACCAAGGGAAGACTTCAAATGAACAAAGTACAGACTTGTATCAAAACAACAAAGCAGGATCAACAGCCACCAGACCAATATGCAAACAAATGCAATGCATCACTGAGACACAAGTATAACGTGAATGAAATGACGTGAAGCAAACTATGGATGTGCACAATGGATATGTAATCACTCAACTTCAATATGCTCACATAACCGAGTAGTGAACCAGATAAACATACATCAGTGAACCAACTAGACCAGAGGGGCACACACACAAGACAGTGAACAATGAAGTGCAAAGTGCAGACATGAACCAAATTCAAAAATCAAGATGAACAAAGTCAAGGCCGAATTCAATTAGAATCTATCAAGTCAATTTTCATCTCAAAGTCCATCTTAATCTCAAATTTCAAATAACACTTGATTGCCATAAAATCATGGAGACACAAATAAATCATTTCAAGAATGGAACAAGAGTTCGAACAAGTCAAGTTTAAATGCCAGAGTCAAAGCCAGTTAATAACAAGTTCGAAGAAAAATTTCATCTCAAAAATATTATCACAATGCCAGGTGCTGAAATCAAAGATGTCACAAGAGAAAAGAACAGAACCACAACCAAAGCAAACTCAAAGCCGTGATATTCAAGGAAGCAAAATATACGAATTTGAACAAGTCAGTACAAATAACCGACATTCAAGTAATAATCAATGGCCGAGCTAAATTAACTGACAAATTAAAATAAATCAATTCGAACAGAAATTAAGGGAATTAAACCCTATATAAAACCCAATCATCATTGGCCTATAAGAGCAGTCGAGTTTAAGCAATATCACAGAGCAAAGAATCAAATCAATAACTCGAATCGAATCGAGTTCAAAGCATATCAACGAGAGTATCCTAGGAAATCACATACCAGATTTATCGAATTCGTCAAAGTTGAAGTAGTCGTTTGCAATTCAAAGAAACAATCGATCGACAAAGCAAGGAACGCTAAATCATCTATTCGATTGAGCAACTGAAGTCCGCGCCTTTCAATTTCCAGAAGCCCTAAATTTGTAAAGAGGAACGAACGAAAAAAGGAAGCAGCCATTTTTTAACGCAAAGGAAAGAAGGCCGAAGGAATAAAAATAAAAGGGATTTTTTTATCACTTAGTTATTTGGGCCAGATTTATAATTTTCATTGGGCTTTAGTTTTAAAATTTAGGGTTTCTTGTTTTTATATTGTTTTCATTTTGTAATTTAATTTTAATCGTTTGTAATTTTCTAGTCGTGTGACTAGGGGACGAACTACAGTGGTGTAGTTCGAGAATTCACAACTCAGTGGCTGAGTTATGGCAGTGTATTGAGCGTAGAGTTAGGTTAGTCGATAGCGGGTGTCGTGAGTTTACGTGTGTAAGCGTCTGACTACTTAATTTCTAGTAGAAACCTTAGGGGCAGCACGTAGGCAGGGTTTTGCCGAAGCTGGGTAAATCTGTCTTGTTCTATTTCTGTTTTTTATTATTCTGCCATTATTCTGTTATATCCGTGTTGCAATTATTTTATATATTTCCGCACTAAATTTTTATAATTTTTAGTATCACCTTATTCACCCCCCCCTCTAGGGGAAATCGATCCTACACCTAACTCTACCGTCGGTAGCAGGAGCTGAAGAGGTTGGTTGTGGCAATAGACTTTGTCTCGTTGGGGAATGAATCATATCAGAGTAAGGGTTCTAAGAGTGGCCAAGTAGAGATCACCTTTTTGATTATTGAGAGCTGGAGCCCCTTAGAGATTTGGCATGCTTGCTTTAGTCTTTGTCACGATATCGATACTCTCTCTAGGACTCCTCCTTTTATTTCCTCTCCCTTTCTCTTCTCTCTTCCCTCTCTCTTTTAGATACACTAGGGAGGTTGTAACAAGACTAGGACCTAAATAGGTGCACTGGTATGTTCCTATGTAAAGAACTTCTTTTGTCTACCCATGGTACCTAAAAAGAAGATAAGAATATGATCACTACTTGAAAATTTGGAAAAAGTGCATGTGAAGTGCACGTGTTAGGGATCTTAAGTGTAGTTATAACATGCCTTATAAATTCTATGGACTAGGCTAAGACGGCGGTGCCAAGGAGGTGACTTCTCCTTTGGTATAAAGAAAAGGTATATCGATCTAATCACCGAACAAGTCAATAAACTCAGGAGTATTGAAGTCGTTTCATTGGAGATCAATGGCCCATAGGTTGGGTAGCAATCCTTTGGTATCATCATACGATGGAAGAGGGGGTGACTCTCTGGCCTGGCTATAGATAGGCTCAGGCACTTTCTTAAGTGGTCGCTGCCTTAAACACTTCAGCTAGGGAGTAAATGTTGAGGTCCCTTCCTCTTTGGCTTTCGCCGTAGAGTATTCATTACCTTCCAATCTTTCTTCTTCTTTTTCTTCTTCTCCTACATCTTCCTCCACGTCTTCTGATCTATCACTGCATCATCATCTCCATATTTTGAGGAAGTGTTGTCACCTAGTTCCTCATCTTTGTTAGTGACTTTAAGGTGGGACAGAGTCAAAGGAGCTATCTTGACTTGGGGACCAACCTTAGTACTGTCGAGAAGAGATTTCATGAAGTGGACTATTCGGCCACTATGTAGAAGATGATGTTAGCGAAGGCGAAGGTTTGTGAACAAGAGAGTTGCTCTTCTTTCATCCTTCAGGATAGCTGTGAGTTGGTTGGCCATTCAGATTAAGTTATCATTCTCTATTCTTGGAGGGATAACTATAAGGAAAACAAGGAAGGATTAGTGAATTAAATGAAGTAAATTCGGGTAAGGAGAAGTGTGTAAAGTAGGACTTACAATCGAAAATCCACTTCTATGAGAAGTCGACTGGACAAAGAAGTATTCTTCATTGAAGTAGCTTATTTTACCAAACAGTTCGACTTTTATGTTACAGTCTCGAAAAACTTCAAAGAAGATCAAAGAATGAGTGTTTGATTGGTGCTTGAACTTATAGAGATATCTAATTTCAACAAAGGAGTGCTCTCTACCTAGATTCCATGTGAAAATAATATAGATGCCCGATAGCACATCATAATCGTTTGGATGAAGCTGGGAGGAAGAAATCCTCATAGATTGAAGGATGTGTCGAACAAAGGGGCTGAAAGGAGGCACCACCCCATATAGACACATGTATCATTTGCACGTTGTGGAGCCATCTTGGGGGTTATGATCATGATGGGGTTGGCGAGGCATATCTTTGTCCATTGGTATGTTAAGTCTAGCACATATCCTTTGGAGCTCAGTAGATGTCAATCCAGAGGGCAGGAATATGGTGAATTATCTAGGACCATGACCCCAAGAAGGTTGGCATCGGGAGTGACTTCATTATGTGACTCCTCTACTATAATTAATGGAGCCACATAAGGCGGAAGTATATGACGATGATAGGTTCGATGAGCTCTAGTAAGAGATTAAATAGAAGCTGACATAGAGATAGAAGCCATTGTTGAAGGAGTTTATGTGGAAGTAGTTGTTTCCACGACAGAGATTCGTTGGGAGCATCTACGAAATTCCATTGTATGCTGAAAGTTTGGACGACGAGCTTGGCCAGGTAATTTTAATTTCGTTTGTGTACATGAATGAATGCACCTCATGTTTGGTCGATGTATAACATCCAACGGATGTCAACACGTGTTGACTAAGATTCTGTACATCGACTATGGGCTGTTATGTCTTATGTAGTGTGTGTATCTTGTGCTCTTGACATAGTGTATAGAAGCACTCTATGTAGAAAGTCCACTTTTGTTGGAAAATGAGAGCTCTAACATGCGATGAAACTGTGTATCGGCTATTAACCATTAACGTAGATATACGTCAACGGAGCTAGATGGAATCCAAGGTGGTATGAACTCAATCTCTCGACTGGGGGGTTCTAGAGAGACAACAATATGTTTGAAAGACGTATAGGAGCGATGATGGGATTCGAATCCTAAAGCATGTCGACACTCAGATTCATCAATGATTGGAGTGCAATTTTGGAAAAAATTCCATGAATCTCTCTAAAGAACAACAAGAGACAATCTATGAGTGTCATCACCAAAGATTATCTTCTTCCATCAAGTCTCCAAATCCAAAACCAAAGGATATTTTCCTCTTCTCACGCCTCATCTTTGAGTCAAGTAGCACTGACCGACACAGGTAAAGAGGATGGGTCAATGGTGAACTCTTTCAATGATGGAAGAGTGACAACAGCAAGATAAGAATGGAGGGGACGACCTGGAACGTCATCTACGGTGAGCCCTAACTTAAGTTAATTATGGGTTGAATCAAGGGTCGAAGTTGAACCTGAGGACGGGTCAGATCCATAACAGAGGAGGATTGGCAAGTTAGTGACAATCTAAGTCAAGAGGCAACTGTAGGATCGATTTCACCCTAGAGGGGGGTGAAAATGGTGGTACTATCAATTATAAAAATGTATTGCGGAAGTTTATAAAATAATTTTAGCACTGATCACAGCAGAATAACAGCAGCACGGATAATAGCAGAATAATAAAAATAGAAAATAGAACACATAGATTTACCCAACTTCGGCAAAACCCAACCTACGTGCTTCTCGCAAGGTTTCTACTAGAAATTAGATAGTCAGACGCTTACACACGTAAAATCACGACACCCGCTATCGACTAACCTAACTCTACGCTCAAAACCCTGCCACAACTCAACCACTGAGTTGCGAATTCTCAAACTACGCCACGTAGTTTGTCTCCTAGTCACACGACTAGAAATTACAACGTTTAAAAGAGAAAATATAAATTTAAAAGCAAATTAAAAACAAAACCCTAATTTGTAAAACTAAAGCCCAAAAACAATATAGCCGGCCCAACAACACAGTGTAAATAGACTTGTCCCTTTTCTCTTTTATGTAGTTCGACCGGTTCCTTGTTGAAAAATGGCTTCGTCCTTTTTTACTTCGTTCGTTCCTCGTTTTGAAATTAGGACTTCTGGATGAAGTCACCACCTTGACGAATTAACTGCTGATGCTTCGAATTATATCTGTGATTGCTTGCGGCTACTTCAATTCGATCGAGTTCAAATTAAATTGGTATGTTATTTTCCTTTTTGCTTTTCTGGTTGATATGCTTGACTCGATCGATGATTCGAGTTGAATGATTATTCTTTGTTGCTTTTGCACGAATGATTTTCACGGCCGATGATGTTAAACATATATATAGGGTTCGAACCCCTTTATGTTCGTTCGTCTGAATTCATTTGAATTAGTCAATACTTTTGCTCGGCCGTTTGATTATTCTTGAATGATTGATATGATTTCTGACTTCTTCAATTTCGTATAATTCGTTGCTTGATTCGCACGGCATTGATTTTGAACTTGCGATTTCTTGATTACCACGGCTTTAAATTCTCTGTACTTTGACTTCGGTCACTTTGATTTGTGAAAATATTTTGGGTTCGGCACTATCTTGATTTGAAACCACTGTTTCATGATTTTTGAACTCGTTTTCGACTGTGACTTCGGCATTTCTTTGAAATGCAGTTTGAAATCTCCTATGTCTTTGTTCGAACTAGCCGTGTCACTTGCTTATGCTGCTACTATTTCATTTGATATAGATATGTATGTGTATACATATATATATATATATGCATATATGTATACTTGTATTTGTATTGCTTGCTTGTCTTGGCTTTGGATTTGTTCGAACTTGCCACCATGGTTTGTTCATCTCTGCTTGATTTTGTTTATTATTGCATGAGTTTATGTGGTCTGGTTCCTGTATACTTGATGTGTGCAGGTCTACATTGCATATATATATCTTGTTGAGTTCACCCTGGCTCCTGTGTTCATGATAGTCGAGTTGTCCTATTGTACTATATGAAGTCTTGTATCAATTTATGAGTTCCTGTGTAGATTGTGATCTGCTATCACTGGCTTCATTATGTCTGCACTTTGATATGCACTATTAGACCTGTCAAACGGGTCGGGTCGGGTCATAAATGGGTCGGGTAGAATTTGACCCGTTTCATTCTAACCATAAAAAAACCTAACTTATTCGACCCATTTAATAAATGGGTTGACCCGACCCAACCCGATTATTAGAAGGGTCAACCCGACCCGACCCATTGAACAAAAAATTTCAGTAAAAACTTTGCCGAAAAAGAAAAGAACTGCATACTACATAAAAAATGAAAAACAACACTGTAAAATTAAGAAACTGAACTAGATAATACAAAACCCAGAAAATATTTGAATGTCCTACATAACATAATTGCAAACTATAACATTAAAAACTAGAGTAAACTTTACTATTTCAATCATTTGACGCATACATAGGATGAACAACACTTAAGATTGCGGAATTGCTTTGTTCTTATCTAACAGAGCAGCAAAATCACTGTATACAGCTACTGCATTGGTAACTACTGCCACAAATATCATGAAGACTGATATCACTCTTTCCGTTTTGAAAGCAATGCCATGTGAATCCCTGCACAACAGTTGATTCATATCAGAACAAACAACATATGATATAAAATGACATTTGCACTCATGTATCATGTTATATATACATATGTCAGGGTAATGCGTAAGTTACCCCAGCGTAAGGAAGCAGATCTATGATGACACAACTTAAATTGGAAAAGTAGAGAACTCATGGACTTGCCATTTATATAACCCAATGAATAATGAGAATATCCCAAGTACACAGACCAAAGGAAGCAATAAGAACAACTAAACAAAATAATAACCGTTTAAAAATGAAATAAATATGATTATAATATGGAAGATATGAAGGTACAGCTTGGCTTAATTGGAAACATGGTAAATGCATATAGCAGAACAGAGAGAAATTGATGTGGATAACCACGAAATGATGGGTATAATAGTAGTAACTAGAAGTGCAAGTACAGCAGATATTGCCCACCCAAGATATGTAGATGACACATAAGTGAATAGTATCCTTAATACTTCTTCCCTTGTAAACCTAAAGCATCTAGTGTTTTGCAGACACTATTGTATGAAGGGCTACAACTGATCCAGTAAATATGAATACACTAGTAAAAGATAATACTCCTTATAGAAGAAAATCGGTACAAAAAAAATATACAAAAATGCAAGTATATTAAGTCTTCTGAGATATCAAGTGAATAAATCAATCATAAAAAAGTTACCGTGCTGCACAAGTTTACAAATAACAATCAAAACTCTTTTAAAGCTGTGATGATATATCCTTGGGTTGCATTATCAGGGTAATGCGTATGATCCCAAATGCTCGGAATGAAATTAGCTGCCAGAAATATTACAGACAGCAATGACATTGTAATCGATGCAAATCTCACGTTATCCGAAGATAAAATAAGAAAGTAATTATATCGAAATAATATACTATAAAATTGTACCTTTTACTATGACAAACAATGGTCACCTAAGGATGGTGTTGAAACTAGAGTAAACTGCTCCGTATCAATATGAAATTTGGAAATATCTTCATTTTCTTGTTCTACTTCCGTTGCAATAGCATTCCCATATAACCAATCACGCGTGCAAAGTAACGCCTCCACAATATCATCTTTAAGGGAGCTGCGATACTCGTCTAAAACCCTTCCGCCAATGCTAAATGCGCTTTCGGATGCAACGGTAGTGATAGGCACGGCTAAAACATCTTTTGCCATGAGAGAAAGAATAGGGTATTTAAGTTGTTGAGACTGCCAAAATGAAAGAATGTCGAGTGGTAACTTGCGATCTAACAGTCCATCTTCTAGATATAACTTAAGTTCTGAATTATGAGAACTTTCAGCAAACTCAGAATTTCTATATACATCAAATTCTTCCATTACATCAACACACTCCTGCGAATAAGGCCCCATAAATGAATCACCGCAATCTAATTCTTTTGATCCACTGGCTTCATTATTGCATTCTTTCTCTATTTTTTTCTTGTACTCCTCATAAAGATCTTTTAATTTTGTCTCTACCACCTCAAACCTTTCGCCATAATCATTGCCATAAAGTCTTTTGTAACAAAACTTGACAAAATCCATCTTATACCGGGGATCAAGAATACAAGCAATGCAAAGCAATATACTAAATTCACTCCAATATTTATTGAACTTTAAAAACATGCTACTTGCCATGGTAGACATAAAATCATTGGATCCCATGCACTTTTGCAATGTAAATAAAACCATAACAACTTTCGGAAAAAATAAATTAGAAGTTGGGTATTTGGTTCCAGAAAATAAGCAAGTGGCATCGTAAAATACTTCTAAAAAATCGGCAATTTTTTTTGCTTTCATCCATTCCTCTTGTGTAGGACAATAAATATAATTCTTATCAACGAGCTCTAAACGACAAAGTGCTTGTTTATAATATATAGCACTTTTCAACATAACAAAGGTTGAGTTCCATCTAGTTGGTACATCTTGACGCAAACCTTTGTTACTATTATCCAATGAAAGATCTGCTATACATTCTACAAAATGTTTCTTTCTCGATTGTGAACCTTTAATATACTTGATGCTTTCCCTTATATTGCTTAAACACGAAGCGATACATTTTAAACCATCCTGTACCATCAAGTTTAAAATATGTGATGTACATCGCACATGCAAATATTCTCCGTTTGCAATCAACGCTTTACGATATGTAAGATGAGACTCTAATAGCTCTACAAATTTATCATTAGAAGAAGCGTTATCTAATGTATAAGCAAATATCCTATCTTCAATGTCCCAATTAAGCAAAAGATTGGATATTTTGCCAAAAATAGCAGCTCCAGAATGGGGTGGTGGCATAAGACAAAAACTTAACAGTTTTTTCTGTAGGTTCCATTCATTATCTATAAAATGTGTTGTTAGAGTGATATAGCCGTCTGTATTAATCGATGTCCATAAATCGGTTGTCAAACTTACCCTCCCCGTACATGTTTTCAAAAAACATTTAAGCTTGGATTTTTCCTTTTCATATAACTTGAGAACATCAGTACGGGATGTATTTCTCGAAAATGATACAACTTTGTCGTTAAGATATGAATGTATATCACGAATACCTTCATAATGAACAACCATAAACGGCAAATTATGTCTAACAATTGCCTTGGCCATTAATTCTCTATATTTATTTTGATTAAAAATAGTTTGACCCTGTTTCAATGCTTTTGCACTTATCATCGAACATCTCGGTATGTGTTTTCTAAGATTGGAAGTACCATACTTACCCCCCAAATATATGACTTCTTACATTCCTTACAATAACATGTCTTCTTTTCCCCTTCAACGACCTCCTTCTTTTGAAAATATTCCCAAACTTCAGAATGAGTACTCCTAACTCGCTTTTTTCCGACAGAACTATTTACTGAATCGGGTTCATTCTCTAAATCCTCCATAGCAACGTTATCGTATTCAACCGAATCCATAATCTACAAAATTACAAGAAAATTACCAACTAATTGCAGTAATTTAGAAACGCAAAATATCTAAAATAGAGGATGAAAAAATTCATATGAAGGTGGCAGTACATCAATATCAATTTTATATTGTTTCGGAAGCATTCTATATAGTCTTTGATATTTTACAGAAACTAACCTGATTTTTTTTAAAATATACTATAAAACAGTTGTAGGAAAATGGTGAAAATGTTAGAAAACCTTCATGATCCAGGTACCCCAGAATGTGGCACCAATATTTCTTTTGTTTTTAACCAACGATTATGTATTCATAAACAGTTCTTGATTTCTACACCTGATTGTAGAAGTGTTCTATAGTGTCAAAAGCGTGAATTATACATTGATTCAAAAGAAGAGTGCATTAATCATCTACATCTACCGTAGAAACCTATATAGCCTTCTCTAATAAATTGAAGTAGTTACGTGCCCTTGTCACACTTCCCAACAAAATATATCATCATATACTGCATTCACCATTTCATTTATTGAGTTTTACTATGTTTATTTGTATATGCACTGGCTGCTTTAACATTACTTTCATAACTCCATTTAACTGTATTTAGAGAGTTTTTACTTTTTACTATTTTTTACCCTTTGTATTATTTCAAAATTGTGTATATATAGTTTTCTATATTATTTTACACAAAATATGACTCTAGATAGGTATGGTTTAGGGAAATTTTAATGTCTAATTCATGATAGATACAAAATACTCTCTTTTTTGTTTTTAGTTCACAAATTCCACTTTTTTTTTAAAAAAAGTTTCTGATTAAAAAGACAGAACTGCGGGCACTAGAGCTTATTTATCACTCTTTCAAATAATAGCTTATTAGTTTATCAACTTTATTTTCTTAGACAATGTTGAACTAAATTAGTATTTTGAAGACTAAAAAATTGTATCTAGATTGCTTAGCTTTACTTTGATTAGAAAAATTACAGATAATTGAAACAACTGCATTACTAATTCAATTGTTTTTATGGTTCAATTCTTTATTACGTATGTACACCTGCGCTTACATGGTAATGTAACTTGTAAATAACAAATGGTAAACTAATAGTGACAAAGAAATCTATAAAAAATTTAAACGTGGTGCAAAAAAACAATAAGCGACTTTTCAAAATTAAACCAAATTTGTACTCATTTTTTGTGGCTGGAATAGTGTTGTATTACTCAACCAAACTTTTCGTTCCAAATATATTTTGTGACATTTTCGAATAAAATTAAAAGAGTAGTTTTCACCAGATAAGGGATTTTAGTTGGGTGCTGCTTAAAGCAGCACTTTCTTAGTTTACAGTATCAAAATGTTCCATTTATTCATCAGATCTCACAGAATAAAGGTATTTTAGTGTATTATCCATGATTAGAACAATGATTTGAAGTAGAAATTACTGTAAAACTTTTGAAACATTGAAGTTGAAAAACGAAAAGCGATCCTAAATGTACCTCGATTTACGATTAGTAATGATTCCTAAGCTGATGCGTTGAGCTAGCAATTCGACTGAGAAGAAATTGAAATGAACCAAAGCTTTGATGCTAGAGCTGATTTAGGGTTGTGGAACGAAGGGAGAGAGGTCGCCTACTTTTTTCTATCGTGATCTCAGCAGAAATTAGGGTTGGATGGGTATGCGGTGGGTAATCGGGATTGGGTTGGTTTGGGAGGTTTAGTTTGCAGCTGTAAACGGGTTGGGTATAAAAAAAGAAAAAATTAAACGGGTTGGACCCGACCCTTTTAATTTTAGGGTAAGTGGGTTGGGTAAATGGGTTAGGGTCAATTTTGATGGGTCTATGCACTATATACATTCCAGTGTGCTTTTGTACATGACTTGTATACTTATCTCTTTCTCTTACCAGTCTGGGTTTGTCCATGTATGCACTTCCTGTGTATGTCTGCTATGTATATCCTTTTTGAACCTGTCTTTGAGCTGCACCGTTATGTAAACTTGTTGTCTCAAGTACATGTATGTATATGATGTTTGTTTCACTGGTGACATTGTTTTCATTTTACTTCTTGGTCATGCTTTTCTTGTGTGGTCAGTTCCACTTGCTGTTCTGGTTTATTCTTGAGACTGACCTGGTTCGGTTGACCATTTCCTTATGTATATTTTGATTCACATGAGGCAGTGCACACGTGTACTTGTGCACGTGTGTATATGCAAGCTCTCGGCAATATTGTTTGAGACCCTATTTTGCATATGCACCTGAGTTGAATCCAGCAAAAAGCTCGGGTTTGACCTTGTGCTGGTATCGTGATTTTATTTATATTTCACTTGAGTTGAACCAAGCTTTTCATTTGGGTTTGACCTGTGCTCACCTGTCCCTGTAATTCTATCAACTGTATATCGGTGTGCACGGCCTTGTGGCATGTACAGTGATACACTGTGCATGTCAAAGCTGTTCGTGTATGATGAATTCAGAATTAAATGATGACGAACAACCCAAATAACGGAGGCAAATATTATTTTCAAAATTACATTTTATTTTATACTGCAAAAATATTTCTTTTTCAATTTTACTGCGTCAGTGTGTATTTTTGCAGATTACTCAGATGCTGGATTCATTCTGGAATAGAGTTGAAGATAAATACGAGTGTGAGTGAAATGTAGTGAGGTGCATTTGTAGATGAGAATTGTGATGTAGTCAAATTTGTCTTGTAATTGAAAATTGTATATATATATATAGTGAGAGCTTGAATTTGTACTATTCAAAATTGTAATATATATTTGTTTGAATAAAATATCTGTTTGACTTTAAATTCTGTGTTATTTATTTTATTCAGAAAATATTTATTTAATCTGTGAAAATAAAATAGTACATTAACAAATACATTTAAAGGAATATGTTTATTATCATCAAACAAAAATCATATACTCGCATATTCAACAATCTCCCCCTTTTGATGATAACAAACATATATTTAAGATTTTGAATTTATTAAATGTATTTGATTATTCAATTTGCTCCCCCTATTTGAATGCTCCCTCTTTACACAAAGCTCCCCCTTCATATATGCATGAAAATGAATATTCAAATGAGCCTAGATGCAAATAGAAAAATATTTGACCTTTATTTGCCAAAATCTTAACTTTTCTCTCCCCTTTTTGTTATCAGCAAAAGAATAATAGTGTTAGAAAAAATAGAGATAAAGTTATAGATATTAATACAACATTAATACTCAATTGAGTATAAATATTAAATTTCAATAAAAAAATCAAACAAAAATCATAAATACTATATTTGACGCATATTCCACTTTAGAATGATATGGATAATGTCATCATAGAAAACCATATAGTTGTGTCTATTTGTGGTATATTTGTATCAGGAATTTGAATATCTACTAACCATGCATAACCGTTAGGACTTTTAAATGAGATTAGTAGTATTCCAAAATTTTAAAAAAAATGAATTCAAGTATCTTCTAACCACGCATAACCGTGAGGACTTTTAAATGGGATTAGAATCAACTTGTCTATTTAATTAATCAATTTTGATATGCGTTCCATACATGCATAACCGTGAGGACTTTTAAATGAGCATGGAAGCACATAATAAAAAATCCAAGTAATTCACCCATGCATAACCGTGAGGCTTTTAAATGAGAGTGAAAACTTTGGATGTTTTTATTTGCTAAAAATATAATAAAATGAAAAACGAATGATTCCCATTTAAAATACAACATATTGACATATTATACTGGATTTTGATGAGTGATGGTCGATAGAAAAATGATAGAATTAGAGATGGTCATGGAATTTTTACCAAACAAAAAGTTTTTATAACTCTTGTTCAAATTTCTAAAGAAATTTATTAAATATATTGTCTCAAGTTATAATATATAATTAATATCAACACTCATCACTTTTTTAATCACTATTTATCTTTTCGATAATTAGTAGGGGGTCAGATTAGTTACTGTAGTTATTTAAAATCAATTTCAAAAATAATTATAAAATCAAATTTTCTGAAATAACTAATCTGAAACAAGGTCAACAAAAATGATTTTCTTGAAGGGGTTTTAGAAAAATGTCTGCTATTTGAAAAACTATTTCAAGTGAAAAATATGCAGATATTTTCTTTAAAAAAACGATGCAGCTACTGAATGTCTCAATATCACGTTTCACTAGTAATTTTTCTATCAACTAGATTAGCCGTGTAATCTGCATCTGAATTTTCCTTCAACACAAGATTATCATTAATTGAATGTTATAGACTAGATCATGAAGTGTGCAACAAAATATCTCAAAATCCTTTTTAACAGCTTTTAAATGAACTTGAATTGAATTTGAATTGAAACCGTGTAAATAATCAAACAAGTGTCAGATCCCGAAGTAATAAGATAAGCAAATATATTCACGTGTATCATGAGTAATTATCAATCATCATTAATAGTCCACACAAATAGTTCAAAGATGATTGGTTAACAATTTTGAATAAGTCAAAATCAAAATCAGCATTTATTTGTTTATCAATAACTGGCTGAATTAAATTATGGTGCAGATTATCACATTTAATAAACCGTTCAAGATAAATATTATGTTACCTGTTTTACCTTTACCGATAATATTTCATTGCTTCCCATTGTGATTCTGTCACCTTTGTACTAGGCTAAGGAACTTTGATTTGTCGCCCGTTGTGTTTCTGGAACAACCAGAATCCAGATAACACTGTCGTTGCTCCTTAGCCTGCCACCATACCTACACGATAAAGATTTTTGTGACTTTTTTGTTTTTATAGGTCCATGATTGTTAGTGGCAAATGATTTTGAAAAATAATTTTGTGGAGACCCAAAACTATTTATATATGTTCCTTTCGGCACCCAGATTTGTTTAACTTTGAGGGATTTTATATTCGTGCCTTTTGGAACCCAAATTGGAATTGTTTTCATGTGTTTGGGTCTATACCAACAATTATTTTGATTGTGTCCATTTTTTCTACAAATAGTGCACTCGGATTTGACTTGATTAATTTTTCTTCTAACATAATCAGAGTAAGTATACCCAACTCCTTGTCTATCAGTATTAACAGTTTGTTTTCCTATTAGCATATTCAACAATCTTTCACTTTTGGAAATTTTCCTAAAGTCGTTGACAGTTGTTAGACTTGTGTTTAGAGAGATTCATTTTATTTCAATAATTGTGTGCACTTTTTAATAGAATTCTCTCTCCTAGTATTTTCACTCTCTTTTAAAATCAGAATTTCATTTTCAAGCGATTTAATTTTAATTTCTGATTTTTTAATCTCTTTTTCGAGTGATGGACACCTATCACACTTAGGGATCTTACTTTGATAGTTTTTAACTAATTGATCAAGCTGTTTATTTAAATCTATCAAAGTTTCTCTTTGTGATTCAATTTTGGCATATTTCTCCCTAAGTCGTTCGAAATAGCCATTTACTTCGTGGAAATATATAAGTAATTTTGAGTGAGTAAGTTTTGATACCTCGCTTGGATCATCATCATTGTCACTGTCAGTTATATTACCTCGAAGGCATAGATCTGCTTTTTCACTCTCACTGCTAGTGCTTTTATAATCATCACTTTTATTCCACGTGGCTGCAAAACTTCTCCTTTTTGATTTATTTTCTTGGCCGTGTCGATTTCTGGGACAATTGGACTTGATATGACCGGGTCTGTTGCACTTGTGAAAAATGATCTCGTGTTCTTCTGAGTTGTTTAGTCCTTTGATTATTGTGCTTTTCAATTGTTGATTTGGAGCTGGATTTCTGTATTTGTGGTTCCACTTTTTGAATCTCTTTATTAGTAGTGCCAGCTCAGCCGCTCCATTATCATCATCCTCGTCACTACTGCCTTTTACTAATCCTATTAGGCACGTCTCTCTAACTGAGTTGATTGTGGAGGATTTCTCGTTGCTGTTGACTTTTGCACCATATATTGCATCAAAAGTATTCCAGATATCCTGTGCATTTTCACAATGAGAGATGAAGTTAAAATTATCTTGATTAATATGAGAATATAGTATATGCATAGTAAGAGCATTAATCGAAGTAATTCTCTCCTCTGACATATCACAGCTATTTTCAATAATATCCCAACATTTAATATTAACAGATTTTAAATAAAATTCCATTTTTAATTTCCAATTCAAAAAATCTGTTCCATCAAAAACAGAAGGAATAATATTGGACCGACCCTCGACAAAAGCATTACTAAAAGAAGCCATTTTAAAAAAATTCAAATTTTTAAATCAAAATTTGGTTTTTGAAAAATCGAATTTTTAAAACAAAAGTTGACTTCTATTCCTAGCTCTGATACCACTTGTAGGATCTATTTCACCCTAGAGGGGGTTGAATAGGGTGATACTATCAATTATAAAAATGTATTGCGGAAGTTTATAAAATAATTTCAGCACTGATCACAGCAGAATAACAGCAGCACAGATAATAGCAGAATAATAAAAACAAAAAATAGAACACACAGGTTTACCCAGCTTCGGCAAAACCCTGCCTACGTGCTGCCTCCAAGGTTTCTACTAGAAATTAGATAGTCAGACGCTTACATACATAAACTCGCGACAACCGCTATCGACTAACCTAACTCTACGTTCAAAACCCTGCCACAACTCATCCACTGAATTGCGAATTCTCAAATTACGCCACGTAGTTTGTCCCCTAGTCACATGACTAGAAATTACAACGTTTAAAAGAGAAAATATAAATTTAAAAGCAAATTAAAAACAAAACCCTAATTTGTAAAACTAAAGCCCAAAAACTATATAGCCGGCTCAATGACATAGTGTAAATAGATTTGTCCCTTTTCTCTTTTATGTAGTTCGACCGGTTCCTTGTTGAAAAATGGCTTCGTCCTTTTTTACTTCGTTCATTCCTCGTTCTGAAATTAGGGCTTTTGGATGAAGTCACCGCCTTGATGAATTAACTGCTGGTGCTTCGAATTCTATCAGTGATTGCTTGCTACTACTTCAATTCGATCGAGTTCGAAATAAAATTGGTATGTTATTTTCCTTTTTGCTTTTCTGGTTGATATGCTTGACTCGATTGATGATTCGAGTTGAATGATTATTTTTTATTGCTTTTGCGCGAATGATTTTCACGGCCGATGATGTTAAACATATATATAGGGTTCGAACCCCTTTATTTTCGTTCGTCTGAATTCATTTGAATTCGTCAATACTTTTGCTCGGATGTTTGATTATTCTTGAATGATTGATATGATTTCTGACTTCTTTAATTTCGTATAATTCGTTGCTTGATTCACACGGCATTGATTTTGAACTTGCGATTTCTTGATTACCACGGCTTTGAATTCTCTGGTACTTTGACTTCGGTCACTTTGATTTGTGAAAATATTTTGGGTTCGGCACTGTCTTGATTTGAAACTGCTGTTCCATGATTTTTGAACTTGTTTTCGACTATGACTTCGGCATTGCTTTGAACTGCAGTTTGAAATCTCCTCTGCCTTTGTTCGAACTAGCTGTGTCACTTGCTTATGCTGCTACTGTTTCATTTTATATAAATATGTTTGTGTATACATATATATATATATATATATATATATGCATATATGTATACTTGTATTTGTATTGCTTGCTTGTCTTGGCTTTGGATTTGTTCGAACTTGCCATCATGGTTTCTTCATCTCTGCTTGATTTTGTTTGATGTTGCATGAGTTTATGTGGTCTGGTTCCTGTATACTTGATGTGTGCAGGTCTACATTGCATATATATATATATATATATATATATATATATCTTGTTGAGTTCACCCTGGCTCTTGTGTTCATGATAGCCGAGTTGTCCTGTTGTACTGTATGAAGTCTTGTATCAATTTATGAGTTCCTGTGTACATTGTGATCTGCTATCACTGGCTTCATCATGTCTGCACTTTGATATGCACTATATACATTCCAGTGTGCCTTTGTACATGACTTGTATACTTGTCTCTTTCTCTTACCAGTCTGGGTTTGTTCATGTATGCACTTCCTGTGTATGTCTGTTATGTATATCCTTTTTGAACCTGCCTTTGAGTTGCACTGTTATGTAAACTTGTTGTCTCGAGTACACGTATGTATATGATATTTTTTTCACTGGTGACATTGTTTTCATTTTACTTCTTGGTCATGCTTTTCTTGTGTGGTCAGTTCCACTTGCTGTTCTGGTTTATTCTTAAGACTGACCTGGTTCGGTTGACCATTTCCTTATGTATATTTTGATTTCACATGAGGCAGTGCACACGTGTACTTGTGCACGTGTGTATATGCAGGCTCTCGACAATATTGTTTGAGACTCCGTTTTGCATACGCACCTGAGTTGAATCCAGCAAAAAGCTCGAGTTTGACCTTGTGCTGGTATCGTGATTTTATTTATATTTCACTTGAGTTGAACCCGGCTTTTCATTTGGGTTTGACCTGTGCTCACCTGTCCCTGTAATTCTATCAAGTGTATATCGGTGTGCACGGTCTTGTGGCATGTACAGTGATACACTGTGCATGTCACAAGCTATTCGTGTATGATAAATTCAGAATTAAATGATGACGAACAACCCAAATAACGGAGGCAAATATTATTTTCAAAATTACATTTTATTTTATACTGCAAAAATATTTCTTTTTCAATTTTACAACGTCAGTGTGTATTTTTGCAAATTACTCAGATGTTGGATTCAATCTGGAATAGAGTTGAAGATAAATACGAGTGTGAGTGAAATGTAGTGAGGTGCATTTGTAGATGAGGATTGTGATGAAGTCAAATTTGTATTGTAATTGAAAATTGTATATATATAGTGAGAGGTTGAATTTGTACTATTCAAAATTGTAATAAATATTTGTATGAATAAAATATCTGTTTGACTTTAAATTCTGTGTTATTTATTTTATTCAGCAAATATTTATTTAATCTGTGAAAATAAAATAGTACATTAACAAATACATTTAAATGAATATGTTTATTATCATCAAACAAAAATCATATACTCGCATATTCAACAGCAACGACGAACTTAGTTTTAGTTTTAATATGATGATTTTTTTCTCATAAATGTTGTAACGAAGAAGAAAGGCAATTTCTATAAAATGAAGGTTGGTTAGGAAATTCTCTAAGTGTTAGTGTATATGCTTAAGAAGGAAATAGATAAAGAATACCAAAGTTTTAAACCATGGATTGAAGTAACTTTTATAAATTCTCAACGATGTTTGAATACTTCAGACTTCAGACATTTATATATACTGAGAAGACGTGACTCGATTAATGCTGGGAGCAAAGTGTCAGCATTCTTAATGAAGATGTATCATTCCACGGAAATGATTCGAGTGGTGGAAGCATCTCTGCAGATCTGGATTTGATAACTTGTCTTGGTATTCTCAGCACTGACAATAGCAAGGAACTTGTGACGCCCCACCTCTATACCCACGCTAGCCAAGAACACTACGGTGTAGTGCTGTCAACTAGCACGGAGAATAAGGCTGTTAAGGAGCGACCATCTATGTAATTGCTTTGTGCGAGCACCGATATGTCAGATAATAAAACATTGCATTTCATCTTTAGAGAAAATCCGACATACCGATACAAACTCAAAGCTACTACACAGTGGCTATAATAGTTTAGAACAATAGATATAAAAATAACACAGATAACATAAATGCGGAATACAGATGGAACGAAAAGTCTCATATATACAAT
Organism: Allium fistulosum; assembly: GCA_030737815.1. Lineage (NCBI taxonomy): Eukaryota > Viridiplantae > Streptophyta > Magnoliopsida > Asparagales > Amaryllidaceae > Allium > Allium fistulosum. Next base: position 782,156,541 of record CM060906.1, read on the forward strand.
AACTGATATCAGTTACAATACATTTGACACAATACAAATGATACAACTACAATTGTCGACTCAAGAAGTTATATATACAAGTACATTATCGACTAATATACATGAATACATTATCATCTTAAAACAGACACACTGACATCTACAACAAGACGAAGACCACTTCAAATGATATAAAAAGTCTTCATAGCTCTAGCAGCAACCCAAAGCTAAAAATCTACAACCTGTAAATACTCGGTCTGACCCGAGTATTACATTCAAAAGAAAATAATACTTGGATCAGTCTAATTCAAAATTAGTTATTAGAGCATAGAAGCAATAATAATCAATCTCAATATAGATGACAGTCACAGAAATATCGTATATCCAACTTCTCGATAAAAGAACCGGATAACGGCAGATATATCACTAAACAGTGTTAATCCACGAAACAGAAATCCAAAGCAGTTTAAATAATTGAAATGTCAATTTAAAAATATCAATGCTAATTGGCTGCAGTACACGCTAACGTGTACTGCCTCGCCAATACAACCTACGAATTACGCAACAGGTCGATGAATTAAGAATAAAAGAGATATCGATTAAAATCTGTCAATTCGGTGTGGCTGCAGTGCACGCACACGTGCACTGCCTCGCCACAACAGAATATAAAGTCACCACAAGGGACAAGGGTAAAACTGCTACAAAAATGCAGCCACCACTTGTATTTAAGGGCAAGGCTGCATCAGTGAAATGAAACAGTGTATCCAGTGAAAGAGGCAACAAGTGAAACAAGTTCAACATGTCGCAAAGCAAGGCACAGAGAAATAGCAAACTGAAGGCGAGGGCATCATAGATATGGCACTACAACACACGGACACATATATATCAGAGAAACCATGGAGCAACAGCATGAATGCATAAAACTGGACAGAGCAACACATACTCGAAGTGAACGGTGGAAGAGTAAGTGCACCCCGAAACAGTTCAGCTCAAATGAGCAAGTGCACATGAGAAGACTGCACATGGACAAAATGTTCCAGATGTGCAGCAATGAACTGCACATGGCGGTGCACATATGATGACCCAGCCAAATGAAGGTGTAAGCAAACAGGGGTATGGCTTAATCCAAATGGCAAACACAAGACATCAACAAACATGACAATGATGTGCAGAGGTATGCATATGAAGTATACACATGAATACAAGTCAAAATGCTCAGATCAAATGGAACAAACTAGTGAACAGCATCCACAATGGCAACTAAAAATGGCAACAGTGAAATAAACCATAGCAAGGTAAAGGAAGCACAGCTGCAAAGTGTACACAGTGAAGTCTACAGGCAAATGATCAAAAGTACACAGGGAAGTCAAATGTAAAACTGCAACAACAATGTCTACAGTGCAGTAACTACAGAAATGAGCAATCAAGTAAATGGGTACAGATTCAAGTGTAACATTTGGAGCATGGTGGCAGCAGCAAGTATGCATGTGCAGCTGTATAAATGCATCAAAGAATGAAGGCCATAAAGCATTCAGGTCAAGTTTTTCTCAAAACTCATCAAATCAAGTTTCAGGTGAAAAAAATGCATAAGTACAGGTACAAAGAGAGTAGCACAAGTGCTAGAGGCAAATGGCTACAGGCAGCTAAGAAATAAAGGAGTATGCAGAGTACATATGTTCGAATTGAACATATATAAAAGAGCCGCAGCAAGAAATATACATGTGCCAGGAAGTCCATATTTACAACAGCAGTACATAGGAATGCAAAGCATTAACAAGCACAACATGGGGGATGGCTCAAGCGTGGCTACTGGTACTAAGCAACGATCGTGGTTCAGGTGTATCAAGATTCATGGCTCAGGTTCAAGCCAAGGGTAATAGAGTAGCACAGAAATTACAGTACGTCCACTTCATATAGCTCAAGAAAAGTGAACGGTCAAGACATTAGATCAGGACTCCCATCTATCAAGCCATCAAGACCAAAAAGTGCAACAGGGATTCACAAATAAACAAATATATACATGCAGGTATATATGTATGTATATACGTGTTTACAGGAATGGACTACAAAAGCTTTATGAAACAGCAAGTACAAAGGTGCATCAGGCAGTTCATATGCAACATGAGACAGTGGCAACAATGACCAAAGATATGTATATAAATACTGATGGCACCAAGATAAAGAGGCAGTCGAACCAAAATTCCCCCAAATTCATCAATTAAATAAGAAACCAGAATCACTATAAATAAGCGATGCACGAAAAACTGAAATAGGATTTAGAAGTGTGAGTACGAGAAGTACTCACCTTACAACGACGAATACACGAACGACTCATGCTCTCGATTGCTCCAAACCCTAGCCTTGAGCTCCACCAGCGTCGCCGCGAACCCTAGCCTGCCGTTGAGGGCACCTCACGACTTGAGCACGCACCAGGAGGAGGAGCGTTGGCTTCGAGAGGAGGAGGTGCCGCGAAACCCTAGTCGCCTTCTCCTCTCTGACTATTTTATTTCGTTCGTTTATTTTGAACGTGAATGACAAAATGAATAAGAGGGAGAGGCCTTTGTCATATAATAAAGGTGAAGGGGAATAGATTTGTTAATGGGCCAAGCAATAATATTAAGCCCATTGAATTTATAAATAGCAAACCATGATAATCAAACACTTTGGTGATATTTAAAACACGATTTGAATCCATTAGAACAACGGATTCGAACACGATAAAAAAATTCATATTTAGGATTTTAAATACGAATAGACGATGTCATATTTAAATAAAATATTTAAATATATTATCGTATAAATGCGGGTTGTTACAGAACTGATACGTATTCCCCACATCTACTAGCGGATTCCCAACACTCACATTGGCTTCTGCATTTTGATTAGCATTAGCCTGACAACCTTGTTTCCTCAAGGTGTTAGGTCGAGCATTTCCATCAGTTGTGGTGCTTCCTCCACCTACATTTCCTCTTCTGTTTCCTGCTTCTGTATCTTCTTTCTCATAAATCTATATACGAGCCTTAGTAAGATATAGAAGAATGGTCTAAGAGAAAGGGGAATTACGTACTTATATATATATATGTATATATATATATATATATCAAATACAAGTACATTACAATCGCGTTAACCCAAACCCCAATCAAATTTTTGATTCATTGGATTACATTTTGAAAATCTTTTAGGTTTTAGTTACTTAAATTTTCATAAACTTGTGCTCTGATACCAACCTGTAACATCCCCCTACTTGGAGGCCCAAAACTAACGGCTATGGATGATGCAGTCAACCATAGTTATTAATCCTTGGCGACCAAATATGGTAATGTTAGATAAATTGATATACTAGAAACAATGGATATGGAAAATGTTTAAAATTTCAAAACAACTGTCATATTCCATTCCAAACTCATTTCAACTTTCTTTACATAATCCCACAACGTTAACCACATTCAGAAAAATATAATTATTACAATATACACCAAGAGCGACATATTAAGATGCCCCCTTGCTGATCAGAGCATATAATAGGCAATAAACAACTTTGCCTTAACAAAACAACATAGCGGAATCACATGAAAGAGAACTTAAATGACTACATGCCTTTTGCACGACTCTGAAAGGTTTTTCGTCTTAAGAGGTGCTTGAAAACCTCAAATCTCAAACTACTCAAAATCAATTGAGTACCCGAGAGTTTAAGGGGAAAACATAAACTTCGAGTCAGACATAAAGCCTGGTATGAATAATAATATACCGTCTTAAATCATTTAGATATCTAGTAAGACCACATCGCTTAGCAGAACGGGTTTCTCCTCATAATATCTTAAAATCTCTATAAAACATTTTCTGTGCCCTTGCATCCACAATGGTTAATTCAATTCAAAATATTATTATGTGATGATACACAAAACAATTGAACCAATTCTGGATTACCCATCCCCAATTCATTTTGGCTATTTGTCATAATTATAGTTTCTAGGCTTACTATTAACCTAATAGTTTTCATGGGCTAACTAATAACCGGTTAAACTTTTGAGGACTCTCTGCCCAATTATATAGTTGTCATGGAATTACTATGAACCTATTGGTAACTCCAATATCATTTCTTTTATCCTAGTTTTCATGGGCTGATTAGGAACCTATTGACTAATAGTCAATATCTTTCTGTTACCCTAGTTTTCATGGGCTAACTAGGAACCTATTGACTATCTGTCAATATTTCATTTTATTATCCGAATATAGTTTTCATTGGCTTACTATAAACCTATCTATCTGACATCTTTAATTATACATAGTTTTCATAGGCTAACTATGAACATATTGGCCCCTGCCAATATCTTTTCCCTTACACAGTTTTCATAGGCTTACTGTTAACCTATTGCTCCTGCCAATATCTTTTATTTATTCTCTACTAGGTCAGCCCAACTGGTTATTCTACCTTTTCCAACGTATAGTTTTTGGATTCATTATAAAGTGAATATATACATATATGAAGAAGCAAATAATATAACTTGGTTAATTCCCTTAACCCATTTATACTTCTTCATAAGTTCCATTTCAAAATACTTTGTTTATTAATATGCCATGATTTTGCTTTTAAATAAGATTGGTTGTTTTGGAAACTATAATTTTGAAACCTTCGAAACCTTGCATTTGACCTCACTGGATTACCTACTTCGAAAGCATATATCTCTTTTCAAAACATTAGGCTTCTGCCTTTTTAAAACACTTCTGAATCCTTGTTTTGAAACCTTTCTAATATAATAAAGCGTTGCTTATTAATTATTAGAAGCATAGCTTTGAAACCATTGGAAGTATCTCTTCCTAAAGCATTGAAAGTCCACCTTTTGACACCATTGGGTTTATCTTTTAAAATATCATTTGGGTCAAAGCAAATATAAATGAAAGTATCCCTTTCGAAATCATTCTTTACTATATAAAAATGTTGGGGAATTTATGACGGCGTCGAAACCATCTCTTTCGACAGAGTCGAAAGCATACATTTAAAATATTGAAGGATAGCTTCGAAATCCCTTTTGAAACCATTGCCTTTGAAACCCATAACCCTTTTGAAAGCATTTAGTAAGTGGCTTAATATAGTTTTAAAACAAAAAATACCTTTCGATAGTATTGATGACGTCAATACACTCGAAAGGTACAAGAATCGACGGTAGGGCTTCGACTAGGTCGAAACCCCTTCTTTTGAAAGAATTGATTTATAATTAAAGGAACTCCTTCGAAACCTCTTTTTCTTTTAAAACAAACATGGAAACCCCTTCGAAAGCCATTATAAACTTCTTTCAAAAACATTTGTATCGACTAAGTCGAAAGCTGTAACGATCTCGAATTTTGAATCAAATTTAAATTAATAATTAATGTAAATTTTGGACTAAATTTTGAAGTTATTTAAAGTTTACCTTAAAATTTGAATTTGAAGATTGTATTTGTATTTAAATAAATAAATGACTTACAAAATGTTGATATATAAAACTTTAAAACAAAATAAATAAAACCAATAAATAAATATCACTTATATTAAATATAGGACTTTATTCATATCACAAGAAACAAAATACATTTGAAAATGTATAGTGTGAAACATAACAAAGAGACAAACTAGATACAGAGTATAAATATAAAAAACAAAACAATGGAAAAATCTCTGGTCACAAATATATTAAGATCTTCCAGTGCAAACAAAATCTAAGAACATACGAAAACCATATGAGAATGATAGTGTGTATAAACAAATAAAGTAAAATATATATTTGTACATGGCCAATTTAATGCAGCCTCCCAGCAAAACCAAAGCAAAGAAAAAGCATCTGCCTATTGTACAAACCAAAGAAAATATCTCTGAATTTATGTTGTACAAATACACCTCAACTTGTACAAAATAATAACCCTGTAACTTCATCTTTCATATATCATCTTTTCCCTCTCAGTTTCGTTTATTTCAAACTAAATATACACTCAAGCATAAACAAAGATTGGATAAGTATGGAATGGAATAAGTAAACACATAAGTATGCAAAGAACAAATGAAGACAACATCACTTCAGCCACAAAATTATCTTCATGTACATGTACAACCGAAATAAAAGAATAAGTATATTGTACAACATAATAAATGCAAGCACGAAATGTATCTATCAGCCTCCATTTCTCTGATCTATGTTGTACAAACAATATTTTATCCTTTGTACAAAATAACATTACCTGTACAAGTTCTATCACCACTAAACCCAATTCATTTATATCAGCCTTCAACTCTTAATTCGTCCATAAGCTAAGGCAAAAAAAATCTAAAGTAAAAAAAAAATCATCTTAAAACTGAAACAAAGATTCAACAACAATTCAAATCAACTCAAACCAGATATTCAAGAAAAAGGATTCCAGATTTAAACTTTTCAAAGCCTGTTTTCAAATTCATGATGCTCTGTTCTTTCTCTTCTAAACAGGTGAGTAACACTTTAAAAATTTAAGTATGTGAATTTGGTTGCATGATGAAAAATCTGGAATGTTATGCTTTATATATATATATACATACTTTTTTCTGAGTATACATATGTATGTTTGGACGATTTTGTATTATGTTCCTCTCTGCTTTATATTATAGAGTTTAATTTAAATTCAAACTTCTCTTCTTTCACCTCTGATCTCTGATAGGCTCTAAATTCCAGCAGATTCAGTTTGTTTAAGTAATGAACTAGGATATAAAAATAGTATAAACATGTGTATATCTATATAGTGCCTGGAACCTAGATTTTTTTTACAGTAAAAACCATTTATTCCAGAAAAATCAAAGCTTTTAATTTTATAAATGGACTTTGGAATCTGATAGGGGTTACGAATTGATGAATTTTGATAACTAAATCTTGATTTTTAAATAAGTAGATTTCAAGCAATTGCATGATGATCATAAAACCTATTTCTATAAATTTCCGATGATCCACGATGAGATGGTGATCATGGTCATTTGTAAAGTTAGTTGGAGCACCAGGGATCAATAAAAAAATGTAAATTGAATTTATAAATGATCGAGTGACTGGGATGATGGAAATTTAGGGTTTAACGTGAAGTTTGGGTTCGGCATGATTCTCGTGCTCGTGTGGAGTCAGTGATGGATCGAGTTTGATGATACTCATGGAGGTGGTAGAGGAGGCGTTGACGAAGCGATGACCGGAGTTTCGAACATTCCGATGATCCTGATGTCGAGAACGAGGGGTTTCTTTTAGATGTGGATCTGGGTTTTATTTCGATCGAACTGCTCGATTTTTATACGTGGGGGTTCTTGACGATTTGGGTGGTCGGAGTTGTTGCTAGGGTTGTAGGCGACGTGTTGGGGTGCTCGACGATGACCGGAGCGTCGCTGGTCAGTGGTGCACGTGCACGCGTGAAATTCGTGCATCTGGGTTTGTGAAGGCTGGGGGAAGAAGAGGAGGACTCGGGTTGTTCTCGAGTTTTATGCGAATTTGCTCGAAGTGGAGTTCGAGTGAGTGGGAATGAACGACAGTTTTAAACTTTAACAAAAAAAAGAAAAAAAAAGAGGAAATCTGAGGAAGAAGAAGTGGCTCGAGGGAAGACTCGGGGAATTCAGCAGTTTTCTCGAGTATACCTTCGGGGACGTGAACGTTAACTTTCCAGTTTTAACTTAAAACATAAATATAAGTCCCTTTCTATTTAAATAAAAACAAGTCTTTATATAATGAATGTTTTAATAACTGATTTATGAGTTGTATGTTTTATGTTACTTAACTTATTGAAATGAACTCTTAAGTTAATTTAAAACTTAATTTAGAAATGTATTTAAGTGATGAGTAAAAGGACAAAATGTTTAAAGTTTATGTTAATAATGGTTAAGAAATTAATAAAAGATAATGGTTTATCTTATAGTAATTGAGTTAATTAAGTTATAAAAGTAATTAGGAATAATTAATCAGTTTAATTAATCAATGATTAAGGATATATAAATAAATAGTTAAGATTTTAAAATTTATTAATTAAAGGTTAATTACTTAATGTAAGCAATTAAGGGAAAATCAATTAACGAAAGTAGTTAATGGATAATTACTCAATGAAATTAATTAAAGGATAATTAATTAAGGGATAATTAATTAATATAAGTAATTAAAGGTAATCAATTACTTGAAGATAACTACTTAATTAAAGGTAATTTAATGATTAAAATTGATCAATGAAATGATTAAAGGACAATTAATCAAATGATTTGAAATTAATTAATGTTAATTGACCATGATTGATGACTTATCTGATTTAAATTAATCAGATAATTAATTGAGCTCACTTATGGATGTTTGGATTCTATTGAATGTGAATTGTTTGATATCCTTGATATGTGATGCTTTGTGATATACCCTGATTTGAGTTGTGACCTGTGATGTAATTTATTATCTGTGATATATATATATATATATATATATATATATATATATATATCTGTGATCTGTACGATAAGCGTTATAGTTTGTATTGCTTATCAACTATATTTCTGTATTTTAATCTGTGATGATTGAATGATGTTGCACTATTGTGTGTGAAACCCCTAGACTACACCATACACACACAAATATGGATTTCACGTGGAAATCGGTTAAGTCACAGATGATTTAAATTTAATATTTTTGAAATTAAAATTTTAATTTCAATTGATTTTGAAAATGAAATTGGATTAATTATTAAAGCTTTTGAAAAAGGTGTTTTCAAAGATTAAAGTTGTTTTTGAATAACTTGATTTAGTTTTGAAATCCAAATTTGAATTTGAATTCAATATTTGAAATTGAATTCAATGATTGGAAATTTTGATGGTATAAATGTGTTTATATGAAGTTAAACCATTTTAAAAGTAATATTTTGAGAATTTGGATTTAACCCAAGGATTTTAACTCGTATAGATGAATCAGATTTCCGAAATGAAAACTGTTTGTTTTAAAAGAATAAAAGCTTTCAGATAAGAAATGAAATTCCAGTTTAATTAAAAGAATTTCAAGATTGAATTGAAAAAAATGGTTTTTCCAAGTTATGAATGAATTCTTTTTGAAAGCTATAAATTGAATCTGTTTATTTTTAACAGATTTAAAAATGGTGATTTGTTTAACCCATTCGAAATAAAATTGTTTTGAAAGCTGTGAGTTAAATCTTTGATTTAATGAATTAATGAATTAATTAAATTGAAATGGAAATCGATTTGGAAAATCTGTGAATGAATCTTTGTGAATTGAATCTTTTTGTTTAAAAAGATTAAAATGGTAATTTGTTAAACCATTTGAAAAGAAAGTTTGGGTTTAAATTGTGACTTAATTGAAATCCCAATATCCATATATTTTTAAATATTGCGCTCACTACCTGTGATGTCCCAACCTAAATTGAACCCTCTTTCGACAATTTGAACCCTCTTTCGACAATTTCATCCAGTTAGCTTGGTCCCAACCTGTGATGTCCAATTCCGCAATCGCCAGAGTTGTCTCCAAACTCCGTTCAATCAGAAAGATCATCAAACCTTGGGCCAAAAATATTTGGGGTTCCCTCCGCTCGCGCATTTCCTCCACTCAAGATGCTATCCTAGAACTCAACATCCTCGAAGAATCCCGGCCCCTCACTCCAACCGAACATTCTCAACTGAATACATTAGAAACCGAGCTCGATAGACTAATCAAACAAGAGGAAATTGGATGGAAGCAAAGATCCAAAGCCAAATGGTTAGAGGAGGGAGACAGGAACACCTCCTTCTTCCATCGTATGGCCAACGGCAGACGCAGATCTATCAACATCTCGGAACTAGTGCTTAACAACTCTAGCTTCACCGAATCGTCTGACCACCTCCGCCTCTTCACCGACTACTACCGTAGCATTCTAGGCCAAGCTTCTCAGGCACTACCCCCCATTGAATGGAACCTCCTATACCCATCCTGTCCCCCAATTTTTGTCGACCACCCTTTTTCCGAAGAGGAGGTGTGGGCCGTGCTTAAGGACTTGTCAGACGATAAGGCCCCGGGCCCGGATGGTTTCGGCCCATATTTTTTTAAACGATATTGGGAAACCATCAAAACCGACATACTAGATATGTGCGAAGAATTCCAAGTCAACCCCTCTTCAATTGCTCGCCTCAACTACGCCAACATCATCCTCCTCCCCAAATCCCCAGGCGCCAACACCCTACCCGCTTTCAGACCAATCAGTCTCCTAAACACCACTTTCAAAATCATCACAAAGGTTCTTGCCAATAGACTCCAAGCAGTCATCGACCCTCTGGTAGGGGCGGAACAGTCTGCCTTCATACAAGGCAGAAACATTTTAGATTGTGTCGCTGCCACCCAAGAAGTTGTCTCCTACTGCCATAGAACATCAACCCCTGGAACCCTTCTAAAATTAGATTTTTCCAAAGCCTTTGACACAGTACACTGGGACTTCATCTTAGACCTTATGAAGCATAGGGGTTTCCCGACAAAATGGTGTGGGTGGATTGAAGCGATACTCAACACAAGTATCTCATCCATCTCAATCAATGGCTCTACTAGTGGTCACGTTAAATCAGCTAGGGGTCTAAGACAAGGGGACCCGCTCTCTCCCCTAATCTTTGTCTTGGTAGCGGATGTGCTCAACCAGATGATCAAGCTTGCCGCGTACAACGATCTTTTTAAAGGTATCCAGCTTCAAAACTCAGATTTAGCTGTGTCTAACCTTCAATTTGCAGATGACACGATCCTATTCGCTTCCACCGACACCAACCACATCCATTGCCTCAAGGTTGCGCTATATGTCTTTGAAACAATTTCTGGCCTCTCTATCAATTTCAACAAAAGCTCCGTCATCATGCTCGGCAACTCCGCTAACCTCGGTCCTACAATATCATCCCTGCTCAATTGCAACCTAGCCTTATTCCCCATTTCCTATCTAGGCATCCCCATCCGCCCATCCAATCTCCACCGCGCCGACTGGCTTCCCCTCATTTCCAGAATTGAATCCAGACTCTCAACCTGGAAGGCACACTCGTTATCCTCTGCAGGTCGTCTTGTCCTAGTCAAATCGGTCCTATCAGCTATCCCCTCATACTGGATGTCCTTCCTCAAGCTTCCATCCTGGGTCATCAAGAAAATTGACTCAATCAGACGCTCGTTCCTTTGGAACGGAGGCAACGCAAAATGTTTGGTCAACTGGAATACGGTGTGTTTACATCGCAATCATGGTGGGTTAGGGATTACTGACCTTCGCACATTCAATCAGGCGTTGCTGTCCAAATGGCTTTGGAGATTACTTACACCTGGAAATTTCATCTGGAAATCGTGGATCTTATGTCAGCATTATCATTCAAACCCTCACTTGGCACTCCACCTCACCACCCGATCCCACCCATCCCCTTTCTGGTCGGGGGTCCTTCAAACCCTACCTAGAGTCAGAGCACTGTTTCAGGTTAAAGTCGAAAGCGGCAACAGGTGCCTATTCTGGTTAGATACCTGGTATGGACAATTGCCCCTCGCTAAACTACTACCCAACCTCTTCTCACACGCCGCCCTCCCCAATGCAACAGTTGAAGATTATCTCACCCTAGGCCCCGATCACCTTTGCCCACCTTCCATCTTTGATGCAGATCTAGTTCCTGAACTTCTCTCCGCCACAAATATCCTCCTGTCGATCCGCCCTTCCAACAATCAAGACCTCTTTCTCTGGGCCCTTGCACCTTCCAAAGGATTCTCAGTCGCCTCCTGTTATCAATACCTAATTCACCCCGGTCGCCTTTTCTCCTTCCCCAGGGTTTGGCATTGCAACCTTCCACCTCGTATAGCCTTTTTCCAATGGTGCCTAATTTCTGGCAGAATTAATACCAAAGACAGACTCAACAGACTCAACATCCCCATTGATCCGCGCTGCGTCTTTTGTTCAACTCAGAACGAATCAGTAACTCACCTTTTCTTCGAATGTGATTTCTCTTACTCAATTTGGGCTGCAACTAGTGCCTATCTTCTGGGGTTTATCCCCAGCGTGACCTCCTACTTCGAGTATTGGCAGTTTAATCAGCAGAGTTTGCTGATGGACACCTTCATATCAACTTTTAGCTGGTGCATTTGGAAAGAGAGGAATGCCCTTGTATTTGGGAAACCAACACACCACTTCGAGGGAACCTGTAGAACTATCACTGACATTTTCTCCTCTATAACAGGTCAATGTCACTCTGCGCCTTTCCGCCTGAGTCTACCGCAGTGCAGCGTCCAGCCAGTAGAATCCCAGGGAAGCACCACTGCATCTCCGGAGAGGTAGTCTTAGTCTACAGGGGGATATCACGTACTACAGTTAATATGTAATAGTCTATGATACTCTAGTATTACTATTATAGTTTTGTTGTTTCACACCTATTTTTTTGGCCATCGATCGGGCTTGTCGATCGACCTCTTCAGTACTATATAATATAACTATTTAACCGGCTGTGTAGTTTCACGCTACACACCCGTCACTCTCAAAAAAAAATATTGCGCTCACTATTCGGGTTAGCCGGAAAAAGACCTTTGTGTCATATAACCCATTCCAAATAAGTGATACGTCGTATATGGATAGCAATTGAAGACCGGTGATGAAGACCGGATATTCAAGAGAACGAAAGGATAACTCGTCGATTGTCTCTGCATTGGGTAGCTCCTGGAATAGAGATCCCCTAAGTGATGGGAAATCCGATCGGGATTGTGAATACCCGGAATTGCAAGGGCTTCGTAAGAAGTGCCTTCGGTTCTGTTCGAACCCGAAACAGACTTGTATGGTTACATGTTTGACATTACACTTTGAGATATAAAGTAGATTTCTTTCAAATACATTTCTATTGGTGGCGGAGAATTTATTCTCTTAGCTTAACACCCTTTTCTTAGACATACGAGCTCAGAGGTTATGTAGTTGAAGGTTATCAGCGATATACTCCCAATTTGGTAATGTGACATGCTGAGTGTTGCTGTGTGATGATCATTGTTTGATCATTTGTGATATGATCATTTGTTTGATCATTTATCTTTGTGATCATTACTTTGATCATCTGTTGACCCAAAGCATGGCTTTGTGCCAAAGCGTAGCTTTGTGGACGAGACTTCGTCGAACCTCACACCCCGGAATGGTCGAAACAGGAAAGATGCAGCAAGGTTATTGGGGGTAGCGCCCTTAGGGTATGTACATTTCCTTCTGGATAGAAGTGGTATCATGGTATGGAGCCCAGATACTTAACTTATGTGGATATCGCAAACATATATATATCTTACTTTGTGATTTGTTGTTGGGGCCCCGGTTAAAGGTTGGTTACAACCGGGAGATGGCATACTCGTGTCAGTAGTTACCCAGTTAGGGGTAACCCGGCCTTGTGTTGGAAGAGATCCGGTTAGGTTCTTGGGACGTCCTTCTAGAGGTGTGTCCATGTGGCAATGGGAAGTTCCTTAGCCTGACCATTGATGGAAATCCAAAGAAACAATACGAGCCTTGTACGGTATTAGTTGTAGAACCTGTCATTTAAAATGGCAGCTATAGCAGGCATAATATAATGGTACCTATGCTGGCTAAGATTTATATTGTACTTTTGAAATGTTTTCCTCACTATGCACTAATAATAATATCCCAAAATGATTTGTTTTGTGTAGTAAGCATCTTTGACTAACATAAGAAGAAATCTCCTCCAAGTCTGTGTTTGCATTGTGTGTGTGGTGGGAGGTCTTATGGTAGTTTCATTTTCCAAAAGCATTGCGAATTGACTTTAAAATTCTTTTGCTATTTGTTTTTAAAGATAAACTATTTTTGTTGCTCACACCAGTCCCATGACTGATCCGGAGTTTATTGTTTCTTTCCTAAACTCTAGGTGCTCAAAATTTTTCTACACGGGCAGTCTAGAGTTGGGTTTTACAGATAGTCAAATTAGTAGATTTTCTGGAGCTAGTTCAGTCTTTGGATATGGACTGCACTTGCTTATCTTTGTGCATCGTTATTGGGAGTACGAGCTACTGTTGGAGTTCTCTCTTGAAGACTATTTTAGAGTTATTTATTCCGCTGCTGATGTTATCATTTTTCTTTTCCGCTACTATTTATTTTATCATATCTCTGATGTATATTGATATTCATTGTATCATTCTTTTGTAACAGATATTGTATATCAATGTATTATTCTTTTATTCTGCTGTGTTATTTACTTAACTATGTTATAAGCTCCGGCGACTCGGATTTGAACGGTCGAATCTATGGCATGCGAGTACGATGTAAAGTATGGATGTCGATTTTTGAGCGCGAAAAATTCAAGGACGTTACAAAAGCTTAGTAAAATAAAGGCAGGCGCTTATCTTTTCAAAACAAACTAAGGTAACGACCCTATCGGAAGCTATGCTTTCGACACCATACCTTTTGCCTTTCTCCAATCCACTACGTATCACCTAGATGATAACCTGTGTATTAAATTTAGCTTAATAGGTTTCGACATAGTTGAAGGCGAAAGGAAAGGGGCGAAAGGTACTCTAAATAGAGGCGGAATCTGTTTTTCTGGATTAAATACTAAATTAAGTAACTTATATAAACTAACCTGCATACATGTAAATTTCTTATTGGTTGCCTTTACTTTTCCCATGCTTTTCAAAACTAACCGCCTTTTTATTTTGGATAAGTACCAAGCTTAAACTTTTACAAATAAAACCTTTCTCATTATTTATACGTAAATCATTTTGATCCTCTTCTCAAAATAATTTATTTTGTATATCAAATCACTTAAGATAAATAACCAAAAATCATAGAAATTTACTTTGATCATGTTATCTAACATATCAAAATTTCAAACCCAAATTCTCAATATATTTTCTAGAATAAATTTATAAACCCAACGTGCTATAATTTCATTCAAAAATTCATAATAATATTTCCAAAGCTTGTAAAATTATCAAACCGAAAACCCAACACTAAAATCATATTTTGCATATCATATAATTTTTCAATGACATCTAAACATCAATATCACACAGTTTTGATCTAAAACCGTATGAACCTTTATTTAAACAACCTTGTTTAAATTTAAATAAACCACAATTCAAGCATATCATCATCAAACATCATATATACGAATTTAAACTTAAATCTAAAATATAAATTTAAGAAATAGAGATGGAAATTATCATTCACCTTATTCTTTGATAAGGAAACTAGATTGAGATGAGTTTGATTCCCCTTTTTTAATTATTTTTCTTTTCTTTGAATTTCCTCTTCTTCTTTTACTATCAAAGGTCGGCTTTCTTTCTTCTGCTTATGTTTCTTGTTTTTGAGAAAATGATAATGAGTCTCAATGGCTTAAGAAATAAACATATATATACATATAAGGGTAAAGTTAGGTGTAGCTAAATCCCATCATACCCTTATATAACTTAATTAATCTTTAAACCATTCTTTAGCACGGTTGAATTAATAAGCACGGAAACTTAATTTTATTCAAATCTAAATCCTCTTATCACTTAATATTTACATTATTCTATTTAATTTATCTAATTAAATATCCTGAATAATGTTATTTAAAATTAGGGGTGTTACAAGTTTCGAAGGGGTTACCTTCAAGGATTTCGAAAGGGTGTTTAAAGCTTTTAAACATAGGTTTCAAATGTAGTTAATAGGCAATATAACCTATATGATTTAAGTTAAAAAGGGGTTTTATCTTATTTTGGAAGGATAGCAAATCCTCATTAAAATTTATCAACATTATTTTGAGTAAAGTATATATATCATGGCAAAATGGCTTAGAGTAAAGCTAAAAATATATTTTCCTTGTATATATATGATTTGAAGGACTAAATTATTTTGAAAAGGTTTTCAAGAAAAATTTAAAGGGTGGTTAACCATAAGAAATGATTTCGGATGGTTAGTCCATTTTGTAGGCAGTCAGCCTAGATTTCGGACAGTTAGTCCATTTTAATCCGGACAATTAGTCCAGTTAGCGGCACTCAGCCTTGTTTTATGGACAGTTAGTCCATCTTAGCATAATGGACTTTTCTATTATGTTGTTGGAAGATAGCTCACATTTTACCTATTTTACGGACAGATAGTCCATTTATTAGCATAAAGGATACTGCTATTTTGATATAATCAGTTTGATTAACCAGTTTGGTTGTAGGAAAGGAATTTCCAAATGTATACGTTTTGAAAAGGATATTAGTGAGGGGAAACCCGTTCCACTAAGCGGCGCGATCTCACTTAATATCAGTAAACAGAGATGTAACAGAATTATTCACACCAGGCTTTATGTCTGACTCGGAGTTTTTGTTTCTCCTTGAACTCTCGGGTGCTCAAAATTGATTTGAGTAGGCTGAGGGTTATTCAAGTTTTAGTCTTTTGGTGAATAAAGCTTCCGAAGACGAGCAGGTGGCTGACGGATAGCTAATTAGGATCGTAGATTATTATGTTTGATTTCGTTGTGTATTAAGTTAGCTATTACTATATTTCTTTGATCATCCAAGGGGGCATCGTCATATGTCGCTCTTGGCATATTATTGTAAATTATATTTGATCAATGCCTGGGAAACATTTTGGGATTTGTAACTTGGATATGATATTAATTTGAAATGTAATCTGTAGCATGTTGTTTTTTGAAAATCTATGATTTTGTTCATATTTAAGTGCTTTTGATATTATGGATACCATTAACATAGCCGTATTTTATCACCAGAAGTTAATACTATATATGACTGCATAAAATATTAAGGTCGTTCAGGCTAGAATGAAGGAGGCTTAGTCTAGGTAGAAAAATTATGCAGACAAGAGACGGAAAGATCTAGAGTTCTCAGTTGGAGATCAGGTTTTCGTCAAAGTGACACCGATGAAGGGTGTGATTAGGTTTGGAAAATCGAGGAAGTTATCACCGAGATTCATTGGACCTTTTCCTATTGTTGAGAGGATCGGTAAATTCGCATATAGGGTTGAGTTACCGAGCAGTTTGGCTGGAGTCCACGATGTTTTTCATGTTTCGCATATCAGAAAGTGTGTTAAAGACTCGAAGACTACTATTGTACCGACAGAGCTAGATGATTTAGTGGTAGAATCGGATATGACTATAGTGAGGATGCCTATTCGTATTGTTGCGAGAGATGAGAAAAGGCTTAGAACCAAGACGGTCAGATTAGTCAAAGTCCAGTGGAGTGATGATAACAGGAACTATACTTGGGAGGTTGAGAGCAGGATTATAGATACTTATCCTGACTTATTTGATGGTATGTTTTATATCATTGTTCGATTTTTTGTATACATTATCGTAATTTCGAGGACGAAATCCTTTAAGGATAGGAGTCTGTAACACCCCGGATTTTTGGTAACATTATTTAGAATATTTAATTAGCTAAATAAAATAAAATAATGCATTGATTAGGGGATTGAAATTTGAATTTAATTAAAATGTAGCCGTGCCATTTAACAATGAATTAAAATAAGAGTTAAATTGAAATAGAAGAGGGGTAAAATAGGAAAGAGGCCATTCCTATATCCTCCAAACCATAGCCGTGTATAATTTACATGTTCATTTCATTTCAAAATTTTGAAGACTCAAGGCCGGCCACCATTAATAAGGAAAAGGGGAAAAAGAAAGAAGATAAGCTAGGAAGAAGCTTAAGCAAATCAAGTCTACTCATATCTCAATCTCTTTAATCACAAAGGCTAAGGTAAATAATGTTTACATCTCATTTTTGATGGTGTTTTAGGTTTTAAGATGATTTGCGAATATTTTGCAATGATTTGCCATGTTTTTGAATGATGGAATGAATATATATACTTGTTGATAAATTATGGTTTTTCATAATGAATTTATGATATGTTTTAGGATGAAAACCCTATAAAATGGCATCCAAATGCCTTGCGAATTTTTAAGAAGATCATAAATGATATTTTGGAGATGGGTTTCAATTTTTGGATTTTTCTGAATTTTCGTGAAATTAATATGAATTTTCTAGTAAAGAAAATGGTATTTTAGGTTATAAATTATTTACGGGTAAATAGTTAATTGTTTGGGTCTGAAATTTTTATATGTTAGAAAACATATCTAAAATGATTTTCTGGAATTTTTCCTGATTTTTCCTAAAGAGTTTTGATAGGTATAAAGTTATTTAAGGCATGGGACTTAAATATTCTATATATTTTAAAATGGAGAAGGGGCTTTTAGTAAATAATTTGAATTTGTTAATTTTGAAAAATGGCAGCACTTTTGAAAAAGTAATATGGCAACCAATCAGATTTAGACAAATAAGGCAGTTAGGTACAAAGAAATAGTTTAAAAGTACAAATAAATACGTTTTTCACTGTTTCATCTCCTTCGACACCAGGTTCCGCCTCCATACTATCATCTTCGACACAGTCATAACCAATGCATATGGTATCATGCAACTGGTACGTAATGAATTGGATGTAGGCGAAAGGTATAAGGTTGAAACCATGGGGTTTCGGAAGGGTTGAAGCTTTACTATAGTTTTAAAGAAAAATGCGTCTGCTTGCTTTCGACTAAGATGCTTTCGACTTGGTTTGGTTTCGACTAGGTCAAATGGTTTAAAAGAATGGTTTCGCTTGGGTTGTATCTTTGTTTTAACTGAATGCTTTCGACTAAGTTGAAACACCTAGCTGCCGCCTTTTTAACATTTGACTCACTAGGTTTCGAAAGGGTTGTTTTGTTTTAGAAAATTTTGTCCGCCTCTCCAATGCTTTCGAAGGGATGGTTTCGACAACATCACTTCATTACTTAGGAAATGGTTTCGACACAGATGCTTTCGACTTAAATGTTTTTAAGACCCTTTTTCTATGTTTGAAGTAAAACCCAAAATGGTTTCGAAAGAGATAGTTTTAAATGGTTTCGAAACATATGCTTTCGACTTTAATGGGTTTCTGATCCTTTTGCTCTACTTGAAGGCAGAATCCAAATGGTTTCGGCCGAGACGTTTTCAAACGGTTTTGACTAAGACGTTTTCAAAGGGTTTCGAAGGTGTTAACTTTGAATGGTTTCGAAAGGTTTCCACATGTTTTAAATTGAACCCAAAGTGCTTTCGAAAGTATTGAATTTTGAAGCTTTCGAAAGGTTTTAGTGAATGGTTTCGAAAGGGGTGGTTCCTCAGGGATTCGACAGAGTTGAAAAAGAAGGTTTTTCCTATGTTTTTGAAAGGCAAGGTTTTAAAGGTTTTAGAGGAGCATGTCTAATGTTTTAAAGCTTTCGAAGGAAAGACTTTTATTGGTTTTGAAAGAGTTGCTTTCAATGGTTTCGAAGGGATCGCCTTCAAGTGTTTCGAAAGGGTGTTTAAAGGTTTTAAACATAGGTTTCGAATGTATTGAATATGCAATGTAGCCAAAATGTTTAAGTTAAAATGGGGTTTTAACTTATTTTGAAAGGATAGCTAATACTCGTTAAAATTCATCAACATTATTTTAAGTAAAGTATATATATCATGGAAAAATAGCTTAGAGTAAAGCTAAAGATATATTTTTCTTATATATATGATTGAAGGACTAAATCATTTTGAAAAGGTTTTCAAGAAAAATTTAGAGGGTGGTTAACCCTAAAAAATGATTCCGGACAGTTAGTCCATTTTGTAGGCAGTCAGCCTAGATTTCGGACAGTTAGTCGATTTTAATCCGGACAGTTAGTCCAGTTAGAGGCAGTCAGCCCAGTTTTATGTACAGTCAGTCCATCCTAGCATAACGGACTTTTCTATTATGTTTTGGACAGATAGTCCTTTTGTTAGCATAACAGACTTTGCTATTATATTGTGGGCAGATAGCTCACATTTTACCTGTTTTACGGACAGATAGTCCATTTATTAGCATAAAGGATATTGCTATTTTGATATAATCAATTTGATTAACCGGTTTGGTTGCAGGAAAGGAATTGCCAAATGTATACGTTTTGAAAAGGGTATTAGTGAGGGGAAACCCGTTCCACTAAGCGGCGCGGTCTCACGTAATATTAGTAAACGGAGATGTAACAGAATTATTCACACCAGGTTTTATGTCTGACTCGAAGTTTTTGTTTCCCCTTGAACTCTCGGGTGCTCAAAATTGATTTGAGTAGGCTGAGTGTTATTCAGGTTTTAGTCTTTTGGTGAATAAAGCTTCCGAAGACGAGCAGGTGGCTGACGGATAGCTAATTAGGATCGTAGATTATTATGTTTGATTCCGCTGTGTATTAAGTCGGCTATTACTATATTTCTTTGATTATCCAAGGGGGCATCGTCATATGTCGCTCTTGGCGTATTATTGTAAATTATATGTGATCAATGCCTGGGAAACGTTTTGGGATTTGTAACTTGGATATGATATTGATTTGAAATGTAATATGTAGCATGTTGTTTTTTGAAAATCTATGATTTTGTTCATATTCAAGTGCTTTTGATATTATGGATACCATTAACATAGCTGTATTTTATCACCAGAAGTTAATACTATAGATGGCTGCAAAAAAGATTAAGGTTGTTCGGGCTAGAATGAAGGAGGCTCAGTCTAGGTAAAAAAATTATGCAGACAAGAGATGGAAAGATCTAGAGTTCTCAGTTGGAGACAGGTTTTCGTCAAAGTGACACCGATGAAGGGTGTGATTAGGTTTGGAAAATCGGAGAAGTTATCACCAAGATTCGTTGGACCTTTTCCTATTGTTGAGAGGATCGGGAAATTTGCATATAGGGTCGAGTTACCGAGCAGTTTGGCTGGAGTCCACGATGTTTTTCATGTTTCGCATATCAGAAAGTGTGTTAAAGACTCGAAGACTACTATTGCACCGACGGTGCTAGATGATTTAGTGGTAGAACCGAATATGACTATAGTGAGGATGCCTATTCGTATTGTTGCGAAAGATGAAAAAAGGCTTAGAACCAAGATAGTCAGATTAGTCAAAGTCCAGTGGAGTGACGATAACAGGGACGGTACTTGGGAGGTTGAGAGCAGGATTATAGATACTTATCTTGACTTATTTGATGGTATGTTTTATATCATTGTTCGATTTATTGTGTACCTTATCGTAATTTCGAGGACGAAATCCTTTAAGGATGGGAGTCTATAACACTCCGGATTTTTGGTAACATTATTTAGAATATTTAATTAGCTAAATAAAATAAAATAATGTATTGATTAGGGGATTGAAATTTGATTTTAATTAAGGTGTAGCCGTGTCATTTAACAATGAATTAAAATAAGAGTTAAATTGAAATAGAAGAGGGGTAAAATAGGAAAGAGGTCATTCCTATATCCTCCAAACCATAGCCGTGTATAATTAACATGTTAATTTCATTTCAAAATTTTGAAGACTCAAGGCCGACCACCATTAATAAGGAAAAGGGGAAAAAGAAAGAAAATAAGCTAGGAAGAAGCTTAAGCAAATCAAGTCTACTCATATCTCAATCTCTTTAAGCACAAAGGCAAAGGTAAATAATGTTTACATCTCATTTTTGATGGTGTTTTTAGTTTTAAGATGATTTGCGAATATTTTGCAATGATTTGCCATGTTTTTGAATGATGGAATGAATATATATACTTGTTGATGAATTATGGTTTTTCATAATGAATTTATGATATGTTTTAGGATGAAAACACTATAGAATGGCATCCAAATACCTTGCGAATTTTTATGAAGATCATAAATGATATTTTGGAGATGGGTTTCAATTTTTGGATTTTTCTGAATTTTCGTGGAATTAATATGAATTTTCTAGTAAAGAAAATGGTATTTTGGGTTATAAATTATTTACGGGTAAATAGTTAATTGTTTGGGTCTGAAATTTTCATATGTTAGAAAACATATCTAAAATGATTTTCTGGAATTTTTCCAAATTTTTCCTAAAGAGTTTTGATAGGTATATAAAATTATTTAAGGTATGGGACTTAAATGTTTTATATATTTTAAAATGGAGAAGGGGCTTTTTGTAAATAATTTGAATTTGTTAATTCTGAAAAATGGCAGCACTTTTGAAAAAGTAATATGGCAACCAATCAGATTTAGACAAATAAGGCAGTTAGGTACAAAAGAAATAGTTTAAAAGTACAAATAAATATGTTTTTCACTGTTTCGTCTCCTTCGGCACCAGGTTCCGCCTCCATACTATCGTCTCCGACACAGTCGTAACCAATGCATATGGTATCATGCAACTGGTACGTAATGAATTGGATGTAGGCGAAAGGTATAGGGTTGAAACCATGGGGTTCGGAAAGAGTTGAAGCTTTACTTTAGTTTTAAAGAAAAATACGCCTGCTTGCTTTCGACTAAGATGCTTTCGACTTGGTTTGGTTTCGACTAGGTCGAATGGTTTAAAAGAATGGTTTCGATTTGGTTGTATCTTTGTTTTAACTGAATGCTTTCGACTAAGTCGAAACACCTAGCTGTCGCCTTTTTAACTTTCGACTCACTAGGTTTCGAAGTGGTTGTTTTGTTTTAGAAAATTTTGTCCGCCTCTCCAATGCTTTCGAAGGGATGGTTTCGACAACATCACTTCTTTACTTAGGAAATGGTTTCAACACATATGCTTTCGACTTAAATGTTTTTAAGACCCTTTTTCTATGTTTGAAGTAAAACCCAAAATGGTTTCGAAAGAGATAGTTTTAAATGGTTTCGAAACATATGCTTTCTACTTTAATGGGTTTCTGATCTTTTTGCTCTACTTGAAGGCTGAATCCAAATGGTTTCGACCGAGACGTTTTCAAACGGTTTTGACTAAGACGTTTTCAAACGGTTTCGAAGGAGTTAACTTTGAATGGTTTCGAAAGGTTTTCACATGTTTTAAATCGAACCTAAAGTGCTTTCGAAAGGATTGAGTTTTGAAGCTTTCGAAAGGTTTTAGTGAATGGTTTCGAAAGGGGTGGTTCCTTAAGGTTTCGATAGAGTTGAAAAAGAAGGTATTTCCTATGTTTTTGAAAGGAAAGGTTTTAAAGGTTTTAAAGGAGAATGTCTAATGTTTTAAAGCTTTCGAAGGAAAGACATTTATTGGCTTTGAAAGAGTTGCTTTCAATGGTTTCGAAGGGATCGCCTTCAAGGGTTTCGAAAGGGTGTTTAAAGGTTTTAAACATAGATTTCGAATGTATTGAATATGCAATATAGCCAAAATGTTTAAGTTAAAATGGGGTTTTAACTTATTTTGAAAGGATAGCTAATACTCGTAAAAATTCATCAACATTATTAAAGTATATATATCATGGAAAAATAGCTTAGAGTAAAGCTAAAGATATATTTTTCTTATATATATGATTGAATGACTAAATCATTTTGGAAAGGTTTTCAAGGAAAATTTATAGGGTAGTTAACCCTAAAAAATGATTCCGGACAGTTAGTCCATTTTGTAGGCAGTCAGCCTAGATTTCGGACAGTTAGTCCATTTTAATCCGGACAGTTAGTCCGGTTAGAGGAAGTCAGCCCAGTTTTATGTACAGTCAGTCCATCCTAGCATAACGGACTTTTCTATTATGTTTTGGACAGATAGTCCTTTTGTTAGCATAACGGACTTTGCTATTATATTGTGGGCAGATAGCTCACATTTTACTTGTTTTACGGACAAATATTCCATTTATTAGCATAAAGGATATTGCTATTTTGATATAATCAGTTTGATTAACCAGTTTGGTTGCATGAAAGGAATTGCAAAATGTATATGTTTTGAAAAAGATATTAGTGAGGGAAACCCGTTCCGCTAAGCGGCGTGGTTTCACTTAATATCATTAAACAGAGATGTAACAGAATTATTCACACTGGGTTTTATGTCCGACTCGAAGTTTTTGTTTCCTCTTGAACTTTTGGGTTCTCAAAATTGATTTGAGAAGGCTGAGGGTTAAGTTTTTCAGGTTTTAGTCTTTTGACAAATAAAGCTTCCGAAGACGAGCAGATGGCTGACACATAGCCAATTAGGATCGCAAATTATTATGTTTGATTCCGCTGTGTATTAAGTCAGCTATGACTATATTGCTTTGATCATCCAAGATGACATCGTCATATGTCGCTCTTGGCGTAATTATTATAAATTATATTTGATCAATGCCTGGGAAACATTTTGGGATTTATAACTTGGATCTAATATTGTTTTGAAATGTAATCAATAACATGTTGTTTCTTGAAAATCTGTGATTTTGTTCATATTCAAATAATTTGATATTATGGATACCATTAACATAGCCGTATTTTATCATCAGAAGTTAATACGATAGATGATTGCAGCATCTGTAGCGCTTAGCTTTTGGCCCCTAGATACGGGATGTTACAGGACAATTTTGACTAATTCTTCATCCTAACTTTTCAAAATTGATTGTTTGAGTGACAATCCTGCTGCGTAGATTCGTCTATAAGTAACAAACCACGACATATGAAGAATGACTTCTGGCAAATCAGTATGACTTTTGATCTTTTTAACCGATACTACAATGAACACTGCCAAATTCAAAATCAATTATACTATTTGAATTAAATTGCACTTTGGTTGAAACAGCGATTTCTATAAATAAAAAGTATAAAGTAGATCATAGAATTTGCCAAACGACTATAAAAGTTTTGTGCATACTTTTGATTTCTTACCATTTAATCCGTTTTTCTTTCATTTGAGGTATTATAACAATTTTTTAGCTAACGGTAGCGAGAATGCTTCTAACAAATACAGAGAATACTTTCTAAGGTAAACAAAGGATACTTTTAGGATAATTCCTTTCTGACTCGCGATATTTATCATATTGCATATGTTTCAATAAACACTAACAACATTCCAAAGCAGCATAATCAATTAAATTCGAAATGATTAACATGCACAAAATCGAGTTCAATTTTGCGAAGCAAATTAGTTGTTTCCTTGTTACCTTTCAAATGCACTTGTCAATTATCAAACTACACATAGTAATTACGTGACAAGCTTCTCAAAGCCATATTTGTTTATCAAACTTTTTGGTGAAGAAGCGCTCTCACGTTGAAACATTGACCAAAAGTATATGCAACTTCTAAGTATAAAATGAGTGAATCACATGTAAGATTAATAATCACATGACTACGCAGTGTGGGTTTAGAAATTGGTGCGATTCCACGCCCAACTATACCTGCTATCTCAATCCTATCCATATATAAATATTTAGGAACTACATAAAGATACATGCATGATGCACACACAAGTCTATGCATGCACGTATATAGTGGAAGACACTACCGGAATTAGAAGCAAACCTTGACTCCAAAAGTGCATATTGATTTTTCAATTTGGCACTGTTTGATTCAAATTCATGTAATTCAAGCCACCATATGATCAGTTATTGTACTTTTAATTCACACAGTAGTAGTGGAACTTCTTCTGTCTTTCCTTAACTGATTTTTATAAATGCGGTACATGTTTTCGAGCAAGTGTAATTAAACCTAATTGATTTCATAATTATTATTAAAACTTTACGTATTTGTTTGCTTATTCACATAAATATGTACATTTACACATCCATACCTATCTGATGATACTAAAGTGGGCTAAAGCAACATATATTTTAAGTTTTTAATTATAAACGAATATTTTGGCCCTAATTTACGTTATAAGGTATGTAGAATTATTGAATATTCCTACTAGCGAGGCTATACTTTGAAGACATTTTTATCATTTCATTTGAAATTCTTTAGTTTACCTTTTTACCTTTTTTTAAAAAAAATACTCTGGTTGTCAACAAATTTTGTCTTAGTGGGATATTAGGATTTCATTTCTTTAAATCTTCTTAGTTATTCTTTTAAAATTTTCATGAAAATTAGAATTTCTATTTTTGTTATATTGTTGAATTTTTTTCGTCAAATTTGTTCGAGTTTTCATAATTTATTTTCAAACTTTCATTTAATTTTAAAAAAAAAACATTAATTTACTTTAATTCATTTTTTCTTACATTATGGATGTCTCAACTGTTTCCGATGTCCAATGCTGATAACTTCGTTTTTTGTTATTGTACATAAAAAGGTATATATTTAAATTTTGACTTGGATAATTAACATCGTTTTCGAGAAAGTCGTCTCATATTAGTTAGAATTTACTATGATGTATGACGTTTAAAATAGTTCCTACATTTTAATAATTGAATAAAAACCTATTAGAGTTTATAAAAAACTGGCTTGTATTTATGCTATATATTGCATTTTCATTACCACGGGGTAAAAGGGGTTGGTAAAAGTTAAATCTGGATAAATTTTTAAAATATACCTGCCAAAAAAACTATTGCAACTATAGACTTAGTACACTTCGTTTTCATATGAGTTGCGCATTTATGAAATGCACAAATTGTTCTTTTTAAAAAAAATTAAAGCTTGCACATTCCATAAATGCGCAAATTTTAAAATTGCATCCGTGCATTTATGAAATGTGCAAATGCAATTTCAATTGTAATTTAATTTTTTTTTCAAACGGGGGAATTAATTTAAAGGACAAAAATTTGTATATTTTTAGCCTCAAGAACACGACCTCAATATTTTATCCACAAGAACAAACATTCTTATAAAAATTATTCATAAGGACAAACATTCTTTCAAAATTATTCAAAAAGACAAACATTCTTGCAAAACTACTACCGAACTAAAACTGATACTTAAAAATTGCTACCGATAACTACAAACTGATACCTAAAAACTGCTATCAATAACTAAAAACTGATACCTAAAGAAATTTGTCCTTCAGAGTAAAATACTGAAGGTATGTCCTTGAAGCTAAAATGCTGAGAAATTTTGTCCTTGACAATAATTTCCTGTTATATAAATGCGAAAATTATATTAAAACGAGGACTAGTTTTATAATTAGTTTTCTAATGGGTTTGGATGAATAGGTATTTTTTTTAAAGCATGTTCTATAAATTTGTCCGTCGAATATTTGTTAACCATTTCTACGGCAAAGCGAACTTTTTCATAGTGTGGTTTGATCATGATGATATTTCCATTTCGTCTTAAATTTTCCTGCATCGTCGCAATATTAATTCTTTATATTTATACTTTTCTTCACTTGTTTTAACCGACCAAACCCAAAACTTGTGTTGAAATCTCATAACGTCTTGGTTAAAAAATAATTCGGTTATTCTTTTTTTCACCCAGTATGTACACCATTTTTTTATTCTTCAGGTCTGCAATTTATGCTTTCTATTTTTTCTTTATTTTATATTTGATGGAATATATATATGCACAAAAACTCCACTCATTCCTATACTATATCAAATGAAATTTGTTATATCAATACATGGTTTCAGATTGAGTAGTTTGTTTTTAAAGTAATTTAAACATTATAACAAGAATAACAGTCTCATCCTGTTCTATCAATCTTGATTGCACAAGTATATATACAAAGTTATATTATTTGCACATCGTTATATATTACAGCTATCTCAATAGTTAGTAACCTACCTATATGCTCAAAGCCTGCACCAAATTACCAAATTGTATCAGTGCATCTTGCCATACAAGAGCACCCAAAAATTGTTCATTTATAATCCTACTAACCTTATTCACCAAACCATCAGCTCCTCCATCTAATTTACCAACTTTAGGACACTTCAAAAAACCAATATAAGTCTCTAAATCGTGCACACATGCCGGATTCCTCACCCTAAAAAAATCCAATCCTAACTCAACCCCGACATGCACGTAACAAGAACTCTTCCAGGGAAACCTAAACTTCTCGTTACCCAAAAAACCAGGCATTTTAGTCACCGGATCGTTCACATTCACCACCCTCAAAACCTTAACCCCCAACTCCTCGCACCTTTTCTTAAACCCTAAATTCCCAACCCTAGGCCCTCCGTACGAGTACACGGTTATCGGGCTCTCATCAGGCCTCACCAGCCCTAACTCGGCTAAGTCGTACCCTACCAATGTGGCCAACGAGCTCCCCATGCTATGCCCCGCTAACGTCACACTTAACTCTTCACCTTCGTACATTCTCTTCAGTCTTGACACCTCGGACAACACTTGCTCCCTACAACTCCCACTGTTGAATTTATCACGTCTATCGTTGCTAGTGTACAGCGAAAGAAAGCCCGATTCAACTTGTATTGAATCGGGTTTCGGGTCATTAGGGTTTAGTCTAGCGGGCGTCAACGAGCTCATGAAGTTCGCAATCCACTTGGTGTGGGTCACCGTTCCCCGAAAAGAGATCAATATGTCACGTCTTCCTAGTTTTCGAACTTGTTCGTCGTTTGATACCGCTACATAACCAATCCAATGGCTCTTACACTGACCTAACGGGGATGGCATGTCAATGTCGGGTGTCGCGTATATGTACTTAGTGACTTCGTACCCTGAATTTTGTAGCCCTACCTTTTCAAGCATGGTGGATTTCGAGAACTTGCATTGCAAGTACCTTTTGGAAGTATGATCAAGATCAAAGGCTTGGTAGCATGCTATTACGAATTCTCCATAGCGTACTATTTCTTGTCTTAGAAGAGGGTTTAAGTTAGGGTTTATCAACTCATCCCAATCATTCGAGCCTTGAATCTCTCTCCATTTGGTTGCGAGCGGAGGATTTGGCATGACCTTGGGTGCAACTGTACTGGCTTTCTGGTGTGGCAATATTGCGATGGAAGTGTTAACTTTAAGACGATCGTGGTGTTTATGAAGATGGTTTTTGTGAAGATTGGTTGAGTTTGTAGATGGATGCATTAATGGCGTAGTGATTTTGGAAGCCATGATATAAGTAGCAGTATAGTGTTATGGTCTTTGTGGAGAGAAGGAGATGTGCGCATTTATATATAGATGAGTGTATGTATGTGGACACACGGTTTCTATTTTAAGGTGGTTTTCAAAGTTATATTTTTGGTTGAATATTTGACATATGTAGTAACGCATGTTTAGCGTTCTGCTCTATTTTTTCCTTTGACCGCATATGAAAGGTTTACTTTAATTTTGAAAGCATTACTAAATGGTCGGTTACTTACTTATGTTTGGGATCAAATTTAGTTGCGGCTTAGTTATGTTTCGGGTTTACCAATTATCAAAACGATTGAGTTGACAGTCATGTATACGTACGATATAGTTATTAATTAGCTTTTACTAATTAGAGGAGTTCGCTAATTTGTTTTTTTCTTCGTTTTTCAATTGTCAGCCGACACGCATAACTATAGCTATACACTGGGGTGGTACAAGAAGTTCAAACATGTTTACAGCTTTAACAATACCGTGAAAGATTAATTGATGTAACTGTAAGACAACTACGGGATAAGCACTGGTGTTATGTATTAGAAAGTATAGCACGGAAGTAAGTGGTATTCAAATAAATTAAATGTTGGCCTAGTATTTTCCACATAAGAGGATTTATAGTTCTATACGAAATAGATATACCGAAACCAATGCAGGTGTATAAGGAAGAAGTAGAAGAGCAACAAATTTTGAGATATGTAGATAGAAAATTTGATATCGGAAGTGGGTTATTTTGACTTCAACCAACAAGGTTGGCAAAGAACTTAACCAAAATAGATTGATCTAGCCACCGTTGAAGCACGGTTAACTATCGATCTTGAAGCACTACGATTCTAGAAATGGAATAACCTTGCGTGTACCTGAACCAACGGCCTAACCTCAAAATCCTTAAAAGAAAAAAAAAACCTAAACTAGCATTTTTTGGACCTCACAATTGTTCAATTTTAAGAAAAAAATTTAGTTTTCATTCTTAGTTAAAACTAGGATTGTCCTTCAGCCTAAAAAAAAACTTTTTGTCCTTCAGTCTAAATTTTGTTCTAGCTTTGTCCTTGTGCCTATTTTTCTGTTATATATAAGTATTCAAAAATTATTGTTTTTAAAGGTAAGATATGGCCTGTAACTGGTTAAACCTTTACACTAATTGAATTAATTGTGTGCATTAGAAATATAAGAAATAAATATTAATGTGGTTTTTACGATTTGACCGGTCGAACCATCAAAATCTTTTATCTTGCACCAATACAGATTGACTGACGATTCGGTATTGAGAACTATGCTCTATTGTCACCGTCCAGAGCATCTCTGACCGTGTATATGGAAACAGAAATTTAGAAGCTGTGATATTTTAACGTGTAATTAACTGGCAAGTTCTCTTCTCACAGTAAAAAGAAAAAGAAAAAAGGAACAAGATGTTTCTCAAACAAGGACATACAAACTCCGTGGGCCCCTTACCAAAGAGTGGTCGATACGGCCCACTGTATCGAAAGGTTTAGTTAGTTGAACATGGAGGAAGATTACGTAATTGACTGTTGATTGTATTAGGTTCTAGAATTCAGCAATTGTAATCTGTGCATCAACATTTGAGAAGGTTGCAGCAAAGAAGTATATAACTGGCAGCCATATACACATCTGTTCACACAACCGTACGTAAATAAAAGCATACTCGTGCTATTAAGCAGGTTGATCACGTTCTAGAACAGTTACTTTTTCCTGGAAGTATCTGACATGATATGCATTATGAATAATACCTGTAAAACCATGAACTTAATCCTGAAACTTGAGAACGTGCTACAAATTAGTCACGAGCAAAGGAGTACGTAACGTAGTGCAACATAGAATAGGAGAAACTCTCAGATGATCGATTAAATATATATATATATATAATCTGGTCATAATTATGCGTTTTTAACAGAACTCTCTGAAAATGTTTCGATTGGTTGACCATAGGGAACCATGGTCCACCAATAGGGGCAAGAGACGAGTTAAAAACTTTTTATTCCATGTTTTGACGCTCCGAGTTACTTGGATGATGTTTACAACTCCTGCTGATTACAGAATATAATATCATTAACTTGTTTTTTCTCTTAATTGCTGGTTGTTCCACACAAAAGTGGAAATTTGACAGCTTCGCACAACATTATTTAATTATTTTATGATATAGATTAAATGATTCTTAAAATGTTACACGCGATGTAGATGCGGGGAGAATCTTTATAAATCCGATGAATTTATACCTCAAACTTACACCACAATTAATTCTTTCAATCACAACATTATTTAGCATGTCAATTAACTTTTAAATATAAGCTACGGACGCAGGTGCACCACATGATTTACTAAACAATATGATTTTTTATCTTTTCATTGTATGCATGTTTATCTGTTATAATTTAGTCTCTTTCCTAAACATTGTTGACAAAAAAATATTGCCAGTAAATCTGCTAAAGTAATCTAAAAAACACAATGTATAGAAAATCATTGTAAACAAGATAAATTCATGCATTAAACATCAATCACAATTGATTCTTATAACTTGGAAAACACAATATTATTTAACATGTCAATTAATTTTCAAACATAAACTATGCATAAATACAACATGGTTTCACCTTATATTACATATAAATTCAAATATGTATCCATTTTATATGATAATAGTATTCTAAATCTTGTAAAGGGAAATCATGCTTAATGTGAAATATTGTTTCAAATTTATTTTGAATTAGCAATATTTCAGCATTAGTTTTAATATAGTTTTTAACACTATCTAATGCTAACTAAATTAGAAGAATATTATTTTAGCATCCAATTTCATATTTGTAACTGTTATAACATGATATGACATGAGAAACATCCCTAAAACATAAACATTAGGTAGTTTAACTATTAGAACAAGCAAATAAATTTTTGGCATTACTCCAAATATGAAAGAGTTAGGAGAATACCTTAACAACAATTATTGCAAAGACCCATCTTTTCGACTCTCGAAAGTCGACACTTAATATTTTCACAGTATTCAAATGTCGAGCATCTAAGTGCCGTAAAGTGGATTGTTAGTGTAAAAAGAAAAACAACAGGGAAAATATAATCTCACATCGGAATGATTACATATAATATAATAAAAACAGCAAAAAACTGTCACGCTAAAATACAAGGTATATAAGAGTTAAAACACACCTCATCAGCTTGGACAGTTATAACTTCCAACTTTACAATTGCTGATGGATATCTATAATAATATAGCGGAAAATAAAAATACTATGGCAGGTGAACAACCAGTTCTACTCCAAGAGCTCTATGTCCAACCAACAACAACCTGAAAAAATAATCGGTTTGACCCAAGCATTATAATAAAATAACACTCGAACCAGTTTGGAAAATCAGCGTAAGAAAACTAAAGAAATATAATGAACATATAATAATTCTATGAGACCACGCCGCTAAACAAGGAATGGGTTTTATCTCACAAGAACAACATCCACAGATGAAAGAATGGAAACAAGTCGTAACAAAATCAGACTTGAAAGATCGAATGGGCACAAGTAATTAAATATCGAGAAGAGCTCTAGGAACTTCTCGATGCAATTAATAAAACGATTCAAAGATTTGAATCAAATAAGAAAAAGAATTTTCCAACAATTACTTGGAAGGTGCGCCCACCTTACCAAAAGTATACCGCTAGAGAATATACTTGAGAGGGTCATTTACTCTGTGACTCTCTCGGAAAATGTACAAGTCGGACGACGCCAACCTTACCGAGAATCCGAGTATTTCACACCTTCGTGCGCATACAACTGAATCCAATCTAGAGTAGATGTGAAGATACCCTAATGGAAGCAACCCCACATAGCTTGACGTCCACTTGCTTTTTGGTTTTAGTCATTTCCGATAAAGGATATCAACGCTCAAATGAGCAACAAATCATCTTAAATCGACAAAACTCAAACAAGGTAGCAGAATCGATAGTCAATAAATCAACTATCAGGAGTAACAAAATGATCATATATAAAAATTAAATCTCCTACACTTATCACAACTCGCCGATCCCGAACTAGCACCACCCCGGGGAAAACAATGAAGCTGGACAAGTAAGGGCAATGTTACTTCCTACCTTGTCACGAGAACATACTTAACTTAGAGAATTACAAGAGTTTAAAAGCCTCAAACGAGCAAAAAAATCGTCTTGAATCGACAAACACAAAGAAGATGGAAAGATCGATAGTCAATAAATCAACTATCGGGAATAATCAACCATCAGGAAAAACAGTGACTCGCACTTGTACTTGATTGTCACATCACAAATATTTATAAAACATTTAAAAAAAAGAACACTCATTAAAATATTTTGTTTAAAGAGAAAATTATATTTCTAAGTGTATTAAAAAAAGTGTCAAAAATAAATGTCATCAAAACATTGTAAACTATTGTTGGGCGTGTTCTCACCCAGAAGACCTCGAGACCAAGAAGCCAGATGCATCCACCCAGGCTTACCTAAAATCATTCGGCATTGACGTTCTCCAGGGCCCATTCGGCAGGAATTCATTCGGTATCCATGCCTAATAGAAACCCGTTCGGCAGTCTCAAGAAGCCACTACCGGACCACTTTTCCTAGCTCCTACCGGACCAACCTTTCCTAGCTCCTACCGGACCACTTTTCCTAGCTCCTACCGGACCAACCTTTCCTAGCTCCTACCGGACCACCCTCTCCTAGCTCCTACCGGACCAACCTCTCTTAGCTCCTACCGGACCACTTGCCTTCCACCGAACCAAGTACCACCGGACCAGCTCCACCAGGCCAGATTGCGTCAGCCCAAGCCCACCAGCTGGTATATACCTCCAAGACTCCTACCCCTGGCTTCACTCTATAAATAGAGGGGCAGGGGTACGATAATGGGGGACAAGTTTGAGAGCTCAAGCACGGAAGGAACTTTCAAACAACTTTCTTTTACTTGTATCAAAGCTTTGTACTTGTAATCAAAAGAAGAGAAGAGAAATAACATATAAAGTGGACGTAGGCACATTCTGGCTGAACCACTATAAATTTGTGTGTCTTTTTACAGTTTAGCCCCTGCTTTTCATATATTTGCATAAGTCGCTCAAATAACTAAGAACAACATAAGATCTACTAAATCATACAACTTTGAGGTGTTTGTCCATTTTTTGTGCAAACATTTTTGGTGCTTTCACTGAGAGCTAGAAGCTCGAAGCTTCAGCTTCATCTACTTAACAAGTTTTCCTAACAGCATCGTCCGCCACTTGGAAAACATGCCTCCCAAACAGAGAAAAGATGTTAACAAAGGAAAAAACATCGCATCCAGCAGTCTTCCAGATCCAGCTGTCACGAATCAAGTAAATCGTCCTCCTCCAGCAACGGTAACAAATGAAGGACAGGCTAACCCAACCACTCCTGCCACAAAACAGCCTGCAGCAATTACTAGGGCAGATTTGGACAGAGTTGTTGTTGAAGTAACTAACCGCTTCACGTCCCAGCAGGAAGCCTTGGTGGACCATCTCATGTCACGCTTGAGGGACGCTGAAGAATCCAACCGCAACACTGAATCATGGGGCGAGTCCCAGTCTGGAGGATCTCAGAGACAGCAAAGATCTTCCTTCTTCGAAGGAGCTAACGGCAGAAGTAGCCGTGGTAGGAGCCAAGACCGAGCACAGCCCGAAGTTAGGCCTGAGGAAGCGTTTGGTACCGAACCCAACGGGGAAGGTACCGGGCGAAGGTCAACTGTAGCTGAGCCTGTCATGCTGCCTAACCACAGAAACACCAGTGAACGGGGCCGAGCTAGAGTTCAGCCCGAAGTTGGACCCGAGGAAGTGCTTAGATCAGAACCCAACAGGGGAAGATCAAGGCAAGGGCCAACTGTAGCTGACCCAAGCATGCTCCCAGAAGATCAAAGGCAGCCACTGGAAAATATGAGGAATGATAGACGATACCATCCCTACAGGTCGTCAGGACGGAATCAATCCCGCAGAACAGAACCAAACTCATTTCTATCTGCTCCAAGTTCTGATGAAAGGATGGCACGCTTATTCAGAGAGTGTGTCCAACGGGAGCAAAGAGATCGAGGGATAGGCGCTAGGGTAACCAGCCCTTTCGCCCGCAATATCGAAATTGCTATCACCCCCCGAGAATGGAAGATGCCAACAATGGAACCCTACAAAGGAACCTCCGATCCCGTTGTACACTTACAGAGGTACACGCAGCATATGCTCATGAGTGGAGCAACAGAGGGAGTACTGTGCAAATGCTTTCCGCTCTTCTTAGCAGATCTTGCTACCTCCTGGTTCTGTCATCTACCCCAAGGATCCATCAGCTCATGGGAAATGTTGAAAGAAAAATTTATCAATCAGTTCCGCATTCATGTGGAGCAACCTAAGGACGCTTATTCCTTATCCAGCGTCAAACAGAAACCTGGAGAAAAGCTGCAGCAATACCTAACCAGATTCAACGCCGCAGCAGCCGCAGTTCAAGATACCGATGAGAAGCTTATCCTAATGGCCCTCTGCAGTGGGGTGCATCCGGACACTAAATTTGCTAGAAGATTAACAAAATAAAAACCAGCTACTTTACCCGATTTCTTCCATGAAGCCGGGAAATACATGAGGCTTGAGGATGCTGCCATTGAGGGGCAGTCAGGACAGCAAAGTAAGACGACCCATGGCAACGCCCCTGCTGTGGCGAGGGACGTTCGAAGAAATGATTCCAGAGACAATGCTGGGGGCAAGAAGGTAGAAAAACGCCTATATCGGCCAGGACCAAGATTCGACACTTACACCCCTTTGAACGAGACCGTCGAAAATATCTTCCTTGCCACCCAAGGCGAAGTTAGATACAAACGCCCACCATACAAGAAGGAATCAGATAACGCACAGAAGTCTGGAAAATTCTGCCGCTTCCACGAATCTCACGGACCTGATACCAACGAATGCCATCATCTCCGAGATCTGATTGAGGAACACATCAGAAGGAAGAAACTGGAACGTTATGTAAAAAGTCAAGACAGGACTCCAGCTCCTGCCAATGAAAACCCAAGGCTACCCTCACCAGGGACCGACAGAGGAAACCGCAACGCTAGCAGCTCTAGTCAAGAGAAGATAGTGGTCCATACAATCTCAGGAGGTCCGCACATCGCAGACAGAAGTTGGAGAGAGATGGAAAGATATGGGAAGTCGCTTAGAGACAGTAAAGACTGTGTCAATACGGTTATAGAGGAGCGCCACCCAAAGCGAAAAGAAAGTGATGACATCACATTCAGTAAGCGTGACCTAGAAGGAAGATAGTACCCTCACATGGATCCCATGGTTATCTCTGCCCGACTCGGTCCCGCCGAAGTTTACCGAATCCTGGTAGACACTGGAAGCTCTGTAAATATCTTGTTCAAACACGCATTCGACAAGATGAAGCTATCAATGAAGGATGTATCTCCCTGCGATAAACCACTACACGGTTTCACTAGAGATGCGAAGATGCCCCTCGGGCAGCTGGACCTCTTTGTTGAGATTGGAAGCCATCCCCGCTCCGTTGTAAGGAAACAGACGTTTGTGCTGATAGAAAACCATTCGGCCTACAACGCCTTCTTAGGAAGACCAGCCTTGTCTGACTTCCAGATTGTCCTAGCCCCATGGTGCCTGAAAATGAAATTTCCAACAGACAATGGGGTAGGGGAAGTGGAAGGAGACCAGGATATTGCACGAGACTGCTATGTAACCGAACTTCGCAACAACCACAGGAAAGATAAAGGGAAAGGTGTAGAGATTGCCCTCTGCACAAAAAGCCTTGAAGCATAGCAACTAAAGAAAGCCCCTCCTCTTCGATACACCAGCGACCCTTTCAATGAATTAGACCCTAGGGACAAAGAGGAGGAGGCCACCGCCGATCCTGCAGAGGCTATGGAGTTTATATCTGTAGACAAGCACTAGACTCAAGTAGGCTACTGAAAATTGGGTCCCAGCTGAAAGCTGAATTGAAGGAACAACTCATTGATTTTCTCCGCCACAACTTGGATGTAATCGCTTGGTCACACGCTGACATGACCGGAATCTCCCCCGACATAGCATGCCACGTATTAAACATTGATCCTACCAAGGCGCCTGTAAAACAAAAAAAGAGAAGTATGGGGGCAGAGCGATCAACAGCCCTCGATGAAGAAGTAAAGAATCTACTCGCCAATGACTTCATACGAGAAGCTGTTTACCCAGAATGGATCGCCAACCCGGTACTAGTAAAGAAGGCTAATGGGAAGTGGCGGACCTGCATTGACTTCTCCAACCTAAACGACGCCTGCCCAAAGGATTGCTTCCCGCTTCCCAGAATCGACCAACTTGTAGACAGCACAGCCGGGCACGAACTCCTATCTTTTATGGATGCATACTCAGGATATAACCAAATTCCTATGCATGCTCCCGACCAAGACCACACTAGTTTCATCATCGACCGGGGTTTATACTGCTACAAAGTGATGCCCTTCGGACTTAAAAATGCAGGAGCCACCTACCAGCGCCTCGTCAACAAGATGTTTGCAGGGCTAATAGGACAAACTATGGAAGTATATGTAGACGACATGCTGGTGAAATCACGGAAAGCCAAAGATCACGTAAGCCACCTAGGCGAAATGTTCCAGGTACTTCGACAGTATGGAATGAAGTTGAATCCACTAAAGTGCTCCTTCGGAGTGTCATCGAGAAAATTCTTAGGGTTCATCGTCCATGCCCGAGGGATTGAAGCAAACCCTGAACAAGTCCGAGCATTAAGGGACATCAAGATACCTTCCACCCGAAAGGAAATGCAAAGCCTAAATGGAAAAGTGGCCGCCCTAAGCCGATTCATCTCCAAAGCAACGGACAAGTGCGTCCCCTTTTTCGAAGCTCTAAAGAAAGATAAAGGAAAGTTCGAATGGACGGACGAATGCTTAACCGCTTTCCTTAACCTAATCGAACACCTCCAGAAACCACCGGTACTCTCGACCCCAAGCGAAGGCGAAGAATTATACATATACCTTGCTGTGTCATCTCACGCTTTAAGCGCTGCCTTGGTAAGGGAAGACAACCGCACGCAACGACCAGTTTACTTCGTCAGTAAAAGGTTTACTGGGGCAGAAGTCAGATATCCTAAACTTGAAAAGTTAGCATACTGTTTACTAATCACTTCACGAAAACTACGTCACTACCTCCAATCCCATTCCATCAAAGTTCTGACCGATCAACCACTGAGGCAGGTACTCCATCGTCCCGACACTTCTGGGCGACTACTTAAATGGTGTATTGAGCTGAGTCAATATGATATCACCTATCACCCTCGCACCGCCATCAAGGGACAAGCCATGGCTGATTTCATTGCAGAGTTCACTACCAACGAGGATAAGGAGCAACTGGAAATAACAGAAGATATCAAGTGGAATCTCTTTGTGGACGGTGCATCTAACGAACAAGGCTCGGGGGCAGGTGTGGTAATAATCACTCCCAGGGGAAATAAACTGCACTATGCTATAAGGTTAGAGTTCGCTGCCACCAACAACGATGCAGAATATAGCTGGACTAGAAATTGCCATAGAAATCGGAGCCAATTCTTTGTGTCTTCACAGCGATTCTCAACTTATTGTTAATCAAATACTAGGAGAATTCCAAGCTCGAGAGGAACGACTCATAGCATATCTAAAGAAGACCAAGTTGCTTCTCAGCCGATTGGATCAGTACTTAGTCAAACACATCCCTCGGGAAGAGAACCAAGAGGCCGACGAATTGGCAAAGCAAGCGAGTATGAGAGACATCGCCATCTTCGGGGCAGTAACCATCTCAAAGCAAACGGTCCCAAGTTTTGAGCAAGTGAATCTGATAGCCGCAGCCGAAGAAGCAACTTGGATGACTCCCATCCGAGACTACCTACAAAGTGGCACACTACCCAACGGGCGTAATGAAGTCAAGAAAATCTTGAGGAAAGCGTCCCGCTATACAATACAAGAAGACATCCTCTATCGGCGCGGTTTCTCTAACCCATTATTAAGGTGTGTCGCCGGAAGGGAAGCCAAGGAAATCTTATCCAACATCCATCAGGGGAGCTGTGGAGATCACACCGGGGGACAAACATTAGCAAAAAAGATACTCCGATACGGATATTTCTGGCCCACCCTAAGCAAGGACGCCTCAGATTTCGTCAAGAGATGTGACAGATGCCAAAAATTTGCTAAGATTCCACGGCTACCAACAACTGAGATTACTCAAATGACCAGCCCTTGGCCCTTCGCAATATGGGGAATTGACTTAATCGGCGAGCTACCGATGGACCGAGGCGGGGCCAAATATGCTATAGTGGCAGTTGATTATTTCAGCAAATGGGTGGAAGCAGAACCTCTGAATAAAGTATCTTCAGCAAAAGTTATTAATTTCTTGATCAAAAATGTTCTGTGCAGGTATGGAGTCCCACTCAAAATCATATCAGACAATGGACTTCAATTTGACAGCGAGGAATTTGCCAACTGGTGCCAAGAACACCGAATTCATAAAAGCTTCTCATCCGTAGCATATCCCCAGGCAAACGGACAAGTCGAAGCAGTCAACAAAATTCTGAAAACTCTAATCAAAAAGAAGCTCGAAAAATCAAAGGGCGCTTGGGTGGATGAACTTCCTACGGCACTATGGGCCTATCGCACATCTTTCAGAACATCGACAGGGCACACTTGTAATATCCCGGGATTTCGAGGAATTTAAAATGTGATAATCTCTAAATTTAAATTATTTAAATTGATAATATTAATATAAATAACCAAATAATATAATAATAAGATGTTTTAATTATGGTATAGATTGATTTGTAATAAGAATAATTGTTTAAATTATGTTATTTTATAAATTTGATTTTTTATAGATTTATCATTTCTAAAATTTATAAGTATTGTTTAAATATATATATATTGTCTTGAGTTGTTTTTAAATGAAATAATTAAGTTCAAACTTAATAATGTGTTTATATAAAAATATAAATGTTAAGTTGATTTTAAATTGGATTTTAAAAGTAAAATTTGAATTTGAATCTGGATTTAAATTTGAATCTTTAAAAGATAATTATTTTAATATATTTGGGTATAAGAATATACGAACAAGACTTTTATTTAAAATAAGGCTTTTGTTTTATTTTTGTCTTCCTTAAAGAGATTTTGTATATAAATTTAGAAAGTGTTTATTTAATAGTAAATAAATACAAAAGATATTTTTACACTTAAAAATGAATGAAATACATTGTATATGATTTTTAGGACATAAATGGGTATTATTTTATTTTATTTTAAAAGTTTCCATTTATTTATAATATAGGAAAGCATTTACTAATTAAGAAATGTATTAATTAATTAGGAAAATTCATTATAAAGTCTTTTTAATAATTTTAAAACAAATGAAAATAAATAATGACAAGTGTTAAATTTTTAAACATGTTAAATACATGTGTAAGGTAATTAGAAAGGGTAGAGACAAGTGTCATTTTTATTATCATTTTTCTTTGATTTTTAATAAACCATAAATTAAGTTTATATAAGCCTACATTCCCATTTTCTTTTTCTTTTCTAATCTCATTTCTAAACAAAGACCAAACCAAAATCAGAAAATATTCCAACCGAAATCATCTTCTCAAAACCAAAAATCAAAGCAAATATACAACCTGAAAACATCTCCTCTAACAATTCAAATCTACAATGTTTTTAAGACCTTTAACCCTTTGTTCTTGCAAACCTGTTGACATTGATCTGATCAAAAATCATTTCCAGTTCAAAAACCCTGTAGCCTTCCTCAAAAACAAACCTGTAAACATGTATTCTTTTAAACCTGTAACCCTTCTCAAATGCCTGAAACCATGTATTCTTTCAAGCCTGTAAACATTTATTCTTCAAGACCAGTAATTAATGCATGCAAGTAAAATCTGAAGTTTTCAAGAGCTTCTCAAATTTTAAAAGGAATCAAGGGAGTCAAATTAAAAGCAAGTTCAGTTTCAAAGCTTCCAGTTTTCAAAAGATCACAGTTTATAGCTTCTCTGTTCAAAATTTTAGGTGAGTAAACTATATTTTTAAAATTTTAAAAGTTAAGTAGAAATTTTCTGATTTGCATGTGAAATATGTGATGATTGCGTGCATATGTGTAAATAAGTGTAGAAATTTAGTATATATGATTTTATTGAAGTGTGCCTGTCTGATTGAATCCATATTGAATTTATGTTTATGACTTGAATTCATATTTATAACTTGACAATTCATTTTATAGTTCTAATCATAGAAAGCCCTATTTTTCTGATAAGCAAGATCTGTGAGTAAAATATTTATTTAAAAGCCTAAGTAGATAGATGTCTGTTGCATGTGAAATTCTATGTTGAAGATTGCTTTGCCTGTATATATATAAGTAAATCTCTGAATATATGTATCTGTTTGAAGTGTACATGTCTGATTTCATATGTATATCTCTATTCATAATTCAGAGTTTAAAGTTTTGATCAAATTTCAAAATCTTTACATCTGTTCTCTGTCAGACTTTAGAATTCAAACAAGATTTGTTTGTTTAATTCTAATCTAAGTTTTGAAAATTTTAATTAAGCAAGAAAAGTAGAATATCACCTGTAAAAGAAAAATGACAGTAAGAATTTTATACATATGTCGAAATTCAAACTCTAAAATCCTAAGTTTTTCTTTTATAACCTGAATCGTTGACTTAAATCATGATTTTTAAGAGTAAATTCATAATTTTTAAAATTCTATTAAGTGAGATATCGGGTTTTGTTCAGAAAGTAAATTTTGGGTCTTTTCTGATGATCGATGGAGTTTGGTTGGTCGTGGTCATTTCTGGAGTTGGCGGTGAGGTCTTTGGTCAAGGCAAAAATGGGTGGTGAGTTGTCTGATGGTCGTGGCAACGGCGGCAGGTGGATTTATGTTTTAAGCCCTAAATTGGTCGAAGTCTGGAAACAGGGTAAATGCAGAGTCTATGGTGAATCGAGTTTCACGGGGCTTGGGAAAATGATAGCTTGAAGGTCAGCGAGTGTGTGGCCGGAGTTCCAGGAGTTCTGGTGGTCGGCGGCGGCAGTTCGAGGAAAATTTAGGCAATGGGTTAGTTCCAGGAATTTATCGAGTCACCTCGATTTCGATATAGAATTTGTTGGAGTGGTTGGGTTGTCGGAATCAGGTAGGATGGTGATCGTCGAGGTGCGAGGGTTGTCGGAGATGGTCGGAGCATCGCCAGTGGACTGTGCACGTGCACGTGAACGAGGATGAGTGTCAGTGTATCAGTTCGTTTAGTTTTTGGGTTCGTGGGTGTTTTTCTCGAAGTTGGTCTCGGGAAGAAAGGGTTTGAACTCGAGTAATATTATAGGGAGATACGCGAGAGAGTGAAACTGTTAAAAGTTTTACAGTTTAAACTTTAAAACAAACAGTGGTAAAATTTCTCGGGAAGGAACTCGTGAAAATAAGGCTTTGACTCGGGATTGTTTCCGGGTTGTATGCGAGAATTTTTAGAGAACTGTTATGTTCAAAACAGTTTTTAAATTTAAAAATAAACTTTGATTTAAATGAAAAGGATGTATTTGTTTTGTTCAAATATATATGAGTTAAACCCAAAGATAATGTTAAACCAGTTTTTTTAATATTTAAAATAAAAGTAAGTTTTAAATTTAAATAATCAAGTTAAGTTTATTGTCTTGAAATTTCATTTCTTTGAAATGAATGATTTGAATAAATTAAATTGTATGAATTGATTTACTTAATTTTATTAAGTAAAATCTTAAGTTATTTTCAAACTAAATTTGAAAATAAGGTAATTAATAAGGAAATGGTTTGTCTTAAAACTTAATTTAAGTTTAATAATAATGGAATGAATAAAGAATGATTTATTAAATTAAATTAGTGAATGATTAAGGATAAGTGAATTAACAATTAAGTTTTCAAGTGTTTTATTAACTTGTAATTAAGGATTGTTAATTTATATAAAGGTAAGTAATTAATGATTATTTATTTTAACTTAATTAATAATTTAATTAAGTAAGTTAATTACTAAGATCAAATGTTTAATGATAATGTTTTATCTCAAGATTAATTAAGATTTTAAAGAATTGAAATTAACTAAGTTAATTAAGAATTTAAGTTTAATTAATTTATTTAATTAATTTTTGATAAGGATTAATTAAATGATTAAGAGTAAATTAAAATGGAAATTAAGAAGTACTTAATAAGTTTTGTTAAGTAATAATTAAGTTTTCTTAATTAATAATTAAGAGATTATTAATCTCTGATAAAAGTTAATTAAGGATTAATTAACTATTGTTAAGGGTTAATTAATTGTTATTAAAGATAGATTAATAGATAATTATGGATTAATTAAATTGGTAATTAAGGTT
This sequence comes from Allium fistulosum, assembly GCA_030737815.1. Lineage (NCBI taxonomy): Eukaryota > Viridiplantae > Streptophyta > Magnoliopsida > Asparagales > Amaryllidaceae > Allium > Allium fistulosum. The sequence goes on from CM060906.1 coordinate 782,199,518, forward strand.
GTTAATTAATAATTAAGTTTTATTAATTAATAATTAAGAGGTAATTAATTTGTTAATTAAGTTTAATTAATTAATTATAAAAGTAATTAAGGATTGATTACTTTGTATTAAAGGATATTGATTAATAATTAAGGTTTATTAATTAATAATTAAAGAATAATTAATCAAGGATTAATTAATTTGTTTAAAGGGTAATTAAGGATGAGTTACTCAGTTATGATTTAGGAATGAATGTGATTTATTTAAGTTAATTAATTTGTTAATTAATTAAGGATAGTCACTTGGTAATTGATTAAGTGTAGTTACTTAATAAGATTGATTAAGTATAATTACTTAATGTAAGTAATTAATAAATAAATTACTGTATGAAATTGGAGTAATTATTTAAGGTTGATAAATGAAAGTAATTGATTAATGCATAATTAATTAATGTAATTAATTAAAGAATAATGTAATTAATTATAGTTAATTAATTAATGGAAGTAATTAATTAAGGATCATTAATTATTATAATTAAGGAAAGTAATTAAAGGTTAATTACTATAAATGATTAAGGATAATTAATTTGTGAAATTAATTAAGGATAATTACTTTATGTAATTAATCATTAATCAAGAGTGATTAATATTTAATGATTAATTAATTAAATGGATTGTAATTAATTAATGTTGATTAAGCAAAGATAGGAATTAATTCTTAAGTAATTAATTTAATTTAAATTTATTAAATTGATTATAATAGAGATTAATAAATGATTGCTTATGAATGATGGTTGAGTAGAATGTCTGATTGGGTTGATATCTATTGGATGATATACTATGATATTTTGTGATATGATATTGGATATATCTGTGATAAATGTGTGATATTTATCTATGTTAATGCTATGTGAATTCAAGTATTAAATTGAATTGAATTGTTTAAACCTTTAAACAACTTGGCCTTAAAAGATACGTTTTGGATTTCGATGAGACCGGGATCGGGTTTCCGTATACCGGATTTCCAGGTCTGGAGACCCGAATACCACATCGATCCAAATTAACGATAGGTTGTGAATCTCAAGTGAAGATGAAGATTCAGAGTGCAAGGGTTATTGTCGTTAACTCTGAGGGTGATTCCAAAACGAGTGTAACGAGATAATGCCTTTGGTTTCGTTCGAACCCGGAACGAACTTGTATGGATTGAATGCTTTCAGCACATCGTCAGGTGGACGATGAGCATTCTAAGTGAAGTGTTCTGATTAAAGGTAATCGTGACCTCAAGCCTCATCAAACCGGGAATGGCTAAAACAGGGGAGGTGCAGCAAGGCTTCGTGGGTAGCGCCCACTGAGAGTAAGGTCATCCCTGTCTAGATGTCCCTTTCTATTTCGACTTAGTGGTACGGTTGCAGTACACAACCGTGGGGTGATTTTATTCGGAATTATCCAGTAAGGGATGGTTCCGGCTTTGTGTTGCAGGGGAGCGGGCGTACTCCTCGGTACGGTGATCTAGGCCACGTACTGTGACGGGCGGTACCCCAGTAGCCCTGCCATTGTATGGAAATCCAACTTCCAATAAGTGCCGTACGTATTAGTTGTGCCCAACTATGTTGGAATGTGAGATGTAAGCATTTCGGCTATTTCATATTTATTTGAAAACCCTAGACCTATTATAATACAATCGAATTTCCTATCAAATGTTTTGGTTAGCGTAAGGTAAAAACTTACCCATGTTTATGTGTGGGAAGTCTTACGTGATACTTTTGATTTAAAAGGTTTTGAAGTTAAGCAATTTAAACCGTTTACTCACACCAGACCCATGTCTGACCCAAGTGTTTATTTCTGTTTTATATAAACTCTTGGGTACTCAAATTTTTTACGAGTAGCCAAGGGAGTCAGGTTTGCTTTGACGAGTTATCTGGAGGAGCAATGGAGCAGGAGGCTTCAGCGTTTGTAGAGATGTAGTAGTTCCGCTGTGTTGATCTCTGAGTCATTTGTTATCTGTGTTGTATCCTGTATTGTAGAAACTAGACAGGTGTTTATAACTGTCTAGTATGTGTTGTATATGTTGTGTAACTCTGATAATTGTTGTATATGATACTATGTAATAGTTTATGTTATTAATATAATTTATTCGTTCCGCTGTTTAGATTCTGTTGTTGTTTCTGTCTTTCTTCTCTTCTTTTCTCTTTCTATCCCTTTCTTTCTTATTAGCGATACGACTTTCTGGTCGATGAAAGCCGGGTCGTCACAACACTCCTTTCTCTTTGGCATACGGATCGGAGGCTATGCTCCCAGTTGAAACTATTGTGCCTTCCCACCGTCGGATCCACTATAACCCAGAAGAGAACGAGGAACTCCTTCACATGTCTTTGGATCTAATCGAGGAGAGAAGAAACGATGCAGTCCTCAAAACAGCAGCCCACAAGCAAAAAGTGGCAACACAATACAACTCCAAAGTCAAGCATCGTACCTTACAGGAAGGGGATCTTGTCCTCAAGCGAATCTTCCCTCGCCCCGGAGCATTAGACCCAATCTGGGATGGACCATATGTAATTCATAAAGATCTCCACAACGGAGCCTATATTTTGTCAACAGTGGACGGAGAGGTGTTCCAGAGGGCATGGAACATCCAACACCTCCGTCGATACTTTTCTTAACTTGTATTGCCCATATGAAGTGAATTAACAAAGAGAATCAGTGGACGTAGGCATTTTCGTGCCGAACCACTTTAAAAAACCCTGTCTCTTTTTTAACTTGTTCCTTTGTATCTTGGCTGCTAGTTAACTTTATCCTTTTCTGTTGAACAAAATCCTGAGTATATAGCATTTCTATTCAAAGCACTCCACAACGCAACTTCACCTGGACAAGACCCAACAGGTACTATGCGAATCTATGCCCTCGCCAATGAGACACTTTTGCTCCAGCATCCCTCTGCTGCGGGTTAACTCATTGCTCGCGACGGCCCTGAAAGCCAACTGTAATGAGCCGATTATAAGCCACCGAGAAGGCCGACTATAGCCGAGGCAGCTCATTACGGCGTTAGGCTCGCCGGCAACTGTGAACCGACTATAAGCCCCAACATAAGGTGTGGCCAGCCAGGGGCAGTTCACAGTTGACGATCGGCACCCACGCTAGCCGGCCACAGTAAATCGAATAATACCCACGATTACGGGCCATAATGGCCCGGGTAGTTACTGTGCGCGATCTCGGCTCCGATGTGTCTTAAGTGCGGCTGTGGTAAAAAAGAATTAACTCCCCGCGGAGGCGTAAGATGGGTGACGAATGTCTCCAAGACCCACGGCTAGGGAAAGTGACTACAAAACCCGTTTGCCACGAACTTAAGCACATCGAAGGCCTTCCGTGATTGGAAGTTTTACCTTTTTTACGTATTTCAATTTTACTTAAAAAGCTTTTTTCCAATCCCCTATAACAATCCCTAAAGTACATGATACAGAGTAGGAGATACTCGCCAATGGGTGTAGGGACTCACAGTGGCAGGACATTCGACTACATTCCATGCTCGGTCCTACAAGATATTCAAGACTGCCATCTACGATTAAAACATGAAAGGCGGTATTTTCTTCTTTTATGTACAAATACATGACTATAATTTGTTCACACCACACGCTAATATTGCAAGTCATAAAATTATGGTTTAGAACCAGAGTCTAACATCAAACACAATTTAATTACAAGAATATACATAGCTACATTTCTCATACGATATGTCGAAATAGCAACAAATATTCAAGAAACGACAAAATCAGCTTAAGTTAAAAATTACATGTCAAGAATAATGTTGATTGTTACAAGTAGCAAGAATTACAGCTTAGAAGTTACTCTACTGTCTTAAGACTAACGTATACAACCATGTCAAGTCTACAAAAAGAATTTTCCAGGTCTAATCAGGGAGCCGGTTGCGTCGGAGTCTTGTCCTTGCTCTGTTGCCCACCTGTCCGGTCATAAAAAGAATTCATTAGCGATAAGTAACCTAGTTAACGGAAAGACTAGAAAGGAAGACTTACCAGCACCTGCTTCTTGACCATCCTGGTCGTCATCCTCTACCTGCACACCTGCCTCCTCAGTAGCAAGCAGCCGCATACCCTCCTTTACCGCCACTTTCTCCTCCTTGGTAAACTGGGCAGTGACCACATCCATACTGAAGACCGTTCCACCCTCTTTATCTGCATCAGCCTTAGCCTCCTCCAGAGCCCGGAGATAAATCTTAGCCATGACCCTGGGATAATCATCCATCCAGGACAGGTTGCCCTGCTTCCAGGTACGGAAGTACATATCCTGGAGCATTTCGTCCATCATCCCCTCATTCTCCTCAAACTCCCTCATCCGGGCCTCGGAAGCCGACAACCTCCCAACGGCGGCATCTCTCTCCGACCGGTATCTCGAGCAGTCAACCAGAAGGGATCCCCGCATTGCCTCCATCTCCTCCCTCAACTTGGCTTGAGCAAGCTCTGCAGCCTCAAGTTTCCCGGACAATTCCTCCACCTACTCGAGATCCGCTTTCCGAACCTCGTCCACCGTGGCAATAGCCATGTCAATCCGTTCTTTGCAAGTAGCTTCCATTTTCCGCAATTCGGCCCGACTGGCCTCTTCCATGGTTTTCCTTAGTCGCCCAGTAGCAGCCTCATGCTGAGAAATCTGAATAGCCCGATCCGCAAGCTGTTTGGCCTGATCCGAAACCACCAATCGAAGTCGGATATTGGCGCTCCCAATCTCCTCTCCGGCCTTAACCAGCCGGGCATGATGCCCCATCAGCTTTTTAGTCTCCTCCGCCACTCGATCAATATTAGCCTTGGCCTCATCTCCCATGGTAACTATCCGAGTGGTAAGTAGATCAAGATCTAAGGACTTAGCTTCATCAAGCACCCGTACCATGGGATTGCGGGGAAGAAGGTGCTCACCAGTAACCTCATCAAAGGTAATGTCGTGGGAACTTGGATCCAGATCAGGATAACCCGCAAATGGATTACGAGCCAAGTCAGGATGGTCGATATGAGTAACGGAAGGGTTTCTGGACGGGTGCGGAGAGGGTGCAAACTCGCTACCCTCTTCAGTGATATCATGAAGAGGCTGAGCCGGAAGCTGAGGACCGGGCGAAGTTTCGGATAAAGGATGACTCCTCTTCCTCTGCTGAATACCCTCTTCGATGACCCCAAGAAGAGGACGGTAGCCGACTACATCCCCGGAGCGTTGGGTCGAGGGCTTCGGCTTAGCAGAAGTTTTGGAAAGCTTATATTGCTCAAGCCTGTGTCGAAGGTCTGAGGCTTTGGACGTCTTGCCTGCTCCTGATATAAAGAACAAGTGTCACAAACTTACATCACTATATGATTCGAGAAACGCGGTAAATTACAAGTTAAAAAAGGAAAAGAAACACAGTTGTGGTTGTACAAACCCTGGGGAGGAGTGGGATACTGCAATAAGTCCTGGATTTCATTCCAGGACGGGAGCGGGTCATAAAATATTCCTAAGTCCCTATCATTAATGAAGCATGCAGGAGTCAAGAGTTCACCTTGAGTCGTCGGAGCCACCTTGGCTGGAATGGTCGGAGAAGACTCACTTGCACCAGTCCCGGCTTTGTCCGCCTTCCCGGTCTTCTCTACCAAAGCCGGATCCTCATCCAACCCCTCAAAAGCCTGGTGGAACGCATCATCCGTCCACTCCTGAATCTCGCCCGCTTGCCCAGGAAGTAGGGCCCCGATGCCATCGCCACCTTTGTCACCATCCCGACCATCTCCACCCTCGCCTCTTTCCTCCTCTATGTCTTCCTCCTCCCGGGTAAGTGGACAATTGCTGGGGGAGGGACCGTCCGACTTCTTGAGTTTCTTACCTCCGACAGCTGTAGGTTTCGTGAAAGGTTTCCTCTTGCTACTCTCTGCCGTAACACCTTCCTTGGTCTGAGCAGCCGCCCTCTCCTCCGCCGTTTCCCTCAGCTTAACTACAGACTGCTGCGGAAGGATTAAGTTATATTCCAGAAGAATCGCATTTCTGATCAAGAAGGCAGATGATATATATTTCCCAAGAATGGCTTTTATCTCAGCCGCCGTCTGAACCAGGCGGTCAGTCTCCACAACCGGAAAGCCACCTGTCGCTAGCAAAAATGAGAAAGTATGAGAAGAAGCATCGCAATCGGAATAGAAATTATAAGTAAAAGCATCAACTTACATCCAGAGGTAAAGCGACGGATTGAAACGGAGTCGTCCCTAACAAAGAACCACTCTTTCTTGAACATGTTGAATTTAGAGTACAGGTCCAAGACCGGCTTGAAGGTCACGGCTGACTCCAAGCTAATGTATGGGGACCCCTTCTTGTAGCCCCTCAAATTATACAAGTACCGGATCTCCCGGTGGGAAGGAGCACGACCATACTTTCTTTGGAAAATGACGAAGAGGCTCACTAGGATAGCATAGGAGTTGGGTTGAAGCTGGAATGGGGCCACCTTGAGATATGTTAGGAAGCTGATTACCCAAGCATTAAGAGGCGGAATGGCACCACACATGCAGTGGTATCTGTTGTAAGCAAAAAACCCTTCAGGAGGGTCGTATGGCATAACATCTTTCCCTGGCAACAGCATTCGCGCCCTGTCAATTCCGAAAGAGCGAGAGATGGCATCAAGCTGCTCTTCCTTAAGGGAGCTGGGATAGCAGTCCGGGGGAGAATTCAGAAGCTCCTGCGGACCGTACCCGTCCACTAACGATCTCGGGGTTGGTCCGTGGCGTTCTGGATTCGGCTGAGCTGGGGGCACGACAGAGGAACCTCCTTCACCCCCGGATTTCCTTTTGTCTGATCGAGTTTCCGCTTTACGGGACATTATCTACAACACCGGAAAAGCATAGTGTTAGAACAAAGGATGTAAACAAGTAAGTATATAATATGGAATTTCACTCATAAAATCAGAATGTTCAAACTCCCGTTGTCATTTGGTAAAGTAAATGCCAAATTCTCAAGGCCGTTCGGCAGTTCTCATATTCATTCGGCATTTCCAACGTCATCCGGATATGACCCCATCCGGCATCTCCATGCTATAACCCACTCGGCATTCCCAACTCCATCCGTTTATGCAGATATACAACTCCCTTCGGTAAGTCATTCGTCCAACATAGAAAGGAACTCACCTGATTCAATGAAAGTAGGAGATTTGATTCGGCTACCAGATTTGATTCGGCTACCGGATGTGATTCGGCTACCAGATTTGATTCGGCTACCAGATTTGATTCGGCTACCAGATTTGATTCGGCTACCAGATTTGATTCGACTACCACGTTTTGATTCGGCGAGAGTAAAAGTCTGATCCGGCAAAGACAAGTGTTTAGTACGGCAGGTAAGAAATAGCCAAGGCATACGGTCCCTACTTATAGACAAAAGGACACGACCGGACCATCTGGTTCGGTATCCAAGGGCCAAATGAAAGTATCAAACAAAGCACGCCATATTCGAGAATATGCCCCGCTTTGGGGGGCAAATGTTGGGCGTGTTCTCACCCAGAAGACCTCGAGACCAAGAAGCCAGATGCATCCACCCAGGCTTACCTAAAATCATTCTGCATTGACGTTCTCCAGGGCCCATTCGGTAGGAATTCATTCGGTATCCATGCCTAATAGAAACCCGTTCGGCAGTCTCAAGAAGCCACTACCGGACCACTTTTCCTAGCTCCTACCGACCAACCTTTCCTAGCTCCTACCGGACCACTTTTCCTAGCTCCTACCGGACCAACCTTTCCTAGCTCCTACCGGACCACCCTCTCCTAGCTCCTACCGGACCAACCTCTCTTAGCTCCTACCGGACCACTTGCCTTCCACCGAACCAAGTACCACCGGACCAGCTCCACCAGGCCAGATTGCGTCAGCCCAAGCCCACCAGCTGGTATATACCTCCAAGACTCCTACCCCTGGCTTCACTCTATAAATAGAGGGGCAGGGGTACGATAATGGGGGACAAGTTTGAGAGCTCAAGCACGGAAGGAACTTTCAAACAACTTTCTTTTACTTGTATCAAAGCTTTGTACTTGTAATCAAAAGAAGAGAAGAGAAATAACATATAAAGTGGACGTAGGCACATTCTGGCTGAACCACTATAAATTTGTGTGTCTTTTTACAGTTTAGCCCCTGCTTTTCATATATTTGCATAAGTCGCTCAAATAACTAAGAACAACATAAGATCTACTAAATCATACAACTTTGAGGTGTTTGTCCATTTTTTGTGCAAACAACTATAAACCAAAACACTTTACACGTAGCTTAATTTTAAACATTCCATTTAAAATATTTCCTCATTTATAAACTATCGTTTATAACTTTCAAACAATATTTATTACCCCAGAAGATAATAAAACAATTTAAACTTCTTTTATAAATTTAAAACAATGTAAATCATCCTGAAAGATAATTGATATAACTCTTTTATAAATTTAAAACCACTTTAATTGTTCCAAAAGAAAATTAATTCAATTTATAATCTTTTTATAAATTTAAAACAATATTAATTATCTGAAAGAAAATTAATCAAATTTATAAATTTAAAACAATATTAATTATCCCGAAGGAAAATAAATCAAATTTATAATCTTTTTATAAATTTAAACAACATTACTTATCATGAAAGATATTTAATCAAATTTATAATCTTTATATAAATTTAAAACAACATTAATTATTCCGAAAGATAATTAATCAAATTTATAACTCCTTCTATAAATTTTAAACAACACATATCTTTTATTTCAAAATTCTCAAAAATACTTGAAAAATATAGTCATTCAAAGTGTGAAAACGCGACCAAACATCTATTTTGCAAAAATTCGAGCACAAGTTCAACACCCACAAAGATTTAAGGAGATGATATTTCATAAGTGTCGGTGTAACGATAATTTCTATAATGATACTTACACAAATCAAACCATATGTCATAAATATTTCAACCAGACATCAATATAAGAAACATAAGAATATAAATAAGTCAATATTAGCGAGAAACCTCTTAAGGTCTCTCCATAAAAGTCTCATGTAAATCACACATATGTATGTGTATTTCTAAGTATTCCATAGCGACCTATTCATTACGTATACACTTCGACTATATTTAAATTCCATAGTGACCTATTCCATAATATTCCATAGCGAACTATTTCTAAGTATAAATTTAAAATATATTCCATAGCGACCTATTCCAAATATAAACTATCATTCAAGCATTCAACAATAGGCTATATCGATATATATCTCATGTAGTTTATCTAGAGGTGAGTAAACTCACAAAAATTCCAGTTGATGTGTAACGACCTAGAATTTTGGTTATTTGAAATTGGGATATTTAATTGATTTTAAATATTTAAAAGTTAATTTTATAGATTTAACAACTTGAATTTCAATATAACGATTTATTGGATAATTTAATTGTTGAATTCAATAATTGGAAATCGTTAAAATAATTTAAATCTTGGGTTTTATTTGGATAGAAATAGTTTAAAGGCATCTTAAATTTATATTAATAAGAATAAAGGTAATAGAACTTTTAGATTGAATTTAAAAGTGATTTACTCGATTTTGAATATATCTCGTTTTAATTAACAAGCAAAAATAGTCTTTTGGGGCACAGTTTCAGATTTCGACGAAACTAGTGTCATTGGATCCGCAATAGGGTATTATTGTCGGATTTAAAATTTCGTAGCGTTTGGAGTTATCGTTTGGTCGTACGGGATAGAAACACGTCGAAATTAATATTGAAAATTAAATATTATAATTGGGTTCAAAATGCAGTCTTCCACATATGATCGAATTAGGTCTTGAAACTAGTTCCATCGGGTTCGAAATAGGGGTATAACATTGGGAACGCCAGGCGGCATGCCTCGATAGGGGTTCAGGATTTTAAGTTACTTTAAACGAGATATTTGGAATTAAAATAATATTTTAAATGTTCAAAGTCAATATCTCAGCCGCCCTATCCCCTACATCAGCCACCCTACGATGTATCCACCTTCTTTTTAAAAGTTGTCCTTCCCTCTTCTTCATTCAGGCTTTCACACAGCAAAAAATGTGATTAATTCAAATTCTACTCGATGAAAAATACCCAAACGAATTTTATAAATCTTGTTTAAGCATGATCTTCAGCCTGGTATGCGTATTGATGGGTTCGACTGCAATTTGAGGGGGGTCAACGTGAGGCAGCAAAGCTAGGGCTCGAAGTTTTTATATATTGGATAATCGATTCGCGAATTGAAGCTCATATTTGGATTCGTTGTGGGAAATAGCATCTGGGCGCATAAAATCGTGAAGTTCAATCATCTTTTGAATTTCGCATTGCCTGGGAAGTACGTGGGGAGTCAGCTGGTTGCGACTTTGGCCAAAGCATCGAGTGTGGATTTAAGGGGTTAAGCAGATGGAGATTTCGATAAGGAAGTCTTTGGCGAAGTCGGAATTTGATTGGGCGAGTAAATTTTGGTATCATCGTTTTCGTGCATGGCTATATGGATATGGAACATGTTTCGTGTACAGGCAATGTGCTTGGGAGGAAGATAAAGTATAGATGGGTCGGGTTTGAAGCATTAAGGGTATGGGCTTTTATTGAAAAGAGAATGGGTTAGTATTTTAATTTAATTATATCGATGAACTAAAAATTTAATAACTCGTCCATACGAGGTCGAATCGAGGCACAGATTTAATTATATCGATGAACTAAAAGTTTAATAACTAAAAGTTTATCAAACTCATGCACATTTGATTTGACTCTGTCTTCAAGCTTGTATCCAGCTGTCCAGTCTTCAATATCTATCACATATAACTCAAAAGCAGTAATCTGGAAAATAATATTTAACTCGAACAGAAAATGAAAATATTTTTGTTATATTATTTGCCTTAGGTATTTGAGTTGTTTCTTTTCATATTTTTTTCTGATAGGGACTAAATATTTGCACGGACAACCTGTAATATACACAGTGTATCACTGCATATATCACAAGGCTGTTTCCCATTTTTTATCTCATGGACGATTGAAAATTCCCACAAAAATGGACATGGCAGAAGGTCAAACCCGAGTCATCGTCTGGATTCAACTCAGGGCCTAGTCAACCAGTGCAGCAGCAAAACAGTGCACAAGTCAGCTGTTCACAAGTGCATAAGCCAAACATGAATGCAACACATGGATACAAGACAGTATGGAAGACAGCAAGCAACAGTTCAGGCAAAAATGCACAAAGGAGAAGCCTAGTGCACAAAGTAGTACTCAACACAGCAAGCAACATAACATGACCAAGAAATGCATGTACATGGATGAACATACATGCATCATAAGGCTTGGTACAAGAAACTACTCAAGTGCAACTACTCAAGTGCAAGTTCATACTCAAGTGCAGCCAGATATGTAGACAAGCCAAAAAAATGGACACTGCACAAGGTCAAACCCGAGTCATCGACTGGATTCAACTCAGGGCCAAGCAACCAGCAAAACAAACAAAAACCATAGGCTGTAATATGATATACAGAGGACTTGGAGCATCAGTTCATGTTAAAGAACAGGGTTAGCATGGTACCAGTTCAGCCTAGACCAAGCAAAACCAACAAAGCTCAACACACATATGTTTGTATATATCGTGGAAATCAAAACTCAATGTTCAGGTTAGTCAACTGTTTTAGAAAACCAAAGATCACTTTCAAAGTTCTGATTTTCAAAAATGCAGAAGTTTTCAAGTGAAGCAGTTTTCAAGAGGACAGCAGAATACAAATACTTCAAGTTCTGGTTTAACAAATGCAGCAAGATACAAAGGTATGTGAACAAGTTTAACAAAGGTTCAAGTTCTGGTTTAACAAATGCAGCAGAAAGGAGCTAACAAGCTCAGATCAGAAATCAAAAACAAGCCAGTGAACCAAAATCCAACATACCAAATAATATCACATCGCAATTCATCATCGGCAAAGCAAAATCAAGCCAGTGAATCAAAATCCAACATACCAATACATCATCGCAATCCAACATACCAGATTTCTCAAAGTCCAACAGAAAGATTAAACTCGAGATTATAGGAAATAAAGCCTATAAATAAATCCCAATTCATCATCGGAAAAAGCGTGCGAGTGTAACCAAAATCGAGAATAATCAAGTAAACCAGAAGGCAGAAAACATACCAAATAATATCACATCGCACCCGATGACGAAGTCAAAGCAATTCGAGCAATCAATCAAGGAGAACGAAGGAGCAAGCTACTAGGAACGTTTCTCACACTAGATTCGATCAATCAGAGCATCAAAGCAACTGGAATCGCATGCCCTAGTTTTCACAGAGAGGAACGAGAAAGAAAAATCGCGTGCCCTAATTTTCACACAGAGAGGAACGAGAAAGAAAAGTAAAGCGGGAAATGGAAATTGCTAAGGTGTGGATTGATGGTGTGGATTGATGGTTGAGATTTTGTTTTAAACGATGGTGTGGATCGCTGAGGTGTAAAATTTTATTAATTTTTTTAATTTGAATATATTTATAGGTACTGTAACATTTTGCTGATATCTATGCTAACACATTGAAGTGAATGTTGCAATAGACAAAAATCAGCATAGCTATCGTTACATTGTAGCTAGCAACACCTTGTAATTTCGTTGCAATAGGCCATCTATGGCGTAGTGTATTCGTATCGATGGGTTCGACTGCAATTGAAGGGGGTTCGACATGAGGCAGCAAAGCTAGGGCTCGAGATTTCTATCGATGGGATCATCGATTCGCGAATTAAAGCTCATATTTGGATTCGTAGTGGGAAATAGCATCTGGGCGCATAAAATCGTGAAGTCCGATCATCTTTTGAATTCTGCGTCGCCTGGGTAGTACGTGGCGAGGCAGCAGATCGCGACTTTGGCCAAAGCATCGAGTGTGGATTTAAGCGGTTAGGCAGATGGAGTTTTCGATAAGGAAGTCGATGGCGAAGTCGGAATTCGATTTCGGTGAGTAAATCTTGATATCATCGTTTGCATGCACGGCTATTTGGATATAGAGCATGTTTCGTGTACAGGCAGTGTGTTTGGGAAGAAGATGAAGTGTAGATGGGCCAGGTTTGAAGCATTAAGGGTATGGGCTTTTATTATAAAGAGAATGGTTTAGTATTTTAATTTAATTATATCGATGAACTAAAAGCTTAATAACTCGTCCATACGAGGTCGAATCGAGACACGGATTTTTGCGTTGCGATCGTGATGACGAGAGCTTCGATATGAAACCGGTTTGAATGGATTTGGAGACTGTAGAAATTTAGGCTAAAATCGGACGTTGTTCAGTTTTAGTTCCAAACTTGAACGTCTCGACGACATAACAAAAATAAAAGGTGAGTGTTTTATAACACTAACGAAATACTAGAATATTTTTATGTTAGTTAAATTTAAAATCATAAAGTGATTTAAATTTGTTGATTGTTGTTTGATAATTTTAATTGACATTTGAATTGACATCTGAATTAACTGATAGAAATTTAAATTGATGGTTAAATTGAATTGGAATTAAACTGTTAGCAAAATTCCCGATTATTGATAATTGGTTAATTATTGTGATGTATCAACTATTCGGATGATGGATTGTAATGGATGACAATTGGTTGAGACTTTGAATGATTGGATGTTTATTTATTTTTATATATCTTGTTGTCACCCTGTAAATTATCTGACAGTATATAAATTGTTATTTGAATTATTTCGAATAAATTAAGAAATAAGTTGAAATGATATATACCTATGACACTAATTCGGATTGAAATGATATATATCCATCTCTGAAATTAAAATCCAAATAATTGATTAACTTGGACATAGGATTGAAAATTATATACGGACACCGGATTGGTTAAATTAAATGATTTTAAATTTTTTGATTTGAAATTATTTAAATGATTTTGATTTAAAGAAATAAAAATCGAATCTATGGAAATCGAATTATTTTCAAACTTGAGCTTAAAATGTGGAACTAAAATTTGTTAAATGAAATTTTTAAAAATTGAAATTTGAGATTTTGAAAGTATAATTGAAATATGATTTGAATTTCGGAAATTGATTTGTTTTTAAAAGATTTAAACTTTTATTCGAACTTTGAGATATTGCTAAGTAAAAGCAGTTTAAATGGATATTTCAAATTTGGGCTCGAAGTTGAATTATTTTGAACATTTGAACCTTAAATTGAACGTTGAAGTTGAATTTGATTTAAACGATTTAAATTGATATTCTGAAATCGACTCGAATTTATATAATTTTAAATGGTTTAAAATTGAGAATTGAATTGAAATTAATTCAAATTGGAATCGAAATTGAAATTAATTGGAATTGAAATCGAAATCGAATTAATTTGAAATTAGAATTAAAATTGATTTAAATTGGAATTGAAATCGAAGTTAATCCGAATTGAAATCAAAATTGGGCCGATTTGAAGTGAATCGAGAATTGAATGATTTGAATTGGAAGATTTGAAATTGAATCAGGTTGACTTTGAAACTATTTTCAAATAAATTATTTTAATATAAACTACTTAAAATCTATCTTTTTAAATATTCAAATTATTTTGATTTCCAAACTATTTTACCTTATAAAACATTTTAAATACTTAAATCATTTTATATCAAACTATTTTAATTATTTAAACTATTTTTAAACAATTTAAATTTTCAAACTATTTTTCTAAAATTCAAATTGGTCAAAGGCTGGAAGGTTTATATTTATATCATGGATTTAAATACGAATTGGGTTAAATTGAAGTTATAACCCAAATGAAAATTCGAAGCAATGTTGAATTGGAATTGAAATCGAGATATTAAGACGAACATGATTTTGAATTGAAATAGTATATTTGAGTAAATATGATGATTTCGAAATGAATTTGATTTTGAAGCGAATATGATATTTTGAAATCAAATACGAATTGTTTTCGAAATGTAAAAGTACCAACCGGTGTGTAAAACGACGTTTGGATGTTAAAGAGACCGGGGCCCCTTATTGGCATACTCTTTGTCAATATTGGAACCACTTTAACAACTGTGTACGTAGAGGAGACTCCAGAATGAAGTGGTTGGATTTGGCGTCGTTTGCTGGATTTGAAGAAAGAGAATAATGATGGATTGGCCTGACACTTGTGTCAATTTGAAATGACTAAAACAGGAGCCGTTCCGGCCAATGTGGTTAGCTACTTCTAGCAGAAACACTTCTTCGTATTACTATCATGACATTGTTATCGATTGGTGCGCACCCTTGGATTTTGGGAGTGTTGGATGTGGTGGGCCGTTAGGGGTTACCACCAGTCGGGAAGGGTAAACTGGCAGTATCCTACATTGGGCATCGCCTCACGTGCATTGTCATACTTTTATCCTTATACGAGACCCCTACGATTTTGGTTTAGTGTTATCGTATCACGGCGCATCCCTATCCACCTACGGTTTACTGGTGTGTTATATGCACACTGTAGGACAATGCTTAAAAACGCGTTAAAGGGGATCAATGTAAAGCCTTAAAGCTAAGAAAAATATTTATTTTACTGATTAGACATTATATATGTAGTGTATTCTACTACATATAAATATTTTGATGGATCCTTAAGAGATGGAAAATCCCATAACATCTCTTGAGTTATTGCACGCACGTTATACACTGGATAGGACATGTGAAACCCCGTAAACATCTCTAACACAACGACACTCATGTTATATGCGATATCGATTTGACTCACATAAGAATATTTTAGTCTTGACTCGAGTGTTTTGTTTTTCATTACGCTCGGGTCAACCCTGAGTTTTTCAGCACACTGAAGGTCATTTTTCTAGAGGACGAAGACAAAGATTTAGTATATTATTACTATTATTATTCCCTACATCATGCTATTTTGCTGCATTATTTATTTATCCCTGATGTATATATAACTCTGATAAATGCTGTATAAATTATAAACAAATGTATAATATAAACAGCTTCGTGAACTGTTTATTTGATTATTATATTTTGTCATTCCGCTGTGAGATTATGTGTTTGTTTTCTCCTTCTTTTCTTATTTTTCTTAATTAACCCCAATGATTATCTATGTTTCGGATTGTTTAAGTCGGACATGTGTGGATTATTGTCGATTTTAAACCTTCTGAAATGTGGGTCGTCACATGATGCACATAATATAACTTATAAACATACTCATATTTGCAACTAGATCTACTACACTCACTAAGTTAACATAATATATTATCATAATTGAAAAATCTATGTGCCGCATTGTGCATGACACAACATATATGAGCAACTACAACGATTCTAGACCATTTACTCTACTTGATAGCTTATTTAACAATACCATCCGCCAAAAGTTTACTTGATAGCTCTCCATTCTCTTGGCACTAGGGTTCTGTCCCCATCCAAACACCCACCTAAGTCCAAAGACCTATACCTCATAGTCAACCATATACCTTAATCTTCTAGTACATATATACACCATAAAATCAACATTGAGCACTTTACATTAAATGCTTCTTGGATACACGGTTTAACTGTTTTTATCGATTACACACCGACCACTTTTACCATAAATTTCTCTCGCGTTTATTAATTGATTGCTTCTATTTTTGATATGAAAGTTTTAAGAAACAAGATGCCATTAATTTAAAAACCTTAGGTCCATGGACCTTTTTTCCTAAGTTTATACTAACAACCTGTTGGCTGTTTTTCCCTGAAGGCATCCTTTATGCTTTTCTTCTCGTAAGGGTAATAGATTTCCCAAATTTTGATCATACTACCTTTTTGCATGTTGTATAGATATCCTCTTCTATACATATGCAGGACTACTATGTTTGCATTTGCATTAGGAAATTTTTAACTATACCTGATCCTATAGGTGGTCCACCTCATCACTCTTACCTGGCTGTTTTGACAAACACACAATGGTGGATTTATAACTAAGGAGCCTACCATCATAAACTTTTAGGCGGTCCAATAAAATTGCTAAGGATAAAAAATTTAATTATACAAGATAACCCAAAGTTATAGCATCGTATGACCCAATATGAATTTCAAATTAAAATTTTACGATCCCTAATATATAAAATACAGCTCGTTACACTCTCCTCCTATTTAGGAATTTCACCCTCGAAATCCCAAATAAAACCAAGGCAAAGTAAACATGGTTACCTCGCTGCTCAACAACCATAAGCAAACAAATTAAACATCAAACATGCATACATAAGCGAGAAATAATATTAATGTCTATCTTAGCATGCAGAATACTAAAATGCTCTATATAGTATCAAAAGTGAAAGTAATTGCGATAAAAAACCCACCAAGTAAAGGGCTCTGGATAAGTGGTCATCATGCTCTCCTCTATCACCCAAGTACAATCACCTTTACTCTTACTCCACTGAAACTTCATTAGCTCTACCATCTTATTCCGAAGCTGCTTCATATCACGTCCAAATGATATGAATATGCCTATAAGGTCTCGAAGCTTCTGGTTCAATATCGATATCATCTAATTGATCCAGTGTAATAGTCATGCCTGAGCTATGCACAAAGTTCAGCAAATGAGAGACGTGGAACACATTGTGCACACCTGTCATCTTCTAGAGTAAGTCGACTCTATAAGCTAGGTTCCCAATCCTTTCAAGTATTGAAAAAGGACCTACAAACCTCGATGCCAACTTCCCTATAGTATCAAATCGAACAACATTATTCTATAGAGAGATCTTAACAAATACGATTGTTTGCACCAAAAATGGTCACAAACACCCTGTTATAAGTGAAAGCGCCAGTATCCAATATTTAGATCCAAATAGAGAAGTATAGATTCATAGATCAAAGAATATATTGCTGAATAGTAAATGAACATGCAAGTATTATAGTGTTCAGCAAACTTCAACCTACATCCACTCCAATAATCTTATATTTATATTGTAAGATTATAAGTACAGTTGTTTTTGAAAGTCTACGGGGTGGATCGTGTAGTGTATATGCAAGTATATGTGACAAAATATATGTTGCAACTAAAATAATATTAATCTAAGTAAATATAGAATAAGCACACCAGAATTTTATACTGGTTCGGACCTCCCGTCCTACGTCCAGTCCCGAAGCTCCCCTTCGAAATTCGACTATCAAAAACCCTCGCTTTGCCCGGAGGAATAGGCTTGGTTACAATGGGTTATTCTTGTCAAATGTGTGTTCTAATATAACACGGATGTTGACTAACTAGTACAATTTCTTCCAATATATTTCTAAGGAATATTGTCTATGAAGAACTGAGTATATGGAAGAGTGAATACAAGTAAAGATTGCTAGAGTGCATAGATCAAGAATATAGAATAGAGTATAGAATTAGAAAGCCTAAGTAAGTGAAGTAAGTTTATTCTCTTGATTCTTGATTCTATATATAGTTGTAGATAGGTATCTTGAGTAGTTGCATCCATTAATGAATCCTCTAAGGTTGCTTCTGTTGATGGTGAAGAGTTGTGGCGAAGAGAAGCGAAGATGTCCATTCACATGTGGCAGTTGCAGTTTATTTCTGAAGTTTGAGTTTGAATTCAGACGTCTGGTATTTGTTTCAAACATCTGATACTATATATTTTTTGAATATAGTAGAGGATCAGACGTCTGAGTGCTATTACCAGACGTCTAGTTTAGCCTGTTTGTTGTTCCTGAGAACTATTTCAAACGTCTGGCTTGTGCACCCACACGTCTGATATGGTGCATGTCAGTTTTTGTGCATCCTTTATTTTACTTCCTTGTACCTATCGACTTGTAGTCTCTTGTAGTGTCCTTTGAGCCTCGTTCTTGTCTTTTAGTGATGTTTTTCTAGCAAGTACCTGTATATATAAATATATATGTGTATTCGATTTCCATTGTATAGTTGTTGTCATCGAAACCGTAGATTGGATTTCCTAACATTCTCCCCCTTTTTGATGATAACAACTATACAATGTACTTAGATATAATTTTATAAATCTCCCCCTGAATATGTGCTTACCATTATTTCTCCCCCTTTGGCATTACCAAAAAGCATTAATATAAGAATATGTATGATATAATCAATAATCATGCCTTTAGATAGTATGTACACATTATTAATCTGGAATATTTACTGACCGTCGGAAGGTTATAATATATCAATTTATTAAATTATCATGAATAGACAAAAGGTAACTAATTACGCATAAGTAACAAGCCAAAAAACATTTTTATAACCATTAAACATAGTGATTACATGCATAGATTTTTGAATCCATTACAATACAAAAGATGGAACCTATAAAAATATCTAAGGATTTTTGGGGGAAGCTTTGGCTTGATCATCTCCTTCATCTTCATTCTTGGAAGAACTAGCTTGTATTCTAGGAGATTTTGGAGTATGTTCTAGAGGTTCTTTTTCCTCTTCAAAAAGTTTAGAATGTTTTGAAGGAGGAGGAGAAGGCGTTAGAGTTGGCCAATCTTTCGAAGGTGGTGTAGGGCCACGGACTTGTTGGAGAACCTCTTTTAGAACAGATAATGTTGTTGAAAGGGATGTTTCAACTGTGGCTAGGCGAGAAGCAAATGTTGTTTCGAAGCTATCGATACACTTAGCCAATAATTTTTGATATCTTGACAAGATAAGTTGATTTTGGAGAGTTAAATCTCGAATGCTTTCATTCGGATTAGTTTCAGTGCGAGTCTCCAAAATGTCGTCTTGGCCTGGATAGTCAAAATTTGCAGGAGGAGGAGGAGTGTGTTCGTGATGTTGTTCTTCCTCTTGTGATGGTTGTGGTGGTTGTTGTTGGGTTGAGGCCTAGCTTGTCTAGTTTGTTGACTACGTTGCGTCCATTCCTCAAATGAAATAAAATCCGAGGGATTTTCTGGTAAGTGCATAAGAGAGAAGAATTTTGTGGAGGCCTACTTGGGGGTAATCTCCTCAAAAGTCGATAAATATGATGGAATGTTGTGGGATTGCAGAAGGCGCATGATGTAGGTAGGGTAAATGATTGATGGTCGTGATCGAGTCCAATAATGTTTAAGCTCGTCAAATATGAATTTCGCCCAATTTACCCTCGTACCACTAAAGATAGCATATAGAGCTTTGTGCTCCAATTCTGTTATTTGCTCATGGCTGCCAAGTCGAGGAATGATTGTGTTGATAATCATCCTAGTGAGTAGTCTTGCCTTAGGTCGTAAGTATTTTGAAGCAAATTGTGGCATTTCATCTTCCCAAATTTGATGGGTAATATTATCTCTTGGTTTGAGGCGCATATCCGGGATGTCATACAAATCTTCTCCGGAGTCGGAACAACCTAGAGTACAGCCTATAATTCCCGAAGTAAGTCGAATAGTGTTGCCGTAAACACTCGACCAAAGCCAATTATCATCATTATCGGTATTCCATACGGCAGTGCTATCTAGATTAGAGTAGAAAAGGAATATTGAAAGCTGATCGATTTGGACATTATTCGAATTGAAGGAAATCAACTTTTGTAACCCATCATTTTCACACATCTCATCCAAATCATACATAGGGAATTTAAGCAAATTATAGAAGGGACCCGTGTGTAGCGTTTTCTTCTGGATATCTTCATATCTTTTGATAGAATGAGGTACTCGATTCATCCACTTCTCAATCTGATCATTGGAGCATACTTGTGGGTTGGAGGATGTAACTTGTTCTTGCTTTTTCTTAGAAACTTTAGGGTTTTTAGTTTTGGGCGCCATGAAATCGAGCAAAATTAAGGAGATAGTGATTTGGAGAAATAGGGTTTCGGATTTGACAGAGGAAACGAAATGAAATGTGAATTGGAAAATTTGAAAAACAGTCGTTTTAAGGTCACGAATAGGTGTCGATTGAATTTCAGACGTCTGTGAAGTGAATCAGACGTCTGATTTAACCCTATTTTGAAGATAGCAAACATTTTCAAATGTCTTGGTGTTATTGGCAGACGTCTGGAATAGGCAGAATTGTAAATTTTGAAGACAGAAAGTTTTGTCAGACGTCTGGATATAATGTCAGACGTCTGAAAATGGCCTGATTTTTATGTTAAGATGCCAGAGACTTTGTTCAGACGTCTGGTCACAACTTCAGACGTCTAAAATAGTCCGTTTTGTATTTTGTATGAGGTAGAGACAATTTTCAGATGTTTGGTTGTTTATATCAGACGTCTGGTATATGCACAGGATTAAAAAAATGGTGTGATACAAGGGTGTCAAACGTCTGATGGCATTGATCAGACGTTTGAAATCTCCAGTATGTCTAAAAATAGTCTTATTTTGGAAGGTTTTGCTTGATTTTCGAGGGATCGATTTTATTAAAACATAATATTATTATTTTTACAAATATAATTAGATGAAAATACAATGAAAGTGAACACATTTATTTAGATGAAGATGGAGCATTGCGATCTTCAGATTTGCTATCCTTCCATGGCTTGAGTGGAAACCAAATATTTCCACGTTCGTTGGTTCTTGGAGAACCAGAGAATTTCCTAGGTGGAGGATCCCAAGGTGTACGATAAGAGGTGGAAGGATCCATAGGATTGCAAGGAATCTGAAGTGCTTCATGTACATCCTTTTTTCGTGAATTGCAAAATTTGATCGCTACTTGCTCTAGAAAACTTAGTCGTCTCGCAGTGACTTTTTGTTCGAAGTATAATTCTCGTTGTAAATCCATTTGTTGCTTTTGGTAATGATGTATATCATCGATTTTCTACTTGGTGTTAGGAGAGACAAATAGAGATCGTTTGGATCGTTTTTTGTCGGGAGTGAATCCCGTGTGGTAGGAGGACCACTTATAGGTCGGCTCTTGACCTGGTGTAGGAGTAGGAAGTCGATGAGGGGTATCCGCTGAACTATCCGAGGTTGGTGTTGAAAAAGAGAGGTGAGAGTTGTCGGAAGACATGTTTTTGTTTTGCTTTTGTTTTAAAAGGAACCAATATAAAATCTGTATTTTATTTGTAAAAGTAGGAGCTATTTATTCATGTTTTATACGGGTATAAATAGTTATTTTCAGAAAACAAACATTCTAAAGAAATTGTCGGTCAGTGTTAAAAGATTTTGTTTGTGGATTAAAACTTTTTTAACCAAAAATACAATGAATAAAATTTAGAATTAACAGACAAGATCATTAAGAGAACATATCCCTAAATCGCGTCGTAGTTTAACAAACATTTGTTCATTTAGTGGTTTGTGAAAATATCTGTTATTTGATTCTCAGTATTTACGTATTCTAATGTAATAATTCCTTTTTCTACATTGTCGCGTAAAAAATGATGTCGTATATCTATGTGTTTAGTACGTGAGTGATTTATAGGGTTTTTCGATAAATTTATTGCACTTGTATTATCATAATATATTGGTGATTTATCGATAACTTTTTCGAAATCCTTAAGCGTTTGTTGCATGTATATCACTTGTGCACATGCTAAAGCCGCTGAAATATATTCGGCTTCGCAAGTGGATAAAGAGACACAGTTTTGCTTCTTGCTAAACCATGAAACGAATGATTGTCCGATAAAATGACATGTTCCGTTGGTACTCTTACGATCTGTTTTACATCCACCGAAATCCGCATCGCTATATGAAACTAGTTCAAATGATCCCTTAGGGTAAAACAAACCGTAATCTCTAGTACGATAAATATCGTAAGATACGTTTAACAGCTCTTTGGTGAGACACTTTTGGTTTTGCTTGAAATCGGGCATAATGACATACACTCATCATAATGTCGGGTCGACTAGCCGTCAAATATAGTAAGGAGCCAATCATACTATGATATAATTTTTCATCAAAATCTTTTCCATTATCATCCTTCTCTAAGTGAACACTAGTACTCATTGGTGTTGGTTTGCTCGAAGTTTTATCCATTCCAAAACGACGTAATAAATCATTACAATATTTTTCTTGATGAATAAAAATACCATTTTCAAGTTGTTTTATTTGTAAACCTAGAAAGGAATTTAATTCACTCATGTGAGACATTTCAAATTCACTTTTCATAATATTTGAAAATTGAGTACAAAGATTTTCGTTAGTTGAACCAAAAATAATATCGTCTACGTAAATTTGTACAACTAAGATGTCATTATTTTCTCGTTTAATAAATAAAGTCGTATCTATTTTACCTATTTGAAAACCAGATGCAATTAAATGATTCTTAAGACATTCGTACCAGGCATGGGAGGCTTGCTTTAAACCATATAGGGCTTTGTGCAATTTAAAAACATGATCGGGATATTTTTCGTGAACAAATAATGGAGGTTGTTCTACATATACGTTTTCTTTAATAAAACCATTTAAAAAGCACTTTTGATGTCCATTTGAAATAATTTAAAATTGTGATGACTTGCAAAAGCAAGTAATGTACGTATGGCTTCGAGTCTTGCTACTGGAGCAAAAGTTTCGTCATAGTCGCTACTTTCTTCTTGATTATAACCCTGAGCGACTAAACGTGCTTTATTCCTAACTATATTTCCATTTTCAACTGCTTTGTTTTTAAATACCCATTTTGTTCCAATAACTGATTGATTTTCTAGTCTTGGTACCAATTCCCAAACATTATTACGTTCAAATTGATTTAATTCTTCTTGCATGGCTATTATCCAAAAATCATCGTTTGAAGCTTCTTTATAATTCTTTAGTTCAAAATTTGACACAAATGCAATATGACTTATTTGGTTAACTTGATTTCTAGTTACTGTGGAATTAAGATCCCCAATGATATTATCTTTTGGATGATCTTTTAGAATTCTAGGGGGTGACACTAGAGTATTATTTTGTGCATTTGTCTCATTATTAGATGAGTTTGTTGTATTTGTTATAGGAATAATTTCTTCATCGTCATTAGTATGATTTTTAAGGAAATTTTCATCAAATGAAACATGTAAACTTTCTTCAATTGTGTTAGTACGTTTATTAAATATTCTATATGCCTTGCTACGATCCGAATATCCAACAAAGATTTCTTCATCACCCTTCGGGTCGAATTTTCCTAAATTATCCTTTGTATTTAATATAAAACATTTTGATCTGAAAGTTTTAAGGTATGATACTTTAGGTTTTCTTCCAAAAAACATTTTGAAGCAAGTATGTTTAGTCATAGGTCGTATGGTTACTCGATTCAAAACATAACAAGCCATAGCAATAGCTTCAGCCCAAAAATGTTTTGGTAAACCACTACTTTTTAATAGTGTTCGTGCATATTCTTGTAACGTACGATTTTTTCTTTCTACTACACCATTTTGTTGTGGTGTGCGGGGAAAAGAGAAATTATGACTTATGCCCTTTTTATTACAAAAATTAGTAAAAAGATCATTTTCGAATTCTCCACCGTGATCACTTCGAATATTCTTAATTTTCAAATCCATTTGATTTTTAATTTTTTTAGCAAAAATTTTAAACATGCCAAAAGTGTCACTTTTATGTTTTAAAAATAAGGTCCATGTATATTTTGAAAAATCATCAACTATTACGAAAACATATTTGTTGTGATTTATAGATCGTACTTGAGTTGGACCAAATAAAACTAAATGTAATAATTCTAACGGTTGTTTTGTAAAAATATTATTTTTAGATTTAAAAGAGCTTTTCTTTAGTTTTCCGTTTTGACAAGCGTCACATAAATTTTCTACTTTATAAATTATTTTAGGTAAACCTCTAACTAGTTGATATTTTGCTAATTTATTAATATATTTAAAATTAATATGACAGAATCGTTTATACCGCAACCATGGATCGTCATGTTTGGCGGCTAAGCATAAGTTTGAATTTCGATTTATATTTATATTTAAGACATGAATATTTTTGTTTCTAAAACCCTCAAAGATAAGTTGTTTGTTATTGTCGAAAATATTACATCTATCTTTTTCGAAATTAATTTGAAAACCTTTATCGCATAATTGACTAATGCTAAGTAGGTTGTGTTTTAAATTTTCTACTAACAAAACATTTGTAATAATAGGAGAGTTAGAAATACCAGAGTTGATGACTTCTCCGATGCAAACGACGTATCCTTTTGAGTTATCTTCAAAAGTTACCGTTCCACCATCGATATATGTTATATTTGATAGCATTTTTGCATTTCCGGTCATATGCTTGGAGCAGCCACTATCAAGTATCCATTTCTCCTTATTTTTTATTTTGGATGACTGCAAGATAAAAATATTTAATTGGTACCCATACACTTTGTTAGGGTCCTAGATGTTAGGAGGAGCCTGTAACCACACCTAAGAAGGTTTGGTACCTTTATGAACATAATTTTTATTATAGAAATTATTATTTGTCTTAGGAATCCAAATTTTTATGTTTTTGGTATTCGTATTAGACTTAGGTGATCTTTTAGTCTTTTGATAAATAAAACTATACTTCTTAATATTATTCCCTTTCTGTTTAGGAATATTTCTAAATCCTATTCCATTTCTATTACTTGAAGGTTTTGAAGTTTTGGTAAGATTTTCCAAATCTTGTTTTCCTTTATTAAATTTTGAAACATTATTCGTAATTTATCTAATTTTTCTTTTAATTCAAAATTTTCAATTTTCAATGTTTCTATATTACTTTCCAAGTTGATATTTTCTTTTAACAAGTTATCCTTTTCTAGTTTAACTTTTCCAAAATCAATAGATATAGTCTCATATTCAACTAAACTACTTTTATTTTTTTCTTGAGATAATTCTAGTTCCTCCTCTAAAATAATTTTTTCATCTTTTAACATTCCTATTTCAAGTTCTAATCGATTTATTTTGGTTATGTGTTCTTTATTAAATTTTTTAATTTGTCTAAATTTATCATCTAATTCCATCCTAAGCTCTAATAATTCATCATAGCTAAGTTCGGGACATACCTCATCAGTTTGTGCCATAAAACATACATTAGCTTGTCCTCCGTCACTATCTCTGTCACTGTCTGATGATGATGAAGAATCCGAGTCATCTGATGTTACTTTGAAAGCTTTCTACTTTTTGAATTTTTCAAATTTGTTCTTCTTTTTATAATTGTTGAGCTTGGGACAATCTTTCTTCATATGTCCAAATTGATCACATTCATAGCATTTGACTGACGTTTGATTTGTTGAGCTTAATTTTCCTCCTTTCTGAAATCTGGTCATTTTCCTAAACTTCTTGAATTTGTTGTAGTTTTTGGCAATAAATACGATTTCTTCTTCGTCTAAGTCGGAGCCTTCATTTGTTGCTAGAAATGCTATGTTTTTCTTCTCCGAATTTTGTTCTTTTCTTGCCTACAGATTAGCTTCATATGACATTAAATTTCCTATCAATTCTTCGACAAAGCGTGTTGAGAGGTCATTATCTTCTTCGATAGCTAATACTTTTCTTTCCCACTCTGGAGTTAAAGAATTGAGTATTCTAGATACTAAATCAAAATTTGTGAATTTAAATCCTAGTGCCATTAAATCGTGTTGAATAGTTTGGAATCTAGAGTACATTTCCACTATAGATTCATTTTAAATGTTGAAAATTGATTTTGTAAAATTGAAATTTTAGTTTGCTTAACTTTGTTCGTGCCTTCGTGTGTAACTTGTAAGGTACGCCAAATATCATATGCAGTGTTACATAACATGACACGTGAAAATTCATTCTTATCTAATGAACAAAATTAAACATTCATAGCTTTGGCATTATTAGAAGCTGTGGTTTTTTGTGCATCATTCCATGTGTTCATAGCAGTGTTAGGTGCTTCATATTTATTTTGAGTGGCTGACCAAATTTCTAATACATTAGCTTCCATAAAAATTCTCATACGTGTTGACCAATATGCATAATTAGAACCATTAAAATGTGGGGGACGTGCTGTGGATTGGCCTTCTTGAAAAATACTTTCCATATTAAAGTGGTTCTAATACGCGTTACTGTACTTTGATCTAACCTTGCTCTGATACCAATTGAAAGTCTACGGGGTGGATCGTGTAGTGTATATGCAAGTATATGTGACAAAATATATGTTGCAACTAAAATAATATTACTCTAAGTAAATATAGAATAAGCACACCAGAATTTTATACTGGTTCGGACCTCCCGTCCTACGTCTAGTCCCCAAGCTCCCCTTCAGAATTCGACTATCAAAAACCCTCGCTTCGCCCGGAGGAATAGGCTTGGTTACAATGAGTTATTCTTGTCAAATGTGTGTCCTAATATAACACGGATGTTGACTAATTAGTACAATTGCTTCCAATATATTTCTAAGGAATATTGTCTCTGAAGAACTGAGTATATGGAAAGGTGAATACAAGTAAAGATTGCTAGAGTGCATAGATCAAGAATATAGAATAGAGTACAGAATTAGAAAGCGTAAGTAAGTGATGTAAGTTTATTCTCTTGATTCTTGATGCTATATATAGTTGTAGATAGGTATCTTGAGTAGTTACATCCATTAATGAATCCTCTAAGGTTGCTTCTGTTGATGGTGTAGAGTTGTGGCGGAGAGAAGCGAAGATGTCCATTCACATGTGGCAGTTGCAGTTTATTTCTGAAGTTCGAGTTTGAATTCAGACGTTTGGTATTTGCTTCAGACGTCTGATACTATATATTTTTTGAATATAGTAGAGGATCAGACGTCTGAGTGCTATTACTAGACGTCTGGTTTAGCCTGTTTGTTGTTCCAAAGAATTATTTCAAACGTCTGGCTTATGCACCCAGACGTTTGATATGGTGCATGTCAGTTTTTGTGCATCCTTTCTTTTACTTCCTTGTACCTATCGACTTGTAGTCTCTTGTAGTGTCCATTGAGCCTCGTTCTTGTCTTTCTAGTGATGTTGTTCTAGCTAGTACCTGTATATATAGATATATATGTATATTCAATTTCCATTGTATAGTTGTTGTCATCAAAACCGTAGATTGGATTTCCTAATAGTTTTTGCCTTAGAAAATTAATAGAGGAATAGATAAGAAGTGATGAAGGAGAACCAAAAAAAGATACAACCGAAGATCCCTTGCAATGAGCCAACTCCGCTGTATTTATAGGTGAATACGTGCATGGATCAGTTTGAAATTTCTCCAGAAGAACCTCCAAAGCCGTACGACCTGATCCACCAATTTTCTGATCGACCACACACCATTGGAACAATCGGTGCTGATCATTCATATTAGCTCTAATGGGAGTGTGATCGTTTTTATGGGTTCTCCATGATGTTAGCTACTTGCTCTCTAAATTTCGTGTCATTCCGACTTACCGTTTGTGAGATATCGTGTTTTTCGTGGAGTCGAGTTGAAAATGAAAATATGGATCGTTCTATATTTGCTCCTTTTTTGGTGCATCATTCTAGGGGGTCCATCATGATGTTAGCTATTTTCTCTCTAAATTTCGTGTCATTTCGACTTACTGTTTGTGAGATATCGCGTTTTCCATGGAGTTAGGATCGTTTTGGCCGAAATGATATGATCGTTCAAGAACGATGTAGGCTGATCATTAAAGTTTCTCCAAACGATGTGTATTCAATATGGTAGGTTCCTTTACATAATATTTTACTATTCCCAAAATTTTGTGTCATTCCGACTTTGCGTTTGTGAGATATTGATCAATCATCATTGATTTGAATTTTTTATGGATCGATCCATATGGATTATGACCAATCGACCCAACTTCATCATACGGCCCAATAATTGATGATGTGGGTCCCTCATGGTATAGTGTAGTTGTCCTCCAAATTTCATGTCGATGCCTTTGTAGTTTTTGAGTTATAGGTCGATCATCATCGAAAATCGCCACGGTCGTCGAAGAACCAACTTTAGGGTTGACTCAAAGTGAGACCCAAGTAATCGCCTTTCTGACTCGAAGCAGATACTGAAAATTCTGGACCGGGGTTAGACTCGAGTAAAATACAAATTTTCACTAAGAAAATGTGATTCGGACACCAAGCATGAAAAATGATTGGTGCTGGTCGTTTTTCTCCAAGCAAACTTAATTCTTACTCTAAGCACGAAAAGCGATCGGTGCCGGTCGTTTTTCCAAGCAAATGTGATTCTGAGTCCAAGCGGGAAAAATGATTAGTGCCGATTGTTTTTCTCCAAAAAAATATGCATCCGACTCCAAGGAAGTAGCAAATTATTTTGGGCCTGACTCTAAGCAAATTACCACTGATCCATCAACACCCATCCATCTTCTATTGCCCATAACTCGAGCATACGAATTTCGATGGACTTGAAAATTGAAATGTAGCTTTATGGGGCCTTCCTTGTCACTCCATACTAATCGCACCTTGATTTGGCTAGAAATTGGGAATCCGATCTGATCTGTTGTCTAGGTGAAGTGTCAATTCCATACTTAGCCATTTTTTAAGTGTTATTTATCCAAACCATTCAACTATCGTCTATAGTTTTAAATACAACCGATCTCCAATCCTGATAACCATCCATTTTAGCCGAATTCTTAGTATCCTGGCCTAACCAAAAGGCGGGATAACATTTGCCCCCCAAAACTTACCTTGCGGGAGGAAGGCGTGTTTTGAATTGTTATAAATTCAAAATCTGAAATCTATAATCCATTGATAGCCGTATTTTCCAATTCAGAATCCAATCCAAATCCACGGTGTTTTCGGATCATTTTATCTAAATCTGCATCCATCTAAAGCTAAATCCATTGATGTTCAAAGCTGATATCCATATCCATGACCTCTTCCGGTTGTTATCCTAATCCAAATCCTCGATCTCACTAGATCCTTGCCGAGCACAATCCGTATTCGATGACCTGAGTAGGCCGATCCATCGCGTTTGAGTGAAGTGACCTACCCCTTGCCAGGCATAGTTCATACATGATGACCTTGATCTCTCTGGATCCTTGTCGAGCACAATCCATACTCGACCCCGAGTAGGCCGATCCATCGCGTTCAAGCGAAGCAACCTACCTCTTGCCAGGCATAGTCCATACCTAACGACCTGTTGGGTTTCATTTTTCAGCCTCGATACCCAGTCGAGAGCTTAATCCATGATGCACGAGTCTGTTTCATCGTGTACCCGACGGAAAGACCCGTACCTTGCGATTGTTATCCCGTCTCTCCGGATAGGATCACAACCACGACCTGTGTTGTTCATCGCATTACTACGGATTCAAGTGTTTAAGATTCATTTGTTATGGTGGTTTATCGCCATCTTAGAGCATGCCTAGGAGACATCCTCGATCTCGTGCATGTGTAAGTGACTTAGCCGTTTTAGCATAGAGTTCATTAGTTATTTAGTTCATGCCATCTCGATCAAGAGATGACGACCAGTGCTCTTTAGCTGGGCTTACTCCAATTTATGGCGGATGATGGCTGCTCATGTTCCATTACCGCTATCTATTTTCTTACAAAGCCATCCAAATCTATGCCCCTAGTTCCATGAGAGTAGTGCCGATCCATGTGGATGGATCGACGTCGATCCATCTTCCTTGGTCAGGGATTGCCCCCGGTTGCTCCAATCCATATTTAAGCCTGCTAGTTTCCACTATAAGTCCTAGATTCCAGTTTCCAGCTATTCCAACATCCATAAGTGGTCTCCTATCATCGTTTCCATCCTGCCCTGCGAGTCTACGAGGGGATCCCAAATTAACCTCTTCTAGATGCACATCCAAGTTCTGATCCATGCTAAAATTCATATTAGCATCCATATCCAGCTAGGAATCGATCCAGCATGACCCAGAGGCATGCCCTAGAGTCTTGCTCGATCGGTGCCGATCCATACTGGTGGATCGGTGCCGATCATTCTGTTTTGGCCGAGAACTGCCCCGGCTACTCCACTCCATCCAACTGCCTTTTAGCTTCGTTTCCATGATCTTGGTACTGATTTCCAGCGGTTCTTGGTGCCTCAGCCCCTTGCTCCAAGTTGTCATTAGATCCTGCTACTCTATTCCCATGGTTTTGTGCTCTAGCTTGTCTGATCTGTCGGAGTAGATTTTGCATCGTCTCCTCTTATCTCTTCAGCATCCTTTGCTGCATAGCATCCATTATCGTTTTCATTTCATCCCTGGTGATGTAGGTAGATGCTTGATTAGCTCCAGCTCCTAAGGAAGCATACTGACTCCCTCCTTGGTGGATCCTTTTCGGTAGCACTCTCCTTGTTGATTGTTTCACCATTGCTCCAAATCTAAGCTCTAGATCTTTTCCAAGCTCTAAATCAAAATTTCAAATCCATGGGGGCTAGCTTTCTTGGTGAAAACACCAAAATGTTAGCGGCAATGAACATGCAAGTTTTATAGTAGTTCAGCAAACTCTGGCCTATATCCACTCCAATAATCTTTGATTTATACTATTATATTACAAGTACAGTTGTTTTTTCCTTAGAAAATTAATGGAGGAAGAGATAAGAAGTGATGAAGGAGAACCAAAAGAAGATACAATTGAAGATCCCTTGCAATGAGCCACGTTCGCCATATTTATAGGTGAAGATGTGTATGGATCGGGCTGAAATTTCGCCAGAAGAACCTCCAGAGCCGTACGACCCGATCCACCAATTTTTTGATCGATCGCACACCATTGGAATGATCGGTGTTGATCGTTCATATTAGCTCCAATGGGGGTGTGATCGTTTTTATGTGTCCTCCATGATGTTAGCTACTTGCTCTCCAAATTTCATGCCATTTCGACTTACCGTTTGTAAGATATCGTGTTTTCCGTGTAGTCGAGTTGAAAATGGAAATATGGAAGATCATTACATATTTGCTCCTTTTGGAGTGCGATCGTTTTGGTGGGCCCACTATGATGTTACCTATTTTCTTTCCAAATTTTCTATCATTCCGACTTACCATTTGTGAGATATCGCATTTTCCGTGGAGTTGGGATCGTTCTGGCTGAAATGATACGATCGTTCAAGAATGATGTAGGCCGATGGTTCAAGTTTCTCCAAATGATGTGCGATCGATATGGTAGGTTCTTTTACATAATATTTTACAATTCCCAAAGTTTTGTGTCATTCCGACTTTGCGTTTGTGATATTGATCGATCATCATTGATTTGAATTGTTTTATGGATCAATCCATATAGATCATGGCCGATCGATCCAAATTCATCATGGGGCCCAGAGATCGATGATGCGCGTCCCTCATGGTGTCGTGTAGTTTTCCTCCAAATTTCATGTCATTTGCCTTTGTAGATTTTGATTTATGGATCGATCATCGTCGAAAATCGCCAAAACGGTCGTAAAAAAACCGACTTCAAGGTTGACTCAAAGAGAGACCCAATAATCACCTTTCTAACTCGAAGCAGATGCTGAAAATTCTAGCTCAGGGTTAGATACGGGTAAATTCCAAATTTTCTCCAAGAAAACGTGATTCTGACTCCAAGCATGAAAAACGATCGGTGTCGATCGTTTTTCTCCAAGCAAATGTGATTCTGGCTCCAAACATGAAAAACGATCGGTGCTGATCATTTTTCTCCAAGCAAACTTGATTCGGACTCCAAGAACGAAAAACGATAAGTGCCAATCATTTTTCTCCAACCAAACTTGATTTTGACTCCAAGAATGAAAAACGATCGGTGCCTATCGTTTTTCTCCAAGAAAACTTGATTTTGACTCCAAGAACAAAAAACGATCGGTGCCCATCGTTTTTCTCCAAGCAAACATGCATCCGTCTCCAAGCGAGTAGCAAATTTTCCCAGGTCTGACTCCAAGCAAATTACCATCGATCCATCAACACCGATCCATCTTCTTTTGCCCATAACTCAAGCATACGAAGTCCGATGGACTTGAAATTTGAAATGTAGAATTGTGGGGCCTTCCTTATCACTCCATACTAATCGCACCTTGAGTGGGTCAGAAATTGATGATCCGATCCGATCCGATGTCTAGGTGAAGTGTTAATTCCATACTTCGCCGTTTTTTGAGTGTTATTCATTCGAATCCATTCAACTATTGTCCATAGTTTCAAATATAACCGATCTCCAATTCTGATAACCATCCGTTTTAGCTGAATTCTTGGTATTCCAGCCTGACCGAAAGGCAGGATAACAACGATATCACCAACAAAGAATTCAGTATCACGTCTTCTCTTACCAGCGAAGCTTTGCTGTTTAGATTGAGTAGCTTTCATTCCTCACGGAATGATCTCGATCTTCTATGATGTTCCCCTAATCATATCTGGCCCTAGTATAATTTTCTAGCCCACTTCCCACCAACATAAAGGAGCGCTGCACTGCCGGCCACATAATGCCTCGAACGGTGTTGTAACGATGCTATACTAGTAACTATTATTATATGCAAACTCTTCTAATGCAAGTGACCATCCCACGAGCCTCCAATGTTGAAAATGCAAGCTCACAAGAGATCCTCTATGATATGATTCACTATCTTGGTTTGCCAATCAATTTGAGGGTGATATGTTGTACTCAGATGCAGCTCTATCGCAAATGCCTCTTGTAAGCTCTTCTAAAACCCACTAATGAACAAAGGCTCTTGGTCCCTTGTAAGGCTCTTTGGCACACCGTGGAATCGCATTATCCATTTCATATACAACTCGACCAATTTGGATGCCATTCTACTAGACTTTATGGGTATAAATCTACCATTCTTCATCAATCTATCTTCTAAAATTATAACATCCATATTTTAGAGTGCCATAATATGAGGAAAATTAATTAATAAATGATTAATCACACTAAATTATGGGATAAAATAAATACAAGTTAATCAATAAGATAGTGAATGAAGTTAGCATGAGGAGTTTGGGATTTGATAAGAATAGGCTAGAATTGGGTTTTAGCGTAAAGCCCAAATTACTAAATCCATACACTCCAACTTCTTATTCATTCTCTCATTTCCCACAAACTAAAAAGAGAGAGAAACTAAGAAGCTAGGCTTGCCAACTAGAAGGAAGAAAAAGGAAAACGCATTCATCTCTAAGGAAAATAAAAAGTGCTTTAATAAAGTTTAAATCAAGTAAAAAGGTGAGTGATTCTTTCTATAAATCCATACAAAGCTATTTGAGTTAGGATTGTTTGTTCATGTTTGGGAATTTAAAGATGATGGTTTGATCTGTTAAGTCTAAAAAATGAAACAAACCTGTCTAAATCACTTGAAATTTTTATATGATGTGTGGAATAGTAATTTAGAGATGAGCTTTTAATTTTATAATTTTCTGAAATTATATGGAATTATTATGAATTTTTAAGTAGGGAAAATGCCTAATTTAGAAAACTAAATTATTTATAACACTAAAAATAATTATATTGGCTTGGAAATGCCAAATATATTAATTTGGATTTTTGGTGAACTTTTTGGATATTTCTCTTGCATTTTCGAGTTGTTATGAATTAATTAACAAAGGAAAAGAGTTATTTAATAATGGAAAATAAATAAGTTAATTAAGTAAGTAACTAACTATTTTTGAAAAAAGAATTGCAAAGTGTAGGTAAACTAATGAGAATTCGACATCTATATGGCTTAGACGAAAAGAAATTACATGGAAAGGTAATAAAATAGATTTTAAATTAATTATGAAACCGCCATTCCAATTAGCGATAGCCCATATATCAACTTGCAATTGCTAAGTTAGAGTCAACATGTGATAGCTATGTTTGGGATCAACTTGCAATAACTAAGATGGAGTCAATATGCGGTGGCTATGTTTGGGATTAACTTGCGATAGCTAAGTTAAAGTCAATATGCAATAGCTATGCTTGGGATCAACTTACGATAGCTAAATCAGAGTTAACATATGATAGCTATGTTGGGATTAACTTGTGATTGCTACGATAGATTAAACATGTGATAGCTAATAAGTGATAACCAACGATAGCTAGCTGAACTCAACTTGCGATGGCTAGGGTAATGTCAACATGCGATGGTCTTAGGGAATTCAACTTGCGATAGCTAGGGTATTGTGAACATGCGATGGCCCTAGGAAACTCAACTTGCGATGGTTAGGGAATATCAAAATGCTATGGCCATTGAAGGCGTAATATGTGATAGCCATATATAGCAGAAATGAGATGGCAGACAAAGCTAAGAAAATGCAAACTATGTGAATAAACTTCGAATTTCATTGAAATGAAAGGGTCATTGAAATAATTAGTTAATGAGGAATAACTCAATTGAACAATGAAATTTAGATTGAGCTTGATTAAGATATGAGTTTATAATTTAAAAAATTAGAAATAATGACAATGCGATTTATAAGTCCATATGGCTACCAAATGTTTAAAACACAACATTATATTTGGTAACATTAATGGAAGGGCTGTGTGACTACCAAATGTTTAAAACATGGCATTATATTTGGTTACATTGATGGAGGGCCTGTGTGGCTATCAAATGCTTAAAACACAATATTATATTTGATAATGTCAATGGAAGGCCTTACTGGCGATTTGGTAACGCTGATGGAAGGCCTGAGTGGCGAACCCTTGTCTGTCCACTGTAATATAAAGGAACGATGGTGTAAGTTTTGTGTAACATCCAACTATTAATTCATGATAATATACAAGATCGACAGAGTAAGGCTTCTGTAGCATCCAACTGTCTAAACACGATGGGGTAAGTCCTAAGTGGCAACCATTTGTCCAAACACTATATAATAAACGATGGAAAATTATGTAAGGCCTTGGTGGCAAATTTTAATGACCCGCTTTTCCGACCCCCAGAATTCGACACTAATACATTCACGGTATTCACGTGCCGAACAACTAAGTGCCGGAAAGACAGAATGTTAGGGGAAAGAGAGGAGATAAAAGATAAGAAGAAATTAAACAATCACAAAATCTCACAATGCACGGAATAACATATATTAATCAACATAATACTTTACAAAGTCATTTCAAAAATGATACATCAGAGTGATACTAATACAATTCTACCCTTGGACAGTTATAACAGCCTGTCCCTACTAAACTGATATAAGATACATTAAATACAACGGAAAACAAGATAATGACTAGCTATCGATGAAGCCTCCTGCTCCAAACTTCTCTAATATACATCTGTGGGAAAACTTGAACTACTTGGCTCCCCATAAAAATTTTAGCACCCAAGAGTTTTAGGAAAAAAGAAAATAAAACTCCGAGCCAGACATGGATCTGGTGTGAGTAAACTCAAACAACTGAATTATTATGTTTAAAAGCCTTTTAAAATCAAAGGTATCTCGCAAGACCACGCCACGCATAAACACGAACGTGTTTTTACCTTACGATAAATAAACCATTTCATATAAAATTCTCTGATATTATAATAGTGTCTAAGACACAAATACTTATTAATCATAGCCGAAATTGTTACATTAATTAAATTCCAGCATAATAGGTATAAAACTAAGACCGTAAAGGCTCATATTGGAGAATGGATTACATACAATGACTGGGCTACTGTGATACCGCCCATCATGGTGCATCTCTAGATAAAATAACACTGAGGACCTCACCAGGATCCTCTGCCAACACAGGACCGACCTACCACTTGACTAGTAGTACCGAATATGATCACCCCTTAGTTAATGGGCCCCGAAGCATACAAATGAGAGAGTATACCGACTCTAGATAGGGATGATCATACACTAATTGGGAGCGACCCACTTAGCTCTGTTGCATCTGCCCTATTTTATTCATTCCCGGTTGATGAGGCTTGAGGCTATGTTTTACCTTTATATAGCACTTCCCACTTGGAATGCTACACTACCTCCAGGCATCGATGCAATGCTAGCATTCATCCATACAAGTTCGTTCTGGGTCTGAACGAATCCGAAGGCACTACCTCCACTACACCCATTTTAGAATCACCCTTAAGGTTAGTAGCAAATAGCCCTTGCACTTCAAAACTCCATCTTCGATTACATACTCTTCAAGATGTCTATAGTTTGAAACACTTGAGTTGGATCGAAGTGGTTTTCGAATAACATATCCGATCCCGGTCTCTTCGAAACAACTTTCGATAATTTCCGGTAAACTCAACCCCGGTTCTTTAGGAAATAAATAGACAAAGATAAGAACAAAGATCACCTCCTAACCATTAATGGATGGATTTCCTTATCATTTATCCTAGCAGAACAAAATGAAGTTATATGTACTGTATAGCACAGCCGACGGTAACTGTACCATATAATTTTCGTGTTTCTCCTAGATATTTCCAAAATAACGTTTTGGTCCAGATTTTGATAGTTAGTTATTTAACAATCAAATAAAAAAACATTCAACATTGATTTTATTCCATATGGGATACACTAAGCCTTTATTAATTAATCTTTAATTAATAAAATCACTTTATAAAACTTGATTAAAAGGTCTTTACACAATATTATTTCCAAAACCCTTACTTTCCCTTTGTACATGGGAAACATTTACACTTATCTTAGCGGTATAAGTATATTATCGAAACATTTGGAAAATCTCTATTTTCAAATTCATTTTGAAAAACATTACTTACTATAACACAATCCACTTATCCTTTATAACAATTTCCTTTTTAAAAGCTCACTTCATGATTCAAATAACTTATAAATTTCCAAAGTCAATTTATAAAAACAATTTTATAAGTCTACAAGTCAATTTACAAAACCTTTTTACAAACCTCTAAAATCATTTATAAAATATTTCTCCATTTAAAACTCCTTTGATAAATCTTATTTCAGAAAATTCCTTTACAAAATATCTTTTGCAACTCAACGTTTTAAATCACTTTAAATGAAATGTTTTACTTAGTAAAACCCATTTTTATAAACAAGTTATTATTTATAAATACCTTTATACAATATTAATATAACTTGAAAAATCATTTATAAACCTTAACCCCAAACTGATTAAAGAATTGGAGCTAATTTAAAACGATACTTTATAATTTCAAAAGGAGGCTTAACAAACCCAATGGTAGTAATTTAAGTTACCATTTAAGATCAATTTCACTTTCAAGTTTCTTAACCATTTATATACATAAGTAAACATTTATGTAAATACACTTCATATCCAAATCATGGAATAACATGTCAATACAACTCAACTAGCATATACATGTCCAAATAATATGATAGCAGGATGGTTATTTGTCTTGCTAAATAGATGTCCAAACAATTAACTTATAGTAGAATGGGGATTTGTTCTGCTAACATATGTCTACACAATCAACCATCAATCTATAGCAGTACGGGGATTTATTCTGCTAATATATGTCCACAACAATCAAATCAATTACACTATAGCAGAATAGGAATTTATTCTGCTAATAGACGTCCACACAATCGAACAATCAATTTATAGCAAAAAGGGGATCTATTCTGCTATCAAATGTCCACACAATCATATCATAATTCATTCACAGGCATTTGTCTACTTAACAGTACCCATATTTGAATTCCTTGAGTTCAAAACCATCTCTTAAAAAGAAGTACCTTTAAAACAATTTGATTCTTGGAAACAAAGGATTTAAAACTTAAACACCCTTTAAAATGATTAATTACAAGATAAACTCTTATTAAATCATAATTAATCTTTATTATATTTGAATTTAATTTAATTATAAATTAATAATTAATTAAACCTTTTATAAATAATTTATTTATAAATTAAACCCTTAATTAATCCTTTATTCATTACTTAATAATAATTTAAAACCTTTATTAATAATTCACTATTAATTAATCTTAATTTATTAATTAAATAATCTTTTAATTAAAAATTAAATAATAAATTAAACCTTAAATAAATAATTTATTTTTATCCATAAAATATCCTCAAGAGTGAAAGTATGAAAGAACGAGCAAAAGCAACGATGAGGATCAGAAGACATTAGAAGTAGTCTCTGCAAACATTAAATAAAGCTTTCGACAAGAAGTCGATAGCGCCAGCAACACCTTTCGAAGAGGTTAAAAGGATGCTTCAACGGTGTTTTGGATAAGCAAAGAGCTTTCGACAAAGTCAAAAGGTACCTTTCAAGAGCAATGAACAACACACTTCCTGCATTTACGCCAAACCATCCAAAACCATTGATTTTGCTTTCATTTACCTCCATTGAAAAAATGTTCAGCCAACTCAACCTTTTCGAAAGCATATATTAGCCTTTCGAATTGGTTAAAGCCATCCTCACAAATGAAGGAAGAAATATATGAGTTCAGCGTAACGTCCTCAAGCACATTGAAGCATAAGGCTCTACATCTGTTAGATAGCGCGCTTTCGAATGGTGTCACTTGCAGTTAGTTTCTTAACAGTGTTCGACTCATTCGAAACCCACAAAGTATATGTTTTGACAGCGTCGGTGGCCAATTCCCATGCTATCTTACATAGCACATAAACAGCTAAGAGAGGAGCGCATCTATACACCTTTCGACGAAGTCGAAAGTAATCAAGCAATATCTTTCGATGAAGTCAGAAGCAATCGAACAATATACTTTATGATGAAGTCGAAAGGAATGAAGCAAGATAGAAGGAAGCCCAGTCATCAGCGGCAGTGGAAGGTCGACCACATAGCCCTTTCGACCAAGTTGAAAGCTATGATTCAAGTGAGGCGCATAAAGGAGGGGAGCAAACCTTCCGACTGTGTCGAAAGCAAGAGGTCGAAAGGTGCTGAGCCGGACCTATAAATAAGACCCTAGGGAACTGCTTTAAGGGATCTGATTTCTTTCACTTCTCACTTGTATTTTCTAAATTTGGTAAACCCTAATTTCAAAATCGAATTGGGGATTTGACCAGTTTGTACAACTTTGTTCAATAAAAGAGAGATTATAATAATCTTGATTATATAGAAACTTTGGGATTTTATTTAGACACCATTATAAACACCTGAATTTGAAATGAATGATAGGTTCCCTTTCGATTAAGTTGAAGCCTCTAGAATTCACGTATCCTTTGAGTTTTCACTCAAAACTGCAAGATAGTCAGAGCTCACCCATTCGACCAAACTGAAACCCGCTCCATTCAACCAGTTTTTCCAAAACTATTAGA
Source organism: Allium fistulosum (assembly GCA_030737815.1). Lineage (NCBI taxonomy): Eukaryota > Viridiplantae > Streptophyta > Magnoliopsida > Asparagales > Amaryllidaceae > Allium > Allium fistulosum. The sequence continues at coordinate 782,239,283 of CM060906.1, forward strand.
TCTCGGCCTTAAGCCACCTTGATCACTTCGAAAGGTGGTTCTACTGGAGTCCAAAACCATTTGAATAAGCTCGAAAGGCATTATAAAAGAGAGTTGAACGTTTCGACCACGTCTAAAGGTCATAAAAGAAGAAGTTTTATATATTACATCATATCTCAAAGTAAAACTTAAAAGAGCCAACAAGCATCGACTTTTTTCTATCTATTCGAAAGGAGATTTCGAAGGAATCACTTATACTTCATACTCCATATTGACGTGTAGACAAGTTTTCTTGTTAACAATTTTGGCGTTAGAAGGAGGGTCGAACCTCCGATTCCCAATCACTTTCATCGCAGATTAATTACATAGAGTTCTTCATTTAAGAGAAGAAAACGGTAAGAGCAAGGGGTGATAACAACATCCCTAATGAAGAAGTTGAATTACAATCAACTTTGGAAAATGATATAGTCTTGAACTTCAACTTAGAGAATATGGAAATTGGACAACCTTCAAACCTGATAAGATTGGAAAACAATGAGATTAAGTCCAGAATCTATAACAACAAATCATAGCAATGCATGAATTTCTTGAAAGGGTTCCATCTCAAGAATCATTAAGGATTATAGATGGAGAAGATGAGGCGCAATCTCCAAATGAGGTAAAGGATGAAGAGTTAAACCAAAAAAGTCAAGCTAAAAGGTCCCTCGAGCAATCAAATAGTCCAATCTAAAGAAACAATAAAAGTTACTACAGAAATGAGGCCGACCAAGAAGACATCTTACACCAAATGATAATGCAAATGCGTAAGGAAAAAGGAATTCCTGACCTAGAGAAATATGTTATGCTGCAAAAGACTCCTTTTTGGAAGAAATAATGACAATCAACATTCCTCCTCATATTCAAATTCCTCCACAAAAGTATGATGGAACCTCCGACCCAGAGGATCACTTAGTAACTTTTAAAACACGAATGGATTTCAAAAACGCCTCCGGGGCAGTTCACTGTAACTTTCCCCGGCAACTTTGCAAGCAGTAGCTATCAAATTGTATAAGAATCATCAAGTGAAAACCATCCATTCTTGGGAACAATTTTCTTATGAATCCATAGCGCAATTTCACATATATAAAGATCCAGTAATGGATTCTTATATGTTAGCTAGCATAAAACAAAGGTCAAAGGAATTTCTTGGTGAATACATTAAAAGATTCAACATGGAAGCATTGAAGGCCGAAAATGCGATCGATCAAGAAAAACTAATGGCAGTTCGCTCAGGGTTAATCAAACAAACTCCTTTTTGCAAGGAACTTCATATTCGTGGATGTAAGGATCTATAACATTTCTATCTCCAAGCTAAAAAGTTTATTCGAATGGACGAAATGCATCATCCTATGAGAGAATTTTATTGAGAATGTAGAGAAGAAAAATTTGACTTTAGGCCTCTCAACAAGAGACCAAGGAAAAGTGGAAACCAAAAGGGGAGTCGAAAAGAGATTTCCTAATCCAATCATGTAGTCTTAAACAAGCCCCTCTCCCACATAATCACCATGGTGAAGGACAATGAAAATTTTCCTATTCCTAATAAGATCCACAACTTTCCTGAACCAAATATAGGAGGTAGTTACTATGGTTACCATAAAGCAAATGGACATAAAACCGACAAATGTCGCATTTTAGCAGAAGCAATTCAAGGCATGGTTAGATCAGGATTCCTAAATGAGTTCATTAAAGAAACTTCTTGTTCAAGCTAAGAAGAAAGAAGCTTAACAACTTCAAAAATTTGGACCCCTATCAAATCATGAAGCCTTGCAGCATTAGTTCAACTATGAATTATCTTCTTTCTTGACTTTCTAATTTGATTTGTACTTTGGTTTGTGCTGAAAATTGATCATGTACTAATTCAAAATTCGAGTGTCATTATAGGTAAAAACAAAAACAGTCTGTGGTATTCAATATACTCTTGAAGCACATCAAAATTCTAGCGACTTGAGAAAGACAGTTCAAATGCCTGATACAAAATGACTATCACTGCTTGAGTCAACGTAGTACAAAGATTTTCTTTCATGAAAACTCATATCGCTACTAATCCTTCACCAATTTCTGAGGAAAACCTATAAATAGACCGTGCCGTTACTGAGCAATACTTACCAAGATATGGTAATTTATCTAAAGGATAAAACAATGTACACCGACTTAATTTTTGACAAATCATTTTACTAAAAGAAATTTCCCAAACGTATTTTCAAAGAGAGACTATTTTCAATTACCCCGCAACCTGGGGAAGACAAATATTTATCTATTTCAAGAACTGATTTGTGAAATCTTCCTAAGATATTATATAGCATTAGTAAATGCACACAAAGGATTTCCAACTAAGAGATCTCAATATTTAAAAGTTTTCTAAAACCATTGGCGAGGAGAAGCCTATTCATACTCTTTCAAGAAAATTTTTAAAGCTATAAAAAAATTATTGACAAAAACTCAGGTTAGAGAATCCTATTCTCGACTAAAAAACTACTAGTTCATGAATCATGACCTTCTAGTCTCCTATTTGAGATTCGTGTCTCTATTTTGAGAACAGCAAGAAAACCCTTGTAAAAAGCAACATTAAGGAAAGATTCTTTTATCGGAAGGATTTTTGTATCCAAACTCTTTTTCAAAAAGTAACCCCTCAATATATTAGAAGGGTTCAATTACAAAACTTCTTTCTCTCAAAAGAGACTCTATGACAAAATACTGACATTCAATATAAATGATTTTCATGTGTAAATATTAAAGCCTACGACGCTATTCCATGGCACCTCCTAGAGGGAGGGACAAAAGCCTACAACGCTCTTCCATAGCACCTCCTAGAGGGAGGGACAAATGCCTACGACGATCTTCCGTAGCACCTCCTTGAGAGAGGGACAAAACCTCTAACGTCCATTTCACCTCTTAGAGGGAGGGTCGGGTCAAACACCCACCAACAACCTTTTAAAAGAAGGTCAACCTAACCTACACCACTTCCCTTAGAACCAAGGGAAGCCCATAGGGAGCACCAAACAGATAAAGAAAAACAAAGATGTCTACAACTCAAAACAAAGTCGAGGCCCAAAAGAATAAAGGGTCAAAGGAATAAAGTTAATCACTATTTAAAACAAAGAGGAAACCCAAGAAAGGGGTACAGACAAAGGTAAAAGGATGAAGATGTCCAATGCTATAATCAGAACATACACGAATCCAAGACCATAATCGGAAAGGACAAAGTATGAGATAGCAAATTTCAGTATGTCCAATACGTGAAAAGTGACTCTCACATCAATGAATTAAGAAAATTGTATCCTAAAAGAGGACACAAGACAAGAAAATGGATAAAGAGATCCGTACCATAAGATGGAAAGCAGAGATCTAAACAAAAGCTAAGTGAATGGAACAGAAAACAAATTTTTGCTACAAAGGTAAACGTGACTTCATTCAAAGAATATATTAAGTAAACCACTCCTAAATCCTTCGAAATAAGGTGACCCATTAGGATAGAAGAGTCTATATATTATAATAATAATAATAAGTTATTTGGACCATTGCACTGTTGAACGGCAAAGTATGGAACTTGCACTTCTGAATGGTCAGTCAACCGAACGGAACTACCTGCTGAACGGTTGACTGGCTTATGGAACTACTACTCCAAATGGCTGACTGGTAATATGAAACTACTATTTCGAATGATTGCATGGCTTTACGGAACTACTCGGCTCAAATATAACAATAATACTACTAACTTATAAGCACTTTAAGAACTACACATCAATTAATAGGATATTATCCTTTGAAAAACGAGAATCCTCATCACTATTCAAGGCATAAGTTTTAAATAAATCTCTGGCATAGTTTTTTAGGAATGACTTTATAATTAAAGCCAAATAGGCTTAGGGATCTTTTGCTTAAACCTACTAAGTCTACCATTACTAGACGATTCTCTGACTTTGTACTTATATTGAATGAAATTTTGAATAGTCTATTCATCAGATAAGATCCTGACAAGATTTTGGTTGAATTCTTAATTTTGTGAATTTTCAATTTCCTTGTTTCTTTTCATAAAGATTTCATATTAGGTCTTGTGAATTCTAAATTCCCATATTGATTTTATGATGATTTGTGGATTCCATATTTTTGATTTCCTTATTGAATTTTTGATGATCTCTTATTGGACTTCTAATTTCATGAATTCTAAATTCCCTTGTCGATTTTCATGATGATTGGTGAATTTCTTATTCTTAGATTCCTTATTGAATTTTTATGACGATTTCCTACTGAATTTCTAGTTTCGTGGGTTCTAAATTTCCTGATTGACTTTTATGGTAATTTGTGGATTTCATACTCCTGATTTTCTTATGTAATTTTCATAATTGTTTCATATTGAACTTCTAGCTTATTCCTTTATTGAGTTATTATGATGACTTACAAACTCCCTATTGATTTTTTAAATTTAAATTTTAAACAAGATTCTCTCGATATCAAATGGCTTACCATTAGAGGATGGGATGGAAAGGAAAAAGAACCTTCTGATCCTTATATTATCAAACAGCATCAGCACCAAATTATCTATTAACTTATCAATAAATGAATGAAAGTTACTAACATAAAGTGCAGGGATGAAAACGAGTTATGTGAAAACACAAGATAAAGCCACCTAAAGCAAGAAACAAATACCTAGTGGCTGAAGAAAATTTAATTCAATAAAGCTAGATTTGGAGTGAATAATAGCGTTCTTGAAAGGTTCATTTATTTAAGCCAATGTCTGCCGACCAGGTGATATTGTTCCACATTTATAATATTAGTAGTCAAAAGGGGTTTGGTCATGTATTTATCAGAATGCTGCACCTAAAAATATTACCCGAATAGTATCCTAAATCTTAACTTCAGGGTTTAGAGTTATCTATCAAGGTCTCATAACAAGGTTACGATCCTAATGGAAGTTATTGTCGATTTTGCAGGAAAAATAAAAGAAAGATATTCTTGGAATATTTGTCCTAAAGTACAAAAGCTTCTTTCATACTAGGGGGCTAAATGTTATCCATAAAATATCCTCAAGAGTGAAAGAAGGATCAAAAGCGTTGATGAGGATCAGAAGACATTAGAAGTAGTCTTTGCAACCTTTAAAAAAAGCTTTCGACAAGAAGTTGATAATGCCAGCAATACCTTTCGAAGAGGTCAAAAGGATGCTTCAACAGTGTTTTGGATAAGCAAAGAGCTTTCAACAAAGTCAAAAGGTACCTTTTGAGAGCAATGAATAGCACACTTTCTGCATTTACGCCAAACCATTCAAAACGATTGGTTTTTCTTTCATTTACCTCCATTGGAAAAATGTTCAGCCAACTCTACCTTTTTGAAAGCATATATTAGCCTTTCGAATTAGTTAAAGCCATCCTCACTAATGAAGGAAGAAATATATGAGTTCAGCATAACGTCCTAAAGTACATTGAAGCATAAGGTTCTACATCAATCAGATAGGGCGCTTTCGGATGGTGTCACTTGCAGCTAGTTTCTTAACAGGGTTTCGACTCATTCGAAACCCACAAAGTATATGTCTCGACAACGTCGGAGGCCAATTCCCATGCTAACTTACATAGCACATAAACAGCTAAGAGAGAAGCGCATCTATACACCTTTCGACGAAGTTGAAAGTAATCAAGCAGTACCTTTCGATGAAGTCAGAAGTGAACGAACAATATACTTTCGGATGAAGTCAAAAGGAATGAAGAAAGATAGAAGGAAGCACAGTCTTCCGCGACAGCGGAAGGTCAACCACTTAGCCCTTTCGACCAAGTTGAAAGCTATGATTCAAGTGAGGTGCACAAAAGAGGGGAAGCAAACCTTCCGACTATGTCGAAAGTAAGGGGTCGAAAGGTGTTGACCCGCACCTATAAATAAGACTCTATGGGTCTGTTTTAAGGGATCTGATTTCTTTCACTTCTCACTTGTATTTTCTAAAAGTTGGTAAACCTTAATTTCAAAATCGAATTGGGGATTTGACCAGTTTGTACCACTTTATTTAATAAAAGAGAGATTATAATAACCTTGATTATACAGCTACTTTGGGATTTTATTTAGACACCATTATGAACATCTGAATTTGACCTGAACAAAAGGTTGCCTTTCGATTAAGTCAATGCCCGTAGAATTCACGTATCCTTTGAGTTTTCACTCAAAACTGCAAGATAGTCAGAGCTCACCCTTTCGACCAAACCGAAACCCGCTCCATTCAACCAGTTTTCCCAAAATTGTTAGATCTTAGCCTTAAGCCACCTTGATCACTTTGTAAGGTGGTTCCGATGGAGTCCAAAACCATTTGAATAAGCTTGAAAGGCATTATAAAAGTGAGTTAAATGTTTTGACCATGTCGAAAGATCATAAAAGAAGAAGTTTTGTCTATTGCATCATATTCGAAAGGAAAACTTAAAAGAGTCAACAAGCTTCAGCTTTTCTATCTATTCGAAAGGAGGTTTCGAAGGAATCGCTTATACTTCAAACTCCACATTGAGGTGTTGACAAGTTTTCTTGTTAACATTTTTGGCGCTAGAAAGAGGGGTCGAACCTCCGATTCCCAATCACTTTCATGACAGATTAATTGCATAGAGTTCTTCATTCAAGAGAAGAAAATGGTAAGAGCAAGGGGTGATAACAACATCCCTAACGAAGAAGCTGCATTACAATAAACTTGGGAAAATGATATTGTCTTGAACTTCAACTTAGAGAATATGGAACCCTGATAAGATTGGAAAACAATGAGATTAAGGTCCAAAATCTATAACAACAAATGATAGCAATGCAGGAATCTCTTGAAAGGGTTCCATCTTAAGAATCATTAAGGATTATAGAAGGAGAAGACGAAGCGCAATCTCCAAATGAGGTAAAAGATGAAGTGTTAAACCAAGAAAGTCAAGCTAAAAGGTCCGTCGAGCAATCAAATAGTCCAATCCAAAGAAATAGTAAAAGTTACTACAGAAATGAGGCCGACCAAGAAGACATCCTACACCAAATGATAATGCAAATGCGTAAGGAAAAAGGAATTCCTGACCTAGAGAAATATGTTATGCTGCAAAAGGTTCCTTTTTCGGAAGAAATAATGGCAATCATCATCCTTCCTCATATTCAAATTCCCCCACAAATGTATTATGGAACCTCCAACCCAGAGGATCACTTAGTAGATTTTGAAATACGAATGGATTTCTATAACGCCTCCAGGGCAGTTCGCTGTAAACTTTTCCCGGCAACTTTTCAAGGAGTAGCTATCAAATGGTATAAGAATCATCAAGTGAAAACCATCCATTCTTGGGAACAATTTTCTTATGAATTCATAGCACAATTTCACATATATAACAAGTAATAGATTCCTATATGTTAGCTAGCATCAAACAAAGGCCAAAGGAATTTCTTGGTGAATACATTAAAAGATTCAACATGGAAGCATTGAAGGCCGAAAACGCAACCGATCAAGAAAAACTAATGGCAGTTCACTCAGGGTTAATCAAACAAACTCCTTTTTGGAAGGAACTGCATATTCATGGATGTAAGGATCTACAACATTTCTATCTCCGAGCTGAAAAGTTTATTCAAATGGACGAAATGCATCATGTTATGAGAGAATTTTATCAAGAATGTAGAGTAGAAAAATCCAACTTTAGGCCTCTCAACAAGAGGCCAAGGAAAAGTGGAAACCTGAAGGGGAGTAGAAAAGAGATTTTTGAATCCAATGATGTAGTCTTAAACAAGCCCCTCTCCCACATATTCACCATGGTGAAGGCAATGAAAATTTTCCTATTCCTTATAAGACCCACAACATTCCTGAACCAAAGAAAGGAGGTAGTTACTGTGATTACCATAAAGGAAACGAACATGAAACCGACAAATGCTGCATTTAAGCAGTAGCAATTCAAGGCATGGTTAGGTCAAGATTCCTAAAGGATTTCATTAAAGAAACTTCATATTCAAGCTAAGAATAAAGCAGCTTAACAACTTCAAAAATATGGACCCCTATCAAATCATGAAGCCTTGCAGCATTAGTTCAACCATGAATTCTCTTCTTTCTTAACTTTCTAATTTGATTTGTACTTTGGTTTGTGCTGAAAATTGATCATGTACTAATTCAAAATTCGAGTGTCATTACAGGTAAAAACAAAAATAGTCCGGGGTATTCAATATACTCTTGAAGCACATCAAAATTCTAGCTACTTGAGAAAGACAGCTCAAATGCCTGATACAAAATGACTATCAAAGTTTGAGTCAGCGCAGTACAAAGATTTGCTTTCATGAAAACTCGAATCGCTACTAATCCTTCACCAATTTCTAAGGAAAACCCTACAAATAGACCGTGCCGTTACTGAGCAATACTTACCAAGGTATGTTAATTTATCTAAAGGAGAAAAAAATGTACACCGACTCAATTTTTGACAAATCATTTTACTAAATGAAATTTCCCAAACTTATTTTCAAAGAAAAACTCTTTTCAATTACACCGCAACCTGAGGAAGACAAATATTTGTCTATTTCAAGAACAAATTTGTGCAATCTTTCTAAGATATTATATAGCATTAGTAAATGCACACAAAGGATTTCCAACTAAGTGATCTCAATATTTCAAAGTTTTCTAAAACAATTGGCGAGGAGAAGCCTATTCATACTTTTTCAAGAAAAGTTTTAAAGCTATCAAAAGTTTATTGACAAAAGCACAGGTTAGAGTACCTGTTCTCGACTAAAAGACTATTGGTTCATGAATCACGACCTTCTAGTCTTCTATTTGAGATATGTTAAGGAAGATATGGTCAAAAGAAGGAGTGGTATTTTCGGCCTTGATAATATGGGTCTAAAAATGTGTCAACAAGAAATGAAATTTTGACCCAAAAATATTTGAAATTTGAAAGAGTCATTCAAATGAAAGTTGAAGCCACTAGAATTATATATGTTTTGAGAAATAGAAAATCTCTATTTGGAGTAGTATGGAGGATGTTATGGCTGAATGAAGTTTGAGTAAAAATGGAGAAGAAAGAGTTTTAAAATAAGGTTCGAAAACATTTAAAACAAAATAAAATTTTGAATTAAAATTTTATAAATTTAAAATAGGAAGCCATTAACAAGGTTTCATGAAGCTTAAAGAAAGGAAAAAAGTTTTAAAAAGGAAAGGAAAAATGAAACAAAGAAGGAAAGAGAGAAACACTTTAGTTTTATACAAAATGAATAAAGCAAATTTCCATTTTACCCTTATGCAAATACCCTCCACTCCTTTGCCTCCACCTCATCATTTTTGTCCCACTTCCCTTTAAAATACACGAAATTAGGTGCCCCCACTTCACTTTCTTCCAACATGCATTTATGTAAAGTGTACTTATTGTTAAACATGTTTAAACATGTTTCTAATGACATGACATTCACTTTTTTCCACTTAATTATTAAATACACATATCTTATCCTAAGTATATATATATACATATGTACATGCATATAATAATACATACATATATATGTTAACTTACATATTTATATGTGTTTTATTTACATAAAAGGATTCACATTATTTTCGATAACGTTTAACTGACGAAAAGTCGAAAATTTGAAAAACGAATTCCGATCACATTTTCGATTTCTCTTCGAACTAAATGTTTTTGTAGACTAAATTTTGAAAACTATTTCAACATCATTATTAATCATTAAAAATAGCTTTATTTTCATTATAAAACCTATATATTGAGTATTTAAAATTAATTAAATATTCGCAAATCAAAGCAGTGAAATTCCAGGTCGTACATTCTTCCTCCCTTAAAAAAATTGTCCCCGAAGTTACACATCAACCTTACCTAGAAAACACTTAGCGCTATACATCAGTTCGTATGATGTACATAGATCGATCATATACAAAAATATGACTCGATCGCTACTCGAATACATAAATTCACTTCCGTACAAGTATCGCTCACCCGATTCTCTAGTGCGGACTCTGGTCAGGCTCCTTAATTTGGAACCTCTGTTCTTCTTACATAGTTGTAACTATGATAGAAAACATTTATCCCATATCAAAAATCCTTATCAAGTGCTCGCCGTCAAAAATCGAGTAATAGATCCTTATCTGGAATGGCGTGAAACACCTCAAAGCCATGTACTCGAATCCTAGATCAAACTATATGGAAATAGGAAATGATCTACATCCAACTTACACACTTATTTAATTGGTTATCCCTAATACCAATTCTATTTCCACTAAATTTATTTATGAAACCATTTCATAAAACTAAACTCAGGTTCAACTTGGATACTACTCCACTACATTATAAGAGTATATACCCTATTTGATCCAACTATTCCATTTTTCACTTATTTCCTTAAGAAAACTCAAGATCAAAATACCCGGGTTTTATTTAAAAAAAAATTGAAATGAAAATTTATATATTAATCATAGAAAATATATTCATATAGCCCGACTAACTCCAAAATGATGCTAAGGAATTGGGTACTACTAAATATTATACATTCCCTTACCAAGAAGGGTAATACTCAAGAGAAGTGTTTACCATTCGAACACATCTCTTCCCCAAATTAAATTATTTTCGAGCCACTCGAACTTGTTAACTTAAAAATATTACTTTATTTCAATATCTCATTTTTGAAACAATACTTTACATTTTTCCAACAAAACATCTGTCGTCGACTTGCTTAAGGCTCATTCAGGTTTGAACTTGTTTCGATTGTACAATGATAAAGAGTATAATTTACAAAGTACCACATAGCGTTCGCCTAGGCAAACATCTGATCGTCACTTAGAAGATTATCCAAATCATCACAAAACAATCAAGACTCATTCTCCCTAACCAATCCAAAGAAAACACTTCTTACTTAACCTTTTCATTCCCAAAATATTATACCTGAACCAAAAATATTTTCAAATAATACTATTATTATTTTTCCAATCCTTGAAAACCATTTTTCAAAAGTCTTAGGATTTAAGTTTTCAACTTAAATTATTTTAATTAAAAGACACCTTCTTATAAATTCATTTTATAAATTCAATTTAATAAAATCATCTTCCAAATATTTATTCCAAAATATTCTAACTTAAAAAATACATCTCTTATTAAATCAAATTTTAATTCAATATTAACATCGAACGCCTTATAGTCAAATCATGAAACTCAGTTCACAAGGTGATCGTTTCAATGTTTTCCCTATTTCTATGTTCCCAACCCAAACCTTAAAAAGGGAAGCTGCCTATACACACTAACAATAGGCAATACTCAACTGGACAAGCATGACTAACAAAATCCTAATTGATAATAAAGAATATTATTATCTTCTAACAAACAACACCTCTACTAACTATACCATACTATACTATAGTATTTTTGAAAATCATTCCTTATATATACAATATATCTTAGGTAAAATTATTTCATTTACCCAATTTCAGAACAATACCGTGTCGGATGGCCTTGTTCAAGTGTTTAGAGATCCCTATCAATAACGTTAGCTACCCGTATTGATCATAATCCATAAGCCACTTAACAGATCAATCAACACAATATAAAGCATTTGTATAACACTAACAAATAAGCGCTCTTATATATATACACTTAAACGCATAATAAGGCAATCCATTACTTTATCTCTTAATGAGTTGCCCCACCATAGCCATGGTTCTTGATTAACATTGCACTTTGAAACCACACTATAACGACCCACCTTTCCGAACCCTAGAAGTCGACACTAATACATCCATGGTATTCACATGCCGAACAACTAAGTGCCATAAAGACGGATTGTTAGGTGAAAAAAGAGAAGATAGAAGATAAGAAGAAATCAAACAATCACAGAATCTCACAACGCACTAAATAACATATATTAATCAACATAATACTTTACAAAGTCATTTCAAAAATGATACATCAGAGTCATATTAATACAATTCTACCCTTGGACAATTATAACAGTCTGTCCCTACCTAATTGATATAAGATACATATAATACAGCGGAAAAAAAGATAATAACTAGCATTCGATGAAACCTCCTACTGCAAGCTCCTCCAAAATGCATCCATGGGAAAACCTGAACTACTTGGTTGCGCATGAAAAATTTAGCACCCAAGAGTTTTAGGCAAAAAAATAAAACTCCGGGTCACACATGTGTCTGGTGTGAGTAAACTCAAACAACTAATTTGTTATGTTTAAAACCCTTTAAAATCAAAGGTATCTCGTAAGACCACGCCATACATAAACACGGACAAGTTTTTACCTTACGATAAACAAACCATTTTATATAAAATTCTCTGATATTATAATAGTGTCCAAGTACCAAATACTTATTAATTATAGTCAAAATTTGTAACACCTCATATATTTTATAACCTTATTTAAGATATTTAATTAGTTAAATAAAATTAAATAATTTGAAGATTAATATGTTGAGATTTGATTAGTTGGAGGTAGCCGTGCCATGTTAAAGGGGTTACCTAAAATGAAATTACACTTGGTAGTGTGTTAGGAAATGAGAAGGATATTTTGGGAAATAGCAAAACCTTACACCCTAAACCCTTAGGAAATGGGTAACTCACGTTCATTATTCCCATTTCATAAAAAATGAAAATTTCTAAGGCCGGCCACCATTTCCAATCTCAAGAGAAGAAGTAAATCTAAGATTCAAGAGGAAAGAAGAAATCAACTAATTCAACACTAAAAAATCTGATCTATAATCTCTAAAGCTAAGGTGAATAATTATTACATCCCTAATACTTTTAGTTTTCGGTTTTGTGGTAAGATCCGAAATGTTTTTGCTATAATATTGTAATGTTGGATGTTTTAAGATATATATATTTATTGTTGGTGAATTTATAAATGTTTATTCGTGTTTATGATATGTTTACCACGAAAACCCTATTTAATGACATCTGAATACCTTGGGAATTTAAATATAGGCCTGGAATAATAATTTAGAGATGGGTTTTGATTTTCATAATTTTTCGATTTATTATGGATTTTATATGAATTTTCGAATGAAGGAAATTGTTTATTGGGTTTTAAATAATTTTCGGCTGAAATAATAATTGTTTGGGTTTGAGATTTTAATATGTTAGGCAATATATTAAAATATATTTTCTAGAATTTTTCTAGAATTTTCCGAAGTCATTTTGAGGGATACATAAAATTATTTAAGGTACGAAACATAAATGTTTTATATATTTATAAAGGAGAAGGTGCATTTTGAAAAATAAAATGATTTATAAATTCTGGTAATTGCGGCAACAAAATTCTAAAAAGTATTTTATTGACCAATGAAAATTTGATAAACAAAGGCAGGTTGGTTGAAAAGTTTCCTTTTTAAGTTTAGAAACAAAAATCACTCTTTTTCCATGTTTCAGCCTATACGGCAGTATAACTTCCGCCCCAGAACTTTCATCTCAATCGAAGGGTTAGCTTTCGATAAGTTCAAAGTTCAATGGATAAGGTATCAAGTAATTGGTATGTAATGAATTGAATATAGTCGAAAGGTTTTAAGCTGAAAGGTTGAAATATAATTGTCTTATAAGTGAAAAGCTTTCGCCTGCTTTGCTTTCAAATTTGTGCTTTCGACTTGGTCACATCCGGCCAGGTCAAGTTATTTAAAAGAAAAGACTTTAAAACCTTCTGATGTAGTCGATAGGTTGTAGCTGCCACCGCCATTACTTTGTTTTGAAACCTTCCGGCACAGCCGAAGGGTTTCCATTGCTTTTATAAAGGTTTTACTTTGAACCTTCCGACCCAGTCGAAAGGTTTACCTGTTTTTAAAAAACTAGTTGTTTCTCTTGTGCTTTCGGAGGGAAGCTTTTGATTTAGGTGGTTACCCTTGTTTTGTGAAATATAACAAAGGCTTTCGAAAGGTTATTTAGACATTTTCGAAAGGTTGTTTATATAAAAACAAAAGGTTTTAAAAGAAGGTTTCAGATTGTTTTAAGTTGAACCCAGTATGCCTACGAAGGGTTTCTATTTTAAAAGGTTTTATGTATTCGAAGGGTTCTATTTCGAAAGGTTTATTAGAAGTTTTCAAAAGGTTTTTGAACGAAGGTTTTTCTAAGGCAATGACTTAAAGTGATTTTAAAGAAGGATGTCTAAGGTTTATAACTTCTAAAAGGATTGCTTGGAATAAATTCGAAAGGTTTACAGATGATTTCGAAAGGTTTAAACTTGGATTTTGAAGGAGGTAGTTTCAAGGTATAGAAAGAGGTTCTTTCAAATGGTAAAGTGTTTTCATCAACTTAGTTTTGATAAAAGGATATATATCTAACATGGTAATATGATTTGAGTAAAGTATAAAGACTTATTTCTTTTCCTTGTTTGAAGTTTGATTTAAAGGTTTAAATCATTTTGAAGTTGTTTTCCAGATGGGACTAGTATGGAGTCACGCCATATACATTAGCTTGTAGCCCTAACTAATTGTTGTCCAAAATTCCAATGTGTAGGGCTTGGTCACAAGTAGACTGAAATTATGATTACACACCGAAAGGAATATATTTTGTATACATATAGGTTATTGGTAAGCCCAGAAAACCATTAGGTTTGGGAGAACCTGGGAGATCACTAAGTTAGGGACCGACCGTGCAGAAGGGAGATATTTGACAGACAGTTTAGGCCAGACCGTCCTGATGGGAAATGTTAAACAGATAGATAAGGATAGATAATCCTAAATATGAATATCTAACCGATGTAGGTGAATTTCGATTATGTTGTCTGGTGGGCCCGAGTCATCCAAATGTTAAAAGTTATTTGTGTTGAACGGGTAGTTCATTATTACTTGATATTTATGTTGGTTTACAAAATGTTTATTTTGTACTATTTAACCATTGTGGATGAAGGAGCATAATATATGGTTATATGAAAGGATTTGCAAAGATATGTTTAAAAAAGATGTTAGTGAGAGGAAACCCGTTCCGCTAGGCGGCGTGGTCTTACTTAACATAATTAAACTAGGATGTATAGTATTATTCATACCAGGCTTTATATCTGACTCGAATTTTATGTTTTCCCCTTAAACTCTCGGGTACTCAAAATTAATTTGAGTATGTTGAGAGGTTAAGGATCTTTTCAAGATTTTAGAAAGTTGACGAATAAGCTACTAGAGGATGCTAGAGGCAACATATAGTTATTTAGGATTTGCTGCTTTTATTTATGTTTAGATGATTTTCCACTGTGTTATAATGTAATAGGTCTTATAAGACCATTTGACTCTGATCAATTTAGGGGATCTTCATATACCGCTCTCGATGTAATTTGTAATAACTATATTTAATCTGTGCTTGGGAAAACGTTTTGGGTTATGTGACGTGAATGTGGAATAAATTTTATATGGAAATGTAATGAAACAATCTGTGATTTTGGAAATCTTTGTTTTGTTTCATATTCAAGTGCTTCTGATATTATTGATACCATTAACATAGCCGTATTTAGTCGCCGAAAGCTAATACTATAAATGACTGCAGCTTCTGTAGCGCTTAGTTTTGAGCCTCTAGATAGGGGATGTTACAGCTTGGTATCAGAGCATGGTTTATGAAATGCTTTAACTAAAAATTGATTTTTGAAACCATAATCCATAGAAATTAGAGTTGAGATCGGGGTATGGAATAACGCTATAATAACGTACTTGTATTTATATATATATACACACACACTCTATCTTTAGACTCCTATCTTAGTTAGGTTATTCATGTGTATCTCATGAGGTTTGAATACAAATATGGAGGGAAGGAGAAGCTGAGTGAATGTTGGAGGAGACAGCACCACTACCAACGGAAATGCCCAACCAAACGCAAGGAGAGATCCTAGTCAGGCACAAGCTGAAAATGCTGGTGCAGGAGTTCCCCAAGTGGATACGGTGGCAATGTATCAATTCTTTGTGAATATGGTGCAAGCTGGAGTAGCAGCAGGTGTTGTTGGAGGAAACGCTGCGGGAGGAGGAGTTCAAGAAGTTCCTGCGATCAATCAGTATGCCAATTTGAATAGGGATTACATTAGGATCGGAGGGAAGTCGTTCATTGGTACCGAGGACGTGACTGATGTAGAAAACTAGTTACCGCATTGTGAAAGGATTTTCGCTGATTTAGGGCTAAATGATGCGCGGAAAAGGAGGTTGGCCTCAAGGCAGCTGTAGGGAGCTGCATTATTTTGTGGAACGCTGTCACTACCGGAGTTGATGAAGAGACCAGTACCTAGGAGGAATTCAAAAGAAGGTTTTCAGAGAGGTTTATGTCCGTTATGGCGCAAGCTGCATTCGTAAGGAGGTTTGTAGAACTGGATCAGGGAGATATGAGTGTGTTGGAGTATACCAGGAAGTTCGAGGAACTAGCCCGATACGAGTATGCATTGGTCGATACTATTATCAGTAGAAATGAAAAGTACGTCAATGGATTAAGGCCAGAACTGATAAGTTCTACTTTACCGCACTTAAGAGACCCTAGTGATGTTGTTGTTGAGATGGCATTGAGGCAAGAAGAAGCATTGGCATGCGTAAGGAAGAAAGTGAAAGAAGCTCAGACGGGACAAGCCCTGAAGAGGAAATTTTTCCAAAGAAAGATTGCTCATAAGGAAGGGGCACAAAAGAAGAGTAAAGCTGAAGTAGTCTGTTACAACTGCAACAAGAAATGACACTATGCCAACGAGTGTCGAGCCAGCAAGGGAAAAGGAATGGAGGCTGGTGGGAAGAAAAATGTCAGATGCTTTAGTTGCGATTAAGTGGGTCATTTCAATAACAAGTGTCCAGAGCCACCAAAGGAAGGAAAGGGGCGTGTTTATGCTTTAGAGCCCACAACTGCAAAATCAATTGCTCAAGAAAAGGGAAAAGCTGTTTTAGGAGGCTCACTGTAGATCCACGGTATGTCTGTTAGCGTCCTATTTGATATTGGGGCATCCCATTCTTTTATTTCTCGATGTTTGGTAGATAGACTTAACCTAGAACCCTCTTACTTAGTTACTTCTTTAATGGTTTCAAATCCAATAGGAGGTTATGCAACACTTGGGATGAGGTGTGACCATCAAGAATTTGATTTGTTAGGCCATACCTTTGATTATTGTTTGCATGTATTTTACTTTGTGGGATTTGGGATTATCCTGGGGATGGATTTGTTGAGTAGGTATGACGCTAGGATATTTTTCCAAGATAGGAAAATATCACTTAGTCATCTAGATTGTAGTGATTGGATAATTTATGCCGTAGAGAACCCTAGTTGTGAGGTGAATGCTTTACTGGGTTATGGAGTTGGGGGATGAGTTGCATCGGGTCTTTGTAGTTAGAGAATTTGTCGATGTGTTTGAGCCAGTCGTTGGGCTGCCACTGAAACGATCTATTGAGTTTCAAGT
The DNA here is from genome assembly GCA_030737815.1 of Allium fistulosum. NCBI lineage: Eukaryota > Viridiplantae > Streptophyta > Magnoliopsida > Asparagales > Amaryllidaceae > Allium > Allium fistulosum. The sequence continues at coordinate 782,256,605 of CM060906.1, forward strand.
TTATTTGGTGCTTGGAGCTGAACTGGTGAGTAGACCGCCGAGTAGGATGACACCTACAGAAATGAAAAAATTGAAGGTTCAGTTAGTAGATCTAGAAGGCAAAAGTATTATTAGGCCGAGTAGTTCGCCATGGGGAGTTGCTGCTGTGTTTGCTAAGATGTCGGACGGATCGTTAAGGCTATGTATCGATTTTCGTAAGTTGAATGAGAAAATGATAAAGAACCGATATCCATTGCCGAGAATTGACGATTTGTTTGATCTATTGAGTGGAGCAAAGGTATTTTCTCAGCTAGATTTGGTGACGGGATTTTATCAACTTAGAGTTGCATAGGATAGCATTCCTTTGACTGCGTTTAGAACGAGATATGGATCGTTCGAATGGTTAGTTATGCCGTTCGGAATAACTAATGCGCCGACATTCTTTGTAGATCTGATGAATAGGAGTTGTCGAGGGCATTTGGATAGGTTTGTGTTGGTTTTCATTGATGACATTTTGATATACTCTAAGGATGAGAAGGAGCATGAAGTTCATCTCAGATTCGTGATCGAGACGTTGAGGGAGCATCAGTTGAAGGCTATGTTTACGAAGTGTCATTTTTGGAAGAAGGAAGTGAATTTCCTGGGTCATGTCGTCTCTGAGAAAGGTTTGTCTGTAGATCCGACTAAGATTAAAGCGGTGAACAATTGGAAGAGACCCAAGACGGTGACTGAGATAAAGAGTTTCTTTGGATTGGCAGGATTTTATCGGAGATTTATAAAAGATTTTTCGTGGATAGCAGCACCGATGACTAAGCTTAGGCGAAAAGATGTGAAGTTCATGTGGACTGATAAGTATGAAGAAGCATTCCAAAGCTTGAAACACTTATTGACCCATGCACCGGTGTTAGTGGTTCCGGAGGGGAATCAGGATTTAGTTTTTTTTATATATATATATGTGTGTGTGTGTGTGTGTGTGTGGAACAGGATTGAGAGTTGTGTTCATGCAAAGGGGTAAAGTAATTTCTTACGCTTCTAGACAGCTCAGACCACGTGAGGTTAGGTATCCAACGCATGACTTGGGGTTAGCTGCCGTTATATTTGCTTTAAAGGTGTGAAGGCATTATCTTTTGGGAGAGCGATTTGAGCTATATACTGATCATAAGTCGTTGAAGTATTTTTTCTCTCAGAAGGAGCTGAATATGAGACAGTAGAGATGTTTGGAGTTTATTGATGCCTATGATTTTGGAATTGAGTACGCGCTCGGAAAAAGAAATAAGGTAGTAGATGCACACAGTCGGAAACATCAGAACACAGTATTAGCTATGATCATAGAGTGGAAAGACTTGGAAGCGTTATCGGATTGTAGTGTGCGGTTAGGTCTGAAGTAGGATCGAGTACATGAAGTACTGTATTGGCTTGTTTGGAAGTCCGAATGGTAAAGATTAAAAAGATAGATTCTAAGCAAGAGGAGGATCCAGTATTGGCTGAGCGGATCAGAAGGTTGAAGGAAGGGACAGAGAGCAATGACCTAAAAGATTTCAATCTTGGCTATAATGGGTGGTTGAGAAATAAAGGATGATTATGTTCCAAATATAGGAGATATAAGGAAGGAGGTTTTGGATGAGTGCCATCGTTCAAAGTTCACTATCCACCCAGGAGGAACAAAGATATATCAGGACATGAAGTGAAATTTCTTCTGGGAAGGTATGAAGCGGGATATTGGATTGTGTGTTAAGCGGTGCTTGAATTGACAACATGCAAAGGCTGAACACCAGAAGCCAAGTGGATTGCTTCAACCGTTAGAGGTTCCGTTATGGAAATGGGATTCAATCTCTATGGATTTTATTGATGGGTTGCCGAGATCTAGAAGGGGAAACAAAAGCATATGGGTCATAGTAGATAGACTGACTAAGAGTGCCCATTTTATTCCAGTAAAGTCAACTAGAACGACACCCGATTTGGTGAAGTTATTCATGAAGAATGTGGTTGGACTGCACGGGATTCCTAGTAGTATTGTAAGTGATAGAGGTTCTTTATTTACGAGTGAGTTCTGGAAAAGTATATAAGAAGAATTAGGAACCAAGCTCAACATGAGTACCGCTTACCATCCACAGACAGATGGGAAAACGAAAAGAGTTAACAAAGTCTTGGAAGATTTGTTAAGAGCTTGTATATTAGGTTTTGGGGATCATGGGAAGACCATCTTCATCTAGTCGAGTTCTCGTATAACAATAGTTATCAGATTAGTATTGGGATGGCACCGTTTGAAGCATTGTATGGAAGCCCTTGCAAATCTTCCGTATGCTGGTTAGAGACTGGGGATAGATTAGTTCTTGGTCCGGATTTAGTGAAGAAAGCTGCAGAAAAGATTGAGTTGATTCGAGCTAGGATGAAGGAAGCTCAATCTAGGCAGAAAAGCTATGCAGATAAAAGAAGGAAGAATTTGGAATTTTCTGTCGGAGATTATGTGTTTGTTAAGGTTTCGTCGATGAAAGGTGTAATCTGATTTGGGAAGTCAGGGAAGATAGCACCTAGGTTCATTAGTCCATTTCGTATTATTAAGAGGATCGGAAAACTCGCTTATAAAGTGGAGTTACCAAGTAGTTTGGCTGGAGTTCATAATGTTTTCCATGTTTCTCAACTTAGGAAATGTGTTAGAGACCCGGAAACTACTATAGCACCTATAGTATTAGAAGACTTAGTAGCAGAACCGGATTTGACTATAGTTAGGAAACCGATTCAGATTGTGGCTAGAGATGAGAAGAAATTGACGAAACAAGACTATACTTGGGAAGTGGAGAGCAGGATTAGAGACTCTTACCCAGATTTATTTTGATGGTATGTTTTACCTTTGATTGTTTTATTATGTGCCTTATCGTAATTTCGAGGACGAAATTCTTTAATGTGGGAAGTCTGTAACACCCCATATATTTTATAACCTTATTTAAGATATTTAATTAATTAAATTAAATTAAATTAAATAATGTGAAGATTAATAGGTTGAGATTTGATTATTTGGAGGTAGCCATGCCATGTTAAAAGGGTTAACTAAAATGAAATTACACTAGGTAGTGTGTTAGGAAATGAGAAGGGTATTATGGGAAATAGCAAAACCTTATACCCTAAACCCTTAGGAAATGGGTAACTCGCGTTCATTATTCTCATTTCATTAAAAACGAAAATTTCTAAGGCCGGCCACCATTTCCAATCTCAAGAGAATAAGTAAAGCTAAGATTCAAGAGGAAAGAAGAAATCAACTAATTCAACACTCAAAAATCTGATCTATAATCTCTAAAGCTAAGGTGAATAATTATTACATCCCTAATACTTTTAGTTTCAATTTTGTGGTAAGATCCGAAATGTTTTTGCTATAATATTCCATGTTGGATGTTTAAGATATATATATTTATTATTGGTGAATTTATAAATGTTTATTCGTGTTTACGATATGTTTACCACGAAAACCCTATTTAATGACATTCGAATACCTTGGAAATTTAAATTTAGGCCTGGAATAATATTTTAGAGATGGTTTTTGATTTTCATAATTTTTCGGTTTATTATGGATTTTATATGAATTTTCGAATGAAGGAAATTGTTTATTGGGTTTTAAATTATTTTCGGCTGAAATAATAATTGTTTGGGTTTGAGATTTTAATATGTTAGGCAACATATTAAAATATTTTTTCTAGAATTTTTCCAGAATTTTCCTAAGTCATTTTGAGGGATATATAAAATTATTTAAGGTATGAGACTTAAATGTTTTATATATTTATAAAGGAGAAGGGGCATTTTGCAAAATAAAATGATTTATAAATTCTGGTAATTGCGGCAGCAAAATTCTGAAAAGTATTTTCTTGACCAATGAAAATTTGACAAACAAAGGCAGGTTAGTTGAAAAGTTTCCTTTTTAAGTTTAAAAACAAAAATCACTCTTTTTCCATGTTTCAGCCCATACGGCAGTATACCTTCCGCCTCTGACCTTTCATCTCAGTCGAAGAGTTGGCTTTTGATAAGGTCAAAGTTCAGTGCATAAGGTATCAAGTAATTGGTACGTAATGAATTGAATATAGCCGAAAGGTTTTAAGCCGAAAGGTTGATGGGCTAAAAGGTTGAAATATAATTGTCTTATAATTGAAAAGCTTTCGCCTGCTTTGCTTTCGAATTTGAGCTTTCGACTTGGTCACATCCGGTCAGGTCAAGTTATTTAAAAGAAAAGACTTTAAAACCTTCTGATGTAGTCGATAGGTTGTAGCTGCTACCACCATTACTTTGTTTTGAAACCTTCCGGCACAGTCGAAGGGTTTCCACTACTTTTATAAAGGTTTTACTTTGAACCTTCCAACCCAGTCGAAAAGTTTACATGTTTTTAAAAAACTAACTGTTTCTCCAATGCTTTTAGAGGGAAGCTTTCGACTTAGGTGGTTACCCTTGTTTTGTGAAATATAACCAAAGGCTTTCAAAAGGTTATTTAGACATTTTTGAAAGGTTGTTTATATAAAGACAAAAGGTTTTAAAAGAAGGTTTCCAGATTGTTTTAAGTTGAACCCAATGCGCCTACGAAGGGTTTCTGTTTTAAAAGGTTTTATGTATTCGAAGGGTTATGTTTTGAAAGGTTTATTAGAAGTTTTCGAAAGGTTTTTCTAAGGCAATGACTTAAAGTGATTTTAAAGAAGGATGTCTAAGGTTTATAACTTCCGAAAGGATTGCTTTGAATAAATTCAAAAGATTTTAGAGATGATTTCGAAAGGTTTAAACTTGGATTTTGAAGGAGGTAGTTTCAAGGCATGGAAAGAGGTTCTTTCAAATGGTAAATTGTTTTCATCATCTAAGTTTAGAGAAAAGGATATATATCTAACATGATAATATGATTTGAGTAAAGTATAAAGACTTATTTCTTTTCCTTGTTTGAAGTTTGATTTAAAGATTAAAATCATTTTGAAGTTGTTTTCAAGGAAAATTATGGGAGGGGATCCTTAAGTATAAATTGCTCAGATATTAGAAAACCAGAAGGGACTAGTATGGGGTCGCGCCCTATACATTAGCTTGTAACCCAAGCTAATTATTGTCCAAAATTCCAGTGTGTAGGGCTTGGTTACAGGTAGACAAAAATTATGATTACACACCGAAAGGAATATATGTTGTATACAGATAAGTTATTGGTAAGCTCGGAAAACCATTAGGCTCGGGAGAACCTGGGAGACGATTAAGTTGGGAAACATTTATACTTATCTTAGCGGTATAAGTATATTATCGAAACATTTGGAAAACTCTCTCTTTTCAAGTTCTTTTTGAAAAACATTACTTACTATAACCCAGTCCACTTATCCTGTATAACAATTTCCTTTTTAATAGCTCACTTCATGGTACAAATAACTTATAAATTTCCAAAGTCAATTTATAAAAACACTTTTATAAGTCAACAAGTCAATTTTCAAACCTCTTTATAAACCTCTAAAATCATTTATAAAACATTTCTCCATTTAAAACTCCTTTAATTAATCTTCTTTAAGAAAAATCCTTTACAAAATATCTTTTTTGGAACTCATCCTTTTAAATCACTCTAAATGAACCGCTTTACTTAGTAAAACCCATTTTTATAAACAAGTTATAATTTATAAATACCTTTATAAATGATAATATAACTTGAAAAATCATTTATAAACCTTAACTCCAAACCGATTAAAGAATTGGTGCTAATTTTAAACCATACTTTATAATTTCAAAATGAGGCTTAGAAAACCCAATGGTAGTAGTTTAAGTTACCATTTAAGATCAATTTCACTTTCAAGTCAGTTAACCATTTATTTACATAAGTCAACATATATGTAAATACACTTCATATCCAAATCAGGGAATAACATGTCAATATAACTCAACTAGCATATACATGTCCAAATAATATAATAGCAAGATGGTGGTTTGTCCTGCTAATTGATGTCCAATAATTAACTTATAGCAGAATGGATATTTGTTCTACTAACATGTGCCTACACAATCAACAATTAATCTACAGCAGAACGGTGATTTATTCTGCTGAATATATGTCCACAACAATCAAATTAATAACATTATAGTAGAATAGGAATTTATTCTGCTAATAGACATCCACATAATCAAACAATCAATTTATAACAGAACGGGGATTTATTATGTTATCAAATGTCCACGTAATCAAACAATCATATCATAACTCATTCATAGGCATTTGTCTACTTAATAGTACCCACATTTGAATTCCTTGAGTTCAAAACCATCTTTGGAAAAGAAGTACTTTTAAAACAATTTGATTCTTGGAGACAAAGGATTTAAAACTTAAACACCTTTTAAAATGATTAATTACAAGACAAACTCTTATTAAATCATAATTAATCTTTATTAGATTTGAACTTAATTTAATTATAAATTAATAATTAATTAAACCTTTTATAAATAATTTATTTATAAATTAATCCTTTATTAATTATTTAAGAATAATTTAAAACCTTTATTAATAATTAACTATTAATTAATCTCAATTTATTAATTAAATAATCTTTTAATTAAAACTTAAATAATAAATTAAACCTTAAATAAATAACTTATTTTTAATTAAAACCTTAATTAACTTATAATTAAAATAATTAAACACTTGACTAATAATTTATTTAATAATTAACCTTAAACTCAATTAATTAAAAATAAATCTTATACTTAACTCATAATTAATTAAAAATTAATCTGGCCTAATCGAAAATAAATTAAAATTAATCTTACTTTTAAAAAATAAATAATTAGTAGTTAATCTTCACTTAATTATAATTAATAAACCATGTTTAATACTTAATTAATTATTAATTATCAAAACTTAATTAATTAATCATTAAATTATTAATTAACTTTCTTAAACACCATTATTAAGTTTATAAAACATCTTCACTTAATTGAGTTTGTTTTTTTTCCAAGTTACTAACTTTCCAATTCTCCACTTCTAATTTTGTGTCATTTTAAACCATAAGGAAAAGCTTAGAAACTAAAACAAAGTTTAACTTTAAAGTTTTAAAAATTTAAATACTTTAAAACCATTTCCTACCAACGAATCCAAATCTCCTTTTAACATCTCAATGTTAAATTATAAACATACCACATCATAACCAAGTTCACATTCATATCATGTCCAAACTTACAACGACATCAAATCCTAAGTTTATAAACTATATCATGACCAAAGTTTACAGATTTACAACAATACTAAGGTAGACTTCATTTCAAGTCCACTTTTTCCATCTCGAATCATCCATATCCACAAATAACCAAACATATAACAACTCAAACATATTTCACACACATCATAAAGCAATTTATGCAACATATATCAAGTTAAAAACTTTGAAATTTAAAACTAGCGTTTACTCACCGAAAGCTTGGAAAACCACACAAAAATCACTCGAAAATAGGTCATTTTCTCCTCGATTTTTGATCATGTTACTCTCGAAATTTGGACAAGTCGTGAAAAGAAAAGCTTTAGCAAATTATTTTCTCTATAATTTGAAAAGGAGTCACTTAATTTCGATTTTTTAAGGGAGATATGGTCAAAAGAAGGAGTGGTATTTTCGGCCTTGTTAATATGGGTCCGAAAATGAGTCAGCAAGAAATAAAATTTTGACCCAAAAATATTCAAAATTTTAAAGAGTCGTTCAAATGAAAGTTGTAGCCACTGGAATTATATATATTTTGAAAAATAGAAAATCTCTATTTGGAGTAGTATGGAGGAAGTTATGGTTGAATGAAGTGTGAGTAAAAATGGAGAAGAAAGAGTTTTAAAATAAGGTTTGAAAACATATAAAACAAAATAAATTTTTGAACTTAAATTTTATAATTTTAAAATAGGAAGCCATTGACAAGGTTTCATGAAGCTTAAAGAAAGAGAAAAAGTTTTGAAAAGGAAAGGAAAAATGAAACAAAGAAGGAAAGAGTTTAGTTTTATACAAAATGAATAAAGCAAATTACTATTTTACCCTTATAAAAATACCCTCCACTCCTTTACCTCCACCTCATCATTTTTCCCCCTTCTCTTTAAAATACACGAAATTAGGTGGCCCCACTTCACTTGCTTCCACCATGCATTTATGCAAAGTGTACATATTGTCTGAACATGTTTTAACATGTTTCTAATGACATGACATTCACTTTTTTCCACTTAATTATAAAATACACATATCATATCCTTAGAATGATATGTAAGTTCAAATGGAAGAAAGCAAGAAAGGACACAAGGTTTATAGTGGTTCGGTAATCTGGCCTACGTCCACTTTGAATCAATCCTTTTTATTCCCTTTTTACTGTAGTTACAATTACAAGCCTTTAGTATCAATTTAAAAATGGCAGAGCTCAACGTTAGAGAAAGAGAAGATCCCCCTTTTAGTTGCCATAGCACTCCTATTTATAGGTGTAGATCCAAAAATATCCGCCTCAAAAACTGGAATACCTTTTCTCCTGCGCAGGTGGGCCCGTCACATCGATCTGTAGCGATTTTGGATCGATGCGTGTTCAATTCGTATCGATCCAAAAGTGGTTCAATCGAGCTGAGATCGATCATAGAGGTTCCCGAGTGCATCAAGAAGCTCCTCTCAAAATTTCATAGCATTTGGACTTGTAGATTGTGAGTTATGATCGATGCAATTTTGTGTTCACAAGTCGGCTGTCGCATTCGTATCGATCTAAAGCTCCACATTCTCCTCTCTTCGTATCGATATAGTTCGCATCGATGACGTGTCTCGAAGATCCAGGAAAGATCCACCTTTCATGCCATTCGATCGAGTCATCCACTTATTTGTATCCCATTTGTATCCATCGGCATGCGCTATTCGTATCGATCTAAAGCTCCACATTCTCCTCTCTTCGTATCAATATAATTCGCATCGATGACGTGTCTCGAAGATCCAGGAAAGATCCACCTTTCGTGCCGTTTGACTGAGTCATCCACTTATTTGTATCCCATTCGTATCCATCGGCATGCGCTGTTCGTATCCATCGACCAACCCTCCTTCGTATCCATGTGGTTGCCCTATTCGTATCGAGGCCCTGAATATCCCGAAAGCACATGCTTTCGTATCCATTAACTGTGCCTTAGTTCGCATCCATCGATCCAAGTCCATTGCCTTCGATCCATTATGTGTTCTTCGTATCGATGATTCAATAGCCTTTTCGTATCGATCGAAAAGGGATGTCATTCGTATCGATCGAAAAGGGATGTCATTCGTATCGATCCATTATGCGCTCTTCGTATCGATCAATAGCCGATCGATCCGAAATACGTGAATGGTTGGACCGATATGAAGTGCGTGGAATGATTGACACGAAGTGACAATTTCCCATGGATATGAATTAGCTGGTGATGATGGATGCGAAGTAGGATGAGCTTGGAGCGATACGAAGTGGGGTATGCTTGGTGGATACGAACAGTGTTAGTTTTCCTTGGTCGATTCGAAAGAAACCGATACGAAGAAGGTGATCTGATGGATACGAATTGTCTGATTTGCATCGATCATATCTTGAGAATACAAACTCCGATTGACTTGAAATCTGAAATGTAGCCTCATCTAACCTTGTTCATCACTCCTAATCGATCTCGTTTTGATTGGAGCTCGGTCAAATTTTGACGATATCGATCATAGCCTTGTTCCTAATCGATCTCCAATACTAGTTTCCATCCTTTTTAGCCCATTTGTTGATATCCTGGCCTTCACCAAATGGCGGGATAACAGTATCACTTAATTTCTGTTTGTTTTGAGGGAGATATGGTCAAAAGAAGGAGTGGTATTTTCGGTATTGATAATATGGGTCCAAAAATGAGTTAGAAAGAAATGAAATTTTGACCCAAAAATATTCGAAATTTGAAAGAGTCATTCAAATGAAAGTTGTAGCCACTAGAATTATATATCTTTTGAAAAATAGAAAATCTTTATTTGGAGTAGTATGGAGGAAGTTATGGCCGAATGAAGTGTGAGTAAAAATAGAGAAGAAAGAGTTTTAAAATAAGGTTTGAAAACATTAAAACAAAATAAATTTTTAAATTTAAATTTCTGGAAGCCATTAACAAGGTTTCATGAAGACTAAAGAAAGAGAAAAAGTTTTTAAAAGGAAAGGAAAAATGAAATAAAGATGGAAAGAGAGAAAGAGTTTAGTTTTATACAAAATGAATAAAGCAAATTACCATTTTACCGTTATGCAAATACCCTCAACCCCTTTGCCTCCACCTCATCATTGGTGTCCCCTTCCCTTTAGAATACACGAAATTAGTTGGCCCCCATTTCACTTGCTTCCAAAATTTATTTATTTAAAGTGCACTTATTATCTAAACATGTTTCTAATGACATGACATTCACTTTTTTCCACTTAATTATAAAATACAGATATCTTATCCTAAGTATATATACACATATGTATATTAATATAATAATACACACATATATACCCTAACTTGTATATTTATATGTGTTTTATTTACATAAAAGAGTTCATAGTATTTTCGATAACTTTTAGCTGACAGAAAGTCGAAAATTCGAAAAATGAATTCTGATCACATTTTCGATTTCCCTTCGAATTAAATATTTCTGTAGACTAAATTTTGAAAATTATTTCACCATCATTATTAATCATTAAAAAGATTTTTATTTTCATTATAAAACTTTGTATTGAATATTTAAAATTAACTAAATATTCGCAAATCAAAGTAGTGAAATTTCGGGTCGTTACACAAATTAATTATCTATTCACGATAGAATTGAGAGAAAATAAGATAAACATTTAGTGGAAGTCTTAAGTGGCCAATACAATTATTGAATTGGTAAGAGTAAGGCCTTCATGGCAATTTAAAATGAATTGACTATAGAAACTAGTCAAAATCATGTGAAGAAAATCTCACACTTATGATGAATTGATGATTTATATTTGTACATGACATAATGTTATCATAATATGGCGTAATTGATGATGATTAGAATACTGAGGGGAACACCCATTCCATGCTTTAACGGTGCAGTCTCACTATATGATTGATCATATAGGGTAAAGTATTACTTATACCAGACTTTATGTTTGATCCATGTTTTTATGGGAATTATATCCCATAAACTCACAGGTACTCATTCGAGTAGAATGAGCTTATGGATTACATATGTATCTTTTGGAAAGGCGAATAATGAAGTGGAAGATGATGCATGAAGATTATTTTGCAAATGAAAGTTATTTTGAAATTCCGCTATGTAAACTAGAAGTTAAAACTAGTTAAGTGTCTATGTCGGCATCTTCATACGTCGGGTATGACACTTTATCTATGCTTTGTTATATTTACCCCTATGTGGGAACGAAAAGGGTTAATGATAATGTAATGAATCAAGTAAAAAAATGATGTAATGGAAATTTATTTAGTTGCTCTGTTTACTTAACGGGGTATAAAATAATACTGAACCCACTTTGTCATTTGAAAATAATTCTTGTGGTGACTATAGCATCATCGGTGTCTATTTTCGGATCTTGAAGTGGGGGATGTTACAAATTGGTATCAGAGCTTAGGTTATGGGACACTTAAGTAAAATAGAGCTAAGTATAAGTTAGAAAATTAGAAAACGAATGCCTTGGGGAAGGGGGTGTGTGTGTATAATGTATCCGTGCTTTGATATAGATATATATAAAAGGATATATCTATCCCTTTATTATCGCTATTACTCTTTTTACTTCCATTTCTTACGAACTCTTGCTTAGGTAGAAAGTAAGAATGGATCTATGTAACAGACATTTGAATTTAGGAAGTACAAGAGTGAATCCTGGTAGAGGAGATGATAGTACGCAAACCAACGACCAATGATGGGTGGCAGCCTTGGAAGTTCGTATAGAAGCCGGTAATGGAATACCTTACCCCAACTATAGGGAATTTGGATATGAATACACTTTTCCAATGGTTCTTAGAAAATTTAGCACAGCTGCAAGCGCCATCGCAAGCCCGGAATGTACCATGGGGCCCAGTGCAGCTAGTTAGGGAGGATTTTGCTAAGATGAATAAGGATTTCCAAAGCCTGGAAGGAGAAATGTTTGATGGAAAAGCAAGCACGGGAGGTTAGTGATTGGTTATTATTGTGCAAATGGATATGTGAGGATTTGGAATTAATAGATGCTTAGAAAGTGGAGTTAGTGTCCCGAAAGTTTAAGGGACTAGCGGGTGTCTGGTGGAGGAAACTGAGATCAAAGATATCAGAGCAAGTTTTTACTATATCGCGTGTTACTCTATCGTTTATTCAATGCTTATAAACTACACTCAATCAACACAATATTCTATATAACGATTGTTAAGAATAATCAAGATTTTATTTCTCATCAACCTATTGATTTAATTTTTGCACATATTAATATCTGGTAAATATTATGTAGACATAAAAATACTTAACCCATCGTACTTATATATTTTTCAAACCACTCATCAAATTGTTTACAGAGTTTGCTGTTGGAAAATTCTTTTTCGACCAAAATTTAAATTGTCAAAAAATCCGATTAAATCAAAAATGGCATTGACATAATTTAATTAAAAAATACTTAAATGTTTGTAGTGTCTAAAAAGATTTGTTAACTCGTCATAATTGAGATGGATGATTCCCTTAAGTGGGTTGAAATCTCTAGTTGTAGCGAAAGTTTTAAACTCCTTCCATTTACTAATTGGATGCCCAATATTAAACTGTAAATTAACATAATCATTGAAATAATGACTGAAAAATGTTTTAACGCATGCTTAAAAAATAAACCTCAACACATGCTTTTTGTTCACCATTTTTCTTTAGGTGGTCCAAAATCCTTAATATGAAAGTGTGTGATATTAAATATAGCATGTTCCATAAATAAAATTTGCATAAATTAATATAACTTGTATATTGCTACATATACCTCTCAAAATGACACACCCATCTATACAGAATTGGTCCTAGCATTATGACTCGGTTGGTATATGTTCTGGTAGATGTTTAATGCAATTAAAAACTCTAAAATGAAATATTTTCTTCAGTTTATATAGTAGCTTCAATATATGTTTTTCAAGTTTTAGTAAATGATTTTGTGAAGAATAGTCAACTATATATCTTTTATAGAATAAACTAAGCTCTATTATGGGCATCTAAAGAGGTAAAAGCTCCTTAAATAGAATTAGGAAATGAGTCTTAAGAAATACATGATAAATGTGGCCCTTTATACCCAACAATACAAGATCCTTCACATCAACAAATCGCACCATATTGCAAGCAATTCCATCTTGAAACCTCTAAGAATTGACATAATCCAATATTTTTGCACAATGTTATCACCCTACAACAAGCAAGAACTTTGACGTTTGGATGTGCGGGATCAAGTTAAAATTCTGGATGATTGCATGAGTATTTGATATTGCCCTTGATTCCCAATCATCTTTAGTTTTTCCATTTGCATTCATTATTACATGAAAAAAATGGTCAAACATTTTTCATCATGCGTGACATCTATATTTTATCAAATTTTAGGGTCCTTCAGAGGTAATTTCCAAATTATAGTTTACTTGCACCAATTGTTATAACCACCTTTACTAGTATGTTTTGGCTCTTTTTTCCCCGTCTCGTGTAATTTTAGGTAATCTTTTACGTTAACAAATTCATCTTCATTACCCAAAACCAATGGTTGTAAATTTTCAACTGTTTTGTTTTTCAAAGTTTCGTTATTCTATATAAATGGTCATTTGTATACAAAAAAGCAACGAATCCAACCAACACTTTTAACCATTGTGTTGAAATGCTTTTGTCGAGTCCATGAACATAGGAGAAGATAATTTACCACACATACTCTATCCCAAAAGCATCGTGTACGTTGAAAAATCGTGTATTATCCAAATTAAACAAGTAAATAATTTTTTTTAAATGTGTAAGTACCAACTCCTTATATATAGGTTTTTTAGCTCATCCATCAAAGGTTGCAAATATGTATTTATTATTTTGGTTTTTAGGCCCAAGAACAATGAGCATTAAGAACATGTTTGGATTTTGAATACACATCCATAGAGGAAAACTATTGGATGTTAGAATAACTAGCCAAGTTGAGTTTTATTTTACCATATCAAGTAACAGTTGGAAACCATCTGTACACAAACCAAGTCTAACATTTTAGATCCTTTGGAAAATAAGATACTTGTTATCAAAATATTTTCATGCTCTTTATTTGAAGAATGACATAAAATGCTTTCTTCTCAAACTCGTTTAGTATACCGTCTCATTTGCTTTGCGGTAACATAAGATGCATGCAATTTTTGTAATCTAGGAATAAGTGAGAGATACGGGTAAATGGTATACCTTTATCAGTGTTTTATATCTTCCTAGTTTACCAAATTTACAATGTGTAAGATTTTTATCTTCCTTCAAATACAGCATGCATCCACCTCGATACATTTTAATCTTTTTATACGACTAACCAAAGTAGATACTTGTCTTTTTCAATGAATACCAATTTTCTACCAACCTAGTCAGCAAAGTAGATCATATCTCTGTAGTATACATCAATTTTTCTGTATCATTATTTAAAGATTTTATAGAAGCTAAAGCTAAGCCCGATGTCATTGCCAACTCTATCATTGAACATCCATCAACACCATTCGTTTTTTTTAAATTGAGTACTTAGATGGTAGTACATATTAGTACTGCAAATCTTAGATAATATACAACATACTATATATCAATATATGTCGAGCAATTCGAATCATGCTATGCAAGTTTCGAACTTATGACCTCTCGCACCAAAGTTGGAGCACCTAACCATTGGAGCAATGGTGCTAGTCACACCGTTCATTTTGACACTTCTAAAATGTAAATTTGATTAGGTTCTTCATACATATTCGATGAGTTCATCCAAATACTTGGACTAGTGGCATCAAGAACCTTGTTAGTCATTCTATAATGTGGATAACATTCATTAGATCAAAAAATTTACTCTTGTCTTGAACAGTGACCGAGAAATTAAGTGTGCTTACATCTTCACTTTGAATTTATTGCAAATACTAATTATCCATAAAACAATGTCTTGTCTTATGGTGCTCTGGAACGTTATAATCATGATGCTTTTGAGTTTTACACTTCTTGCGAGGACTTAAAACATCTACCAATTTTCTCTTATTATAAGGTGTCACTTATATTAATTAATTTAATATTAGGAAGGGTAATGGTATCAATCCATTATCCCCTATGCTTTAGTACATCCAAAATCCTCGAATGTTCAATATTCCATCTTTCACTGCATAATTTACATAAACTATATTACATTATTGTAAATAAATTGTTAACATAAACTTAGGAATTTTAACATTTATTTATTAAATTTATTATTATGTGCTTAGGTTAATTTCTATTAATTTATCTAATATTTATCTAAATATACCAATCTTGAAACATAGCCAGCCCTAGGGTAAGGCGAGCAAGGCCACCGCCTAGGATAACTAAAGTGAAGGGGAGGGGGTAATAAACTAAAATTTTATGTAGCTATAATATATTATGGAGGATTTCTTTCTAAAACAATTTCCGTAAATAAATCAACAACTAAGCCTTAGTGTGTTAGTTATTTGCTCAATTGTGGTGTTTGAACACCCAAGATCAATGATTGCCTTCCTTAAAGTTATTTTTTTTACATTTTGCTTTCATTTTTTATTTGTCTAGGGCAACCAAAAAACTTTTAAAATGTTTAGGTTGTTTCTTATATAAAGTTATTTCTTTGCTTTAATTATTATTTATAGTAAATATAGTGATATTATATTTTATTCAGATAGCTTTATTTATTTGTTATATAAATACAATGCTTATGTTTTAAATTATGTTATAAGAGTTATAGCATTCATTAAGTTTTTTAACAAATTACATGTAGAATTGCTATTATCTTAGTTTTTTTATTATTATCTAAATACAAAAGTAATTTTACATCAATTTTATTGATTGCACAACTTACTTCCTATTACAAAAAATACGATATTTTTTACATTTTGTAAATCAATGCACCTTAAACAACTAAACTAAATTTATGCAACACTTCCTCTTATTCCTCATTTCATAAGCCAATGCATGTACACGAGGAACAAAAGTGAAGTACTATCGATATTTTATGAAATGTTTTGTGAAGTGTAAAAATATCCTTATGTTCATAACTCATTCAATACTTATCAAAATCCGATAATAACTCAGTTGAATACTTGATTTTGTTCATTGTAAAAATGAACATATGTATGATGATTATATGTAATACTTGTTAGACGATGCCAGACAATTTAAAAATATTTTATAACTTATAATTTCCACTTATATTATTATTCTCTATTCAACAAAATTTGCAATGATAAAGGTTTTACAAATAAATTTGATTTCATTAATATTATTATAATTGATAATTTCAAAATAATACCTCAACACCTGAACTAATCGAAGTTAAATAATTCTATAACAACCCATCTCGAAACAGACCTAAATCTCGATCCAAAAAAGATCCATCGAAACTTAGACCCATTTCAAAACTGGTTATTGGTTGGTAAAAAGAACAATACATAGCTATTTATCTATTTATTCAGAATTCACAGCAAAAGGATTAAATATAATAACATAAACAGTACTCATTTTATTTCAAATTCCAAGTGTCACAAAACAAAACCATAACATAATGTCAACAATAACCTTTACATCATCTTGTTCAAAAATACATTTTAAACTTCAAATAGGTCATTAGAAAATAACATAAATAGATAAATAGACTACTACCACAAGTTCCTCTCATTGTCATCTCCATCTCGATCATCGTCTCCTTCCCTAACCTGTGTTGTAATGAGGAGAGAGTCAGAACAACAATGTATGGTGAATAGAAAATATCGAGCCTTTCTATATCAGTATTTGGGCAGTATAATTTAAATAAGGATATGTCTTTTGCATTTTAAACTCATTTAATACTTCATATAAGGGAAAGAGGCGGCCCTCAAATGACCACTTAATACCTTCAATTCCCCGAAGCAGGTTTTTCCGTAATCAATAACCCATAACCATCGTTATTAATGTCTACCAATGCGAGAGATAGAACTCAAACCACTTAATACCTTTTAATAGAAAATAGACAGACTCTAACCATTTAAGACCTTAAATTACGATAAGCCCCCATCATTTAATACTTATTCCCAAGGCGGACTCCACACAGATCTCTATCTAGCTTATATTGCACAGAAATCCCTTCGGACACTTAATACTTCAATTGAAGCGGACATTTTCGAGATATCCTCAACCGTGCCTAAATCTAATCACGGCCATTTAATGCTTCATGCAAAAGGAAAGCGGCGGGCCCTCAAACAACCACTTAATACCTTAAATTCCCTAAAGTAGGTCCTTCATATTATGACCCGTACCCTATGGAGATGTCTCATATTAGTCCGACTATATGTCAAAACTGGTAGCTTGATTAGCTAGATAGATTTACCCTACAGAATTGGGACTAACCCCACGTCATCCGTAGTTACTTATTATAGGCGATGTTTCACATCATCCCCAAAGTCACACTGTTGGTAGCCAAATTAGCTGGGTAGACTTCTATGTGCTTTTGACTGACCTCGCATCCTTATAACTTAGTCATATTTCATAACACTCTCTAAGTGTATAATCACACATCTCACCGTATTCATTATTTAGGCCTTATAAGAAATCCTTCTTATTTCACCTAACTAATTACTTTTCTAAGAGGAATTTAAATGACAATTATTAACGTAATTAATACGTTACAATTGTACGTTATTTATGCTAGTTTATACACACATATATGCATGCATTTATTAATTTTTAGGCGTGCTTAGATTACGCTCTAAACCAACGTTCAAATGTTAAATCTTCCATTGTTATGCAAGTATCATTTTCACAATAGCATTTTTTTATATCATAAACCCAATATTCCAAAATCAAATCAATAAATTCATACTATTTAATTGATTTTACACTCTACGCAACTCCTTTTTACATGAATTTAAATAAGAGAATTTCTATTCAATTTGTAGAAATGGGCAGTGCAAACTAGAAATAAGAATTTGTATCTTACACACCATTTCTTAATCAAATCCTTTAATCAGATCCAAAGAAAAAGAATAAGAAAGGGAATAGAAGGTAAAACACATATATTGCAAAATCCACAAAAACTCTATTATTTTAATATAAAACAATTAAAATTCCAACTTAAAATTGACATTTCGCTTTTGGGGAATTTTGAGGATTTTTAATGTGATGTTTTCGTAATTTAAACTTTCCCAAGGCATATATCAATTCCAAATTACACTATTCAATTATTAAAATAGTAAAACTAAGATTTTCACTCACAAAGGTCCTTAGCTTTACATTCTCTTGGATTTGACATGCCTTCAACAAACTCTTTCAGATATCTTTTCTTGATATATATAGCAAGAGATTTGTATATATGTTAGATTCAAAAAATTAGAGGTTTAGAGGAGAAGAGATTAAGAAAATAAACAATAAAAAAAGATAGATATATAGAATTTCTTACTTGAAACTCTAATGGAGTTTTCTTAATCTATGAAAAGGCGAACTGATAGAGCTTCGCCAATGTTTCCAAAATATTGTGTGAATAAAAGTGAGGGGACTGGGCTTCTATTTATAATGGTTAGAATGCACTAGAACCGTCGGATGAAGGTCGATTCAAAATAATAAAATCTGGTACGTTTAAAATAACCAAAACCCTAGCCTCCACTTACAGGTAGCGGTCGACCATCGCCTTCCCACCAATTGACCTCTAGCGCTCGACGGGTCGTGGGTAAGGGTCGACCGCTCACCTTATTTTGAAAATATTTTGATTGTCGTTGATATTATTTTTATTTAATTCCTAAATTATAATTCTACATTAACGTTAATCTTAATGTTTACTTAATCCCAAATATAATACCGTTAACTTTTGAATTTCAGATTTTGTAATTAAATATTTATTTGAATTCTATTTAAATTATTTTAAACCCGAAAACTTCAAATGCCCATAATTTCTTCGTTTGAGCTCCTTTTTCATTATATTATATATGGAAATTGATCGGAACTTCTACACGAACGCAACGACATAACTTTCATGGTCAAATTTCAACTTTTACAAAATTTCCATTTTTACTTCTATCTTATTTAAATTTATTTATCTAATTTATTTATTTATGGTTGATTTTATGGGTTGTTACAAAATTGTTGAAATGAAATGCTTATCTAAGTGAGAAATCATTCGATTATTTTTGCCAAAATCTTACTATAATTTTATTCAACTCGAATCTTACAAAATTATGTTATATTATATAATTATATCAATGAAAATAAATTGAAATTCGGTGACAATAAAATCTAAAACATTCATAAAAATTGTACCATTATGAAAAATTGTATTTTGAGTGAAACATATCTCAAATTTTAGAGTGAAACATTCGTGTGATTTAACATCTCAAATAAAATAAACGCAGATTAATTGTTTACCATTATATCCTAAATTACATTCATGAAGTTTGATATACCATAAATCAGATAAATCATAAACTAATATTCTATTTTTTTTTAAAACATTAGACTCGATGTTTACCAGTAGTAGTGGAGTTGTTATTATTGTTTGGTGAAGCACAAATGTTGTAGTTGTGATTCGAAGGAGACTGGACTTGGAAAGGAGAAGCAACCTTAAAGGAGCTATGAGATGTAGGGACTCCAAAGGAGCTTGAACTTGGAGGAGTTAAGCAGTAGCGGCATGGACTGAATGATGATGGCCCTGAAGGAGGCAGGGGGTGCAGTGGTAACTATGGAGGAGGCTTAGGTTTCTTTTTTGTTATTTGTTTTGGTAGATGAAGATGGTATAGGGCCATGGTTGAGAGTAGATAAGGGACATGGCGTCAATAAGGAGTAGGGAAGCGGTTGATATTTCGTATAGCTTTTTAATGCCAATATATTTTGTAATAAAAAAAATATAAGGCATGGGTAAATTAGTGGTATTCCTATAACTTACTTACACTTTTTTACATTAATTATTCAATTATTTAAATAAATTATTGAATACTATTTAATTTTAAAATAGTATATAATTTATTTTCATTTTAAATTTATTAGATAATATATATAATTTAAATATGATTATAATTTGATTTTATTATTGAATATTATTTTAATCGAAAAATAATATATAATTTATTATAACTTTATATAGTACATATTTTATTGTATTTTATTTAAATAATTTTTAAATAAATTTATTTAATTATTTGAATAATTTGAATACCATACTCTATAATTAAACTTAAACACTTCTACTAATTTTTTTCAATAATTAGAGTGATACTTTATTCAAGAAGAGCAATTGTTTTGATGTCTCGGTGGTTCAAACCCTATTAAATATTATTTTAATTTTAAAGTAGTATATACTTAATTAAATTATTATGAAATTGTACATAATTCACATGATATTATTTAGTTACTTTTTAAATAAAATTATTTGTCATTTAAATAATCGAATATCCTGTTTACTAATTAATATTAGATATATGATACCTTGTCATTTGCACTCAATTTGAATGTCGATCTTGGTAGAGTTAGTGATTAATTGAAACAATAATACATTATCAAATAAAATATATTAATTTACAATATCGAGGAACAAACTGAATTAAAATGGCTTGATGTTATATACTCAAGCATTTTGGACAATAGTAAGGATTTTGTATGACCGCATTTAGGAAATTCCAAACGCAGCTAAGATCTTTAGTTCAAAATGACCATTTTCGATAACTTTCATCATAAGAGTTCTAACTAAAATGACTGGTTTGAACCAAAATCCCTATTTACATTCTAAAATTATTCCAACTGTATAAAAAAATTAACACTGTATGAGAAGCTTACATATATGATATTGTATCATTTTGACTTAATTTGATCTTTGATCTTATCAAAGTTAACCATTAATCAAAAACAATTATAAAATTATTGAATAAAATCAAATAACTCATATGACTGAAGATCATATTAAGTTCAAATAACACGATATTTTACACCCACGCTTAATGGACAACTATAAGATTGAGTACGGTCGAAAATTGAAAATTCCAAATGTTGATGGAAATGTTAGTTCAAACCGCCAATTTTGATAACTTACAAAAGAATTCTATCTAATGACCAATTTGAACCGATAATCTTATTTACAACATTATTTTCAAATTCCAGCCGTACAAATTGCTAAGTATTATACGAAAAGGTTAAATATACAATAGCATGTCATTTCGACACAATTTGTTGATCTACACTATGATATAATCTAAAAACATTTATTAAAACTCTTAAATAAACTTTTGAAAATATATAAAATTATAAACAACAATTATTATTTAAAACGTTTAGCAAATTGAACACTGCTAAATAATGGGGAAAATATTTAAGGAAGCGTTTATTTTTATCTAAAAGTTCCGACTACTAAATTAGAACTTTTTTGTTGTTTCTTTTTACTCAATCTCCTTATTAAAACCACTTATTTAATCAAAAGGTATTCATCACATTTTTCTTCCTTATTCTTAGTCTTGAATGTTGAATGACAATTTATTTCCTTACCCTTTATTGAAATCTTCAAAATTAACGCATATTCAAAATTTTAACGCTAGAGTTTGAAATTTCAAATTTAAAAATTTAAATTTTCAAAATTCAATATAAATTTAAAATCCACACCTTTTGAATTTCAAGTATGAAATTTAAATTATTTAAATTTGAACATTTGGAATTTAAAATTTTGAAAATGATTTTTATTAAATTAAAATTTTGAAAAATAAAAAATAAAATTTTAAATACTAAATAAATTCGTCACTTTTGGAAATTATATATATGAACAGTTAAACAATTAATAATTTTGAAAATTTAAACTTTCAAAACTAGCATCTTTTAAATTATTTCTTGTAATCTTATGATTATTAATTAAAACTTTTTGTATTTCAAATAAAATATAAAATTTTCAAATTTCTCATTTTAACAATCATGATTTTAAAGATTAATTAGTACAGATGGATACTATTATAAAAATAAACATATTTCTTAATTCTAACTAGAAAATTCAAAATGCAAACAAACATATAAGTGGTTATTCAGAACTACGAATTCGACAATCAGCATCCAATATTCAATAATCGGTATTTAGAATTCAACATTGTACCTAGTAATAATCTACCAAAGTAAAGAAAGTGAATAATACTAGGGCTGTCAATGGGTCGGGTTCGGGTCCAGCCAAGTCGGGTTCGGGTTGATTTTAAATTGGTCGGGTCAATCCGTTTATTAAACAGGTCAGAAATAGCTCAACCCGAACTCGGCTCGATTATAAACGGGTTGACCCGACCCGACCCGTGTAACCTGATTATGAACGGGTCGTAAACGGGTTGGATCAATCCGTATAAAGTATAAATGAGTTATAAACGGATCGTAAACGGGTTAAAAACAAATCAAATTCGGGTTCACGGATCGGATTGGGTTATAATCGGGTCGTGTCAACCCATGTAAGTGTAAACAAGTCAAATTCGAATACGGGTCAACCCGAAACCCACCCGTTTATAATCGGGTCAAATTCGGGTTGACTTGTAAATGACATGTCCATTTAAACAGGTCGATTTAACTTGCTAATTTTTGTGTAATCTTCGAGTCGTGCTGGAAATTTCCAACCCTAAATAATACAAGAGAAAAATACATAATTATAAAATAAAAGGGAATAACAAACAAAATTGAAACAAAAGTCAAATCGGTCTTGGCTATTCTATTGTCGCAAAGGCGTCAGTGAATAAAAGTGGAGCTGGGAAAGCGTTGGGTATTCTTAGCTTCTTCCCTGCGAACCGTTTGCTAGCAAAATTTCCCTTCGGGTAAAACGCAGTGTATTAAAGAATAAGGAATTTATACTTTGCCTCAAAGATAAAAAAGAAATTTAGGGTTTTCCTCAGCCATGGGGGAAAATCTATCTCCTCACAGAAATCTCCCTCATCTTTCTTCCTCTAACCTTCTAAACAGACCTCCTGAATCTCACATCAGAGAATCAAACAATGGAATCATCATAGATAAAGATGGGTTTCAGTTGGTTCAGTCTAGATCACAGAAGAAACGTCAGCCTATGTTGAATGAGTATCAGAGAAATTCGCGGGGCAGTTATTCTCAAACAAAGAAGACAAATGGTCAGAATTCAACCATTCCTCCTCTGAATTCAAGAAATCAATCGTACCCACCAAAGAAACCCACAAATTTTTCTCTGAATAAGACACAAGGGCAAAGATCTTGGGCTGAAATCGTTTCTGAGCAATCTAAAGAACCTAACAATGATGAATGCAATCTTGAAACTATTGCTCCGATCAAAATCAACAGTAAAAAATTCGGTTTGATTAAAGAATCTGTTTGCAAAAGAGCAATAGATTGTTGGAGTAATTCGATCTTAGTTTATGTTGTTGGAACCAAACCGTATTATACATATTTCAAAGCTTACATTCAACGTGTTTGGAAACCTGTTGGAGAATTCGAAATTTTCACCAGAGAAAACGGATTTTTTATTGTTAAATTCAAAGAAGTTCAAGATTGCGATTCGATCATTCAGAATGGCCCATACTTTTATAATGGAAAGCTCATCATAATGAGAAGATGGTCTGAGTCCCTTAATATGGATAGGGATCTCCTTAGTACGATGCCGATATGGGTTAAGCTACCCAATGTTAATCTCAAACTTTGGGATCGCGAAGCCTTCAGCGTAATGGCTAGCATTATTGGAAAACCCATTAAGATGGATGCAGCTACAACCTTGAAAACGAGATTGAATTATGCTCGTCTTCTGGTGGAGGTATCTGCAAATGATGAACTTCCTCAAGAAATAAATCTTACGTTATATAATGGAGAAAACATCACCCAAAAGATTGAGTATGAATGGGTTCCACCGAAGTGTAGTATCTGTAAATGTTTTGGACACATCAGAGAGCAATGTGTCACTGAACAAAGATGGATACCCAAAGCTCTCAATCAAAATAAAGAAATAGTTATTGACCAAGAAAATGATGCTGATACAACTTTTCTAAATTCGCATCTCAACAAAGAGATACCGGAAGAATCCAATATTCAAAAAAATAAAAATCGAATCAACCAGAATGGTATCATTCTCGATCAAAAAACATCATCTCTTTTGCTCACTGATCAAGATGATCAGATCCTTGCTGAGGAAGTTCATCATACTGGAAAAATAATAGAAAATTTAAAAGACAATTCTCAATGCAGATCTGAGGAGGGAATATATAGTAAAGAGGTCTTTAACTCCGAAATCCCCCCAATTTCAGAGTCATGTTTAATTACAAACAATCATGAGAATATCACTATCAATGTTCAGCCTCTGTACGCCAATCAAAGTCCTGAAGTCACTATGGAGAGCGAACCACCACCAGTTATAGCTGCAGAAGTTGAGGACAATGGTGGCATCCACTCAACCTTGCCTCGCAATACTGAGGAGTTTGACATCTCTCGTATTATAATCCCAGAAAGTTACATTGCAACTTCCTCTGATAATGTTATGGAGGAACCTGAGAAGCAATTCGATATATCAGAACTTCATATTCATAAGACTAAAGCTATAGGAAAATACAAAAGCATGGGTAAAGAGAAGAAAGCTTTTGGGCAGAAATACATATCAATCAATCCTGACTGGAATGAAATGACCACAAGGCTAAAAGCTAAGAGATCAGACAAAAAGAGGAAAGGTAAGGGTAGCAGTGTCTCAGGTTCGATCTGAAACTCTGTTTCATTTTGTTCTACCTTTTTTTTTTTTATGACTATCATAGCCTGGAATGTTAGGGGGATGAATTCCCCTGCTAAACAAACTGATATTTTAAATATGGTTAGTATTTACAAACCTTCTGTAGTTGCCCTTATTGAAAACAAAATGGATAACAACAACACAGAGAAATTCTGTTTCAAGCTTTCTAATAATTGGAAATCTGTTAACAATAATGACTGTGGCAGTAAAGGTAGAATCCTTGTAATTTGGGATTCTAATATCTGGAATTTAGTTAATGTTAATAAAGATACTCAATTTATTGATTGCAATTTCAAAAATGTTGGTGGGTTTTCCCTGCAGATTACCAATATTTATGGTAGTAATTTCGAAAATGAAAGAAACAGTCTTTGGTATAGATTAAAAGCCCTAAGTCATAGCTATGATTTCCCTTGGATTATCTTGGGTGATTTTAATACTGTTTTTCATGTTAAGGAAAAATTTGGTGGTAATAAAATTCCCCTCAGTAAGCTTGATAAAATTAATAAATTTTTACTTGAATCTGGGCTTATTGAGCCCAATGTGATTGGCAATAAATATACTTGGAAATCTGGGAAGGAGAAAAATATTCATTGTAAGCTTGATAGAGTGTTAATCAATGACAAATTTTGTAATTCTTTTCCAAATTTCTGTTGTTACTCTATTGAGCAAAATACTAGTGATCATACTCCTTTATTGATAAATTTTTTCCAAAACCAATCTATTACTTATAATAATCCTAAGGCTGCTCCTTTCAGATTTAAAAATGGTTGGGTCTTAAACAGTGAATATAATGATATTGTAAAAGATTGTTTTGCTTTTTCTAATACTGGTTCCTATCAGGCCCAGTTTAGCAAATTTCTTAAAAATACTAAAACCACTATTAAAAATTGGAATAAGGCTAACTCTAATAATAATGACTGTTTAAAGAATTTAAGGGAAGATGGGAAAATTTTACAAAAGCTTGCTGATGATAACCCTGGTAGCACTGAAATTATTGACAAATTCTTTTCTAATCAAGCTAAACTGTCTCATGAACTTTATATTAACACTATTAATCACAAACAGAAAGCTAAAGTTGATTGGCTTACTAAGGGGGATGAATGTACCAAATTTTTTCATGCTAAAATGAGTTGCAGAAAACATGTCAACAATATTGGTAAAATCATTGACAGTAAAGGGGAATGCATTAATAGCATTGATAAAATTGTCAAAGAAGCTATTAATTATTATTCACAGTTATTTTCCTCTGACCATATTGAAACCAGCTTTCCCAATATTGTCTGTAAAAACGTGTTAAAGGATAATGCTTCTGACATTCTGCTTGCTCCTGTTAACATTGATGAGATTAAAACTATCATTTTTAATGCTGGAGACAATAAAAGCCCTGGTCCAGATGGGTTCAATGCTAAATTTTATAAAGCTCACTGGGATAATATCAAAGATTCTATTTATAATGTTGTTAATGAATTTATGAATGATGGTAAGTTGCTCAAAAGTTTTAATCATACTTTCATTACCTTAATTCTTAAAAATAAAAATCCATCTTGCATTGAAGATTACAGACCTATTTCTTGTTGCAATTTCATTTACAAAATCATTGCTACTATTTTAAGTAATAGAATTAAGCTTTTTCTCCCCTTTTTAATTTCTGAAAATCAATGTGCTTTTATTCCTGGCAGATTAATATATGAAAACTCTTTGCTTGCTCATGAAATGGTCAGGAATTTCAATTCTAAAAAGGGGGATAATATGTGTCTTAAAGTGGATCTTCAAAAAGCTTATGATAAAGTGAATAGAAATTTTATTATCCATATCATGAGATGCATGAATTTTCCTGATAAATTTTGTAAGTTAATTTTTGAATGCATAAATTCCCCCACTTTCTCGATTTTATTTCAGGGTAAACCTGAGGGTTTTATTAAGAGCTATAGGGGTATTAGACAGGGAGACCCCCTTTCTCCCTATCTTTTTACTTTAGCCATGGAATATTTCTCTATTCTTATTGATATTGAAACTATTAAAAACAATATATCTCCTATTAATAAAGTTCAGCCTTCCATTACTCACCTGATTTATGCCGATGATCTTATGTTATTCTCTAAAGCTAACAAAGATAATGCAGAGGCCATTAGTGAGATTTTTGAAAAAATGTATAATTTTGCTGGGCTTAAAATTAATGAATTTAAAACAAAAGCTTACTTTAGTAAATACTGCAGACATAAAAATGATGTTCTAGAGGTTCTGAAAGTCAATGAAGGTAATCTTCCTATCAAATATCTAGGACTTCCTTTATCTGCCAATCAAATCAAAGATAGTGATTGTGCTTTTCTGATTGATAATATTCAAAGAAAAATGGAAACTTGGTCATGCAAGCTTCTATCCATTGCTGGCAGAATTGAATTAATCAAAACTGTTGTCTATGCTATCATTTTATATTGGTTTCAAACTCACCACATCCCTATTGCTACAATTAAAAAAATTGAGAGCAGATGTGCTGAATTTCTTTGGGGTGGTAAATACCATAAAATTAGTTGGGACAATGTTTGCAAACCTAAAAATGAAGGTGGTCTTGGTATCAGAAATCTTAATGATCTCAGTCTTACTTGCAAATTAAAGCTTTTTTGGAGATTTATTAGTGGAGATTCTTTATGGACCAAATGGATGACTTGTAAATATCTCAAAAATGGTAACTTTTGGACAATTTTACCAAAAAATAATCAATCAAATACTTGGAATCAAATTTTAAAATGCAGAGACTTGGGTAAATCTCTTATTCAAAGAAATTTCAAATCTGGTTGTGAAACTAGTCTTTGGTTTGATCCGTGGTTTCAAAATGACTCTTTTATTAATAGAGTGGGTTGGGATAATCTTGTTATTTGTGGTGAAGCTAAAGCTAATGTTAATGTTATAATCAAAAACAATCAATGGCAGCCTCACCTGCACCCTATTACTAATCCTCATAAAAACTTTATTGCTAATATCCCTTTAGACCCTAATGCAGATAGTAATCATTGGGATTGGTTAGCTAGCATCAATGGTAAGTTTTCCTTTAAGAAAACTTGGGAGCATATTAGAAACAAGCAGCCTACTGTAGAGTGGTACAAGTGCATATGGAACAAAGTGAACAATCCTAAGATGGCTATCTGTACTTATTTTGCTATTAAAAATAGATTGCCAACTCTGGATTTAATCAATAAATGGGGGAGGAATAATCTTTCACTTTGTTCCTTATGCAACTTAGAAAATGAAACTGTCTCTCACTTATTTTTTGAATGCAATTTCAGTTATTACATATGGAGCCAGATAAAAGCTAAGATGAATATAAACAATGTTAGCAGCATGGACTTAAAGCAGATTATCATGGACATCTCCAAACATTTCAAAGGAAAATCTCTCGAAAAAGATCTTGCTCATGTTCTGATAACCACAGCTGTTTATCATATTTGGAAAGAGAGAAATAATCGTACTCATAACAAGCTTAAGATGTCCAAAGAACAAAGATGGCTGATTATTGATAATGATAGCAGAATCATTCTTCAGAAATCAAAGAAAAAAGTTAAAGACCAAACCAATTTTGACTTCCTAGCGGATCTGTGGAGCAAAGATGC
Source organism: Allium fistulosum (assembly GCA_030737815.1). Classification (NCBI taxonomy): domain Eukaryota; kingdom Viridiplantae; phylum Streptophyta; class Magnoliopsida; order Asparagales; family Amaryllidaceae; genus Allium; species Allium fistulosum. The sequence continues at coordinate 782,285,011 of CM060906.1, forward strand.
TGGTTGCAAGCATACAGAAAGTTATCTCCTCAATCCGAAGGATCATCTTAACGACTTAAGCTCTCATCAGCAATCTACTCAGAGAGACAATGAGCTTCAAATCTTTAGGCATCGTAGAGCTGGAGATTATAGCTACAGATCTACAGATCTGGGTCGCGATGACACCAGATCTGTAAATCTTAGCTTGAATAATCAAATCGCTGGTATGAATAATTACGCCAACTCTAGCAAAGATGACAGTAGCATGAGAAGCAAGCTCAATCAAGGGCTTTCTTATTGGGAAAGGGGAGAGAGTAGTGGGAAGGAGAAGACTGAGGAGATTTAAGCTCTCGCGTTCGAGATTTTCTGTCGCCATTTTTTAGTGCTTTGTAGCTGATGGTTGTTTTGAGTCGGCAACCCTAGTTAGGGTTTATTTGTTTTGTGCTTTCGGGTTTGGTTGTTTTATGCCCGTTCCATTTCTTTGTTTTGATTGTTTTGGGCCGGGCCCTTATACCTTCTTTCAAAAAAAAAGAATAAGGAATTTCTTACGTCCCATCGAGTCTTAGAGATGATCAACAGTTTAGCAACAGTCTGTAGATGCGGCGAAGGTAATTGTTGTTGGTATCTTGATACTTGTATTCCTAGTGTTTTACATATTTAAAAGAAATTGCGGAATTGCGTCTCATATAGCGTATATTTTAATGCTTGTTCATAAACTAAAACGGTCAACTAATAGATCATCAAAGCACATCCAAGTAAAGATGTAGACATGTACATTAAATGGGCTTTTGGTTTTCGTTTCCGTTTTCGGAACAGAACGTTGAAGCTTCAACGTAAGATTAGGACGAGAGTTACAACTGCAAATGACATCTGGTACAATGGTATTGATTTTTCACCGTGACTTGCAGCTTTCTTGGAGATGTTATAGGTTTCAGATTATGGGTACAATTTTAGTCACCATTTCTACTTTTATTTATTTTTATTTTTAAAATCTTTTATCATATAATGACTCTAAAACAACCTTTATGTGTATATTAAAATTTCTTGCTTTCTCAAGTTTTAGCTCACCACTTGGACGCCTTCGCACACCCATACTCGTATTGTTTGGCAGACTTTCGTAGCAAAAAATAATAATACATAGATTAACCCATGTTACAAATTTACACGAATAATAATAAATATATAAACATTACGCTACACGTAAGTCAAGCTTTCATGTCATCAAAACGAAGCCTCGTCGGTCATCCTTCAAAAAATTATTTGCTAATGTTCTAAGTCTTAATCACAACAAAATGCCAGCAGGTACATACATTAAGTGAAGGACAAAAAAAAAAAGGAAGAAGACAGAACAAAACAAATAGCGACTTTAACTTGGTGTACTTCTTGCAAAACTTATCATAAAAAGCAACTTTAACTCAACAAAATGGAATTCTAAGATACGTAGAGGCATGTAATTTCATCTCTTCAAGCAAACTCAGTTGTATTATTAGAAAGATAATGTATTTATGGCTTAAAAATTAAAATTAGTACAACCTTTTTTTATTTTATACTATCTGTCAAAATAGTTATTTGTCATGTCCTGAAGTAACTCGTAATTGTGTGCAACGGATAATTATTGTTATAGTACCTACGTAACAGGATTTCTTGCAAAATTGGTATTTACTTAAAATGAAAAGTTACGTGGACTGCTTATTAAATGTTTATCATAATAAGTAAAAGTGTCAGAAAAAATATATCTTGTTCATACTTGATATTCTGAAGAAGAGTTTTATTTGCTATTCTCTTGTTTTGTTGACTTTTAGATGTGTTTAGTACAGAAAGAGGTTGTTGTTTGATTGTTACTAATCTTAGTGTTAATTGTGATACACACAGTAGTATTCGCGTACGTGTCCATATTTTCATATTTATTGTTCACTATTTTCACGCCTTTTGATGAGTATACGCTAGGGCTGAAAGTTCCTGTTCTATTTTTTCAAAGTCAAATCACTGTTCAGCCAGCTGTGTACGTACAACGTTTGATTGGATAAACTCCTTCATTGCTCATTAGACAAGCTACAAGCCTACAGTAGCCAGATGCAATTCAGTGGTTGCAAAAAGAACACTTCAAACTTTACAATTTCTTTGTATACATGAGACTATTTTGATGGGATATGTTACACAGGCACCGTAACATCTCATACAGTTTATAAATGAGTTCCTACTCTATATTTTACATTGCAACAGCACTAGGTTGATGTGTTTGAATGATGGACGCATATTGTTAAGAAGAACAGTCATACATTATGAAAAATAATAAAGGTTGAATGATATATGTATGTGAATTTGATCGCATGAAATATCTGCTAGGAATATAGATGTATAAGTTGTGATAAACCTAAAGCTCTGATTTGACGAAACTCTTAGTAGTTCATTTCATGTTATTCTCAAGTATGGATAATTTTAGTTACGAAAGCATTTCTTTGTACTTTTTTTTATAATAAAAAGCTAAATAGGGCCCAGCCCATTAACATAAAGAAACGGGTAAAACCCGATACAACTCAACACATGAAAACCCTAGAACATCATAGTAGCGACTCGATAATTCTATTCCACCGCCTCTCCTCGTCCAGAGAAAAATAATGGCGATTCGGAGCCAAAGTTTAAACTTCACGTCCTCCCTTCTTTACTTCACTGGCCTCTCCTCTATTCCAATAAGACAGCCCCTCATTAAATTTTCCCCTCATGCCTTCAATCTCGTTGTCGGTGAAAATATTTCTCTGATAGGGTTAAAACTAGAAAAATCAGCAGATCTGTAGTCAATACGACTCAGATCTGTTGATTCTTCCCTCTGGAGGACATCACGATCTCGATTTGAGGCATCTTCAAAAGTATAATCTTCAGAAATATGATTACTGGAATGATATTTAGATCTGTGGTCAACACACCTCCGATCTGTTAAGTCAACGCTCTGGAGAGCAACATGAGCTCTATTTGAGGCACTATCAAAAGTATAATCTTCAGATAGGTGATTGCTCGTCTGTATGCTCCTCGGGTGGGCTAAAAATTGCTCTAGATGCTTACTACCTGCTTCGATACTCCAGTCTTCAGCTAACTTTGCAAGTTTGGTTTGATCTTTCACTTTTTTTTTATTTATGAAGCAGAATCTTACTGTCTGTTTCTATGAGTAACCATTTCTGCTCTTTACCGCTGCTTGTTTTATTATGAGTACGTGCATTTCTTTCTCTCCAAATATGGTAGACAACAGTAGTAATTAGAATGTGAGCTAGGTCTCTTTTAATGGATTTTCCTTTAAATTTGATATTTATTAGATGAATGGCTTGTTTGAGATCCATGTGGTCACTGTTTTGAATTCCCAGTTTAACTTTTTGAGAAAAATGTGCGATCCTCTATAAGTAGAGGAGAGCACACATGCAACTATATATATCACAAAATAAGGCGCTGCCAACATGCTTGGCAGGTAACAAAACTAGGTACAAGAATCAATAATACTCAGGTACCCCTAAGATGAGTTCAAACAAGGCCACCACCCATCACACCCTAATATCGAGCTCCAGCATGGCCACCGTCCGATATTAAGGTGTTAGAAGTATCTAAAAACTAAAGTAAAGCCAATAATACTGGATGTCGTCACAAGCTAAGAAGTAATCTCCATGCTTCTAGTTCGGAAGGAATGGAAAAGCAACTACTCTGAAGTGGAACTGAAAATGATATTGAATGGAAAATCCGCTCTGAAGACTCTGTACAAATGGAAGAAGTGCTAAGCAGAAGAGTAGATCCTCCTGAAAATAGAACGTCATAATGAAGATGAAGGTGTCCTGTATCTGAGGTGGAACTGCTAGTGGAACTGAGAGGAAAACTCTGCTCTGATGACCTCTCTGCAATCCAAAATCCTGCAATCTGAAGTCATGAGTACCTGCAAAGTGAACCTAACACCCTATCACCCATACCTGCGTTTGAAGAATGACTAAGAAAAAAAGTTAGAATGATACATGTATATGTATAATTATTTAATTTATATACATATATATGTATGAAAGAGGAAGGAAATAAAATATCTAAATAAGACTAACTAGACAAATACTAAAGAATTAAAAGATTTGTAAACTAATACCAACAATGACTAGTACAATAATTGGTACAAAGCTTAAAATATTCTTATGGACCATTGATCATAAGTAAGTTATGATTAACAAAGAGATCGTCATATAAGTTTGAAAGAATATTAATACTACTATTGTTAATGTTAAAAATATTATTATTGAGTTTAAATAGATTAATATTATACCTAATTTTATTAAGATACCCTTTAAATAGGTTATTTTTAGCCAATTTATAATTGGGATTAGAAATCCAATTAAAACAAAATGAGGAAATTGTATAAATCAATTTATTAAAGTGACTATTATTATTATTAAAAATTCTTTGATTTCTTTCAAACCAAATATACCAACAAACAATAATGAATAAAGTGTCTAGTAAGAGTCTAATATTCTTTTTGAACCTAAATCTAAAATTATTCCAGTAGAAGTCATAGTCAGAAATTTTAGTTATTATATTAAAATTAAAAATTTTAAGAGTATTATTTAGGATGTAATAAGAATCCATGCAATCATAGTATATATGTTTATTATCTTCAAAATGCAAATTACAAAAATAACATTTATTGTCATTTTGGATGTTTTCTCTCTTTAAAAATTCTATAGTATTAAGTTTTCCATGCAGTATTAACCACATGTGAATTTTAGATTTAGGAGGAGCATTAGATTTCCAAATAAATTTAAAAGAGTTGTTTATTATACCCAAAAAATTAATAAATCTGTAAAAAGAATTAAAAGTATATTTCTTGCTCTTATCCCATTCCTAACTAATAATATCATTATCATTATCAATATTATAAAGATTTAATTTATCATAAAGCAAAGAAAGTTGTCTAAGAGTTTAACCTACTAAAATTCCAAGGAGGATCGTTTTCAGGAGAGAAAACTTCAATAATTAAAGCAAATTTAAAATTACAGATTTCATAAAGCTCTTTAAATTCTATCTTAAGAGGTAAAATAGAAATCCAACGGTCATGCCAAAAGGAAGTACAATTACTAGAATGAACTATAGTATTAATACCCAGGTTAAAAATCTCGTGACATTTCAAAATGGATTTCCAAAAATTAGATAGATTTTGAGTGACTGGATAAGTAATTTGATATAAGTTAATACAACCATTATAGTAATATTTTGAAATGATCTCTTTCCAAGTAGCATTATCATTAATATTTTGAATTCCTAGTTTAACTTGAATGCGATTCCAAATAAAATATGAGTAACTGCATTCAAAAAACAGATGATAAGAGCTCTCATTTTCTAGATTGCATAAGGAACATAGTGAACTAGAACTATTACACCATTTGTTAATTTTGTCCCAAGTTGGCAATCTGTTATTTAATGCAAAAAAAATACAGGATGCCATCTTGGGGTTGTTCACCTTGTTCCAAATGCAATCATACCAATCAACCTTGGTAACTTTATTTCTAACAGCATTCCATGTATTTTTAAAGGAAAACTTTCCTTTATTGCTTGCTTTCCAAATCCAGTAATCACTATCTGCACTAAAATCAAGATGAATTTTACATATGTCATCTTCGTGTGGGTTAGTAATAGGGTGAAGGTGAGGTTGCCATTGATTATTTATAATAATAGAAGACACTGTTGCATTGGAATCACCAAAAATAACTAAATTACTCCAACCCACTTTATTAATAAATGAGTCATTATTGAACCAAGGGTCAAACCATAAGCTAGTTTCTGCACCTAGCTTAAATTTTCTTTCTAAAAGAGACTTACCAATATTTCTGCAATTTAAAATTTGCTTCCAAGTGATTGTTGTTTGGTACTATGTTCCAAAAATTACCCTTCCTAAGGTACTTAGCCTTCAACCATCTAGCCCACAAAGAGTCTACACTAAGGAATCTCCAAAATAATTTTAAATGACATGTTAGACTAAGATCATTCATATTTCTGATGCCAAACCCTCCTTCACTTTTTGGTTTGCAAACTTTATCCTAACCGAGTTTATGATATTTACCTCTCCATAAAAAATCAACACATCTATTTTCTATTTTTTTAATAGATGCTGCAGGAATGTGAAAAGTTTGTAACCAGTAAAGAATAATAGCATAAACCACAGTTTTAATTAACTCTATTCTTCCTGCAATAGAAAGAAGTTTACAAGACCAAGTTTCCATTCTTTCTTGTATTTTATCCAATAATATGGAACAGTTTGAATCTTTAATTTGATTTACTGATAAAGGCTGCTCCAAATTTTTTATAGGAAGATTTCTCTCGGGTAATTTTTAAAACATTTAATACATCATTTTTATATCTACTATACTTACTAAAATAAGCTTTACTTTTGTCTATGTTAAGTTGCAATCTTGCATAATTGTTCAGCATGTCAAAAACATTTTTTTATGGATACTGCATTTTCTTTGTTAGCCTTAACAAAAACCATTAGATCATCAGCATAAATAAGATGATTTATGTAAGGTTGAACTCTATTAATAGGATTAATATTCCCCTTAAGAGCTTCTATTTCCATTAATATAGAGAAGTATTCCATAACCATTGTAAATAGATAAGGTGAAAGTGGACCACCTTGTCTAATACCCCTATTACTTTTTATGAAACCTTTTGATTTGCCTTGAATAAGAATAGAAAAGGTAGGGGTGTTAATACATTCCATAATCAGGTCACAAAATTTACTAGGAAATCCCATACATCTCATTATATGATAAATAAAATGCCTATTCACTTTGCCATGAGCTTTCTGTAAATCTATTTTGAGGCACACTTTATCACCATTTTTAGTATTAAATTTTCTTATCATCTCATGTGCTAGCATACAATTTTTAGATATTAATCTACGAGGCACAAAAGCACTCTAATTTTCAGAGATGAGAAAAGGCAGAAATATTTTTATTCTATTACTCAACACAGTGGAGATGATTTTATAAATGAAATTACAACAAGATATGGGTCTATAATCACAAATATTAGTGGGGTTTTTCTTTTCAGGTATTAGAGTAATAAAAATATGATTAATACTTCTCAGAATTTTACCTTTAATCAGAATTTCATTTATGACTTCAAAGATTTGATTTTTAATATTGTCCCACTGATTTTTGTAAAATTTAGCATTAAACCCATCAGGGCCAGGACTTTTATCATCACTAGCATTAAAAATAATATATTTTATTTCCTCTAATGAACAGAAGCAAGTAAAATATTAGAAGCATTATCTTTCAAAATATTCTTGCAAATAATATGAGGAATTTTTTTTTCAATATTCTCAGAGAAGTATAACTTCTCATAGTACTCAATAGCTTCATTAGCAACTTTGTCATAAGCATTGGAAAGATTATCAGTATTATCAATAATGTTACCAATATTATTAATATGTTTTCTACTACTCATTTTAGCATAAATTTTTTTTGTGCCGTCATCACCTAGAGTTAGGCAGTCTACCTTAGCCTTTTGTCTAGCATTAGCTGCATTTTTATAAATTTCAGTGGATAACTTTTCCTGATTCTTGAAAAAATTGATGGCTATACCAATATCTTCTGGGTTATCATCTGCAAGATTTTGTAAAAAATTTCCTTCCTTTCTTAAATTAGCCAGATTATTATTATTCAAATAATTATTTTTATTCCAATTTTTAATATTGTATTTAATATTTTTCAAAAGCATACTAAACTGAAATTGTTTAGTACCATTACAAGAAAATTTAAGCAATTATCCATCAAAGCTTTATAATTCTCTTCTAAAACCCAACTGTTTTTAAATCTGAAAGGAGAAGCTTTTTTGTTTGAATTCACAGTGGTAAAAAAATTAACAATTAAAGGAGCATGATCACTAGAATTTTGTTCTAAAGTTGAACAAACAAAATTTGAGAAATGTTTGAAAATTCTTTATTGATTAAAATTCTATCCAACTTACAATGGATGTTCTTAGCCGACCCAGATTTCCACGTATACTTATTCCCACTAATAATTGGTTCAATAAGACCAGTGTCTAGGAGAAAATTATTTAACCTATCAATCTTACTTTGAGGAATTTTACTGCCTCCAAATTTTTCTGATACATGAAAAAAATATTAAAATAACCCAAAATAATCCAAGGAAATTTATATATTAAATTCAAATCTTTTAGTTTACACCACAAATCATTTCTTTCACTTTCAAGTTTACTACCATATATAGACACTAGTAACTTGAATCAAAAAACCACAAATATTTTTAAACTGACAATCTATAAACTGCTTATCTTTACTAATTTTTAAGTTTGTCCAAATATTAGAATCCCATATAATAATGATTCTTCCTTTATAGTCACAATCATTATTATTTATAGATTTCCAATTGCTAGACAACGTAAGACAAAAAATTTCATAATTTTCATCATTCAGTTTATTTTCTATAAGAGCAATAATAGCAGGCTTATAAATGTTTATCATATAAAAAATATCAGACTATTTAGCAGGGGAATTCATACCCCTGACATTCCATGCAAATATGGTCATATATATATATATATATATATATATATATATATATATATAAAATAAAAATAAAAGGAAAGTTAGATGGTACCTGACACTGTAGTATCCTTACCCCTCCTCTTATTATCTACACTCTTAGCTTTTAGTCTTGTAGACATTTCATCCCATTCTGGATTGATTGAGATGTATTTTTGTTTGAAAGCTTTTTTCTCTTTACTTCCCTTTAACTTACCAGTTTCTTTTGGTTTTGGAATATGCAATGTAGATATATCAAACTGGTCAGTAGCATCAACCATTACTGATTCATTTTCTTCCTTTTGCTCTAACTCAGGAACCTTAATCAGAGAAATATCAAAGTTATCTGTGCGAGGCATGGCTGAGTCACTAGACTCTGCTATTGCAGCCTATTTAGGGGGAGAAACTTCCTTGCAAGGCAATGTTGAGTTGATGCATACCCTGTCCTCAACTTCTGCAGCAAGTTCAGAAGGAGACTCCTCCTCCATTCCACTGTTCCAATTCTAACTACTATCTTGATGCGAGACATTATATATTCTTGCATCAATATTCTCTGTAACTAAACATGGCTCTGAAATAAGAGGAGTTTCAGAGTTAAAGACCTTTTTAATAATACTACCCTCCTCTGTACTGTGCTGATTCGAAACAGTTGAACTTTTTTCATATTCTTTAAATTGATGAACTTCCATAGCTGTGATCTTATCAACTTGATCGGTGAGCGCCTTTGGATTATCTTCTTGATCAAAAATGATACAATCTTGGTTGATTCGATCATTGTTCTTTTGCGTTCTTGATTGGTTTATTACTTCTTTATTGGAATTTGGGTCTTGAATTTCAACTGAACTATTTTCTTGAAAATTGTCTCTGCTTTGATTACTAGTTTTGGGTATCCACATCTGCTTTGGGTTGCATTGCTCTATAGTATGACCGAAGAATTTACAGATGTTACATTTCGGTGGAACCCATTCATATTCCACTTTTTGTATAATGTTTTCACCATTGTAGAGAGTGAGATTGATCTCCTTTGGAAGTTCATCAGTCGCAGAAACTTCCACAAGAAGGCGAGCGTAATTTAATCTCGTCTTCAAGGTAGTGGCTACGTCCATTTTAATGGGTTTTCCTATGATGCTCGCCATGACGCTAAAAGCCTCACGATCCCACAATTTAAGATTTACACTGGGTAATTTTACCCAGATCAGCATAGTCGACAGTAAATCTCTGTCCATTTTCAGAGATTCAGACCACCGTCTCATAATAATGAGCTTTCCGTTGTAAAAGTATGGACCATTCTGAATTATTTTGTTGCAGTCTTGAATCTCTTTGAACTTAACAAGAAAGAAACCATTTTCTCTAGAAAAGATTTTAAAATCCCCGGTCGGTTTCCAAACACGTTTAATATACTCTTTTACAAACAAGAAATAGGGTTTGGTTTCTACAACATAGACAATAACAGAATTATTCCAGCTTTATATGACTCTTTTGCAAACTGCTTCCTTTACCAAACCGTATTTCTTGTTATTAACCTTGATAGGTGAAATAGTTTCAAGACTGCATTCATCTTCTTTTGGTTCCTCAGATTGCTCTGAAACAATATCAGCCCAAGATTTATGTCCTTGTTCTTTATTCAGAACGAAATTTGCTGGTTTACGATGTTGAATTAGTTGTTTAGCCTTATTCTGAATGGAGATGGTCGGTAGTAGGCCCTCCTTCTTCTTCGGAACGTCGTTATTATTTGTCAGGACTAAATCATTTCTGGGCTGGTATCTTCTCTGTGATCTTGATTGGACCAATTGAAAGCCTTCATTGTCGATGATGACACCATTAGACGGTTTTCTGATGTGAGATTCTGGTGGTCTATCCTGATGTGTCCGATAGAGAAGATTGGAAAGATTTTTGTGAGGAGGATTAGTTTCCCCCATGGCAGAAGAAAAACCCTAAATCACAAACCTTTTTGTGTGTATTAATATCTTAACTATTCAAATGCCAGAGATAGTTGATGTTTGCGCCAAAAATGGTCACAAACCCCAAATGTCGTGAAAGCACCAGTGTATGAACATAAATCAGCAATATATAATCACAGATCTAAGATCTAAGTATTGTAGAGGATAAAAATGAAGAATAATAATCTTAAAACAAAAAGAAATAGACAGAGACACAAGATTTATAGTGGTTCAGCGATCTTGCCTACGCCCACTTTGAAGTTGATGAGTTTATTGATGTTCATTTGCCGATTACAAGTGATTACGATGGATTGCAATGAGTTATAGTTCTGAAACTCGAGTACAACAGCAGTGAAATTCATTTGCAGCAATAATGGAGTTCAGATCTGGATCCGGCAGAGTCTGGGCGTTCTAGATCTCAAAGAGGAAGAAGAACCCTTTTTCTATTGGCTTTGGGGGTCTATTTATAGGTGTAGGAGGCTGATATTTCGCTCAGATCTCGGGAGACCCTCTCTGGCACGTGACCAGGCCCGCACGCCCAAGCCCGTGAAGTTTCGGTCCGATCCGTGATCGATACGAACAAATTTCCTGTAGATCAAGATTTCATCCAATGGAGTCGAAATTTGGCGTGGACATTCTTTAGCATGCACGTAGTCTTCTGTGAAAATTTCATAGCATTTGGACTTGTAGATTAGGAGATATGATCGATACGAAATGCGATTCTCGGCGGCTGTTTGGTTCGACTCGCTTCCGTTTCGACTCGCTCTGTTCGACTCGGTTCTGCGTGACTCGGTGACGTGGCGCTAACCTGTATTGACTGTTGTGCTTTTCCCCTCATCGATGGACACGAAGTAGACGCCTTCAGATGGATGCGAAGTCGACGAGGTGGAGCGAGTCGAAGTATGGCTTGAGGCGGAGCGAGTCGCAGTGTGTGTTGGTTGAGCGAGTCGAAGCATGCACTGGTCGAGCGAGTCGAAATGGAGTCGAACCAGATGGAGTTGAACAATTGTCTTCTGAAGGATGTGGAGCGAGTCGAAGTGTGGCACTTCTGATAGGTGCGAAGCGAGTCGAAGCAGAGCACTTCTGATGGATGCGAAGCGAGTCGAAGTGGAGCACTTCTGATGGATGTGAAGCGAGTCGAAGTGGAGCACTTCTGATGGATGCGAAGCGAGTCGAAGTGGAGCACTTCTGATGGATGCAAAGCGGGTCAAAGGAGTCATTTCTGGTGGATGTGAAGCGAGTCGAAGGAAGCGAGTCGAAGTTGGCTTCTGCTGGTTGCGAATGGAGCGAGTCGAAGTATGCACTCCCTATGGATTCGAAATGGAGCGAGTCGAAGGAGGCTGTTCTTAACCAATTTTGTATCGTTCACAACTTGAGCATACGAACTCGTATTGACTTGAGATTTGGAACGTTGACTCTCATAGCTTAGGTTGTCATGTCATATCAATTTTGGCTCGATCCGGACTCGGACAAAATTCGTCGATATCCATAGTGAACTTACGTGTAATCGATTTTCTAGACGAACTGTCTTCGGTCTCTAGTCAAGTTCTTGGTGTCACGGCCTTGCTAAAAGGCGGGATAACAGTTGAGATAGGCATTATCGCGTAATGTTACTTTTTTTATACTATCTGTCAAAATAGTTATTTTGTGCTTTACATAGAGACTAAGGCTGAATTAAAAATAGCGTAATGCTAAGGGCATTGACCATTCGGCTATGAACATCACGGTCGACGGTTGAACGTCGACCGAGATGCCACAGGGCGGAGAAAAATCGTCGATCGAGTAGGATGTGGTGGTTTTACGTTGTCCTTGGACACTACGATCAGCGTCCTTGGAATTGCACTACAAATACGATAAGAAGAAGAATTAGTGACGAGGGAGCATTTTTCAAGTAAGACAATGAGCTTATTCTTAAAGGTTTTATAAATATGAAATTGCATACACCATTATTCATTAACTTAAGTGTATTTAATTTCTGTAAAATCGAGTGGCTAGGTGATGGTGCTAAATAGGGCTGTTACGGTTGAACCATCAACCACTCAATCGTACCAACCATTTATGCGGTTAACATCTATAACGATAATAGTTACGGTAACGGTTGAAAAATTAAATAACCGCGGTTAACCATACCAACTATATAAGATTTTTTTATATATAATATTTAACATTAAAGTATAAAAATTAGTAATTTAAGTTAGAAAGAATAGCTTGTACATTGATAATATGTGCCTTAATGAACTAATAACATGTGCATGCATATTGGTCGTTTTATAAACAAATAAATAAATTTGCAAAAAACAGTTAGAGCTATATGAATTTATCATCTATAATGCATATAATTGAAAATACATATACAACATGCTTCAAAATTGAAAATATGACGGTTAACCATCATGGACCGTTGCGGTAACGGTTATAAGAATTTATAACCGTTAACAATGGTTACGATTATGGTTGGTGGTAATAACGGCGATTACCGCAACCGTAATCCCCCTAGTGCTAAATAAGGATGGTTGCGGTCCTTAGCTTACACACACAATTTACCATTTTCAGTGTTCGTGTGCCCCACCCAGCATTTACCATTTACCTTGGAGGTTGAATTGGACTTCCCATAACAGGACCGTAAATTATTTAGCACTGTGAAGTTGTATTAATAATTCGACACCAATTTTCAAAATAAAAGTAACAAAATTCAACCCCATGCAGACATGTTACACGTGTGCATCAGTCGCGTTCACACATGCACAAAAGGGCAAGTAGAATCTATGGCAATAGGACAAAACAGATTGGGCCAAAAATAACAAAGTGATTCAACTGAAGCATTTAAATTACGGGGATTTTGGGAAGCCACATAACAGGTTCACTTCTGTTGCATCGACTATGACCGTGTTCTGTGTTCAACGTCCGTACCTATATAGGCACCCTTCGCTATCGCATATGTAATTCCGCCCACATGAACGACCTTTGTATATATTATAGCACGTGCTGCCACGTGGGTTTGACTATTCCAACTTTCCTCCTCCTAATCCCCCTGGGCGTGCACTTTTTTTACAAAACAATCCATTTCGCCTCCACTGTGGATTTTATGCAACAAAATTGCAAATTTTAAATGTTTGTGCTCGTAAACCCGTAAGAGCACAAACAATAGTGCGGATTGTTCAACTAAGACTTTGCACTCAACAACACATCATGTGCCGAGAAGTTGTTTTGTAAAGATTCGTAAATTTAATTTGTTAATATTTAATTCAATTTAAATATTCAATTTATGGTTTTTATTTATTTAATAACCCTCTTTTAAATTTATGATTAATAATAGATAATCCATTTTTAAATTCTGTTTACATCAATAAATAGTTCGACGGAAAACTGGAAATGTGACTGAAACGGAATTTTCGAATTTTTAGCCATTTATAAAATAACAAACTATTTTAAGTTATAATATTTGAGTTTTTCTTAAACAACAACATTTAAAATGTTAAAACATTTTATTAAAGAATAATATATTAATAAGTTTTAAAAATAAATTATATTTAAAATTCAAAATCATGAAATGAGATGTAGTGTATGAAATCACTTTTACCTAATGGAAAGTTGCTTAAACACACCCTATTGCCCAATGTACACTTCCATGTGTGTACTATGATGGTTAGAAGGAAGTGATAGTGGAGTTGAAAAGAATATTTCATTTTTATTTCTTTATTTTATTCTTTTAAATCATCTTATATACATATGCATACATCTTTATTTTCATTTAAGATTCGTCTTCTTTCTCCATCTCAAATCTCAATATTTTAGCTCAAAAACTCTTTAATTGTTCAAAATCAAAGCTTAAAAGATTTGGGTAACAACACAAAAGCATGGAAATTATAGAAATGTGAGATTTTTATTTTAAATTTGTTTTAAAATTTTTGAATGATAGCTATATGCTGATTTTGATGATATTGTTGAGTGTTCACACATTATTTATGTGTAAATTTTTTTGAAACATGGACGTATAAGATTTAAATATAAGAAATTAGTTCACTGTAAAGCACAAAATCATCATTTCTTACTCTCTTTTGTTTTGCAAACTTAAACTCTTCTTATCTTCTAAAGTCCATAACTCACAAAATGTGATAATTTTTGACATACAATCAAAAGCAAAGTTGCGTGTTTTTAGGTGTAGATTTTTTCAAAATAGTTTGGGAATTTTTAGTTAAATATAATTTGTGAATTTTCCAAAATACAGTAAGTGGCCAAATATGTCAGTTTTTCGTCGATCGTAAATCGGCGAACGAAGTTTATAATCATGATTGTTTCAGTAAATCATGATTTTTAGAGTGGGTTTCATGATTAGTGTTGTGGTTGTATTGAATTTGATACACGTTCGTTTTGGGGTTAAAAATGAAGTTCTGGCGAACCCGTGGTTGAGTGGTTAATGGAGGGTACCGGGACAATGGTCGGAGGGAGACAGATCTTTTCTTTGTGGAGGCGGAAGCTATCGCGACTTGGATTGTCGGTCATTATGCTAACTAAGGTTTAACTTCTTTTTTTCAGTACTCGAGTTTGTCAGGTTGCGGACGACCAAGGCAGCGTTGAGTTCAACGTTGGTGGGGACAATGGTACACGAGTCGAAGGGGAGGAAGACGCGGCGATGGCATAGCTGGTAGATGATCGGAGGCGCTGGGATGAGTGGTTTTAGGCATCACGTATGGGACCCGAAGTCGAGTTAAGCTCAGCCATGGGAGGGTCAGTTAAAGCTCGAAGGGAGCTGAGACGGAGGTGGCGGGTCAGTCGTGATGTGCAGGCGGTAGGGGACTTATGGGCGGTGTCAGCGGGGTGGCTCAGACGTGAGTGCATGGTCATGTTCTAGTTTGTGAAACTTGGAAGTATAAAAGAGAAAGGTAGGTGCAATTTTGAGGGATAAGGGAAGTTTGTTTGCGGGCTTGGGTAATGGATAGTTGGGCCTTAGGGTCTGATATGTATTATAAAAAAATAAAAAATAAAAAGATTTTTAAAACTCTTAAACTTTGAACTCAATAATTCCTTCGTCTGAAATCCAATTTTCACGTTGTTTCCCGCGTTGGATTCATAACGGCATATAGAACACACTCGTGTAATCGTTTGACTCAAATGTGATTGTGTCATTTAATAGTAAATTGATACCGGTTGTATTTATTTACGTCATTTCGTAATTAATTTTATTATTGACATTCTGATAGCAGAATAAAATCCCGTTCTAACATATCTTAGTTAAATAGATTTTATTGGACATTATTTAGCAAAACAAATCACCTTTCTACTATTTTGTTAATTTGGCCATCTATTTATATGCCAATTAGTTTATATTAATTTGTTATGCATCGGTCTATAGTATGGATTTATTTACATATCTGTTATTTATGTAAATACTTCTGTTGGAACTTGAATGGCATTATGAGATATAATGGTAACTTGTTTAAGTACCATTGAAATTTGCTAAGCCTCTTCCAATTATGATAAGTTATGAATTGGAAACCAATTTTAGTATCACAACAATTTAAGATAAAATGCTAAATTAATTGATATTATTGAATTGTTATCTCATTGGTATTATTGAAGTTTAATTCAAATTAATAAAGTTAAAGTTTAATTAATTTAATTATAGGGTTTAAGTTAATTATTTATTTAATTAAATGTTTTAAGTGAACTATTTATTTAATTAAACGTTTTAAGTTAATAATAAATGGTTTAAAGTTAATTATTATTTTAATTACTAATGTTTAAGTTAATTATTATTTTAATTAATAATTTTTAAAGTTAATTAATATTTTAATTAATAATGTTTAAGTTAATTATTATTTTAATTAATCATGTTTACGTTAATTATTATTTTAATTAGTCATGTTTAAGTAATCATTATTTAAATGTTTAAGTTAATTATTATTTTAATTAATAATGATTAAAAATAATTATTCTTTTAATTTATGATTCGTCTTAAGTTAATTAGTCTTATAATTAATGATGTTTATAAGTTAATCATTTTAAATAAGGTATCTAAAGTAAATTAATTATTTTATTTATAAAGGTTTACCTTAATTGATTAATTAGTTTATAAAAGTATTTAAGTGGATTAATTACGTAATAACGAGGTCTAAACTTAAATAGCCATTTATTTAAGTAGTGTTTAAGTTGACTAATTAATCCAATGATTTGTATTTTGAGTAAATTAATTAATTTATAAATGGTGATTAGGTTAATTTAATTAACTTAGGGACATGCTTCCCAATAATAATATTGCTTTATAATAAGGGGTTTAAGCAAATAAGTTGTTTCTAAAGGGAGTTCTACTTTGTATAAAGAACTAAGTAATAGAGCTATATTTTGAAAGAGAATCTTGGATTTTGGAAAGTAAGATTGGGTTTATAAAGCTTTGATTGGATCATTTATTTTAATTAAGTTATGAATCAATAAATGGTTGTCCTTCTTAACTTTGATGGTGGAGAAGCAATTCCCTGCTCAATACCGAGGGTCTAGTTGTTTAGGGTTTCATAATTAACTAGGTTTCAAAGATTTATGATTTGATCCATTTAAATTGAATTTGAAATAAGAAATCTTTCTCAACTGGTTTGTGAATATACTTATACCAATGAGATAAGTATATGAATTATCAAAGAGATTTAATTAATAAGAGATTAATTAAAAGAGATTTAATTAATAAGAGATTAATTAAATGAGATTTAATTAATAAGGGATTGATTAAATAGGGCTTAGTGGTTTCCATGGGAAATTACATCTATGTTTGGATTGCGTGTTTATTTGATAGTTAAGTAACCGGTAATCAAATCTTCGCCAAAAACATAACTCTGGAAATATCTACAAGAAACACGTGTGTTATATGGCACAGTCATCTTCGATGATGCTGTACTATGCGTATAAATCACGTTTTATTCTTCTAGGAAAAATGATAGGGAGATCTATCCACTTAAATGGTTAGGGGTGATCCCCGCTCCTATCTACCGTCTATTTATTTCCGAAAGAACCGGGGTTGAGTTTACTAGAAACTATCGAATGTTGTTTCAAAGAGACCGGGATCAGATAAGAATAAATTATCCAAAACCACTTCAATCCAACTCAAGCTTCGTGTTGAAGACATCTTGAAAAGTATGGGATCGAAGACGGAGCCTTGAAGTGCAAGGGCTAGTTGCTACTAATCCTGAAGGTGATTCCTAAATGGATGTAGTAGAAGTAGTGCCTTCAGTTTCATTCGATCCCAGAACGAACTTGTATGAATGAATGTTGGCATTGCATTATTGCTTGGAGGCAATGTTAGCATTTCAAGTGGTAAGTGCTAAAGAAAGGTAAAGCGTAACCTCAAGCCTCATCAACCAGTAAATGAATAACGTAGGGATGTGCCGCAGGGCTAAATGGGCCGCTCCCATTAAGGTATGATCATCCCTTATCTAGAGTCGATATTTATGTATGCTTCAAGGCCCATTATGATTATTTGATCGCAACCAAGCGGTGATCATAGTCGACCCTATTCAGTGAGAGGTAGTGTAACGCCGATCTCAAGACTCACACTAACAAAGGGTATTACTTTGTAATACTGTGAGAATAGGGCTTGTTAGGGGAGACCATCAGTATTATTGCTTCAGGCAAGTATCGATATGATGAATCATATGACTATATTTTTCTTTCCTTTTCTTACAAGTGGAAATTTGATATATCTGATCTAGGTGCAAAACAATAATACGATGGTTTAATCTAAATCGGAACAATACAAAATATAATATACAATACAGAGTCTAACATCGTGATAGAAATAATATACATCAATATCTTCTCAAAAGTATGAGTCTACAAAAGAAAATACTAGACTCACATCAATACATACATACATACATACATACATACATATGCACACACACACATAAAGATAGGTCTCAAATATACATGTCTACAAAAGTCTACAGCATATACAAACACAGATCAAGCATGTAACTAGACTCAAATGATATATCAAAAATGCAAATAACATCAAAATAGACTTATTAAATTAGCTCACATTCAAGGTCGTTGAGTCCTTCTACCTATTAAGTCTCGGTCTGACCCAAGTATTAAAATAACACCCGGATCAGACTATCTCTAATTATCAGAGAAGGTGAGATACTGATAATAATAAACTTAAATAAATGTCAAGCATAAATATCCATAAATTATGCTTCACTAACATAATAATACTTCATTTGATAATTCATGGTTTATAGTTAAGTTTATGCTCATTTACAACATTCATCAAAGTCAAAGCAACCACACTAATAAGAGCATAGAAAATCATAACCATATATGCAAGCAATAGACATGCACTTCTCCAGTCAATACAAGGGACACACACTTCGCACCAATACTAGAGGTTGCACTTCGCAAATCATAACTCGCTTGATAATGAGTATGCCGGATGGGCCTAAAAACCCATTTAATCCGCCTAAACAAATTTACCCAATATCGAGGCTGAAAACTCGATAAATAGATAAGTATTATCCACTTTCAATTAGTAACCATAAGAGTGTCGACTAATGTCCCATAACAACTTGACGATGCTCGAATATTTACCAAAAGCTAGTAAATTCCACTCGTGTAAATAAATATTCATTCGAACAAGTCCATGAATTAATCGGTAAAATAAACGCAAGCATTTCATACCACTTGTTTTACTAGACCGTTTAATTTAATTCCTCATTCAAGTGAGATAGTGTGTTTTTATAATAAAATAGTTTTGTTTTAAAAGCTAATTTAAAAATATCGATTTAAAAAGATTTATAATATATATAATAGAAAACACGATTTAATTCATATCTATATTTATAGAAAGCTTGCTCCAAAATCACTTTGAAATTTAAATTATTTATAAATATATATTCTCCAAAATCCTTCTTACCCAAATTACATATATTTTCTTTATATATATAATAGAAATTAATTTATTTCCAAAAAAAATTCCTTTACAAATAACTTCACAAACCGGTGCAATAAAATTGTGTGTTTGGCAACATAACATATAACAAGAATTCCTTGCGACCAATATCATCAAAGTTGAGTTCAAGCACTCAAGATGCCTAAGTAATTCATCGCAACAATGCTTTAAAATGATGCTAAAATCATCACACACATCAAGACAAACAAGCAAATAAAATCTAAGAGCCAAATGGGTGGATGAACGGGCGAACGAGCTCGACCGGAGGGTCGAACGGCATGAAACTGGGGCTCAGCCTAGGTCACGACCGGTGCACCAGTCTGGTGGGACTAGTGGATTGGTTGCGATGCCTGGGCTAAACTCCAAGCGATGCCGATGGCCCTCCAATGGTCAGTTGGAGCTTGTTTCTCCGGCGTTGTTTTTTGCAACCTCTGGAGCACTGATTTAGCCAATCTTGCAAGCCTATAAACAACTACAATTGAATGCAACTCATGATCATATGAAGTGGGTTTCAGCAAACAGAAATTATGGCAACAAGAAATGCAATTTATCACAACCAAATTGAGATTAATTCAAACACAATCCATCCAACAACCAATCCAATAACTTAAATACAAAATAGAGATAGTTGTGTGTGATTAACTCACCTTTCTTCTCTAATTAGCTTGCCACAACCCAATTATATCAACTTTGCACTTAGATTTCATTAAACCCTAAATAGCCTCAAAACAAAAGAAGAACAACAAGTATTACAATCTATTAAATTCTGAAATTGATTAAACCAAAGGATAGATAAGAGTTCGATAAACATACCTTGATTTTATTTTAATTTTCAGAATTTTCTTCCTATTTTAAAACTTGGTTTTTGCTTCAAGGGTTGAGTGGAAGAAGACTTTTCTTTTTACTGTAAAATGAGAATGAACGTATTTGTTCATTCTGTCAATCACAAAAGTGAGAAACTTCTTTCTCTTATGCACTAATGGGCTGAAATAATAATTCTAGCCCAAACCCATGATTTATTTAAATAAAAGAGTGAAAACATTTTACACTAATTCCTAAATTTTAAAACCGTTTTATAAATTAATTTCACGTCTAAAAATTTAAGCAAAATTACTACAATATATTACAATCTCTTAACTCTTTATAAAAAAAGAAAGAAACATAATTTAAATCATTATTTCAACCTCCTTTTTTATATCTAAAACAAGACAATGTCATTATTTACAATAAAAGGCCAAATATAAATTTTTATTGTTTGAACACAACTAACTTATTTTATTTGCAAATAGATTTATCTCCTTATTTTAAAACATATATTTTCTAGGACTAGTTTTTTAAATCAAATATTAACTTTCTAATATTCTAAAAACCCAAAATACACAATTTTGATTATCGACAAATTTCAAAGCTCATAAAAATTGATTTATTTATCAAAGAATACTAAATTCAAAATGAACAAATGTTCTTGTACCATCTCTAATTTCAATTATTCAAGTAAAATAATTAGTATTCTAATTTCAATTATTATATAAATAAGACATTTAAATTCTGATTTCTCTAACTTCAATAAATGAGAAATCAAATTTCTCAAATTTCCAGTTTAAATCTTTATTTAATTTATTTTAGCAATAGCGAAAAGTCAGGGTTATTACTGGTAGGTCGGTCATGAGTAGCAGAGGTGCAAATTAAGGCAGCTGTAGAATATACTAGTGTATGATTTTTGTTTGATGATAATAAACATATATATATATATTCGTTTAAATGTATTTGTCATTGTACTATTTTATTTTTTCCACATAATTAAATAAATATTTGTTGAATAAAATAAATAACTCGGAATTCTTATTTAAACAAATATTTTATTCTGACAAATACTTTATTACAAATTCAAATAGTACAAATTTAAGCTTTCACTATATTTACACAATTCCAAATACAAGTTTCAATTACAACACAATTTTCACTATACAATTTTACATACATGATTCACCTCACTACAATTTTACTCATCACTCGTATTTGATCTTCAACTCTGTTCCAGTTTGAGTCTAGCCATTTGTTATACCTGTCAAATAAATAACGTAGTAAACTGGAAAAAGAAACAAATTTAAATTGCAAAAATAAAATTGAATTTAAAATTTATTTTTGCCTCAGGTATTTGGGTTGTTTCTTTCATATTTTCTGACAGGGACCAAATATATGTGCACGAACAACTTTTAATATGCATAGTGTATCACTGTGAATATCACAAGACCATTTCCCAATTCCATCTCATAAACAAGTGCAAATGCACACATGTACAAATCGAATATAAATGGATACGGCACATGCATTACACAATTACACATATATACATGCATATGTATGCATGTATGTACATGAATATGTGCAAGATTTTCAAAATCAATGAGCAAATGTAGACAAACACAACAGTGCACAGGAGTTCAGAGGCAAACAGATTTAAGTGAAATCTAGTCTGAAGTGATAAGTCAGAGTGCATGCATTGATACATGTGCAAGCACACATGGGCATAAGCAGTGGTGAACACAAGGGATGCAACCAGACCAGAACAGTGCATATGTGCATACAAGGATCCATCAGATAAGGCTATGGAAAACAAAGAGCAAGGCGATTAGGCAAGTGCAAAAGAAGTCCACACAACAAATTAAAGGAAGCACGTTCAAGTACAAGGGTATAAACACCAATGGAAATGCATAAACAAGTTGTATAAGCAAGTTAACACAAGAATGAAGCAAACACGATATAGGAGCATAAACATAACCAGACTTGAGCAACTGCTCATGGACACAACAAACTACATAACTCAGGTCAGGCTAAGAGATGCAGCAGTACTAAACATTAAAACATATACATGGACATGTCTAAGATCAAACAATGGAGCATGGACTCAGCAAAAATAAAATGAAATGAACCAGAGGGCGCAAACCAAGCATGAAAATATCACACCAGCATGGATGGTCAGAGCAAGGTACAGAGCACATGCATACAACAAATCAAAATCAAGTCAGAATTCGGGTCAAAAATATAGATGCCAATATATCATCACATATTTATCTCAAAGTCAAATGATCAAGCCATAAATTAGGATCAAGGGGTCAAAAGTCGTTCAGAAGTTCATGCAAAATATATGGAGTAACATGTATACAACGAACAAGTCAAAGATCAGCAAACCATTCGATTACAAATCAACGCAGGAACTAGAATATTGTAAAATTCAAACCAAAATATACGAATGAAATAATAGGGTTTCGATCCCTACAAATTAACCCATTATCACCATCGACGGATCATTGAAGTTCGAGCCAAAATTCAGAGAGCTTACTTAGAACAAATCACAAACAAATCCAAAACTCGAATCAAAGTCGAGCATAATCAAAAATCTAAAAGAGGCAAATCACATACCAATTCAAAGCAACATCCAACTCGACTCTCGATGGAAATCGCACAAATCAAGCACTGCAAATCGAAATTCACGAGCAACTGTGAAGGAGGAGAACAATTCGAATTTTGAATCTCTTGCGAGGGCTTTCGATTATGAAGCCCTAATTTTGAACGAAGATAAAGGGAGAATGACCTAGTTGTTTGAAACAATGGATAAGCTACAATTTATCTCTATTATTTTTTAATATAGGCCGTATGTTCCTATCATGTCAAGGGATGATTTATATTAGGGCTTTGTTTTATTTTTAGTTGTATTTTTCTTTTAAAACTTTGTAAATTTCTAGTTGTGTAACTAGGTATGAACTACGAGGCGTAGTTCGAGAATTCACAACTCAGTGGCTGAGTTGCGGCAGGGTTTTGAGCATAGGGTTAGAACAATTAGGCGAGCGAAAGTCATGAGTTTACAGAGTTTGTAAGCGTTAGATTGTTTAATTCCTAGTAGAAACCATGAGGGCAGCAGTAGGCGGGTTTGCCGAAGCTGGGTAAAATCTGTGTCGTTCTATTTATGCTTTTATTTTACTCTACTATTATCTGTGCTGAAATTATTATATATTTATCTATGAATTTTTTGTAAACCCTATTTACCCCCTTCTAGGGTTAATTCGATCCTACAGCAGCCTCCCGTATAATTTATCCAGAGGTGTACGGATTCGGTGGGTAAACTCTTACCCCTTTATAGTTGGAATCCATTTTTCAACATGCGCCTTTGGATTTAGTTGTATACATATTATGTTGGAATTTAATTAATGTAATAATTTCGGCTATAAGTAATATGTATTTGTATCCTAGACACTACTATAATATCACTGGATTTTATATAGAAAATATTTTAGTTATCGTAAGGTAAAAACCCATCCGTGTTTATGTGCGGTGTGGTTTTACGAGATACCTTTGATTTTAAAAAGTTTGACAAGTTATAATAATAAAGTTCCTTGTGATTTCAGTTCTCTCGTTGATTTTACTAGACTAATCCGGGGGTTGTTTACCTGATAATGCTCAGGTCAGACTCGAGCATATTTTTATATTAGCATTAGATGCTTTGGAGCTCTAGAGACGAGGTGGAGGCCCAAGATGTATCTCTCGTATATTTCTTTTTATTCCGCTACATTGTTGTTGTGTTTTATCAGCATTTGTAAGGACAAACTATTAGTATTGTCCAGGCTGATGATGGCTTGGTGTTGTACTCTGATTTATGTATGTATATTAGAGTTAAGATTTTTCTTATGTAAAGATCCGTTATATTATAGATTATTCGATGCGCTGTGAGATTCTGTTCTTCTTTTCTCTTTCTTTTTCTCCAACTATCTGTCTTCCTGGCACTCGGATGCTCGGTATGTGAATACCATGGTTGTATTAGTGTCGACGTCCGAGGATCGAAAAGACGGGTTGTTATAGCTTTGCTCGCTTTGAGAGACCAACTACACATCCAAATGATGGTTGGTGTGACGACCCGGAATTTTTGGATATTTGAAATTTTATATTTAATTGATTTTAAATATTTAAAGTTAAATTCTAACTTGAATTTCAAATATCACTGTTATTGGATAATTTAAATTTTTGAATTTAAATATTTGGAAATTGGGTAAGATATGAAATCAGGAGTTTCAAGCTTGTTAAAAATATTTCAAAGGCTTATAAAATCTATATTGATAAAACTGAAGATAATAGAAGTGTTAAAATTTAATTTAAAGGTAATTTGTTCAGTTTTGAAATTATATCGTTTAAATCGACATTTAAAAATAGCCTTCCGGGGCACAGTCTCGGAATTCGACGAAACTAGTTCCATTGGATCCATAATAATGTATTATTATTGGATTCCAATTTTCATAGTATTTGGAGTTGTCGGGTGGTCGTACGAGATATAAACGCGCTGAAATTAATATCGAAAATTAATATAGTAACTGGGTCCAAAAAGCTATCTTCTCCATACGATCGAATTAGGGCTCAAAACCTTTTCCATCGTGTTCGGAATAGGGGTATAGCGTTATAAATGCCTAGCGGCACGCCTCGATAGGAGGTTGAGATTTTGAGTTGCGAATTCAAGACGATTTAAATTTGAATTTAAATAAAAAAATAAATAATATAATTTTATTGAAATACTGTAGCAGCCTGTAGACACGCAAGGCAAAATTTAAACACTTGTCCTCTCTGTTAACACGCGTCTTCTCTAAAAAGAAATTTAACTCGTTTTATCTCTGCCTTCGTTCGTCCCTAATCTGCTTAACAGAAATCATGCCTTCAAAATAAAATTCAAATTCAAAACTAAATACTCCTCCTCCTTCTAAATCAAAACCAGAAGAAAAATAATAATATAACAATGGCCGCTCATTCCTTTAGATTCCAATTCAAAATCAAAATCATCTTCTCCAGACGATATCGAATTCGATTTCGTATCGAAATCGCGAACCCAATATCGCATCGGCCCTCAAATTCAAGTCTAAGGTAGTGGGCGATCGAAGCGAAGCCTAGAGGACGAGAGCGCTTGGGCAAGCACGTTAGGGCAAGTCGCGATCAAGTTCGATTGCGGCATCGCCAAAAGGAGGAGAGGGGTTTCGTTCGAAGTGCGGAGTTCTCGCGAGCTCGAACGTGGATGAGCAGATAGATGGAGTCGCGACTGGGTTTTCATGAGGTTTTGTGGCGTTGAGGCTGCAGGTTCGCGAGGTGGCTGGGTTCGTGTGGCCTGGGTTCGAATGTCAGAGAGGTCAAGACCGGGAAACTAAATCGAGATTGAAGTGGATTGCAAATTTAAGGGGCAAAGGTGAGTTAATCTCACTCATTTGGAATTCCATTTAAATTTAAATAGTTAAATTTAAATTATTGGTTGAATGATTAAATTGTCTGGATGTGATATTATATATATAGTATATATATATTGGGTGATTGATATTCCCGCTTTATATAGCGGATGAGACCCTATGCGCCCTGCATAATAGCGGATGACCCTTTATACCGCGATATCCCCCTCGAAGTGGGATTGGTATTTTTATATTGTGCTAACATCTGTGGATGCAGGAAAACAGGTTGGAGGGATCCAATTGGATTCCTCAAAACGGTGAAATTATTTTATATTCAGCAATGTGATTTATGTGATAATCCGTGATGATTATATTGATTATATTAGTAATTGAAATGATTGAATGCTATGGTTTGGCTAAATATATTTGGATATTTTGAAGATATGAAAAATATAAAAGATTTGATTTTGAAAAGAGATATAAGAGAGAAATATTAAGTAAAATAATTCTAGATAATTAAAAAAAATGAATTCGGAAAGAATAAAGGTTTGATTTTAAATTCTATTAAATAAATGCTGGGTATGGAAAAGAAAAACATAGAGATTTTAAATAAATGAAATTAAAGGAGTTTTGGAGACTTAAAGTGATATTGCTTAAGAATTAAAGGATTTTATTTTAAATTTTAAAATTTAAAATGATTGGGAAGAATTAAAAGGGAGAATTTTGAATAAAGAATGAAATGGATATTTTCAGTTTAAAATAAGATTTTGAATCATAAATAAAGAAGTGAGTTTGGAATTAACAGATTTGAAATAAATTTGGATAAGTAAAGGAGTAATTTTTAAATGGAGTAAATTTTGGAAATAGATTTGGAAATTGATTTAGTGTTTGAAAATGTGTTTTAAAAGGGGAATGAGACTATGGAATTTATAAACTAGGTTTATAAAGTGAAATAAGATATCAGTGGAGATTTGGAAGTATAAATTCACGGTGGGAATTTATAAAGGAATGGGTAATTTGTTTTAAAAATAAATAGTGGTTTATTTTTAAAGGTGTGGAAAGGAAAGTGTATTTCCCTGGAAAGCCGAGTATATTTTCAAAGAAAGATTTCCAAGTATAAGTTAGAGGTTTAAAGTGGTTTTAAAAGAATGTTTTAGAGAAATTTTATTATTTTAAATTGTTTTAGAATTTTAAAATAAATATTTATTTAAATTAATTATAGTAGTAATTATTTTAAAGGTTTAACTAGTATTATGTTTTAAAAGATAATTATTTAATATTTATACCTTATAGAATAACTTTTATTTTAAATTAGTTTTGGCTTAAGTTTTACATGAGAAATTATTATAAGATTTCATCAGTAGTATTTTAAATAAAGTGTTTTAAGTAGTTTTTATTTAAAATGTTTTAAAGTATATATTTTTGGATAAAGTGATTTAAATTATTTTAAAATCTAAAGTATTAAGACTTGGTGGTTTTCAGTGGAAATAAAACAATTGGGTGGAAATTTATTTCCGCGAAAGAAAAAGTGATTTGAAAACTATTTTCATAAGGGTTGAAGTGTAGAAAAGTATCTTGCGAAGATAATTTGAAATAAAATAATATTGGGAAATTATTAAGGCCTGATGGTTGTTTGTGAATGTTATTTGATAGTTAAATAACCGACTATCAATATTGGCCAATGCGTTGATTGTTTCAAAGAGACTGGGATCGGGATTAATTTCCTGAAACCACTTCGATCCGGTTTGATCGTTTTCGTGAGGAAGATAAGATCTTGGAGTCGAAGATGGAGCAGTGAAGTGCAAGGGCTAATCGCTACTAATCCCGAGGGTGATTGCAAAATGGATGTAGTAGGAATAGTGCCTTCGGTTCCGTTCGGACCCGGAACGGACTTGTATGGACGAATGCTATCAGAACTTTGTCAGGAGGACGATGAGCATTCTAAGTGAATGTGTGCTAAAAAGGTAACGCATAGCCTCGAGCCTCATCAATCGGGAATGGCTAAAACAGGGGAGGTGCACGCAAGGCTAAGTGGCTAGCAACCAATTAGGGTAAGGTCATCACTGTCTAGAGGTTCCTTTATTCGGCTTAGTGGGCGGTTGCTGATCCCAACCGCGGGGTGATCTTATTCGGACTATACAGTAAGGGGTAGCTCCGGTCTTGTGTAGCAGGGGATCAGGGTGGATCCTCGATATGGTGATCTAGACCATGTACTGTGACGGGCGGTACCCCAGTAGCCCTGCCATTGTATGGAAATCCATTCCCCCTACGTGCTTTTACGGTTTTGATTGTAGAGCCTAGTATTGCTGGAATTTAATAATGGTAACAATTTCAGCTATTTGAATAAGTATTTGTACTTAGACACTATTATAATAACAGAGCATTTTTATAAGAAATGTTTTGGTTATCGTAAGGTAAAAACCCGACATGTTTATTTGTGGCGTGGTCTTATGAGATACGTTTGATTTCAAAGGATTTTGAAACTTTAATAATCCAACTGAGTGTGTTTCCTCACGCTGGTTTTCCAGACTGACTCGGGTGTTATTTTACTATAATGCTCGGGTCAGACCAAGTATTATAGAGTACAGATTTTGGATGGACTACTGTGGAGCTCAGAAGATGAGCTGGATGACGAGACGTATTTTCGTAGATTTATATTTCTGCTGTGCAGTGAAAGCTATATATTCAGCTTTGGGGGGACAAGATATTATAACTGTCCTGAATTATGTTGTTGATGTGTATTCTACTCTGATGATGTAATGTATAAACAGATATAGTTCTTTTGTTTAAAGATCAGTCATTTATCTATTATATATTGTTCCACTGCGATTGTGAGATTCTGATATTGTTTTCTATTCTTCTTCTACCTCCTTCTTCTTTAACCCTAATGATTCAGTTTTCCGGCATCCGATTGTTCGGCATTTGATACAGTGAACGTATTGATGTCTATTTTCGGGCGTCGAAAAATTGGGTCGTTACAGTTGGTTAACTAGTCATATGACTAGTTAATAAAACAATAAATATTTTACGATTTTATTGTAAAAATGCAATAAAAACTACAAAATGTGTGTAGTTTTATTGTAAATGCAACAAAAAGGACAAACAATTTGTAATTTTATTTGAGAAAACTATTAATTAGTTATTCTAATGGTTAATTTTAATGTTTCTGGTTATAGAGATGAATTTGTCAAAAGGGTTGAAAGTGGGATTTATTCAACTTAAAATGACAAAAAGTGGGGAAGTGAACAAGAAGTTTGAAAATGATCTTAAAGTGGTGGAAAGTGGGAAAGTGAACAAGAAGTTTGTGAATGATCTTAAAGGTCGGGATAAGTTATTTAAACTGTTTTAACATAAAAAATTGTCGAAGAGCTAGAAAAAAAAGCATAACTATATTAGTTAATACGCTTATTTCAAAAAGAAAAAAACTAAACTAAACCAATCATACTAAATCTGTTTAAATCAATGATTATTTTTTGTTTATTTGAATTAAGAAAGCATTTTAATGTATGATTAAAATAACGTAAGTTCTCAAAATGTGCTTAATAAGAAAACATAAGATACGAGTGAAGTTCTTTTTTTTGTGTTTTCTTATAATTATTATATGAATATTATTTTGATTTGAAGAATAGTTAGAAATTTATCTCACATCTTTGTTGCAAATAAATAACCCTTAAAACATCCCACAAATTTCACACCTATATCCTTTTTTGAAATCAACAAAAATAACAAATCTTACCAAGAGGTACAATATAAGTTTCAGTAGACGTAGTTTGATGAACGTAGTCAATTAGTGGTGGAGTTAGGCCATCATTTCTGTTGATTGGGAATTCGATGTATGTTCAACAACACATGAAATGGTGTTTTGTTGGGAAAATCTGGGAAGTCAAGACGATTATCAATCAATGCAGTTTAGGTGCAAAGTTAGAGCGTAAGTAAGTTAAAGAGGTAATTTGTTAAATAGGAAAAATATATTTGGTACGCAAGAGATATAATGTTGAAAGAGATAATTTGTTAGAAAAGATAGTGTGATAGACGGGTAAGTAAAAGAGATATCTGAATTTGCACCGGTAAATGAGAAACTTAAAGATAATATACTTATGTGTTTATTAAAATTAGAAAATACACCAATAATCACAAAAGATAGTATCTACAGAAAGGAAAAAAAATGAAAAATGATCTAAATACAATGTGAAGAAAGTACGTGTTATGCTATTAGCTTACTTAATATATAATGAGCAAATCCATATTCGAATCTTTTGAACTGTACAACATGTAGTCCTTTGTAGTTTTTATTACGTGAAGTGGTTATATTTGTTGTTATATCCTCACCTTCCTATAACACCATATTTTATTATAGGAGTGGTTATTTTTGTCCATGTGTACAATCATTATTACACAATGAAATAAATTTTCTCAGTTATATTCGTACACGTCCAACGGATGTGCCTAACTTACTGGTTTAACTAAAGAAAATAGGGCTTTCGACAATGCTATTAGCTATTTTAGTTGAGTTGTGCTATAATATAGGAAATGAAAGTTTTACCCCCTACTAACTCTTGAATTCAATTCAAACTAAGGGAATTAATGAATACCAGTATGTATGGTATGCACGTTGAACGTGGGTAAAAAATGGGAGTTAACTTTATTTTAATGAAGAATAATACGTACAAATCCGCACAAAATTTCTTTTAGTACTAAGGCACATCGGATGAACATGTGAAAAAAGTGAGCTAAGTACTTTTAATTGCAAAATATTATTTTTGAAGTGCTATCATAATCCCGTATAAAGAAAATGTTATATACATACGTCCATCCATCTATACACACGTACATACATCTATGTACGTATCTATTGAAATATTAACTTAATTCTGGATCTTTGTTTTTGGTCTTAATTATCTGATATAATAAGCCCAAATCTTAGAAGTATGTTTAAGAGAAGTCTTATCTAGAAAGCTCTTTCTAGATAAGTCTTTAGAATTGTGTAGAAACAAAAGATAAGTTTAGTAATATAGAAAAAATTCTAATAGTTAATTATAAACCTTAGATTGAAGTTGTGTTGGCAAAATCCTGGCTATTATTTGATGATGCCGCTAGTATAAATAAGGGTGAAGTCATTGTTTTGTATCAATCAAAAAAAGGAAAAGTTTTCAAGAATAGAAAAACCTCTTTCACATATTCTCTCCATCTCTCTCCTAAAATATTCAATGTGTTAGATTTGGACCAGCCCGCAGCAGAAGTTATGGGTGAATTTCAATTTTTTTACCCTATTGGATCATTTTTGGGTTTATAAAGTCAAATTTATTTAGAATATTTCTAAATTTTATTTAAATAAAATCTTTTACTTTATTTAAATTTATAAAATGATGTTGTATTATTCAATTTATGTTATATTAAATATATATGTATATCATATGCACATATATAAGTGTGTGCATATGTAACATATCAATCAATGTAAGTTATAATAAGGCCATGTATAGATGTTGGGATTTACATCGCAACGGACATGTTAGCTCTACCAATATGCAAATATCTTGTCAAAATGTATCCACATATATATAAACTTTTGCTTTTAAAAATTTTCATATATATATATATATATTTAAATTCTATTTATATATAATTTTGTATATACATATGAATATTTATATATAAATGTAAATGTAATATTAACAAAATGTATATATTTATTAATATATAAACATGTTTATATCATTTAATATATAATAAATAAATTAAAATTTACTATAACGTCGAAAATAGTACTTATATAAATACATAAAAAACAATATATATATATATATAAATGAATATGTTAAATGCTTATATATGTGTGTATAATAATATATATATTAGTACAAATAAAATTAAAAATTACTTTTATTTAAATATATGTATATTTATATATATTGATCTAGTCTTGCACATGGCTTAGGATATTTTTTTAATTTTTAATTTTAAATATATACACACATTTATAAAACCATATAAAAATAATTGAATAGAAATATTTATTTAAAACAAAACTTAAATTTTAAACTTCCAGCAAATTTTATATGAAAGTTTTGTAATTTGAAAATTTATTATATAATTTTATAATTTATAACAATTTAAAAAATCTAATTTTTAAATTAATTTAAATATTCAAAAATACAATTTTTTTTAATTTTCTACTATAAGTTTAATATGTATTAATATAATTTTATAAAATATAAAATATATTTTATGATACTTATATGAATTTATATAATTATTTATATAATAAACCGATTTAAAAATTATTTGAAATGGTATATAATAATAAAAAATATTATATTTTTGCCAAAAATAATATACTTATTAAACATCATATATAAAATTATATATCATATTTTTCATAAGTATAATATAATATTTAAATTACAAACTGTGTAAATATATGTATATATTAAATTATTTAAATAATCAAAAATACTTTTTTATTTTAATTATAGACTATGCTATAGGGAGATGGTTTTTCATAAATTTATTTTTTATAAACATATATACATATACATACAACCAATCAAAATACCGATAATATATCTTCATATTAGAATCGTCACTTAACTAAAAATATTATATATATATATATATATATATTTATATCTATAAACATTATAAATATAAATTATGTTTGTGATTAAATTAGAAATATACCTTGAAGCCAAATCCCTTAAGCACACCTAGAAACCATGTGTAAGCTCGTAGAGACGATTTTCGATCCATCAAAGTGCTTGTCCTTGAACCATTGACCATTGTCTATCGAATAACGATTGAATTGAATATATTTGAGCTTGGGAATTTAGAGATATGATAAGGGGAAGTTCGGCTAGTAATGATAAAGGATGAAGGCTCCAAAAGGTCCATAGCTAATGAGGGCAGAGATGTTTAAATTGAGGAAAGGAAGGACAAATTTTAGGATCCCATCTTTCACTCAATCTTCTTCCATTTAAGGCATCCATTATTGAGCCTCTCTAACCTATGTCATAGCCATCTGTATCCCCCCATATGAGCCGATACTATCAGTCCTCTTAATGGGATTTAAGTCTATTTAGAGCTCAAATAAAATGTTATGCAATTAAACCTATCAGCCCTCCTAATGGGCTTTAAATCGATTTAGAGCTCGAAAAAAATGTTATGCAATTAAATCCAGTTTAACTCATATCGATATCATATATCGATTAATATATTTATAACTATTATAAATATATTTAATAATATTTATTCATAAAATCAAAATCAATTTTTTATAATTAATACTTCATAAATCTTAATTAATTTAACTAATTTATAACAATTACAAATTAATCAAATTATTTGGTCAAAGGAGAATTCATCGTTTCGATTGTGTTACTCATTAGGTGTAAATTTAGTCTGCAATTAATATCGAACTATTCGAATATTAACATTCACAAATCACTTAGTAGGTGGTGTGACATTTTGGCCAAATTTATCGCTTACTTGGTTTTGGTAAAATCCAATTTTATTTTATTAAGTGTTACTTGGTTGTGACTTTTATTCGTACTAATTCTCTTCATTAAAACTATATCACTATAGACTTATGAAATTTAGTAATGGTCAAAATTCCAACATCGTCCACATTCAACTTTATAGTCCAAACACAAAGTCCTTGGTTCAATAATAACAATTATTATTAACTGAACTGCTATGGCTAGAGACTTTGAATTTGTGTTGATTTCAGTTGACCGTGAAACTAACCTCATATAACTAAGGAGACGAATCCTCACTTGAATAGTGTTTCACTTGCAATGCTTCTACTCGACCCAACTATAGTCGTTCGACATATGCCATGCCATTATTTAACTATAATCAAAGTGGAGCTTCCATATTGAAGATCCATTGTATTTTCAAGTTGAGAGAACTGTGTAAATCGGTTCCATCGATATTTTCTTTTTGACCTTAGTTATATTAACCAATGGAAACTACGAGTGAGTCACTTCATAGTTGTAACAACCCATATTTTTAACAACTATTTTAAAATAGAATTTATTTGAAAACTTTGATTTTTAAATCATTTTAAATTGAAATTTTGGAATTTTCCAATGAAATTTTGGATTTTGTTTATAATTTATTTTCCAAATATAATAAAATAATGATTTTCTGAAAATTTTATATTTTGGTCAACTTTGGTCAAACTTTGACTTTCAGTTGAAATTTTTAAATTTGAATTTTAAATTTCCAATCTTTTTCTTTTAAGATGTACTTGATTCTGATTTTCGTTTTATCAAACTCTGTTTTATACTTTTTAAATCTGATAGAATTCAGCGTTTTACACGCAATTATTTTCTGTATTTCATTTATCTAATTTCTATTTTCATTTTTCTATTTTATTTTGGTTTGGGCTTTGATTTTCTATTGGATTTTTGGCTTGTTTATTTTGATGGGCTTTGTAAGTGTGCTTAGGAAATTCAAGAGGCATGAGTTCCTTTATTTAATATGAAGAGATGCCTTTACATTTCCCATAGCCATTCATTTTCTTCCCATAGCCGTACAAATCAAAAGTTTCTCATCCTCTTTCTCATTTCATTTCCTGATCGTGAATAACCAATAAGTTTCATGTCTTCCTCTTTTTCATTTTTCATTTTCACTTTTATTTCCTTCCTTTACATGTTCGGCCTCCATAACCATCCCCTCTAGCCGATCTCTCCTCCACTTCACCACCACCTATGACCGGCCACCACTATCTCAGCACCATCCCCATGTCATGCCTTGAACCGTAGATCCATAACTCCATCACCAAAGCCATAGAAACCCTAGCCGAGCCTATACATCACCACCTTCTTCTTGCTTGCCTCGGCCATCACCGATTCCTCCACCTCCTTTGCCTTGCTTTGCCATAACCAGATCCATCTCCAGGCCGTGACCAGACCTGACCTGAACCATGAACCCAGGACGAGCCATGTTAGCCTAGGGCCGAACCAAAAGTTGCATGCCTTTTTTCCTCTTTACCTTCCATAACTTTTAACTTGCCATCTCTTCACATTCTAGCCCATAGCCGTGCCTTATGGTGACCATGGCCGAGCATGTGTGCCTTAAATCAGTCATGGCCGAACCATGTTTTGATGGTGGCTAGTCAATTTGCAAAGTGGCCGAGCCATTTATCTTGGTTAAGTCCATTGTTGCTTCATTTTGATTCACATTTATACTTTGTTTTGATTATAGTTATGTGTTGAATTATATACTTATATATTCTATTTTTGTTTGTTACAACTCGAATTTGATTCGTGCTTTGTCGTGCTTTTCGGAGTTTGGTTGTGTGTCTCGAAATCGTCATCTCTAGCTTTAGAAGGTGAGTCTATCACTCTCGACATTCGTACTTATATATTTGTGAAACGATGACAAGTGGATTTGTAGTAGTTGATATGCTATGTTGATAAGTTTATATATGCCTCTGATATGATGATTTATGATGTTATAACCTGATTATATATTTGTTACATCACCTGATATGATATGCTATGCTATGCTGTTTGTTTTATATTCTGTTCCTCACACTGCAAGTTCCCTTTCACTATGGGTTGAAATGATATATACCCGAATGACATTAGAATAGGGAAAAATCGTTATGAGCTGAAATGATAGGCTCAAGTGATTTTTATTTATTTTGACTTAGGATTGCGGGTTTGAAATGATAGAACCCGAGATTTTATATATTACGGATTGAAATGATACATATCCATATCACTTGACCTAGGTTAGAAAATATTATACAGACCCGTGGTTAATTTTAAAATATTTTCTGAAATTTTTAAGTATTCGAAATATAAATTATGAAATTTTAACTTAAATTGGATTTAAATGATTTAAATAAATTTTATAGTGATTTTTTATAAGTTAAAATGTATAAGTAAATAAATGGTTTAAAATGTAACTTAAAATATGACTTGACTTAATAATTAAAAATTTAGTTCTAAATGGAATTTTAAGCTTAACTTAGTAATAAGAATATTTATTTATGAAATGGGTATTTTTAAAAATAAAGTATTAAGTTAATTGTTGAAATAAAAGTTAAGTAAAATAATGTACCTTTGACTTAATAAATGAATAATAGTTTAATTGGATATTTTATTAACAAAATTGTATTTCATTAAAATTATAAGTTAAATGATATCCAAATAAATAATTTTGAAAAGTGAAATAAGTTTGATAAGTTAAAAATGATAAAAATTGAAGATATATTGTTTTAAAATGTTATAGAAAAACTTATAACAATATTTGTAGCATTTCAGAAATGCTATGGTTTTAAAGTAGCATTTTATAAGTGCTGCTGTTTCTGAAATGAACTGTATTTCTGAATTACTATTATACCTACTGTAACATTTTATAAGTGCTGTTGTTTCTGAAATGAACTGTAATTTTGAATTATTATTATACCTACTGTAACATTTTATAAGTGCCGCTGTTTCTGAAATGAACTGTATTTCTGAATTACTATTATACCTACTAGAACATTTTATAAGTGCCGCTTTTTCTGAAATGAACTGTATTTCTGAATTACTATTATACCTACTGTAACATTTTATAAGTGCCGCTGTTTCTGAAATGAACTGTGTTTCTGAATTACTATTATACCTACTGTAACATTTTATAAGTGCCGCTGTTTCTGAAATGAACTGTATTTCTGAATTACTATTATACCTACTGTAACATTTTATAAGTGCTGTTGTTTCTGAATTGAACTGTATTTCTGAATTACTATTATACCTACTGTAACATTTTATAAGTGCTACTGTTTCTGAAATGAACTGTATTTCTGAATTAATATTATACCTACAGTAACATTTTATAAGTGCTGCTGTTTCTGAAAAGACTATTTCTGAAAGGATAATATTTTCGAACTGCTACTATATGTACTAGTATACAACGCATGTGCGTGCATCTAATATCCTAAGGTGTTTACCTTGGATGAATATGTGTTTTAAGAGCAAATGTTTTTGTAGTCACAACACATTTTAAGTTGTTTTGTTGGTGATATCGATGACAAATTGATAGTAAAATTCCATTAGTTGGTAGTCGGAAAGGGTGGTAAGATTCCATTAACGAAGAGGGATAATTTTGAAATTTCAAAAAGACGTCGTGTAATCATGTTGATTGAATTCTCTTTATTAACAGTAGAGATAAAGTAATTTGTGGTTTATGAATAGAAGTAGAGAAGAAAAACAAAGAGATTTTCTTTTCTTCCTTCTTTCAAATTAAAATAATAAAAGTTTTCCTCCAACGATAATGAAAATAGTTTTATGAATATTTAATAGTTTTGTTGTCAAGAGAACTATTTTCTTAGGCATGTTCCCTCCTATAACATAGGACTATACTTTTAGCAAAACATAATTTTTGTCATGCTCTTTTCACTTGTGAAGACAATATAAAGAAGTATAACAAAGTGTAATATGTAACGTCAGTGAGTTTGTAGTCACGTCAAATTTCCTTACATAATTTCTACCGATTTTTTTAGACCAATAATAGTTACGTTGATCATTATTAAATATTTTGGTAAAATAACTATGAATAAAACTACTGCTATGCTTGCTTTTTAATTGGCAAGCTCCATGTTTTTTCAATTTTATATTTAGTGAGTAGTGGGTCACATTACTATATTATGGCCCAATAACTTAGCGCACTTGAAAATATTATCATTAGACTAATCTTTACAGAATCTATTTCTGTGGCACCAACTATGGAAATGTTGTTTACATCATTTTCTAATGGTTACGTGAAATCAAGGTCCACTGACTCAATCTCGAAATCTCTAATTCATGTTTGAACCTGAGACATCATCGTGTTTGATATCTCTTCTACACTAAGTGCAGCAGCAACAATGATAAAAAGATAAAAAGTTAAGTTGACTGCATAATAATTGAAAGATAGTATGTAGCAATACCCAGAATGCTTCTTCATCTGACACTATTTAAATCCTAATACTCAAAGGGCAATTTGAGCTTTTGGTGATGCAAAGGGCATTTTGGGAATTTAAAAAAGACACGGTTGAAACTAATGGGTTGAATTTTCATTATTAATAGTAGAGATTATCACATTTTCCAAGTGCTACGAATGCTAAAATACAATGTTTTGAAATGGTTATAATTGAATGAATGAACTTAGAAATGCTACAACCGTGGAAATGAATATTATTTTGAAA
Source organism: Allium fistulosum (assembly GCA_030737815.1). Lineage (NCBI taxonomy): Eukaryota > Viridiplantae > Streptophyta > Magnoliopsida > Asparagales > Amaryllidaceae > Allium > Allium fistulosum. The sequence continues at coordinate 782,322,806 of CM060906.1, forward strand.
GATATTGACATTAAAATGGTTTAAATGAATATGTTTTGATTTGAAATATAAATCATTTTGAAATTTATAACCACGGGTTATAATAACTATTGGTTTTTAAAGAGACCGGGATCGGATATGGACATACTCTCTATCGATACCGAAAACCACTTTAACAACTGTGTACGCGGTAGAGATTCCAGAATGAAGTAGGATGGTGGCGACGATCCTATTGAGGTATATACGTGGACCCGACTCCCGTGAGTTGGCATAAGGTGGTTAAAACAGGAGCGATTCCGGGCCAAGTGAGGTCATTCCTCCGATCGGGCACATTCCTTCGATATTATATTCTGACTTTGTGATTGATTTGATGGCCATCCTCTATTTTGATTTGGGAGTGTGTTCCGAGGTGGGCGATAGTAGCTGTTATGCGCTACCACCAACCTGGATGCGTAATTGGTATATCTACCCTGGCATTGCCTCGTTGTGCCGTGTCACCTACCATAGCGAGCCTTACTACGAGTTTGATTTGTGTCGTACCTATGGAGTATCCTCTGGTAGACTCCCGATCTGGAGGTACTACGGTATTGTATAGACTATTGGCACTATATATGTGTTAAGGTGGAAAATGTAAAGCCTTAACGTTATTTTTAAGTAAGTTTACTTTACTTTAGACATTATTATAATAGCGTATATTACTACATAGTAAATAGTTTAACGGATCCTTAAAGGATGGGCGATCCCAAGCATCCTTTAAGTTACTTGAGCATTTCTATTACAGTTCACTTGAGTTGGTTTACATTGTATAAGTATGTATGTCCTGACTCTAGTGTTTTGTATTTTGCTTTACGCTCGGGTCAGACTGAGTTGTACCGGTATTCGAGACTCACCTTTGGAGTTGGAGCTTCGCTTGGATTCTTCTATTGATTCTGCTTTCAGTCATTCAGTTGATTCCAGTGATGTATTCAGATTTTGTATTTGACTATTGTATTTAGACATCTATGTATTCGTGATTTCTGTTGTATCTTGTTTAACGCTGTTATATATATAGTAGCTTCATGAACTACTATTCTTTTGTTTCCGCTGCGTTATTGTTATATTACTCTGTGTCTGTGATTCTGTGATTATTTGTTTACTGTATATATTGAGTTTTGCCAAATTTAAATTAACAATCTGATATTTTGAGCAATTCAAATCCGACATGTATGGATGCGAATGTTTGAAAATTTCAGGATGTTACAGTTGGTATCAGAGCTCTGGTTTTAGGCAAAACTCAGCATATAGAGTAGATTAAATTACAGAATCACTTTCATTCGAGCTTGAATTCCTTCTTCTTCGATCCGGTTTCCTTTGAATTTTTGGAATGTTCCCTCGGTTCCAAAATCCATTCTTGTCTTTCCCTATTCGTATTCTTCCGGATTTATGAGTATTCCATAGCCGCACTATATGATTTGTAAGGAAGTGAAACTCCTTACAATAGACATTGATTCACCGGAGATTTCTGTATCCTCGGTTTACAATGCTGCTATCTCTTGTGATACTCGAAATTCTATCTTTTGAGATCGAATGTCGATTTGCCTCTGAATTCTAACTCAATCTTATTTTGAAGTCACGGTTGACCGGTTAAGGTTGCCCGCGATTTATATAAGTCTAACCATTTTTCTTCTCTCTTTGAAATCTATTTATCTTCATATCGAGCCTACCTTCTAGCTGAATTCTTTTGGTTAGGATTCCTCTATATTTGAATCTCTATCCTTGATTTGAAAACCATCCTTAAATCATCGGAAGAGGGAGTGTATTTTGTATCTTGTTATTAATATTAAAATGTTTTATATATTGTGTTGTTTGAGTTGTTGATGTTGGTTTGGATTTTCGATCGATTCGTCTGATCAACGCTATTGATAGAATTTCCAAAACACTTGAACAGAGCAAACTGACACAATATTATATTCAAATTTGATAAATGAAATTAATTTGTATGTTTATATTGTAAATATATAAGTAAAAATTTTGGAATTTAATAAGTTAATTAAATTGGTTGTTTAAAATGATAATAGTTGATTTTCATTTATTGTTCTATAAATGAATTTATAAACATGGTTTATAAAGTGATTTGAAAATTAAAATGAATTTAAATCTAGAATTTGAGAATTTAATTTCCGATAATTTCAAACTCTGGTTTTAAAGTTTAAAATGTATATTATTTATAGTCTTTTTGAATAGAAATCATTTCAGGTCAGTACTCTCTTCTTTTGTCGCTGGAAAATAATTTCAGTGATAACGGCCGCATCATCGACATTCATTTTCGAGTTCGAAGTGGAGAGACCATTCGGTAGCTTTGCTACAGTTTTGTTTTGGAAATTCAATTGATTTAAATTTCTTAAGTATGATTTGATTTATATATATAGGTATATTATTTTAAATTTGATTTGATTTGATATATATAGTATATACATTTATCTCTAAATGGTTTGAAATGAATCGGAAATTTAATTCTTTAATTTATATTAAAGGATGATTTTAATTATAGACAAATCCAAAAATCTTGAATAAATATTTAAACATGAATAATTGAATTTGGGAAAAAATTTCTTGTATAACCCTCTATTGCATTCTAATATAACTTACCTTAATTATTCAAAAGTTAACTATGTAACGGAATTTTATACAATATAAAATGATGATAAAGAAATTTTAAATAATTTGAGTGGTTATAATGAGTATGATCAGAAAGGACACTATGCTAATAGTTGCCCTACTTCAGTTGGTACTGCTGTTCCTCCTTCTGCTCCCGCTCCTAGTGATACCCAAGGTACCCTTCCGGGCATCTTTTCTTTATTTCATCATCCTGTTCATGTTTTATTTGATACCGGAGCTTCCCATAGTTTTAGATCTATAGATCTTTGTGATAAGTTTGAACATCCCCTTTCTCTTGAGTATGTTCTAGTAATTTCTATGATCTGGGTTTCGACGCTTTTGATTTGTTGCTTGGAGGTGATTGGCTGAAGAGGCATGAAGCCATTATCTCCTGTAAAACCCGAACTGTTTCTCTTGTTGATGATTTTGGTAATTCTTTGGTTATTCAGTGCCATATGCCTCAGGATTTGCTGGCAGCTTTATTTATTCTTTTGATTCTTCTCCTGGTGATCTTTATTCGACTCCTGTGGTCAAAATCTATCCCGATGTATTTGGTGAAGTCACTGCTTTACCTCCTAAGCGGGAAATCGAATTTTGTATCGATCTTATTCCTGGAGCTCGACCTGTAATTCTTCCTTCTAGAAGAATGGCACCCTGTGAGAAGGTTGAGTTGAGGAAGAAAATTATGGACTTGTTCTCCAAGGGTCTGATTAGACCTAGCCATTCCGAATGGGGAGTGGCGGTGGTTTTCATCACCAAGTCCGATGGTTCTTTGAGGATGTATGTTGATTATAGGGAGCTGAACAAGCTCACTATGAAAAATAGATATCCTATGCCTCGTATCAATGATATGTTGATCAGCTCTATGGAGCTATTGTTTTCTCTCAGCTTGATCTTGCCTCAGACTTTCACTAGCTCAGAGTTGCTGAGGAAAGTATTCCCAAGACCGCTTTCCATACTGAGAATGGTTTCTATGAATGGTTAGTCATGCCTTTTGGTTTGACTAATGCTCCTACTTTCTTTGTTGATCTTATGAATCATGTCTGCTATGATGTGCTTAACAAATTTGTTCTAGTCTTTGTTTATGATATTCTCATCTTCTCTAAGTCTGTGGAGGAGCATGATTCCCATTTGAGCTTTGTTCTGGAGACTCCTAGGAGTCATCAGATGAAAGCTAAATTCTCGAAATGCCATTTCTGGAAGGATGAAGTCCGATTTCTTGGGCATATTATTTCTGGTAATGGAGTTTCTATTGATCCAGTTAAGATCGCTGCGATCAATGTAAGTCTTTCTTTTCCTTCTTTTTCTCTTTATCATTCAATCATTCTGTCTTTTCTGTTGTCCTTATATCTCTCCCTATTCTGTACAGGATTGGGAAACTCCTAGGACCCCTTTTGATATTCGTAGTTTTTTGGGCCTTGCCGGTTATTATCGGAGATTCATTAAGAATTTTGCTCGGATTGTTACACTTTTCCTGCTTTGACTCGTAAGAATGTTAAGTTTTACGAGAGTATTTGGGTTATGGTGGATAGACTGACCAAGTCCGTTCATTTCATTCCGGTCAAGTCTATTTGCTCTGCTTCCTGTTTGGCTGAGATCTATGTGAGGGAGATTGTTTGTCTTCATGGTGTTCCTATCAGTATTGTTCATGATAGAGATCCCATGTTCACCAGTCAGTTTTGGAGAGTCTTTCTGGAATCTTTGGGTACTCACCTGAATCTGAGCACTGCTTACCATCCACAGACCGATGGTCAAACGGAAAGAGTGAATCAGATTTTGGAAGATCTTCCTCGTATTTGTGTTCTTGATTATGGAGGATCTTGGGAAGATCATCTCCATCTCATCGAATTTACCTATAACAACAGTTATCAGGTATAATTTCAATCTTCTGTTTTATCTTGGCTTAATCCTCTATCTATCTCATTTTATCTTTATATCCAGGCTAGTATTGAAATGTCTCCGTTTGTTGCTATTTACAGACGACCTTGCAGATCTCTATCTTGCTGGATTGAATTCGGTAATCGTTTGGTTCGTTGGTCCTTTCCGCTTCTTCGAAAGGATTGATTCTTTAGCTTATCGCCTGGATTTGCCTGAGAAGTTTTCTGGAATGCATAATGTATTCCATGTTTCACATCTTCGTCGGTATCTTCATGATCCATCTCTTATTGTTCAGCCTTCTGCTCTCGGGAGTTTGGATATTGAGCCAAACCTTACTGTCAAGAGCAAGCCACTTCGTATTGTCGATAGAGGTAAAAAGCAGCTGAGAAGGAAATCTGTTAACCTGGTCAAAGTACAGTGGAGTACTAATGATCGGGATTGTACCTGGGAGACGGAGGAGAGCATACGTGCTTCGAATCCGGAATTGTTTGTTTCAGGTATTATTAGCTGTTCTATCTTATTTTTCTTTGTCCTTCCGTGCCTCGTTCTTTTTCGAGGACGAAAAGTTTTGAGTGGGGGAGAGTGTAACAACCCATATTTTAACAACTCTTTTAAAATAGAATTTATTTGAAAACTTTGATTTTTAAATCATTTTAAATTGAAATTTTGGAATTTTCCAATGAAATGGATTTTGTTTATAATTTATTTTCCAAATATAATAAAATAATGATTTTCTGAAAATTTTATATTTTGGTCAACTTTGGTCAAACTTTGACTTTCAGTTGAAAATTTTAAAATTGAATTTTAAATTTTCAATCCTTTCCTTTTAAGCTGTACTTGATTCTGATTTTTGTTTTATCAAACTCTGTTTTATACTTTTAAATCTGATAGAATTCAGCGTTTTATGCGCAATTATTTTCTGTATTTCATTTATCTATTTCCTATTTTCATTTTTCTATTTTATTTTGGTTTGGGCTTTGATTTTCTATTGGATTTTTGGCTTGTTTATTTTGATGGGCTTTGTAAGTGTGCTTAGGAAATTCAAGAGGCACGAGTTCCTTTATTTAATATGAAGAGATGCCTTTACATTTTCCCATAGCTGTACAAATCAAAAGTTTCTCATCCTCTTTCTCATTTTCCTGATCGTGAATAACCAATAAGATTCATGTCTTCCTCTTTTTCATTTTTCTTTTTCTCTTTTGTTTCCTTCCTTTACATGTTCGGCCTCCATAACCATCCCCTCTAGCCGATCTCTCCTCCACTTCACCAGCACCTATGACCGGCCACCACCATCTCAGCACCATCCCCATGTCATGCCTTGAACCATAGATCCTTAACTCCATCACCAAAGCCATAGAAACCCTAGCCGAGGCTATACATCACCACCTTCTTCTTGCTTGCCTCGGTCACCACCAATTCCTCCACCTCCTTTGCCTTGCTTTGCCATGACCAGATCCATCTCCAGGCCGTGACCAGACCTGACCTGAACCATGAACCCAGGCCGAGCCATGTTTGCCTAGGGCCGAACCCAAAGTTGCATGCCTTTTTGCCTCTTTACCTTCCATAACTTTTAACTTGCCATCTCTTCACATTCTAGCCCATAGCCGTGCCTTATGGTGACCATGGCCGAGCATGTGTGCCTTAAATCAGTCATGGCCGAACCATGTTTTGATGGTGGCTAGTCAATTTGCAAAGTGGCCGAGCCATTTATCTTGGTTAAGTCCATTGTTGCTTCATTTTGATTCAAATTTATACTTTATTTTGATTATAGTTATGTGTTGAATTATATACTTATATATTCTATTTTTGTTTGTTACAACTCGAATTTGATTCGTGCTTTGTCGTGCTTTTCGGAGTTTGGTTGTGTGTCTCGAAATCGTCATCTCTAGCTTTAGAAGGTGAGTCTATCACTCTCGACATTCGTACTTATATATTTGTGAAACGATGACAAGTGGATTTGTAGTAGTTGATATGCTATGTTGATAAGTTTATATATGCCTCTGATATGATGATTTATGATGTTATAACCTAATTATATATTTGTTACATCACCTGATATGATATGCTATGCTATGCTGTTTGTTTTATATTCTGTTCCTCATGCTGCAAGTTCCCTTTCACTATGGGTTGAAATGATAAATACCCGAACGGACATTAGAATAGGGAAAAATCATTATGAGCTGAAATGATAGGCTCAAGCGATTTTTATTTATTTTGACTTGGGATTGTAGGTTTGAAATGATAGAAGCCGGGATTTTATATATTACGGATTGAAATGATACATATCTGTATCACTTGACCTAGGTTAGAAAATATTATACAGACCCGCGGTTAATTTTAAAATATTTTCTGAAATTTTTAAGTATTTGAAATATAAATTATGAAATTTTAACTAAAATTGGATTTAAATGATTTAAATAAATTTTATAGTGATTTTCTATAAGTTAAAATGTATAAGTAAATAAATGGTTTAAAATGTAACTTAAAATATGACTTGACTTAATAATTTAAAATTTAGTTTTAAATGGAATTTTAAGCTTAACTTAGTAATAAGAATATTTATTTATGAAATGGGTATTTTTAAAAATAAAGTATTAAGTAAATTGTTGAAATAAAAGTTAAGTAAAATAATGTACCTTTGACTTAATAAATGAATTATAGTTTAATTGGATATTTTATTAACAAAATTGTATTTCATTAAAATCATAAGTTAAATGATATCCAAATAAATAATTTTGAAAAGTGAAATAAGTTTGATAAGTTAAAAATGATAAAAATTGAAGGAATATTGTTTTAAAATGTTATAGAAAAACTTATAGTAGCATTTTAGAAATGCTATGGTTTTAAGGTAGCATTTTATAAGTGCTGCTATTTCTGAAATGAACTGTATTTCTGAATTACTATTATACCTACTGTAACATTTTATAAGTGCTGCTGTTTCTGAAATGAACTGTATTTCTAAATTACTATTATACCTACTGTAACATTTTATAAGTGCCGCTGTTTTTGAAATGAACTGTATTTCTGAATTACTATTATACCTACTGTAACATTTTATAAGTGCTGCTGTTTCTGAAATGAACTGTATTTCTAAATTACTATTATACCTACTGTAACATTTTATAAGTGCCGCTGTTTTTGAAATGAACTGTATTTCTGAATTACTATTATACCTACTGTAACATTTTTTAAGTGCTGATGTTTCTAAAATGAACTGTATTTCTGAATTACTATTATACCTACTGTAACATTTTATAAGTGCTGCTGTTTCTGAAATGAACTGTATTTCTGAATTACTATTATACCTACAGTAACATTTATAAGTGCTGCTATTTCTGAAAAGGCAATATTTCTAAAGGATAATACTTTCGAACTGCTACTATATGTATTATCACATTTTCCAAGTGCTACGAATGCTAAAATACAATGTTTTGAAATGGTTATAATTGAATGAATGAACTTAGAAATGCTACAACTGTGGAAATGAATTTTATTTTGAAAGATATTGACATTAAAATGGTTTAAATGAATATGTTTTGATTTGAAATATAAATCATTTTGAAATTTATAACCACGAGTTATAATAACGATTGGTTTTTAAAGAGACCGGGATCGGATATGGACATACTCTCTATCGATACCGAAAACCACTTTAACAACTGTGTACGTGGTGGAGATTCCAGAATGAAGTAGGATGGTGGCGACGATCCTATTGAGGTATATACGTGGACCCGACTCCCGTGAGTTGGCATAAGGTGGCTAAAACAGGAACGATTCCGGGCCAAGTGAGGTCATTCCTCCGATCGGGCACATTCCTTCGATATTATATTCTGACTTTGTGATTGATTTGATGGCCATCCTTGATTTTGATTTGGGAGTGTGTTCCGAGGTGGGCGATAGTAGCTGCTATGCGCTACCACCAGGCCGGATGCGTAATTGGTATATCTACCCTGGCATTGCCTCGTTGTGCCGTGTCACCTACCATAGCGAGCCTTACTACGAGTTTGATTTGTGTCGTACCTATAGAGTATCCTCTGGTAGCCTCCCGATCTGGAGGTACTACGGTACTGTATAGACTATTGGCACTATATATGTGTTAAGGTGGAAAATGTAAAGCCTTAACGCTATTTTTAAGTAAGTTTACTTTACTTTACACATTATTATAATAGCGTATATTACTACATAGTAAATAGTTTAACGAATCCTTAAAGGATGGGCGATCCCAAGCATCCTTTAAGTTACTTAAGCATTTCTATTACAGTTCACTTGAGTTGGTTTACATTGTATAAGTATGTATGTCCAGACTCTAGTGTTTTGCTTTACGCTCGGGTCAGACTGAGTTGTACCAGTATTCGAGACTCGCCTTTGGAGTTGGAGCTTCGCTTGGATTCATCTATTGATTCTGCTTTCAGTCATTCATTTGATTCCAGTGATGTATTTAGATCTTGTATTTGACTATTGTATTTAGACATCTATGTATTCGTGATTTCTGTTATATCTGTTTAACTCTGTTATATATATAGTAGCTTCATGAACTACTATTCTTTTGTTTCCGTTGCGTTATTGTTATATTACTCTGTGTCTGTGATTCTGTGATTATTTGTTTACTGTATATATTGGGTTTTGCCAAATTTAAATTGACAATCTGATATTTTTAGCAATTCAAATCCGACGTGTATGGATGGGAATGGTTGAAAATTTCAAGATGTTACAATAGTTATTCAATACTATCAATATGTAACCCCTATGTTCCCCTAGCAGTAATGAGTAAAGCACTGTCCAATATTTGGAGGGTATTACGTACTCTAGTCTCAACTGATACACCAATATCCAGTCTCAATGCTTGACTAGGAATATTAAAATGATGTGTTTTATAATATTGTGATACAATACTTATGATTACAACCGTTTGTAATTGCCATCACAAAGACACCATTTACAGATTTTCTATTAGATAAACTTTTAATTAAATTAATTAATTAATATAACACATTATATCAAGTATATAGTAGAAAGAAAACAACTTTTATTTCGAAAAAGATTGGTTATCGAGTGAGATATATGTAACAAATTACATAATTGCCCTTAGGGCATACCCCTAACTCTATCAATCTTACACTTGCACTTGGTGTAAATTATGTAATCTTATTCTAACTTCTCCAATCGATTTCCTCAAAGCTATTTGGGACAATTTCTCAGTGAAAGGGTATGCTATAATATTTCATTTATTTACTTTGTAAATCAACTCTCTTTAATGCCGATAAACTAACTTTATCATGTGAAACAATTCAAAGTATGTCTCTCAACTTCCAATGAGTTCTAAGTTCTGCTATGAACTATATGTGACATAGTTATCTTATACCAATGTTATGCGGTTCTCAACATTTGAAACCACCTTCAGCTCAGTTATGAATTTTTGCATTTATATTTATATACATTACTTTTGTTGCAGCGCTATTCGAAGAAATGTACTTAGCCTTTTTCATTGAATCGGACATAGTCTTTCATTAGGAACATTTCCAACTTAAAGATTCTTAATTTGAATTTATTATTGGCACATTATACTCAATATCACTTATAAAGTTTGAATCCGAACACCCCTTCATAAGGAGTTCATTATTTCTATAAACAATTTCCTAGTATTTCATAAATACGTGAGAACACTCGAAACTACAATTTGTGATATCACTTTGAATTTGATATTTGCTTTATGTATCAAATACATAAAAAAGTAAAAATGTCGTAGAGAACATAACATGTATGATAATTACTTATGCTAATGCATAAGGAATCCATATTACATGTTTTATATTAAACAATTTAATATGGTGTCCTTGCATATCATTTTGGAACATTCCCAATATCATTTATACTTACTATAAAAGATAACATTTACAAATCAAATTTCGAGTATTAAAATAACTAAAATTGAATTTAACACAAGTACATCATTAACAATTAGTAGTACTTTGTTTACTTATGTTTTAGAAATATCTATGTACCATTTAATGTTCTTTCTTATGAACACATGCTTCCTCTACATTTTGAATAATAATAAAACTATTTGATACATCTATCAAAACACTTATTCAATTTTGATGCTTTTTAGTATGATGCTTTCTTATCCATTCTCTAATCATATCCAAAAACCTACAAACTCAATATCGCTCCCATCGACTTCGAGAAAATTTGGTTGTAATGTGCAAATAGACTAGTCTAAATCTACATTCAGAACTTTTAGTTTCAACACATATATACCAAGACATAAAGTTATACTAAGAGATAATTTTGTGAGTAAAATCCAAACTAATTTGAGCACATCGAATGGTGAATCGGTGAAGTTAATTTCAACAATTGAAATTCACGGTAGTATTCTTATTAATGTGGCTCACTATATTCCAACTACACTTATCTTTCTTGTAACGATCCAAAATTTCAGTTATATAATTTTGGAATATTTAATTGATTTTAAATATTGAAAAGTGAATTTTATAAGTTGAATAAATTGAATTTCGAATATAGCGAATTATTCAGTAATTAAATTGTTGAATTTAATATTTACGAATATTTAAAATAATTGAATCTTGAATTTGAAATGAATGAATGAATTTGATAGTTGATCTAAATTCTATTTAAATAAGAATGGAGATAGTAAACTTTTAAATTTGAATTAAAAGTGATTAAACTGATTTCTGAAAAATAATTCATTTTAATTAACGTGTAAAAATAGCCTTCTGGGGCACTATCTCGGATTTTGACGAAACCAGTTTCATTGGAACCTTAATAGTGGATTATTATGTGCCATTGAATTTCATGGTGATTGGACGTATTGTTTGGGAGTGCGAGATCGAAACACGTAGAAATTAATTAAAGGAATTTATATAATAATTGGGTTTGAAAAGCTCTATTTTGTATATGATCAAATGGGGTCTCGAGACTAGTTCCATTGTGTTCGGAATAGGGGAATAACATATAAAACACCATGCGGCACACCTCGATATGAGTTTGAGATTTTCGGGTATGTCAAGCTAGATAAATTTAAATTAAATAAATAATAATACATACCCTTACCCATGCACTCCACATACAGGCACCAAACTCAAACCATATCCCTTATATTCAAAACCCATACCCTTCTCAAATTATATTTCCAGTCTTCCTCTCTTCATTTTAAAAACTACGGAAAGGAAAAGAAAAAAAGGAGAAACACACTCAAACATCCAACGGCCACCACGAAATCATGCATGGAGGTGATGTAAGGCGGCAAGCGCATGCCACGGCAGTAGTAGGGGGCCACGTTCGTCGAACAAGTTAGGGTTTTCGCGTGCGTGCAGTTAGGTGCAGGCGAGGCAGGCGCGAGGCGAGGTGGAGGCACGACGGCCACGACACTGGTGAAAGGGTGGCGGCATAGGAGGTTGAGCGACGATCGATCATCGCTTGAGAAAGAAAACGAAAGGAAAAGAAAAGGGAAGAATGTCGTGGCCTGGAAATGAAGCATGAATGTGGAAGAGGGAATTAAGTTAATCAGGTTAATTGTTTAAAAGTTTTGTTAATTTAAAAGTTAATTATAGTTCGATTGATTAAAAAGTTCGTTAATCCATATTAAACTCGTATGATGTCAAAATTGAACGCGATGAGTCACGTTGCAATCATGTCGACGAAGACTACGCTATAGAGTTGGATTGAACGAGATTGGAGCTAGTCGAAATTTATGCTAAAATCGAATGGCCATTCGGTTTTAGTATGAAATGGAATGTTTTGACGAAACTAAAATCAATGTGAGTTAATCTCACCTTTGTGGTTAATTAAAATATAATATAGTCAACGAAATTTATTTATTGGATGCGAGAATACTTTATAGTTGATTGTTATTTACTGTTTGGATGAAATAATAGTTTATATTATTTGTCTGAATATATCCCCGCCTATTGGAGCGGATGAGACCCTATTACGTTCCCATGTAAGAGCGAATGACCCTTTGTATACGAATCCCGCCTTGAAGCGGTTGATTTATATTTTTATGATTATATACTGTATATGATGCATAGGGACAAGTTGGAGGGATCCAATGAGATTCCTCACACCGTTGATTTTATTTTCATATAAATTGATATATAATATGTTGGATGTTATAATTGATGACATGGATACGATTTTTCTTATTAGTGCTTTAGTAGCATTGAGCCTTATATTTTGGTATTTTAAAATACCATAAAATAGTGATTGATTTTAAAAGGGGATTTCAAGTGATTTTGGAAATTATATGTTCTAAGTAATTTATTTTAAAATCAAAGGTATGATTTTTGAATATTATAATTTAATAGTTTTATAAAATATTTGAATAGAGATTTTCGAATAGTAAAATAAAGATTTTGAAAATCTTAAGATAAGTCCGCCTTTTATAATATAGGATATGGTTTTAAAAAGGAATTAGAAATATTTTTATATAAATATTTATTAACCATTTTATATAAAGTAATATATATTTATATAGGTACATACGTCAAAATGGAATTATAAATGTGATAAGCTATAAAAGTGATATTTTACAAACAAAGTGGAGATTTGCAAAATCGTATTTTTGTCAGTAGAAGCACGGATTTATAAACGGTGTTTATAAATAAAAGGAAACTATTATCATTGAATACATTGGGAAAAATAAATCAAATGGTGGATTTATTATACAATGTGGAATGTCATTTTTGAAAATAGTTGATTATATTTTGAAAATTTAAGGTGAGGGTAAACTGGAATTGTTAAATGATATTTATAAATTAAAAGGAATTTATAAAAGAAATTTGTACCTATGAGGGCAAGATTAAAACGGTTAAAATTATGTTTTGAATGGGATTTTATGAATAAGTGAGATTTATAAAGGAATGGAGTTATAAATGGGGTTCATAATAAAGGAATTTTATGAAAGAAAGTTTCATAAAATAGAAGAGATTTATAAATATAGCCTTATAAATATAGAAACGATGATGTGGAAAGTTAAGTATGGATTTTTTTAAGGAAATAAAATTATGTTTTAAAAGTTGTTATTTGTTTTAATATTATTTTAAAGTGGTTTATCAATATTTAATATTTTGAAAAGTTTATTATTTAAATTATTAATATGGTTTGAAATTGATTATAATTATTTATCAGTAAAGTTTTGGGAATTAATTATTAATATTTATAAGAATGTTAAGATAAATTATTATTGTTTATTTAAGATGTTTGTAATTTATTAATTATTATTTAAAGATGTTTTAAAGTTAAAATTTATTTATTTATGCTGTTTAGTATTATATAATAGTGTTTTAAGTAAATGGTTAGAATTTTATTTTAAATGCTTTCGAGATTTATAAATAGGATTTTATAAATAGATGTGGACTATAAGAGGAATCTTATAATATGTTTTGGAAAACGAAAAGGAAGATTGGTTAAAAGTTAAAAGAGTTCTATAAATGGTTTTAGATATTAATAAAAGAGTCTTTGAAGTGGGTTTATAGATTTATAAAAGGAGTTTTATAAATGGTTTTGTGGATTTATAATGGAGTAATGAATGATTTTAGAATTGAATAAAAAGGTGAATCTTCCCAAATGTTGGTGAATATACTTATACAGTTGAGATAAGTATATGAATATTTTCCAAGTATAGAAAATATAGTGATTTGTGGGTATACACACACGTGCATCTTTGTAAAAGTATTTTGGTACAAATATTTACAAAGTAATTTGAGTAAATCGAATGATTTGTTAAAAGAGGCTTTGTGTTGATTGGTGCTTAACCAATGTTGGTTTTTCCTATGGAATTAAATCCCCGATTGAATGTTTGTTATTCGATAGTTAAATAACCAACTATTGGAATTGGACCCAAAATGTAACTTTAGAAATATCTTGGAGAAACACGTGAGTTATATGGCACAGTCATCTCTGATGATGCTGTACTGTGCGTATAAATCTCGCTTTGTTCTCCTAGGACAATGATAAGCAAATCCATCCACTAACGGTTAGGAGGTGATCTCCGCTCTTATCTTTGACTGTTTATTTTCTAAAAAACCGGGTTGAGTTTACCGAGAATTATCGAATGTTGTTTCGAAGAGACCGGGATTGGATATGTTATCAGAAAACCACTTCGATCCAGCAAATGAATTTCGAAGTGAAGACGTATTGAAGATGAGTAGGATGGATCTCTCAAGTGTTTCGTTCAGTCCTAGAACGAACTTGTATGGATGAATGCTGATATTTCATTAGTGCTTGAAGGCCAGTGTGAGCATTCCAAGTGGTAAGTGCTATATGAAAGGTAAAACACAACCTCAAGTCTCATCAATCGAGAATGACTAAAACATGGGAGATGCAACAAGGCTAGGTGGGTCGCTCCCATGAGGGTAAGGTCATCCCTATCTAGAGTCCCTACTATTAACTTAAGTATGCTTCGGTACAGATGTCGATTTGAATGAGGGGTGATCTTATTTGGTACTATCCAGTAAAGGGCAGGCCGGTCTTGTGTTGGTAGGAGTCGATAGGTTCTACCTCGGTGTTATTTGTGTAAAGATGCACCATGATGGGCGGTACCCCGATAGCCCAGTCATTGTATGAAATCCATTCTCCAATAAGTGCCCTACGGATTTAGTAATGCCTAACTATGCTGAAACATGAGATACAAGCATTTCAGCTATATTCATATTTTACTTTGACCCCTAGACATTATTATAATATAAATGGATTTTCTATAGAAATTTTAATGGTTATCTTAAAGTAAAAACCCGTCCGTGTTTATGTGCGGCATGGTCTTATGATATACTTTTGATTTTCAAAGGTTTTCTATAAATTTAAAATCCAATTGGGTGTGTTTTTCTCACACTGGTTTTCCAGACTGACTCGGGTGTTATTTTACTATAATGCTCGGGTCAGACCGAGCATATTTACAGATTGCTTTGGATGCATTGGAGCTCAGGAGATGAGTTGGAGGTCTTCAAGTCGTATTCACATATATTTTTATTTTCCGCTACTTTATTGTTGAAATTGTCGGCAATTTGTAAGGACGTGTTATTATAATTGTCCAAGATGATGATTATAATTGTTGTACTCTGATGGATGTATGTATATAATAGTTTCTCCTTTGTAAAGATTAATGATTTTATATTATATGTTGTTCTGCTGCGATTGTGAAATTGTATGATTGTTTTAATTTCTTTCTCTTCTTCTTCTCTTTTCTTCTTCTTTCTTTCCCATAACTATCCATCTTTTCATTCAATTAGGGTTGGACATGTGTGGTTTATTATCAGCTTGAACTGTATGGATTGGCGGGTCGTTACATGTGGTATCAGAGCTTAAGTTGAGCGAACACCTAGGCTTTGGTGAGAATTTATTCATTCGAGATAGGGTAAGCGAGACACTAGGATGAGTTTGAGTGTGTATATATGAGCGCGTATTTGTTAGTGATTATAAAAATATTTTATACTATATTAATTTATCTGTTGAGTGGCTTAAGAATTCTAGTCGGTATGTGGGACGCCATGATATCGATAGGGGTTTCTAAACGCTTAAACAAGGCAAACCGACACAGTATTATTTTAAAAGTGGGTAAATGAAATAATTTTGCCTAAATTATATTATATATGCAAGAATAATTTTTCAGAAACTATTGTAGTTATATATGGTGTGTTTGGTTGTTAGTGAATGATAATATTTGATTATTATCATTTGTTATTTGTTGTTCAAATGAAAGATGTTATTGTTATAATCTAAACAAAGATAAACATTTGCAAAATAAGTTATATAAGAAAGTGAATTTATAAACGTGATTTATAAACATGATTTATAAATGGAAAGGAAATGAAAATTCCATAAGTATATTTATAGGTATGATTTTGTAAATGGAAATGGTTTTAAAACTAGGAATTTGAGAATTTAAGTCTCATAAATTTGGAAATTATTTTTTTAAAAGGCTCGAAAAGAGATAATAGTAGCATTGTTTTGAAAATATTTTGATTAGAAATATTTTAAGAGGATTTAAAGGAAATAAAAAGCACTAAACTCACTTCAGTCGTTGGAAAATAATTCTGGTAATGACTACAGCATCATCGGCCTTCATTTTCGAATTTCTGAGTGATGGATTACTACCATTGAAGTTTAGTTTTAGTAAAAAAAATTTGTTTTAGATTCCAGAAGTGTAATTTGAGATATAAAGGAGTTATGTGTGTGTGTATATATATATGATTTCAAAATGATTTGAAATAAACCGGGTGTTTAAAATCTTGGAAATTTCTATCTAAATGTTGAGAAAACATAAGGTAATAAGTTTTTGAACTTATAAATTGGAAATGGTATAGATAAGAGGAGAAAGTTTGGAATTGAGATATAAAATTTAAAATTTAACTTAATTAAATGTAAATAAAGTGAGTCGTATGAGATGAAGTTTAACTTAATGAAGGATAAATGAAATTGAACTTGATTTGTAATAAATTAATGAAATGGACTAATGAAGTAAATTCGTGAAATGAAATATGAACTTGAGTTGTAGAATAGAATGAACCTCCGGTTGTGGAATGGATATGAATTTGAGTTATAAAATGAACTGATGAAAGGAATATATACTTGCGTTATAAAATGAAATTTAACTTAAGTGTAAAATGAATTAAGTATGAAATAAAATATTGTTAAACATAATGTGAATAATTCAATGTGAACCAATGAATGTGAATTAATTGAATATAGATTATTTGAATGTGAATTAATTGGATGAAAATTAATTGAGCATTGACGAATTAGATATGTTGGGGTGTTTGATAGAATTGGATTTGAACTTAAGTTTTGAAGTGGAAATAAAATTAAGAAGTGTTGTATAAATATTTGAAATAACTTAAGTAATTGTTGATGGAATGGTTCATGATAATATTAGTATTGAGAGAAATTTACTAAGTAATAATTGAATGCAAGCAAAATAAATGAAATGAAGTTAATGTCAATCAATTGAATGGGAATAAATTGAATGTTAATAAGAGATGAAAGTGTATAAGTATAATGTTGAAATTTGAAAATGCAAATTTATATGATGACAAATAAATTGGATGGAGTTATTTGTTAATGGGTTCTCTTGTTACATTTGCTAAAATTGCATATAGTTATGGTATATTCTATATTGATGTTATTGTACATATTCTCATTGTTTGTTGAGTGATTAGTAGGTGCGGATGGAATATGCTTCGCATTTGGAGCTCTCTTTCACGCTATATCGACTGTATATGCTTTCTAATATAATAAAAGGTACACATCTCGGATTACATATCGTATTTTTATATTTTTCCTTACGGGGTGCCTCATCCTTGAAGATGAGACATATATTTGTAATTATATATATATTGTAAAATTTCACGATCGATCCGCGCAAAGGAGATGCTGGCGAAATTTTCCGAAAATTTAAGGAGTTAGAATTTTTTTAAGAAATTTGGGAAATTTTTGATAACTAAAATTTGATTTTGAGTTATAACTTAGAATGGTATTAGTTAGTAACAATGAATTGATTTTAAAGACTTATAAATTTTATAATTTATTTCAACTAATTGGTTTTGAAAGGTTAATGGGTTTGGGGCATTTTCCTTACTTGGTAATTTCGAGGACGAAATTCTTTTAAGCGGGGAAGAATGTAATGACCTAAAATTTCAGTCATTTAATTTTGGAATATTTAATTGATTTTAAATATTGAAAAGTTAATTTTATAAGTCGAATAACTTGAATTTCGAATATAGCGATTTATTGGGTTATTAAATTGTTGAACTTAATATTTGAGAATATTTAAAATAATTGAATCTTGAATTTGAAATGAATGAATGATTTTGATAGTTGATCTAAATTCTATTTAAATAAGAATGGAGATAGTAAACTTTTAAATTTGAATTAAAAGTGATTAGAATGATTTTTGAAAAATAATTCATTTTAATTAATGTGTAAAAAAAACCTTCCGGGGCACTGTCTTGGATTTCAACGAAACCAATTTCATTGGATTTGTAATAGTGGATTATTATATGCCGTTGAATTTCATGGCGATTGGACGTATCATTTAGGAGTGCGAGATCGAAACACATAGAAATTAATTAAAGGAATTTATATAATAATTAGGTTTGAAAAGCTATCTTCTGTATATGATCAAATTGGATCTCGAGACTAGTCACTATTGTGTTCGGAATAGGGGTATAACATATAAAACGCCAGGCGGCACACCTTGATTTGAGTTCGAGATTTTCGGGTATGTCAAGCTAGATAAATTTAAATTAAATAAATAATAGGCCATACCCTTAACCATACACTCCATGTACAAGCACCATACTCAACCCATACCCTCCATATTCAAAACCCATATCCTTTTTAAATTATATTTTCAGTCTTCCCTCTCTTCATTTTAAAAACTACAGAAAGGGAAAGAAAAAAAGGGGAAAAAAATCGACCATCCAATGGCCACCACGAAATCGCGTGTAGAGGCGATGCAAGGTGGCATGCGCACGCTACGACAGCGTCAGGGGGCCGCGTTTGTCGAACATGTTAGGGTTTTCGCATGCGTGCGAGGGCGGTTGGGTGCAAGCGAGGCAGGCACGAGGCGAGGTGGAGGCATGGCGGTAGTGACACTGGTAGAAGGGCGGCGATGTGGGATATTGAGCGACGATCGATCATCGTTTGAGAAAAGAAAACGAAAAAGGAAGAACGTCGCAGCTTGGAAATAAAGCGTGAATCTTGAAGAGAGAATTAAGTTAATCGGGGTAATTGTTTAAAAGTTTTATTAATTAAAAAGTTAATTATGGTTTAATTGATTTAAAAGTATGGCAATCCGTATTAACTCGTACGAGGTCCAAATTGAACGCGATGAGTCGCGTTGCGATCGTGTCAGTGAAGGCTATGCTATGGATTGGATTAAACGAGATTGGAGCTAGTCGAAATTTATGCTAAAATCGAACGGCCGTTCGGTTTTAGTCCGAAATTGAACGTTTTGACGAAACTAAAATCAATGTAAGTTAATTTCACCTTTTTGGTGAACTAGAATATTATATAGTCAATGAAATTTATTTATTGGATGCGAGAAAATTTTATGGTTGTGTAACAGGATTGGGAAACTCCTAAGACTCCTACTGATATCCGTAGTTTTCTGGGCCTTGCCGGTTATTACCGAAGATTCATTGAGAATTTTGCTCGGATTGCTGCACCTCTCACCGCTTTGACTCGGAAGAATGATAAGTTTATTTGGAGTGAAGAGTGTAAAGCTGCATTCAGTGAGTTAAAGCACAAGCTTACTTCCGCACCAGTTCTTACCGTTCCAAATGGAAGTGAGGGATTAACGGTATACACTGATGCTTGTCGTGAAGGTTTGGGAGCTATTCTGATGCAAGATGGTAAGGTGATTGCTTATGCTAGTCGTCAGTTGAAGACCCATGAAGCCAATTATGCTGCCCATGATCTAGAGTTGCTTGCTGTTGTTTTTTCTTTGAAGCTTTGGAGACATCATCTTTTGGGTACTAAGTTCGAGCTTTTCATAGATCATCAGTCTTTGAGGTATATTTTCACTCAGAAGGATTTGAATCAGAGACAAGTTAGGTGGTTAGAGTTCCTTGCTTCTTATGACCTCGACATTAACTATACTCCTGGGAAAGGTAATGTTG
Organism: Allium fistulosum; assembly: GCA_030737815.1. Lineage (NCBI taxonomy): Eukaryota > Viridiplantae > Streptophyta > Magnoliopsida > Asparagales > Amaryllidaceae > Allium > Allium fistulosum. The sequence goes on from CM060906.1 coordinate 782,342,935, forward strand.
TGGCAGATGCTTTGAGTCGGAAGAAGGCTATGTTGTGTCAGCTTGTTGTTTCCTCTCCTCTTGTGGATCGTGTCATGGCTAAGCAGGATGAGGATGAGATGCTTAGATTGATGAAGGAGAGGGTTCGTAGCAGAGTTGGAGGTAGTAGTCTTGATGGTAGTTGTGCTCAGATAGATGATAAAGGTGTGTTGAGGATTAATAATAGGATCTGTATCCCAAATGTTGATGGTTTGAGACAAGAGTTACTTCGGGAGAATCATCAGTCCAGACTTTCTATTCATCCGGGTCTGACCAAGATGTATCAGCACATGAAGAAGTTATATTGGTGGAGAGGTATGAGGCGAGATATCTCCATTTTTGTTAGTAGATGTGCGACTTGTCAGCAAGTCAAGGCAGATCATCAGAAGACCCCTGGTTTGTTGCAGCCTTTTGAGATTCCCAATTGGAAGTGGGAAAAGGTTTCTATGGATTTCATTGATGGATTACCGAGGACTAGGAGGGGTAATGAGAGTATCTGGGTTATTGTGGATAGTTTAACCAAATCAACTCATTTCATTCCGGTCAAGTCTACCCGTTCTACTTCTAGTTTGTCTGAGATTAACATGAAGGAGATTGTTTGTCTCCATGGTGTTCCTCTCAATATTGTTTGTGATCGTGATTCTATCTTTACTAGTCAGTTTTGGAAAGCCTTTCAGGATTCTTTGGGTACTCGTCTGAATCTGAGCACTGCTTACCATCCACAGACCGACGGTCAAACGGAAAGGGTGAATCAGATTCTCGAAGATCTTCTTCGTGCTTGTGTGATTGATTATGGAGGATCTTGGGAAGATCATCTCCATCTTGTCGAATTCACCTATAATAATAGTTATCAGGTATAATTTCTATCTTCTGTTTTAATCTTATCCTAATCTTTTATCTATCTCATTTCTATCTTTGAATTCAAACCAGTATTAAAACGTCTTCGTTTCCTACACTTTACGGACGACCTTGTAGATCTCCATCTTGCTGGATTGAATCTAGTAATCGTTTGGTTCTTGGTCTTGAGATGATTTTAGAGGCTTCTGAGCGAGTTGAGGAGATTAGGAGGAAGATGAGGATTGCTCAGGACAGACAGAATAAGTATGCTGATCGTCGTAGGCGGAGTTTAGAGTTTGTTGTTGGTGATTTGGTTTTCCTTAAGGTCTCTCCCTTAAGGAGTGTCATTCGATTTGGTCGTAGAGGGAAGATTTCTCCTAGGTTTGTTGGTCCTTTCCGCATTGTAGAAAGAGTTGGTTCCCTGGCTTATCATCTGGATTTGTCCGAGAAGTTCTCTAGAGTGCATAATGTATTCCACGTTTCTCATCTTCGTCGCTATCTGCATGATCCATCTCTTATTGTTCAGCCTTCTGCTCTTGATAGTTTGGATATTGAGCCTAATCTTACTATTGAGAGGAAGCCACTTCGTATTATCGACAGAGGTACGAAGCAGCTAAGAAGGAAATCTGTTAGTCTGGTCAAAGTACAGTGGAGTACTGATGATCGAGACTGTACCTGGGAGATGGAGGAGAGCATTCGTGCTTCGAATCCGGAATTGTTTGTTTCAGGTAGTATTTGTTTTCTATCTTGCTTTTCTTTGTCTTCCTTGTTTTCATTCTTTTCGAGGACGAAAAGATTTGAGTGGGGAAGAGTGTAACAACCCTATATTTTTGTAAATATTTTTAAATCATTTTTAAATTTTTTTTTTTTCAATATTTCTATTTTAAAACATTTTAGAAGTATAGTTATAATTTTTAAAAGTGAAGTTATAATTTTCCAAAGTTAACTGCATTTTTGTTTGCAATTTTAATGCTAGTTTCAATATAATAAGCTATTTTCTTTATTTACTTTTATTTACTTTTTATTTTTCCTATGAATAATTATTTATTTTCATTTTCATTTTATTTTTGTCTGTCTTTTATTTCATTTACTAAATTTTTATCTGTTTTATTGAATTAAAAAGAAATAGAAATTTAAAGAGACAAACTTTATAACTTGTGACCTTTCAATAGCCAAGACTTTTCATTTTTCTTTGACTTTTCATTTGCACTTGTTTTGGCCGTACACTTCATTGCTTTAGCCGTGTATTCAATTCATTTTTCACGTGAAAAACTCCTTTTTCATTTCATTTCTCACGGCCAAACATTTCTGAAAGAAAATTGGTAATGGCTTCTCTCTTTTTTTTCTACTTTTTCTTCTTTATTTTTTCATTGTTTTGGCCATGATTTCTCTTGTATTGCTCGGCCATCACCCTAGTTGCCTCGGCCATAGCCACCACCACCTCCCCCTCTTCACCATCCACCGCCTAGCATCACCATTTCCTCTGAGTTGACCAGGCCGTGACCTCCTCAAGACCAAAACTCCACAAAAACAATGTTAAACCCTTCCTATATTGTCATAGCCGAGCTTGGCTTCAACATCTCCTTCATATCTTGCCTTGGCCGCCTCCTATTGCTCCACCACCACCAAAATTTGACCACCACCCATCATCCTACCCACTGACCAGACCTGACCTGACCATGGCCGAGCCCAAACCAAGCATAGGCCGAGCCAAAATGTTGAACAAAACCCTCCTATCTTACCTTGTCTCCTTGTATTCCTCTTATGTAACTCCTACCCCTTCCTATTCTTTGTAGCCGTGCCATATAGGACCAATACCCGACCCAAAAATCATGTCATGGCCGAACTACAAGACCCCTAGGTCGAGCACTTGGTTGATGAAAGCATGGCCAAAACATTTTGTTCATTGTTGTTCTTAATTCAAATTGTTTCAAAGTATGTTTTGTGTTGAATCTATATAGTTATATTTGTTTTATTTTATTGGTTGTTACAAGATCAATAGCTTGGTTCTCTTTCCACTCAAATCAAAAGTCGTATCGTGCTTTCCGGATTCTTGTTTGTGTGTGTTGTTTGCGAACTCCAGCTTTAAAGAGGTGAGTAATCACACCTGACATTCGTACTTATATAACGGTGAATTGATAGCAAGTGAAGTGTAGAAATAATTATTATGTTATACTGCCGGTGATGTAAATTATATGATGTTAAACCCTGTAATTAACTTGTCACATCGTCTGTTATATTTTATTTCATTTTACTATTTATTCTATTCTGTGAAATCACACTGCAAGTTCCCCGTAGAATAGAATCACTATGGGTCGAAATGATACATACCGGAACGGACTTTAGAATAGGGAAAGATCGTTATGGACTGAAATGATAAGTCTGAGTGATTTTTATTTATTTATTTTTTACTTGGGATTGCGGGTTTGAAATGATAAAACCCGGATTTTGTTTTAAATTACAGATTGAAATGATATATTATCCGTATCACTTGACTTAGGTTAGAAAATATTATACAGACCCGTGGTTATTTTATAAAATTTTCTAGAAATTTTTTAAGTATTTTTAAAATGTGAAAAATATGATAATGTGGTTTAAATTGAATTTAAAATGATTTAATAAAGTAAAATTGATTTTTCTATGTGTTAAAAATGTTAAATAAATGAATGAAAAATTGTGATTTAAATATAACCTAAATTGGAAATATGATAATTTGATTTTTAATGGAAGTTTAAGTTAATTAAATAAAAATGAAAATTAAGTTTTATTTGTGAAAATGGAAATTTAAATTTAAGTGTTAAAGTAAATTGTTAAAAATGAAAAAATGGGAAATGACACACTTGAATTTAATAAGTGAAACTTTGGAAAATTTGATTTTATTGTAAAAATTTTCTTTATAAAAACCATAAGTTAAAGGTATTTAAATGAACATTTTTGATGTGGAAAAATATGATTTTTATAAGTTTAAATGATTTAAATTGAAGTTTATTTATGGTAATGAAAAGCTGGAAATTCATTTAATAGCACTTCAGAAATGCTATCGTTTCTGAATTTAACTTGAAAACTGAAGTAAATGATACTACAACACTTTGTAAGTGGTGTGGTTGATACAAATGAACTAAAAGACAAATTTAACTAACGGCCATGACAGCACTTTGTAAGTGCTGTGGTGCTGAAACTAAACTTGGAACTGAAACTAATGAAAGAGCTATTGTAGCACTTGTTAAGTGCTGCAGTTGGCTGAAATGTGATTTTTGAATATAATTGAACTACTGTAGCAGTTTTGTAAACGCCGTTTTTGCTGAATTGAACTAAAATCTTTAAATTGAACCCTGAACTATTAAAGAAGTTTTGTAAATGCTGTCTTTTCAGAATTGAACCATTTTTCAGTTAAAACTGAATTATTACAGAAGTTTTTAAATGCTGTCTTTGCTGAATTGAATTGTTTTCAAATATAACTTACCGCAGCACTTTCTAAATGCTGTGAAAGCTGAAATTTTATGTTTTAAAATATTTAAGTGAATAAATGAACTCGGAAAAGGCTAAAATTTTGGGAATTTAATATTTGGTTTAATGGTATAATGACTTCACTTTTAAATGGTTTAAATGAAGTATTTTGATTTGAAATATAAACTGTTTTAAATTTATAACCACGGGTTATAATAACGATTGGTTGTTAAAGAGACCGGGATCAGATATGGACATACTCTCTATCGATACCGAAAACCACTTTAACAACTATGTACGCGATGGAGTTTCCAGAATGAAGTAGTGGGTGGCGACAATCCTAAGGTATATACGTGGACCCGACTCCCGTGAGTTGGCATAAGGTGGCTAAAATAGGAGCGATCGACGGGCCAATGAGGTAGCACCTCTGATCGGACACACTTCTTCGATACCATTCTATTACTTTGTGATTGATTGGGTGCATCCCTTGATTTGAGAGTGTTGTTCGAGGTGGGCGGTAGTGGCTGCTATGAGTTACCACCAGTCCGGATGCGTAATTGGTATATCTACATTGGCATTGCCTTGTGTGCCGTGTCACCTACCCTATCGAGCTTTACTACGAGTTTCTATTTGTGTCGTACCTATGCAGTATCTTCTCATAGCCTTTCAAGGTATGCAGGTACTGTATAGACTATTGGCATTATTACATGTTAAGGGAAATATTGGGTCACTCCTTAATGCTATTTTAAAGTATGTTTATTTTATAATTAGACACTATTATAATAGCGAATATTACTACATAGTAGATAGTTTAACGGATCCTTAGAGAATGGGCGATCCCAAGCATTCTTTAAGTTACTTGTATCTTATTTATTACAGTTCACTTGAGTTGGTTTACATTGTATAAGTATGTATGTCCTGACTCGAGTGTTTGTGTTTTATTTACGCTCGGGTCAGCCTGAGTATTCACAGCTTGGATTTCACTTTCTGGAGCTAGGAAATCGCTGGAGATTCTACTTATCTAGTTATTTATCCATTTCAGTTTCAGTTGTTCTATTTCAGCTTTTGTATTAGAGACTTATGTATTTGGGATTTCTACCGTACTTGTTTCAGAACTGTATTTGTTTTCAGACTATGTATTTTGTATCTGTTTTGAGACTCTGTATTGTAGTGGCTTCATGAACCACTATTTATTTTATTTTCCACTACGAGTTATTCTGATATCTCTGTGTTTGTGATTCTGTGAATGATTTTATTTGCTCCAAATTTTATTACAATCTGTTATTTTGTGTTATTCAAGTCTGTCATGTGTGGATTATTGTCGATTTGAATGGTCTAAAATAGTGGGTCGTTACATTTGGTATCAGAGCTTTGGGTTTTAGGCAAACCTTAGCCTATGGAGTAAAAAACTCATTAGAGATAGGGTAGAAATACCCTAGAATGAGTAAAATCAACCCCAGAATCATTCCTTTGTGAGAGAACGTATTTTCGAAGTATAAAATGATTTTAAAATGATTTTTAAAAGATTTTTAAAGATTATTTTGATATAAAATTTTCTTTGTTTTAAAAGCAAAATTTCCAAACTTCCTTCTTTCCGTATCTACCTTGTTAGAAATTTCTTTAATTAGGATATTCATCCATGTGATTTTATCTTGTCTTGTCTTGTCTTTGTCTTCTCTTTACCTGTGTCCTAAATTCATTCTTGATTTTCCAGGATGAATCGTGGAAATGCTAGAGGTAGGGGTCGTGGTACTGCCCCAGGTCCTCAACCTGCTGCACCTGTTAGGTTTACTGTCCTCTGTAAGGAATTCTCTCAGCTCGGTGGTACTAAGTTCACCGGTTCAGAGAGCATTATCGAAGCCCAACAATGGTTACGGAGTTTAGAGTGGATCTTTATTGGTCTTGAGATTACTGATGCCCAGAAGCGTTAGTTAGCAGCTTGGCAGCTGCAAGAGTCAGCCTTAGATTGGTGGGAGTCTGTTACAGCTCACACTAATGAGGGTGATATTTCGTGGGAGCAGTTCAGGTGTCCTTTGTGTTATCTTGAATTTTGTCCCATTTCCTTTCTTTTGAATCTATCTTAAGTTTTGTTTCTGTATCTTCTTTCCAGGGAGGCTTTTGTGGCAAAATGGATGCCCGAAGCCGGGAAATCTCAGCTGTATCGTGAATTCATAGATCTTAAGCTGGGTACCATGTCTTTTTCTGAGTATGAGCGGAAGTTCAACGAACTTTCCAAGTTTGGTCCTGGTCTTATTGACACCCAGCTTAAGAAAAATGAGAAGTTCATAGCTGGAGCTCGCCCAGAGTTCTACGATCGTCTTATTTCACATGTTCATGGCACTTTCACTAAGCTTATGGATATGGCTATTCGTTATGAAAACCCTACTTCTAAGGGTCCTGCTATTGCTAGTGCTCCTGCATCTCAGTCTTCCTCTGCTAATTCCAAGAAGAGAAAGCCCAATTTCCACCAGCAGAAGAAGAATTGGCTCAAGAATCCGTGTTTGGGATCTTCATCATCTTCTCCTTCTCAGAGGCACCCTATTGACTTATTACCATTACCTGCTTCAAGTGTGATCAGAAGGGACACTATGCTAATAGTTGCCCTACTTCCGTTGGTGCTGCTGTTCCTCCACCTCAGGGTACCAGGAACAATCTCTGTCATGTTTGTCTTCATCCTGGTCATTTTAAGAATGATTGTCCTTTGTATCTGAAGGGCAAGCCATCTAGCGTATTTGATGTTACCTCTGCTTCTTCTCCTGCTCCTACTCCTAGTGATGATCAAGGTATTCTTCAGGGCACCTTTACTTTATTTCATCATCCTGTTCGTGTTTTATTTGATACTGGGGCTTCGCATAGTTTTATTTCTGTTGATTTGTGTGATAAGTTTGAGCATCTCCTTTCTCCTGAGTATGCTTCTGTTCCTTTATGTGTTTCGAATCCTATTGGTGGTCTCGCAAATCTTAATAAGATTTGTAAGCATGTGAAACTCTTTCATTCTGGTTATCGGTTTTCTGGAGATTTCTATGTTCTTGGTTTCGATGCTTTTGATTTGTTGCGTGGGGATGATTGGCTTAATAGGCATGATGCCCGTATCTCTTGCAAATCCCGAATTGTATCTCTTGTGGGAGACAAGGGTGATCCTTTGATTATTCAGTGCCGCATGCCTCAGGATTTTGCTGGAAATTTTATCTACTCTCTGGATTCTTCTCCTGTTGATCTTCAGTCAACTCGTGTGGTCAAATTCTATCCCGATGTATTTGGTGAAGTCACTACTTTACCTCCTAAGCGGGAAATTGATTTCCGTATTGATCTTATTCCTGGAGCTCGACCTGTAGTTCTTCCTCCTAGAAGAATGGCACCCCGCGAGAAGGTTGAGTTAAGGAAGCAAATTGAGGACTTGTCTTCCAAGGGTCTGATCAGACCTAGCTATTCAGAATGGGGAGCAGCGGTGGTTTTTGTCACTAAGTCCGATGGTTCTCTCCGGATGTGTGTTGATTATAGGGAGCTAAACAATCTCACTATGAAAACAGATATCCAATGCCTCGCATCAATGATATGTTTGATCAGCTTTATGGTGCTACTGTTTTCTCTCAGCTTGATCTTGCCACAGGTTTTCACCAGCTCAGAGTTGCTGAGGAAAGTATTCCCAAGACTGCTTTCCGTACTGAGAATGGATTCTTTGAATGGTTAGTCATGCCTTTTAGTTTGACTAATGCTCCTGCTTTCTTTGTTTATTTGATGAATCGTGTTTTTCGTGATGTGCTTAATAAATTTGTTCTAGTCTTTGTTGATGGTATCCTTGTCTTCCCTAAGTCCAAGAAAGAGCATGAGTCACATTTTAAATCTGTTCTTGAGACTCTTAGAAAACATCAGTTGAAGGCTAAATTTTCTAAATGCCATTTCTGGAAGGCTGAAGTTCGATTTCTCGTGCATATTGTTTCTGGTATTGGAGTTTCTATTGATCCAGTCAAGATCGCTGCGATCAATGTAAGTCTTCCTTCCTTCTCTTTCCTTGTTTCATTCAAATTATTCTATCTTTCCTATTGTCCTTATTTATCTCTATTCTGTACAGGATTGGGAAACTACTATGACTCCTACTGATATCCGTAGTTTTCTGGGCCTTGCCAGTTATTACCGGAGATTCATTGAGAATTTTGCTTGGATTGCTGCACCTCTCACCGCTTTGACTCGGAAAAATTCAAAGTTTATTTGGAGTGAAGAGTGTAAAGCTGCATTCAGTGAGTTAAAGCACAAGCTTACTTTCGCACCAGTTCTTACCGTTCCAAATGGAAGTGAGGGATTAACGGTATACACTGATGCTTATCGTGAAGGTTTAGGAGCTGTTCCGATGAAGTATGGTAAGGTGATTGCTTATGCTAGTCGTCAGTTGAAGACCCATGAAGCCAATTATGCTGCCCATGATCTAGAGTTGCTTGCTGTTGTTTTTGCTTTGAAGCTTTGGAGACATCATCTTTTGGGTAGTAAGTTCGAGCTTTTCACAGATCATCAGTCTTTGAGGTATATTTTCACTCAGAAGGATTTGAATCAGAGACAAGTTAGGTGGTTAGAGTTCCTTGCTTCTTATGACCTCGACATCAACTATACCCCTTTGGGAAAGCAAATGTTGTGGCAGATGCTTTGAGTCGGAAGAAGGCTATGTTGTGTCAGCTTGTTGTTTCCTCTCCTCTTGTGGATCATGTCATGGCTAAGCAGGATGAGGATGAGATGCTTAGATGGATGAAGGAGAGTGTTCGTAGTAGAGTTGGAGGTAGTAGTTTTGATGGTAGTGGTGCTCAGATAGATGATAAAGGTGTGTTGAGGATTAATAATAGGATCTGTGTCCCGAATGTTGATGGTTTGAGACAGGAGTTACTTCGGGAGAATGATCAGACTTTCTATTCATCCGGGTGTGACCAAGATGTATTAGGACATGAAGAAGTTATATTGGTGGAGAGGTATGAGGCGAGATATCTCCATTTTTGTTAGTAGATGTGCGACTTGTCAGCAAGTCAAGGCAGATCATCAGAAGACCCCTGGTTTGTTGCAGCCTCTTGAGATTCCCAATTGGAAGTGGGAACAGGTTTCTATGGATTTCATTGATGGATTACCAAGGACTAGGAGGGGTAATGAGAGTATCTGGGTTATTTTGGATAGATTGACCAAATCAGCTCATTTCATTCCGGTCAAGTCTACCCGTTCTGCTTCTAGTTTGTCTGAGATTTACATGAGGGAGATTGTTCGTCTCCATGGTGTTCCTCTCAGTATTGTTTGTGATCGTGATCCTATCTTTACTAGTCAGTTTTGGAAAGCCTTTCAGGATTCTTTGGGTACTCGTCTGAATCTGAGCACTGCTTACCATCCATAGACCGATGGTCAAACGGAAAGGGTGAATCAGATTCTCGAAGATCTTCTTCGTGCTTGTGTGCTTGCTTATGGAGGATCTTGGGAAGATCATCTCCAGCTTGTCGAATTCACCTATAACAATAGTTATCAGGTATAATTTCTATCTTCTGTTTTAATCTTATCCTAATCTTTTATCTATCTCATTTCTATCTTTGAATTCAGGCCAGTATTAAAGCGTGTCTATTTGCTGCTCTTTACGGACGACCTTGCAGATATCCATCTTGCTGGATTGAATCCGGTAATCGTTTGGTTCTCGGTTCTGAGATGATTTTAGAGGCTTCTGAGCGAGTTGAGGAGATTAGGAGGAAGATGAGGATTGCTCAGGACAGACAGAAGAAGTATGCTGATCGTCGTAGGCGGAGTTTAGAGTTTGTTGTTGGTGATTTGGTTTTTTTAAGGTCTCTCCCTTAAGGAATGTCGTTCGATTTGGTCGTAGAGGGAAGCTTTCTCCTAGGTTTGTTGGTCCTTTCCGCATTGTGGAAAGAGTTGGTTCTCTGGCTTATCGTCTGGATTTGTCCGAGAAGTTCTCTGGAGTGCATAATGTATTCCACGTTTCTCATCTTCGTCGCTACCTGCATGATCCATCTCTTATTGTTCAGCCTTCTGCTCTTGATAGTTTGGATATTGAGCCTAATCTGACTGTTGAGAGGAAGCCACTTCGTATTGTCGACAGAGGTACGAAGCAGTTAAGAAGGAAATCTGTTAGTCTGGTCAAAGTACAGTGGAGTACTGATGATCGAGACTGTACCTGGGAGATGGAGGAGAGCATTCGTGCTTCAAATCCAGAATTGTTTGTTTCAGGTACTATTTGTTTTCTATCTTGCTTTTCTTTGTCTTTCTTGTTTTCGTTCTTTTCGTTCTTTTCGAGGACGAAAATATTTGAGTGGGGGAGAGTGTAACAACCCTATATTTTTGTAAATATTTTTAAATCTTTTTTAAAATAAATTCTATTTCAATATTTCTATTTTAAAACATTTTAGAAGTATAGTTATAATTTTTAAAAGTGAAGTTATAATTTTCCAAAGTTAACTGCATTTTTGTTTGCAATTTTAATGCTAGTTTCAATATAATAAGCTATATTCTTTATTTACTTTTATTTTCTTTTTATTTTTCCTATGAATAATTATTTATTTTCATTTTCATTTTATTTTTGTTTATCTTTTATTTCATTTACTAAATTTTTATTTGTTTTATTGAATTAAAAAGAAATAGAAATTTGAAGAGACAAACTTTATAACTTGTGACCTTTCAATAGCCAAGACTTTTCAGTTTTCTTTGACTTTTCATTTGCACTTATTTTGGCCGTACACTTCATTGCTTTATCCGTGTATTCAATTCATTTTTCACGTGAAAAACTCCTATTTCATTTCAATTCTCATGGCCAAACATTTCTGAAAGAAAATTGGTAATGGCTTCTCTCTTTTTTCTACTTTTTCTTCTTTATTTTTGCATTGTTTTGGCCATGATTTCTCTTGTATTGCTCGGCCATCACCCTAGTTGCCTCGGCCATAGCCACCACCACCTCCTCCTCTTCACCATCCACCACCTAGCATCACCACTTCCTCTGACTTGACTAGGCCGTGACCTCCTCAAGACCAAAACTCCACAAAAACAATGTTAAACCCTTCCTATATTGTCATAGTCGAGCTTGGCTTCAACATCCCCTTCATATCTTGCCTTAGCCGCCTCCTATTGCTCCACCACCACCATGATTTGACCACCACCCATCACCCTACCCACTGGCCAGACCTGACCATGGCCGAGCCCAAATCATTCATAGGCCGAGCCAAAATGTTGAACAAAACCCTCCTATCTTACCTTGTCTCCTTGTATTCCTCTTATGTAACTCCTACCCCTTCCTATTCTTTGTAGTCGTGCCATATAGGACCCATACCCGACCCAAAAATCATGTCATGGCCGAACTACAAGACCCCTAGGTCGAGCACTTGGTTGATGAAAGCATGGCCAAAACATTTTATTCATTGTTGTTCTTAATTCAAATTGTTTCAAAGTATGTTTTGTGTTGAATCTATATAGTTATATTTGTTTTATTTTATTGGTTGTTACAAGATCAAAAGCTTGGTTCTCTTTCCACTCAAATCAAAAGTCGTATCATGCTTTCCGGATTCTTATTTGTGTGTGTTGTTTGCGAACTCCAGCTTTAAAGAGGTGAGTAATCACACCTGACATTCGTACTTATATAACGGTGAATTGATAGCAAGTGAAGTGTAGAAATAATTATTATGTTATACTGCCTGTGATGTAAATTATATGATGTTAAACCCTGTAATTAACTTGTCACATCATCTATTATATTTTATTTCATTTTACTGTTTATTCTATTCTGTTAAATCACACTGCAAATTCCTCGTAGAATAGAATCACTATGGGTTGAAATGATACATACCCGAACGGACTTTAGAATAGGGAAAGATCGTTATGGACTGAAATGATAAGTCTGAGCGATTTTTATTTATTTATTTTTTACTTGGGATTGCGGGTTTGAAATGATAAAACTCGGATTTTCTTTGTAAATTACGGATTGAAATGATATATTATCCGTATCACTTGACTTAGGCTAGAAATATTATACAAACCCGTGGTTATTTTATAAAATTTTCTGGAAATTTTTTAAGTATTTTTAAAATGTGAAAATATGATAATTTGATTTAATTGAATTTAAAATGATTTAATAAAGTAAAATTGATTTTTCTATGTGTTAAAAATGTTAAATAAATGAATGAAAGATTGTGATTTAAATATAACCTAAATTGGAAATATGATAATTTGATTTTTAATGGAAGTTTAAGTTAATTAAATAAAAATGAAAATTAAGTTTTATTTGTGAAAATGGAAATTTAAATTTAAGTGTTAAAGTAAATTGTTAAAAATGAAAAAATGGGAAATGACACACTTGAATTTAATAAGTGAAACTTTGGAAAATTTGATTTTATTGTAAAAAATTTCTTTATAAAAACCATAAGTTAAAGGTATTTAAATGAACAATTTTGATGTGGAAAAATATGATTTTTATAAGTTTAAATGATTTAAAAAGAAGTTTATTTATGGCTGGAATTCTAATGAAAAGCTGGAAATTCATTTAATAGCACTTCAGAAATGCTATCGTTTCTGAATTTAACTTGAAAACTGAAGTAAATGATACTACAACACTTTGTAAGTGGTGTGGTTGATACAAATGAACTAAAAGACAAATTTAACTAAGGGCTATGACAGCACTTTGTAAGTGCTGTGGTGCTGAAACTAAACTTGGAACTGAAACTAATGAAAGAGCTATTGTAGCACTTGTTAAGTGCTGCAGTTGGCTGAAATGTGATTTTTGAATATAATTGAACTACTGCAGCAATTTTGTAAACGCTATCTTTGCTGAATTGAACTAAAATCTTTAAATTGAACCCTGAACTATTACAGCAGTTTTGTAAATGAAGTATTTTGATTTGAAATATAAACTGTTTTAAATTTATAACCACGGGTTATAATAACGATTGGTTGTTAAAGAGACCGGGATCAGATATGGACATACTATCTGTCGATATCGAAAACCACTTTAACAACTGTGTACGATGTGGAGTTTCCAGAATGAAGTAGGATGGTGGCGACGATCCTACGGTATATACGTGGACCCGACTCCCGTGAGTTGGCATAAGGTGGCTAAAACAGGAGCGATCGACGGGCCAATGAGGTAGCACCTCTGATTGGACACACTTCTTCGATACCATTCTATTACTTTGTGATTGATTGGGTGCACCCCTTGATTTGGGAGTGTTGTTCGAGGTGGGCGGTAGTGGCTGCTATGCGTTACCACTAGTCCAGATGCGTAATTGGTATATCTACCCTGGCATTTCCTTGTGTGCCGTGTCACCTACCCTATCGAGCTTTACTACGAGTTTCTATTTGTGTTGTACCTATGCAGTATCTTCTCATAGCCTTTCAAGGAATGCAGGTACTGTATAGACTATTGGCATTATTATGTGTTAAGGGAATATTCAGTCACTCCTTAATGCTATTTTAAAGTATGTTTATTTTATAATTAGACACTATTATAATAGCGAATATTACTACATAGTAGATAGTTTAACGGATCCTTAGAGAATGGGCGATCCCAAGCATTCTTTAAGTTACTTGTATCTTATTACAGTTCACTTGAGTTGGTTTACATTGTATAAGTATGTATGTCCTGACTCGAGTGTTTGTGTTTTATTTACGCTCGGGTCAGCCTGAGTATTCACAGCTTGGATTTCACTTTCTGGATTAGGAAATCGCTGTAGATTATGCTTATCTAGTTATTTATCCATTTCAGTTTCAGTTGTTCTATTTCAGCTTTTGTATTAGAGACTTATGTATTTGGGATTTCTACTATACTTGTTTCAGAACTGTATTTGTTTTGATACTATGTATTTTGTATGTGTTTTGAGACTCTGTATTGTAGTGGCTTCATGAACCACTATTTATTTTATTTTCCGTTGTGAGTTATTCTGATATTTCTGTGTCTGTGATTCTGTGAATGATTTTATTTGCTCCAAATTTTATTACAATCTGTTATTTTGTGTTATTCAAGTCTGACATGTGTGGATTATTGTCGATTTGAATGGTCCAAAATAGTGGGTCGTTACAGGTTGATTGTTATCTATTGTTTGGATGAAATACTAGTTTATATTGTTGGTTTGGATATATTCCCGCCTATTGGAGCGGATGAGACCCTATTACATTCCTGTGTAAGAGTGGATAACCCTTTGTATACGAATCTCGCCTCGAAGCGGTTGATTTATCTTTTTATGATTATATACTGTATGTGATGTAGGGGGACAAGTTGGACGGATCCAACCGAATTCCCACATTGTTTATTTTATTTTCATATAAATTGATATATGATATGTTGGATGTTATAATTGATGACATGGACACGGTTTTACTTATTAGTGCTTTAATAGCACTAATCCTTATATTTTGGTATTTTAAAATACCCTAAAATAGTGATTGATTTTAAAATGGGATTTCAAGTGATTTTGGAAATTATATATGTTCTGAGTAGTTTATTTTAAAATCAAAGGTATGGTTTTTGGATATTATAATTTAATTGTTTTATAAAATATTTTAAATAGAGATTTTCGAACTATAAAATAAAGATTATTAAAATCTTAAGATAAGTCCGTCTTTTATGATAAAGGATATGGTTTTAGAAAGGAAAAAGAAATATTTTTATATAAATATATTTATTAATCATTTTATATAAAGTAATATATATTTATATAGGTACATACATTAAAATGGAATTATAAATGTGATACGCTATAAAAGTGATATTTTACAAAAGAAGTGGAGATTTGCAAAATCGTATTTTCGTTAGTAAAAGTATGGATTTATAAACAGTTATTATTTATAAAAGAAACTATTATCATGGGATAGATTGAGAAAAATAAATCAAATGGTGTATTTATTATAAGATGTGGAATGTCGTTTTAGAAAATAGTTGATTCTATTTTGGAAATTTAAGGTGAGGGTAAATTGGAATTGTTAAACGGTATTTATAAATTAAAAGGAATTTATAAAAGAAATTTATACCTATGATGGCAATGTTAAAATGGTTAAGATTATGTTTTGAATGAGATTTTATGAATAAGCGAGATTTATAAAGGAATGAAGTTATAAATGGGGTTCATAGGAATTTTATGAAAGGAAGTTTCATAAAATAGAAGAGAATTATAAATATAGAAACGATTATGTGGAAAGTTAAATATGGATAATTTTATCAAGGAAATATAATTATGTTTTAAAAGTTGTTATTTATATTAATATTGTTTTAAAGTGGTTTATCAATATTTAATATTTTGAAAAGTATATTATTTAAATTATTCATATGATTTGAAATTAATTATAATTATTTATCAGTAAAGTTTTGGGAATTAATTATTAGTATTTATAAGAATGTTAAGACAAATTATTATTGTTTATTTAAGATGTTTGTAATTTATTAATTATTATTTAAAGATGTTTTAAAGTTAATATTTATTTATGTTGTTTAGTATTATATAAAAGTGTTTTAAGTAAATGGTTAGAATTTTGTTTTAACTGTTTTCGAGATTTATAAATAGGATTTAATAAACAGATGTGTACTATAAGAGGAATCTTATAATATGTTTTGGAAAATGGAAAGGAAGATTGGTTAAAAGATAAAAGAGTTTTATAAATGGGTTTATAGATTTATAAAAGTAGTTTTATAAATGGTTTTGTGGATTTATAAAGGAGTTATGAATGATTTTAGAATTGAATAAAAATGGGTATCTTCCCAAATGTTAGTGATTATACATACCGTTGAGATAAGTATATGGATATTTTCCAAGTATTGAAAACATAGGGATTTGTGGTATACACACACACACATCTTTGAAAAAGTATTTTGGTACAAATATTTACAAAGTGATCTGAGTAATCGAAGGATTTGTTAAAAGAGGCTTACTGTTGTTTGGTGCTTAACCAATGTTGGTTTTTCCTATGGAATTAAGTCCCTGATTGAATGTTTGTTATTCGATAATTAAATAACTGACTATCGGAATTGGACCCAAAATGTTACTTTGGAAATATCTAGGAGAAACATGTGAGTTATATGGCACAGTCATCTCCAATGATGCTGTAGTGTGCGTATATGTAACGACCCGATATTTTCAACCATTCGCATCCGCACATGTCGGACTTGAATTGCTCAAAATACCGAATTGTTAATTTATATTTGGAAAAACTCAGAATATACAGTAAATAAATAATCACAGATCACAGACACAGAGTAATATAATGCAGCGGAAACAAAGAAATAGTAGTTCGTGAAGCTACTATATAAATACATCAGAGTTAAGTAAGATACAATAGGAATACCAAGATACAACAGGAGTAACATTATGAAAATTAGGTACAACTCAGAATACAACTGGAATCAATTGGATAACAAAATGAATAGATATTTGGATCTTCAAAGCAAAACTCCAGCTCCAAAGGTGAGTCTCTAATGCTGTATCACTCAGTCTGACCCGAGCGTAAAGCAAACACAAAACACTCGAGTCAGGACATACATACTTATACAATGTAAACCAACTCAAGTGAACTGTAATAAAGGTACAAGTAACTCAAAGGATGCTTGGGATCGCCCATCCTCTAAGGATCCGTTAAACTATCTACTATGTAGTAATATTGTGCTATTATAATAATGTCTAATATAAAATAAACATACTTTTAAATAGCATTAAGGCATTACATTTTCCACCTAAACACATAATAGTCCCAGTAGTCTATCCAGTATTAGCATACTCCCAAAATGGGGGCTACCCTCGATACTCCACAGGCTACGGGAGAAATCACAAATCGTAGTAAAGCTCGATATGGTAAGTGACACGGCACAACTAGGCAATGCTAGGGTAGATATACCAATTACGCATCCGGGCTGGTGGTGACGCATAGCAGCCACTACCGCCCACCTCGAACAACACTCCCAAATCAAGGGGTGCACCCAATCAATCACAGTAATAGAATGGTATCGAAGAAGTGTGTCCGATCAGAGATGTTTCCTCATTGGCCCGTCAATCGCTCCTGTTTTAGCCACTTTATGCCAACTCACGGAAGTTGGGTCCACGTATATACCTTTAGGATCGTCGCCACCATCCTACTTCATTCTGGAAACTCCACCGCGTACACAGTTGTTAAAGTGGTTTTCGGTATCGACAGAGAGTATATCCATATCCGATCCCGGTCTCTTTAACAACCAATCATTATTATAACCCGTGGTTATAATTTTAAAATAATATTTTATACTTCAAACTAGAATATCATTTCAAATCCAAATCTTTATCAAAATAAAGATTAAATCAATTCCAAACCATTTTAATATATCAAAATATCATATCTTTCCACAACTTCATTTGAAATCATTTTAATATATCAAAATATCATATCTTTCCAAAACTTTTTTTTTGAGAAAAATGTGTGATCCTCTACGAATAGAGGAGAGCACACATGCGATAATATATATATCACGAATATAAAGTGCTGCCAACAAGCTTGGCAGGTAACAAAAACCAAATACAAATATATCAAATCTCACGTACTCCTAAGATGAGTTCCGGCAAGGCCACCACCCATCACACCCCGATATCGAGCTCCGGCATGGCCACCGCCCGATATTGAGGTGTTAGAAGTATCTAAAAAAAACTAGAGGAAAAAAACAAAAAAACAACTGGATGACGTCCCGACTAATGAGGAAGCTCCAACCAACTGAATCAGTAGAGGTGGATAAGCATCTGCTCTGAAGTGGAACTACTGTAAAGAGAAACCGCTCTGAAGCCTCTGATCTGGAGAAAGGGGTACCGAATATATCCTCTGAAATAAGTACTCCATAATGAAGATAGTAGAATCCTAAAACTGAGGAGAAACTGCTAATAGTCCTGGATGAAGATGCTCTGCTCTGCTGACCTCTCTACCAACTGGTGTGCAGCAATCTGAAGATACAAAAACCTGCAAAAAGAACCTGATATCCAAACCCCCATACCTGTAACTGGAAAATGACTAAAGAAAAAAATTAGAATGATTCATATATATATATATGTATATTTATATAATAAATATACATATATATGTAATAATATGGAAGGAAATAAAAACCTAAATAAGACTAACAGGACAATAATAGAATAAATAAAAAACTTAAAAACCAATATCAAATAGAGACTAGAACAATTACTTAAACGGATCAACCTTATGAACCTTTAATCATAAGTAAGTTATGATTAGAAGTGAAATCATCATCTAACCTAGGGTAAATATTAATAATACTATTATTAATGTTAAAAAAATTATTGTTGTGTTTAAAAAAATTGATATTCTGATTAACCTTGTTAAGATACCTTTTGAAAAAGATATTTTTAGCTAATTTATATTTGGGGTTAGAGATCCAATTAAAACAAAAAGAAGAAATTGTAAAAATCAATTTGTTAAAATGACAATTATTATTATTGAAAATTATTTGATTTCTTTCAAACCAAATAAACCAACTAATGATAATAAATAAAGTGTTTAGTAAAAATCTAATATTCCTTTTGAACTTGAATCTATAATTATTCCAATAAAATTCACAATCCGAAATTTTTGTTGTTATATTAAAGTTTAAAATATTAAGAGTATTAATTAGAATGTAATTAGAATCCATACAATTATAGTATATATGATTAATGTCCTCAAGATACCGATTACAAAAAGAACAATTATTATCATTATGAATATTTTTTCTTTCTAAAAATTCGATTGTATTAAGTTTTCCATGAAGAATTAACCACATGTGAATTTTGGATTGGGAGGAGCATTAGATTTCCACATATATTTAAATGAGCAATTTAAATATATCAATCTTTCCAAAACTTCATTTCAAATCATTTTAATATATCAAAATATCATTTGAGTTCAAATCTAAATATTCAACTTTAAATACTTTTTAAATTTAAAGATATCATTCATTTATTATCATTTCAAGTCACCTTTTAAATAGTTTATATTTCAATCAAAATAATTCATCTAAACCATTTAAAAGTGTAATTATTTTACTTTCAAATCAAGTATTCAATTTCCAAAGTTTAAACTATTCTGAGTTCATTTACTAAGTTAAAAACCATAAACATTGAAAATTTCAGCCTTTCACAGCATTCTGAAAAAGCTGTTATAAGTTATACTTGAAAACATTTTAATTCAGCAAAGACAGCATTTAAAAATGCTGTTAAATCTCAGTTTTAGTTGAAATTTAGTTTAAAACAGCGAAGACAACATTTCCAGAAATGTTGTAATGGCTCAGGTTTCAAATTAAAGGGTTTCATTAAATTCAGCAAAGACAGCATACCACTACAGCAATTACAGAACTGCTGTAATAGGCCTTTATCATGTTTTTAGCCTTTTAATTTACTTCAGCAACTACAACATTACAGAACTGCTGTAATAGCCTCTTATTTAAGTTTTAGTTCATTTACAGAAATCATAACATTTCTGAATGCTATAAAGTGTAATTTCTAGATTTTAGTGTATTTCCAGCAAATAATAACCTTCAATATTAAACCTTTTAAACATTATAAAATCATATTTTGACATTCAAAAATGTTCATTAAAATTACTCTTTTAATTTATGATTTTTATAAGAAACATTTACAGTAAAATCCAAATTTCCAATAATTTCACTTAACAAATCCAACTGTGCAATTTTCTTTTCTTCACATTTTTAACAAATAAACTTAACACTTATATTTTATTTCCATTTCACAAATTAAACTAAATTTTCAATTTTATTTAATTAACTTAAACCTTTAATAAAAACCAAATTCACATTTCCAAGTCAAGTTATATTTTAAAATTACACTTTTAAGCATTCATTTATTTAACCATTTTAATACATAGAAAACTCAATAACACTTTATTAAGTCATTTAAATTCAAATTCAAATCAAATTATCATATTTACCATTTTCCAAATATAATTAAATTTCCATTTTATTTATATAACTTAAATATCATTTTAAAACCAAAATTCCAAATTTCCAAACTTAAGTTATATTTCAAAAATTCACTTTTACCAATCATTTAAATTACATTTTTAACTTCTAGAAAAATCCAAATTTCTTTATTTAAACATTAAAAATCCAATTTAAATCAAATTTTCATAATTTTACACTTTTAAAAAAATATTTAAAATATTCAAAATACTTTATAAAAATAACCACGGGCCTGTATATAGTTTTCTAACCTAGGTCAAGTGATACGAATATGTATCATTTCAATCCGTAGTTTTAAAAAAGCAAAAATCCGGGTTCTATCATTTCAAACCCGCAATCCCAAGTTAAAATAAAATAAATAAAACCGTTCAGGCCTATCATTTCAGCCCATAATGATTTTTTCCTATTCTACAGTCCGTTCGGGTATGTATTGTAACGACCCAGAATTTTTGATAATTAAAATTCGAATATTTAATTGATTTTAAATATTAATAAATGAATTTAAGAAGTCGAATAATTTATTATTCGAATATTGGATTTAATTTGGTCAATTAAATCGATAATTTAATGATTTAAATTCCAGAAAATAATTGAAGTATGGGTTTAATGTGTTGAAAATGATTTGTAAAATTTTATTTAATCATACTGGAGTTATAGAAAGGTTATAGAACTTTCAGAATTGAATTTGGAGTTAATCTGTGAAAATCGAATATTTTAATATTTAATTATCGACTGTAAAAATAGCCAATTTTCGGATAGTCTCAGAATTGAACGAAACCAGTTCCATTGGATCCGTAATAGTTAGTTATTATCGGATTTCAATTTTCGTATCCAACGAAGTTGTCGTTTGACCGTGGCAGCTCGAAACGCATCGATATCGTTTTAATTTTAAATCGTCGAGTTAAAATAGTCATTTTCCAAAAAGTCTCGGATTTCGACAAAACCAGTTTCATCGGATCCGTAATGTGATATTATTGTAAGATTTCAAATTTCATAATTTTTGGATTTACCGTTTGTCCGGTACAAATTAAAACGCATCGAAATCGATTTAAATCGGTTTAATTTAAATTGATCGTTTCTTGTCATATCTCACACAGACGATCGAATTAGCTTCTGAAACCTGTTCCATTGCGTCCGGAACGCGGGGTAAACCCCAGAAACGCCAGTCACTGCGTTTAAATCGGAGTTTGGAAATTCGAAGTGAATAGTGTTCGTTCGATCTTCTATAAATACACCCCCTTTTATTCACAAAATAAAACAAGAAAAAAAAAACTAGGGTTTCAATTCTCTTCAGCCGCCGGTTTGAAATCAATGGCCGAGGATTGCCAAACTTCTTCCTTTAATTTCTTCAAAACTACACACCGATTCAACGAGTTTCCAACTGCAAAGATGAAGGGGGGAATGAGTTCTATCGATCCATACGGCGATGATCGCCTGGATCGTGACGTGGTGGCCAGAAATCGAGCATGAAGACGTTGCGTTCAGCCTCGTCATGCGTGCTGGGGGCGTGACCGAGTGGGGCCGGTCTGAGGGAGAAGGGAGCTCTTGTCGTGGCGCGTTGAACGGTGGTCCTTGATCGTTGAGGAAGTGGTCGGAATTGTTGCGTCGTCTAGGGTTTTAGAGGCGGCTATGGGTTATTCTCGTTCGAAATGAACGAAGGGTGAAGAAGCTTCAGGGGACGGCCCAGATCTCATGATGAATGGTGAACGGCAGATGTGAGCTTAGGGTTTTAAAGTTAAAAAGAATTGTAAATTTATTTTATTAAAATATGTACGATGTTTAAAAATGCATATCTTTTTGCTGCGAGGTCGGAATCGAACGAAACGAATTGCGTTGCGTTCGTATTGTTGAGCACTACGCTATGGAACAGAATTGGAAGCGATCGGGGTCAGTGAAAATTTTGAGTGAAATAAAATGGCTGTTTAATTTCATTCGAAATAAACGCTGGAATCAGAATTAAAATCACGGTGAGATCTTCTCACTCAAATTTGAATGTGGAATTATTTACAGTTATTGATTGATGATTGACTGTCTGAATGTGATATTAGATATGATAGGATATATCTATATATATAGCAGTATATACATATTGGCATATGTATATATTGGATTGATGATTTCCCGCCTCGTATAGCGGATGAGACCCTACTGCGCCGTTAGTAAGTGGATTTTATAAAACCTATATACCGCGATAATTCCGTACTGGAGCGGAATTGGTATTGTGCTAACATCTTTGGATGCAGGGAAACAGGTTGGAGGGATCCAACTGGATTCCTCACCAGTATTTATTTATTTACAGATATTGATGTATATTCTGTTATCATATTGATATATGATATTGACTGTTGTGATGAACTAATTGATGCTGTTGCATCATCGGATTCAGTTTTGAAAAGTAAAAATAACGACTTTTACTTTAAAAAGGATTTTAAAGTGATTTTTTTTGAAAGTAGACATTTTATTGAATTGTTGAATTGATTTATTTTAAATAAATAAACGTTTGAAATTTTGAAGTTATAAAAGTTAAGATTTTTGTGAATTATGACCGTAAGGTGATTTTTGAAATAAAAGTCGATTTATTTATAAAATGGTTTAAGCTGGGATTTTTGAATAACTATAAACGATTTGTATAGGAAGATTTATAAAATGGATATTTTATAAATAAAAATATTGGACTTATAAAACGAATTTTTATAAGTATTAAAAAGAAGTATAAATGGATTTCATAAGTGAATGAAATTAATAGATTTATAACGTGAAGTTATAAAGTAAATAGATATTATAGAATAAAAGATTTATAAGAAATTTACATATAAATTTGACTTTTGCACTTAGATGGGATATAAATAGAAATTGCAAAATGAAATGATTTTTATAAGTTGAAATCGTTATAAAGTACAAATGGGATTTATAAACGTTGTTTTATAAATCCGAAATCTCTTATTCTTATAAGTGAATTTTTGAAGATAAATAAAATGAGATTATAAACCGGAGTTGTTATAGAAAATAGAAAATGGAATTTATAAACGTTGTTTTATAAATTCGGAAACCAATCGATTGAATTTGATAAATTAAATATAGAAGATTATCAAAGGAGATATATTCGCGATTTTGGATAGCGAATTATTATTGAAATAAAACGTGTAGAAAATAGTGAAATGTAAATAGTAAAGTATATTCACGATTTTGGATAGTGAATATATCGTTAAGTAAAATGGATAGTTTTGGAAAGCGATATTTGAAATAAAGTGATTGTTTTAAAAGATGTTTTAAAACGTGTGAATTACCGAAATCATAGATTTCAACATTCATTGTTGAAATAGACGTTTTCGAGAAGTAGAAGGAAATGATGGACTATAACACTGTTGTTATAGTAAATGGTTTCCGAAAGGAAATATTTTTGTATAGTATTGGGATTCATATATCTATCTAAATTCCGAATCCCTATACTAGTGATTTTGAGTCGTCGTAACGATGTTTTACGTAACATTCGTTTTGACTCAAATAAATGTGTTTAAAGAGTGATTTTGAGTCGTCGTAACGATGTTTTACGTAACATTCGTTTTGACTCAAATAAAATGTGTTTAAAGAATGATTTCCTTAAAGAATGAAATGTATACTTAATATTGATTTAAGTATATTGAATATTTTCAAATGTTGAAAATAAATAGATTTGTGAAATACTTATTTTTAAATAAGTATGGAATGTTTTCCAATATGAAATGAACGTTTTTGAGATTTATCTTCTTAAAGATAAATCGAAATCGAACATTGAAAACGATTTGAAAATCGTATATCAGTAGATATTTTGAAAGATATAAATTCACTATGGAATTTATAAAGGAAAGGGAAACTGTTTAGAAAAATAAACGTTGATTTATTTTTGAAGTGTGGAAACTTTTATATCTAGTAAAGATATTTTTGAAGATAAAATAATTTGGGAAAATTATTTGGAATCTGATGATGTTGCGCATCTTTATTGATAGTTAAATAACCGACTATCAATAATTACCTTTAGATAGGTATTTGTTGTGAATTGGATGAATTTGAATGCCACACTTATTTTTAAATAAGCGCTCACTATTCGGGTTAGCCGGGAAAGGACCATGGGGTCGTATAACCCATTCCGAATAAGTGATACGTCGTTATGAATTGCATTCGAAGACCGGTGTTGAAGACCGGATATTTTTGAAAATGGAAGGATTACCGTCGAGTTACTCTACATCGACTGATCTTCGATTTAGAGGTTTTATCACCCTTAGTGACGGGAAGTCCGGACGTGATTAGAAATTTATCCGGAAATGCAAGGGCTTCGTGAGAAGTGCCTTCGGTTCTGTTCGATCCCAGAACAGACTTGTATGGATTGTGTGTCTGACGTTACAATTTGAGATATAAAGCTGATTTCTTTCAAATACATTTCTATTGGTGGCGGAGAATTTATTCTCTTAGCTTAACACCCTTCTCTGAGACGTACGAGCTCAGAGGTTATGTAGTTGAAATTTATCAGCGATATATCCCAATTTGGTAACGTGGCATACTGAGTGTTGCTGTGAAATGATCAGTGTTTGATCATTTGTGATATGATCATTTGTTTGATCTTATATCTTTGTGATCATAGGTTGATCATTTTGTTTGACCCGAAGCAGGGCTTTTTGAGAAAGCGTAGCTTTGTGGACGAGACTTCGTCGAGCCTCACACCCCGGAAATGGTCGAAACAGGACGAATGCAGCAAGGTTCTAGGGAGTAGCGCCCCTTAGTGTATGTCATTCCTTCTGGATAAAGGTGGTATCATGGTATGGAGCCTAGATACTTAACCTCTGTGGTTGCTGCAAATTTATTACTTTGTGGTTGTTGGAAATCGGGGATCCTCGGGAAGATCGGTGACGATCGGGGGATGGCATACGCGTGTCAGTAGTTACCTATTTTTGCAGAGGTAACCCGGCCTTGTGTTGGCAGAGATCCGGTTAGGTTCTCGGGTCGTCTATTCCAGGGACGTACCCATCGTGGATAGGAAGTTCCTTAGCCTGACCATTTGTTGGAAATCCAAAGAAACAATACGAGCCTTTACGATTTCAATTGTATAACCTGTCTCCTCAGGAGGCAGCTATAGCAGGCATAATATAATGGTACCTATGCTGGCTAAGATTTATATTCTACTTTCGAAATGTTTTCTACACTATGCACTAATAATAATATCAAAAAGAATTTGATTTTTGCGTAGTAAGCATCTTTGACTATCATAAGAAGAAATCTCCTCCAAGTCTGCGTTTGCATTGTGTGTGTGGTGGGAGGTCTTATGGTAGTTTCATTTTCCAAAAGCATTGCGAAATTTACCTTAAAATCTTCCTGTTGTTTATTTTTAAAGAATAATTGTTTTACGATCTCACACCAGTCACCATGACTGACTCGGAGTTTATTGTTCCCTTCTAAACTCTGGGTGCCCACAAATTTCCACACGGGCAGCCTAGAGTTATATTATCAGGATATTCTGGATATTCTGGAGCTTTGGAAGCAAGCTGGATGGCGAGACGTAGTATTTGTATCTGATAGTATTTATTCCGCTGTGTATTCTGTATGAGGACAAGTTTATAAAACTGTCCATTGTTGTATATTGACTCTGATTGATGTATGTATAAACTGATATAGTTCTTTGTTTTTAAAAGACTATTGATTATCTATTATATGTTATTCCGCTGCGATGTGTAAGATTCTGATATTGTTTTCTGTTTCTGTTTCTGCTCTTGTTCTGTTGTTGTTCTTCTTTCTTTTTCTTCTATCTTCTTCTTCTACTTTTTTCTTCTTTCTTAAAACCATAACTTTTCGGGTTTCCGGCATTCGATGGCTCAGCAGTCGATAAAGTGAGTATCGATGTTGAATTTTCGAAAGTCGAAAATTTTCGGGATGTTACATTTGGTATCGGAGCATATGGTTAAGCGACAACCCTGCTCTGTTGGGTGTTACTCATTAGAGATGGAGTCAGCAGTGCTCTAGAATGAGTTGAGTGTAATAATAGATATGAGCGCGTATTTGTTATTGAATATAAAAATTGTTTTATATTGTGATGATTGATTTATTGAGTGGTATATGGATTCTGGTCAATACGAGTAATTAACGATCATTGATAGGGATCTCTAAACACTCGAATAGAACAATTCGGCACAGTATTGTTTTTAAATAGGGTAAATGAGATAATTTTGCCCAAAACTATTTTTGTATAGAAAAGAAATGTTTTTCTATAAAGTACTATAGTATATGGTTGCATGGATGTTAGGAAGTAATAATAGTGAATTATCATCACTAAAATGGAATAAGAAATTGAAATCATAACTCCAAAGTTAAGAGATAGATCCATGTACAAATGAAATTAAAGAATGTAGATTATAAATGTGACTTATAATTTAAAACGGAATTCCAGAGAAGTATTTGGAAATGTTTTGAAAAGAATTTGAAAATTTTGGAGATTTGGAAAGTTTAATTTCTTTTTGATTTGAAAATGAATTACAAAGGTTTTGGAAAGTATTTTAGAGGGATGAAAGCTCTAAACTCTTTTCGGTCGCTGGAAAATAATTCCGATGATGATCGCGACATCATCGGTGTTCATTTTCGGGTTTCCAAAAGAGGAATTACTGCCAAATTATTTTTAAATGAAAGTTGTTTGGAAAAATTAGGTTTGGTTTTTGAAGTTCAAAGGATAAATTGAATTGTTTCAAAATGATTTTTGAAATGTTGGTAAACTCTGGAATACTATATAAAGATATTTATGAGATATTACTAAGTTGATAACTTATACCATTTGCATTTTGATAGAATAAATTTAACTTAAAGGATGGAGTTAAATTAATGTAAGTACAAGGGAATCAATTTAATGAAAGTAAATTGAATGTTGGAAAAATTCATTTCAAATTTGTAAAGTAAAGTATTGAAATAAAATTAGTAACGGAAACTAATTGAAGAAATGAAAAATTAATATAGTTTGAGATGAATTAAAATTCATATGTAATTTGAAATCCAGTTTAATATGAGTGGTTATAAACCATAATAGTGAATTGAAAATAAATATAATGTGTATATGGAATATTTACATTGAACTTAAGAAAATGAAATGTGAAATTCTTAAGTAAAAATTGATGATTGAACTAAAGATAAAATTGAATTCAAATGAAATTGAAATGAAAAATTGAATGAAATTGAATATGTAACTTCAATAGTAAACTAGAAATGGTATAAGAAGCATATATTGAAATTTTGTAATAGAATTTGCAAAATGGTTTGGATATGTAACTAGATATTATGGCTAGTAGGACATACAGGTGTTATAAAATGGGATTTTGATTTCGAAGATAATTTGAATTGCTCGAAAAAGGTAAGTATTTAAATTTCTATATGAGATTTACTGATTTCTTCTCTAGCCGCTTGGCCTTTTCTTTTTCTTTTTGAAATCTGAGAGTCCGTAGGGACGTTTTGTAGTCGTACCGTATTAGCCGCGCAAAGGAGACGCTGGCGAAATTTTTCGAAAATTTCGAGTGTTAGAAAATTTTTGAGAAAATCTTGAAAGTTTAAATTTTGAATTTAAACTTGAATTTGAATTGAGAAGTTAAACAATGTTGTTTGAAACTCATGATTGAAGTTAGAAATTTAGTTGAATGATAACGAATCTTTAGTAGAAAGATTTGTTTTGATAAAATCGATAAAACTATTGGATTGTGAAAAACAGTAGACGAGTTAAGGACCTTTCTTCCTAACTTGTAATTTCGAGGACGAAATTCTTTTAAGGGGGGAAGTCTGTAACGACCCAGAATTTTTGATAATTAAAATTCGAATATTTAATTGATTTTAAATATTAAGAAATGAATTTAAGAAGTCGAATAATTTATTATTCGAATATTGGATTTAATTTGGTCAATTAAATCGATAATTTAATGATTTAAATTCCAGAAAATAATTGAAGTATGGGTTTAATGTGTTGAAAATGATTTGTAAAATTTTATTTAATCATACTGGAGTTATAGAAAGGTTATAGAACTTTCAGAATTGAATTTGGAGTTAATCTGTGAAAATCGAATATTTTAATATTTAATTATCGACTGTAAAAATAGCCAATTTTCGGACAGTCTCAGAATTGAACGAAACCAGTTCCATTGGATCCGTAATAGTTAGTTATTATCGGATTTCAATTTTCGTATCCAACGAAGTTGTCGTTTGACCGTGGCAGCTCGAAACGCATCGATATCGTTTTAATTTTAAATCGTCGAGTTAAAATAGTCATTTTCCAAAAAGTCTCGGATTTCGACGAAACCAGTTTCATCGGATCCGTAATGTGATATTATTGTAAGATTTCAAATTTCATAATTTTTGGATTTACCGTTTGTCCGGTACAAATTAAAACGCATCGAAATCGATTTAAATCGGTTTAATTTAAATTGATCGTTTCTTGTCATATCTCACACAGACGATCGAATTAGCTTCTGAAACCTATTCCATTGCGTCCGGAACGCGGGGTAAACCCCAGAAACGCCAGTCACTGCGTTTAAATCGGAGTTTGGAAATTCGAAGTGAATAGTGTTCGTTCGATCTTCTATAAATACACCCCCTTTTATTCACAAAATAAAACAAGAAAAAAAAAACTAGGGTTTCAATTCTCTTCAGCCGCCGGTTTGAAATCAATGGCCGAGGATTGCCAAACTTCTTCCTTTAATTTCTTCAAAACTACACACCGATTCAACGAGTTTCCAACTGCAAAGATGAAGGGGGGAATGAGTTCTATCGATCCATACGGCGATGATCGCCTGGATCGTGACGTGGTGGCCAGAAATCGAGCATGAAGACGTCGCGTTCAGCCTCGTCATGCGTGCTGGGGGCGTGACCGAGTGGGGCCGGTCTGAGGGAGAAGGGAGCTCTTGTCGTGGCGCGTTGAACGGTGGTCCTTGATCGTTGAGGAAGTGGTCGGAATTGTTGCGTCGTCTAGGGTTTTAGAGGCGGCTATGGGTTATTCTCGTTCGAAATGAACGAAGGGTGAAGAAGCTTCAGGGGACGGCCCAGATCTCGTGATGAATGGTGAACGGCAGATGTGAGCTTAGGGTTTTAAAGTTAAAAAGAATTGTAAATTTATTTTATTAAAATATGTACGATGTTTAAAAATGCATATCTTTTTGCTGCGAGGTCGGAATCGAACGAAACGAATTGCGTTGCGTTCGTATTGTCGAGCACTACGCTATGGAACAGAATTGGAAGCGATCGGGGTCAGTGAAAATTTTGAGTGAAATAAAACGGCTGTTTAATTTCATTCGAAATAAACGCTGGAATCAGAATTAAAATCACGGTGAGATCTTCTCACTCAAATTTGAATGTGGAATTATTTACAGTTATTGATTGATGATTGACTGTCTGAATGTGATATTAGATATGATAGGATATATCTATATATATAGCAGTATATACATATTGGCATATGTATATATTGGATTGATGATTTCCCGCCTCGTATAGCGGATGAGACCCTACTGCGCCGTTAGTAAGTGGATTTTATAAAACCTATATACCGCGATAATTCCGTACTGGAGCGGAATTGGTATTGTGCTAACATCTTTGGATGCAGGGAAACAGGTTGGAGGGATCCAACTGGATTCCTCACTAGTATTTATTTATTTACAGATATTGATGTATATTCTGTTATCATATTGATATATGATATTGACTGTTGTGATGGACTAATTGATGCTGTTGCATCATCGGATTCAGTTTTGAAAAGTAAAAATAACGACTTTTACTTTAAAAAGGATTTTAAAGTGATTTTTTTTGAAAGTAGACATTTTATTGAATTGTTGAATTGATTTATTTTAAATAAATAAACGTTTGAAATTTTGAAGTTATAAAAGTTAAGATTTTTGTGAATTATGACCGTAAGGTGATTTTTGAAATAAAAGTCGATTTATTTATAAAATGGTTTAAGCTGGGATTTTTGAATAACTATAAACGATTTGTATAGGAAGATTTATAAAATGGATATTTTATAAATAAAAATATTGGACTTATAAAACGAATTTTTATAAGTATTAAAAAGAAGTATAAATGGATTTCATAAGTGAATGAAATTAATAGATTTATAACGTGAAGTTATAAAGTAAATAGATATTAAAGAATAAAAGATTTATAAGAAATTTACTTATAAATTTGACTTTTGCACTTAGATGGGATATAAATAGAAATTGCAAAATGAAATGATTTTTATAAGTTGAAATCGTTATAAAGTACAAATGGGATTTATAAACGTTGTTTTATAAATCCGAAATCACTTATTCTTATAAGTGAATTTTTGAAGATAAATAAAATGAGATTATAAACCGGAGTTGTTATAGAAAATAGAAAATGGAATTTATAAACGTTGTTTTATAAATTCGGAAACCAATCGATTGAATTTGATAAATTAAATATAGAAGATTATCAAAGGAGATATATTCGCGATTTTGGATAGCGAATTATTATTGAAATAAAACGTGTAGAAAATAGTGAAATGTAAATAGTAAAGTATATTCACGATTTTGGATAGTGAATATATCGTTAAGTAAAATGGATAGTTTTGGAAAGCGATATTTGAAATAAAGTGATTGTTTTAAAAGATGTTTTAAAACGTGTGAATTACCGAAATCATAGATTTCAACATTCATTGTTGAAATAGACGTTTTCGAGAAGTAGAAGGAAATGATGGACTATAACACTGTTGTTATAGTAAATGGTTTCCGAAAGGAAATATTTTTGTATAGTATTGGGATTCATATATCTATCTAAATTCCGAATCCCTATACTAGTGATTTTGAGTCGTCGTAACGATGTTTTACGTAACATTCGTTTTGACTCAAATAAATGTGTTTAAAGAGTGATTTTGAGTCGTCGTAACGATGTTTTACGTAACATTCGTTTTGACTCAAATAAAATGTGTTTAAAGAATGATTTCCTTAAAGAATGAAATGTATACTTAATATTGATTTAAGTATATTGAATATTTTCAAATGTTGAAAATAAATAGATTTGTGAAATACTTATTTTTAAATAAGTATGGAATGTTTTCCAATATGAAATGAACGTTTTTGAGATTTATCTTCTTAAAGATAAATCGAAATCGAACATTGAAAACGATTTGAAAATCGTATATCAGTAGATATTTTGAAAGATATAAATTCACTATGGAATTTATAAAGGAAAGGGAAACTGTTTAGAAAAATAAACGTTGATTTATTTTTGAAGTGTGGAAACTTTTATATCTAGTAAAGATATTTTTGAAGATAAAATAATTTGGGAAAATTATTTGGAATCTGATGATGTTGCGCATCTTTATTGATAGTTAAATAACCGACTATCAATAATTACCTTTAGATAGGTATTTGTTGTGAATTGGATGAATTTGAATGCCACACTTATTTTTAAATAAGCGCTCACTATTCGGGTTAGCCGGGAAAGGACCATGGGGTCGTATAACCCATTCCGAATAAGTGATACGTCGTTATGAATTGCATTCGAAGACCGGTGTTGAAGACCGGATATTTTTGAAAACGGAAGGATTACCGTCGAGTTACTCTACATCGACTGATCTTCGATTTAGAGGTTTTATCACCCTTAGTGACGGGAAGTCCGGACGTGATTAGAAATTTATCCGGAAATGCAAGGGCTTCGTGAGAAGTGCCTTCGGTTCTGTTCGATCCTGGAACAGACTTGTATGGATTGTGTGTCTGACGTTACAATTTGAGATATAAAGCTGATTTCTTTCAAATACATTTCTGTTGGTGGCGGAGAATTTATTCTCTTAGCTTAACACCCTTCTTTGAGACGTACGAGCTCAGAGGTTATGTAGTTGAAATTTATCAGCGATATATCCCAATTTGGTAACGTGGCATACTGAGTGTTGCTGTGAAATGATCAGTGTTTGATCATTTGTGATATGATCATTTGTTTGATCTTATATCTTTGTGATCATAGGTTGATCATTTTGTTTGACCCGAAGCAGGGCTTTTTGAGAAAGCGTAGCTTTGTGGACGAGACTTCGTCGAGCCTCACACCCCGGAAATGGTCGAAACAGGACGAATGCAGCAAGGTTCTAGGGAGTAGCGCCCCTTAGTGTATGTCATTCCTTCTGGATAAAGGTGGTATCATGGTATGGAGCCCAGATACTTAACCTCTGTGGTTGCTGCAAATTTATTACTTTGTGGTTGTTGGAAATCGGGGATCCTCGGGAAGATCGGTGACGATCGGGGGATGGCATACGCGTGTCAGTAGTTACCTATTTTTGCAGAGGTAACCCGGCCTTGTGTTGGCAGAGATCTAGGTTCTCGGGTCGTCTATGCCAGGGACGTACCCATCGTGGATAGGAAGTTCCTTAGCCTGACCATTTGTTGGAAATCCAAAGAAACAATACGAGCCTTTACGATTTCAATTGTATAACCTGTCTCCTCAGGAGGCAGCTATAGCAGGCATAATATAATGGTACCTATGCTGGCTAAGATTTATATTCTACTTTCGAAATGTTTTCTACACTATGCACTAATAATAATATCAAAAAGAATTTGATTTTTGCGTAGTAAGCATCTTTGACTATCATAAGAAGAAATCTCCTCCAAGTCTGCGTTTGCATTGTGTGTGTGGTGGGAGGTCTTATGGTAGTTTCATTTTCCAAAAGCATTGCGAAATTTACCTTAAAATCTTCCTGTTGTTTATTTTTAAAGAATAACTGTTTTACGATCTCACACCAGTCACCATGACTGACTCGGAGTTTATTGTTCCCTTCTAAACTCTGGGTGCCCACAAATTTCCACACGGGCAGCCTAGAGTTATATTATCAGGATATTCTGGATATTCTGGAGCTTTGGAAGCAAGCTGGATGGCGAGACGTAGTATTTGTATCTGATAGTATTTATTCCGCTGTGTATTCTGTATGAGGACAAGTTTATAAAACTGTCCATTGTTGTATATTGACTCTGATTGATGTATGTATAAACTGATATAGTTCTTTGTTTTTAAAAGACTATTGATTATCTATTATATGTTATTCCGCTGCGATGTGTAAGATTCTGATATTGTTTTCTGTTTCTGTTTCTGCTCTTGTTCTGTTGTTGTTCTTCTTTCTTTTTCTTCTATCTTCTTCTTCTACTTTTTTCTTCTTTCTTAAAACCATAACTTTTCGGGTTTCCGGCATTCGATGGCTCAGCAGTCGATAAAGTGAGTATCGATGTTGAATTTTCGAAAGTCGAAAATTTTCGGGATTGTACATGTATCATTTCAACCCATAGTGATTCTATTCTACAAGGAACTTGCAGTGTAATAAACAGATATAAAATGAACAGTATACAATATATAACAGTAACATATAAGTAAATTAACAGGTTTAACATCATATAATTAAATCATCACAGGCAGTTATAACATATCATAATATTCTACACATTCAATTGTTGTCGCTTCACATTTGTATAAGTATAAAATGTCATGTGAGATTTACTCACCTTCTAAAGCTGGAGATAACAATTCAAGACACACAACCAACTCCGAAAAGCACGACAAAGCACGAATTTCGAAGCAAAGCACGGTGGAGACGAGTTCGATGGACCAAAGCTGATACGAGAATTGATTAAGAAATCAGAATTAGTCGATATAAATTCAACAAAATATATATATATATATATATTATTAAAATCAAAAATGTTTATAGGTATATACCAAAATCATTATTATATTTGAATTCATACGTTTAGAATACACATCAAGTATATAATTTAAAATCAATAACACTTATAAAACCAAATGACTTACTTGTTATGATATATCTATAAACTCAAACAAGTCAAATGAACCTATATATATTCTGCCATAATGTAACTTATATAAAAGTATGTATATATAAACTGACCTGATAACTAATAAACTATGCAGACTACACATGTGACCCACAACCTATGTAAACCAACATTGTGCACTTGTATAAACATATTTATATATTATAGTTTACTCAAAATCAAAGCATATATTGAAAACTTAATATCTGTACATACTATAACTTTACAAACACAGTACAAGCATGCTACTCAGTACGTATGCAGCCATATTTAATACATATACTCTATAAAATAATATATATTTATATGTAGACTAAACTTTATAAACTTGTACTAAACCCCAACAGTTCAAATACATATGTAAACTATTATCTCTAAATAAATATATACCGTAAAAATCTCGAATCACAGCTAATATATATATAATATATACCCCACTATACACCCGTATAAATTTCATATAATATAAATAATTTTGCATATATACAAGTATATAATAACGTTTGCTTTAGAAATACATTTGCACTCAACCGACTATATGGGTAAGTTTATATAACTTGTTTACAAACCAACAGCATATATATATATATATATATTTTATAAAAACAAAAATCAAACAGGTTGTATAACTTATACAGATCGAAATACATATGTACACATTTCGAAATCTCTTCGGCCACTGCATATATCACAGCCAAAATGTACACTAAAGTTTGAAATAGCTTATTCATTCTACAAACTAATACTTATACTTATATATACCTTATACAAAATATGTATATATAGGTGCAAACCAAATCAATACCACTTATCTCAACCAATATATATATATATATATATATATATATATATCTTACATACTTTCAAATTATGGCAGCAAATCAACGGGAAGAACGACAACTAGGAGGGGAAGGCACGGCTATATGACTCGGCCAGAACTAGAGAGAGGGTCTGTGCTAGAGGAGGGAGATCGAGCAGAACACGGCTGAGAAGAAGCCGATCTGGGTGGAGGCCAGAGGAGCACGAGGCGGTGAAGAGTGGATGCGGTTGGGGTCTAAGTGGAAGGAGGTGGTGACGGGCTACAGGGCTCGGTTTCGTTGAGGTGCACGATGAGGAAGAGGAGAGGGCATGCAAGTGGACAGAGGGGAGATGGAATGGTCAGGGCGGAGCTGGCGTTGAGGCGCTGGCCGATGAGGGGCGACGTGGACAGGCGGGGAGGGGTAATGAACGGCGGTAGAGAAGAGGAACGACAACGCATGAGGCCATGCGAATCAAAAGAAAAGAAGAAGGGAAGAGGAAAAGAGGAGAAGGTAGATTATAGAAAGAAAAAGACAGTAAACTTTCTATATATTTTTATAAATGAAAGTAAGTTTTCAAACTGAATGTAAACAGGTTAAAATGAAAAGGCCAAAAGTTGTGAAAAGATGGAGTTTCAAAAGCTTAATATTAATGTCTCTGAACATGAAATGTAAATGGTCACCGGTAGAATATGAAAGGGTAAAGAAAACCAAAACTCAAATTTCGAAACCGATACAGAAGGTGTTTCGCAGATTTCACTGCACATCGGACTTCGAATTTGACAATCGAATATACCGTAGAGATCAGCACGACGAGACGGTCAAAACGGTATACAGGTATCAGTGGCACGATCATCCGGTCAAAAGTCGATATCGGTACAAAAATGTTGCCAATTTGCCAGAAATAAGATGAACGGAGCA
Organism: Allium fistulosum; assembly: GCA_030737815.1. NCBI lineage: Eukaryota > Viridiplantae > Streptophyta > Magnoliopsida > Asparagales > Amaryllidaceae > Allium > Allium fistulosum. The sequence goes on from CM060906.1 coordinate 782,378,709, forward strand.
ATAACAGTCAAAATTTTGGAAAACGAAAGATGACGTCTCACTTAGAAGAGGATTTAGAAATTTTCTACAGAAAATATTCAGGTTTGGAAAATATTTTATACCATTAAATTTTTAACCGATATAAGTTGGAATAGAATTTCACAAGAAAATAAACTTCCATATTATCTGATGAAAATTTACCATCTGCTATGTTTAGTTAGACGTATTCCAAATATTACATTTGTTTTATTTCAAAATATTATTGTTTAAAATTTCACAAAATTCAATAAATTAAATAAATAAAGCCACTTAATTTACGGGTCGTTACAGTATATATCTCGTTTCGTTCTCCTAGGACAATGATAAGGAAATCCGTCCACTAATGGTTAGGAGGCGATCTCCGCTCTTACTTTGACTGTTTATTTTCTAAAGAACCGGGATTGAGTTTACTAGGAATTATCGAATGTTGTTTCGAAGAGACCGGGATCAGATATGTTATCTGAAAACCACTTCAATCCAACGAATGCGTTTCGAAGTGAAGACATCTCAAAGATGATGGAATTGAAGACGGAGCTCTCAAGTGTTTCATTCAGTCCTAGAATGAATTTGTATGGATGAAGCTGATATTGCATTAATGCCTGGAGGGCAGTGTGAGCAATCCAAGTGGTAAGTGATATAAAAATTGTAAAACGTAGCCTCAAGCCTCATCAATCAAGAATGACTAAAATAGGGGAGATGCAGCAAGGCTGGGTGGGTCGCTCCCATGAGGGCAAGGTAATCCCTATCTAGAGTCCCTACTATTAACTTATGTATGCTTCAGTACAGTTGCCGATTTTAACCGAGGGGTGATCTTATTCGGTACTATCCAGTAAAGGGTAGGCCAGTCTTGTGTTGGTAGAGATCGATAAGTTCGACCTTAGTGTTATTTGTCTAGAGATGCACCATGACGGGCGGTACCCTAGTGATTGTATGGAATCCATTCTCCAATAAGCGCCGTACAGATTTAGTTGTGCCCAACTATGCTGAAATGTGAGATGCAAGCATTTCAGCTATATTCATATTTTACTTTGACCCCTAGACATTATTATAATATAAATGGATTTTATGTAGAATTTTTTTGGTTATCGTAAGGTAAAAACCCGTCCGTGTTTATGTGTGGCATGGTCTTACGAGATACTTTTAATTTTCAAAGGTTGTCTATAACTTTAAAATCCAGTTGGGTGTGTATTTCTCATGCTGGTTTTCCATACTGACTCGGGTGTTATTTTATTAATGCTCGGGTCAGACCGAGCATATTTACATATTGTTTTGGATGAATTGGAGCTCAGGAGACGAGTTGGAGGTCTTCAAGTCGTATTCATGTATATGTTTATTTTCCGCTGCTTTATTGTTGAAATTGTCAGCAATTTGTGAGGACAGGTTGTTATAACTGTCCAAATTAATGATTGTAACTGTTGTACTTTAATGGATGTATGTATATAACAGTTTCTCCTTTGTAAAGATTATTGATTTTATATTATATGTTGTTCCGCTGCGATTGTGAGATTCTGTGATTGTTTTAGTTTCTTTCTCTTCTTCTTCTCTTTTCTTCTTCTTTTTTCTTTCTTTCGCATAACTATCCGTCTTTTCGTTCAATTTAGGTTGGACATGTGTGGTTTATTGTCAGTTTGAACTCTATGAATTGGCCAGTCGTCACAATTCTTATAAAGACACATTTGCGTCCAATGGCATATCCCTTCGGATACTACTATCAAAATCATATTCTGATAATGTACTTGGAATCTATTTCAGATTAGCGCATCGTACCATATCTTAGAGTCAATACTCTTAATGATTCAGTTAAATGGCCGAGGATTATCTATTCTTGACATTAATAAGAAACTCAAAGTTTCTCTTTAATAAACAAGAATTGTCATTAGACGTTCTAATGTATTTGTGTTCATTTAGCTTCGGTTAATTTCGTTTCATCCCTTGTAATCAATTTTACCTTTGGACCATATGTAAATCCATTCTAATATCAACAATTTCTCAAAGATAATCCTTCGTTATGAAGTTTGTATTTCTTGAAAAAAAGTTGTTTCTCAATGCAATGGAATATGTATTCATAAACACATTATGAATTGCCTTATATATAAAACTGATTTGGTTTTTTCTTTACAAAACTTATGTTCAATACATAAATTGGTCATCCAATGACATTCGTTCCTAAATTTCTTTTGGAGCGATTCACATAAGATTCCTCATGAACAATTATTACATGTAGTCTTTTGACTCGCACAACCTGCCAACTCCTTGGCCTAGGATATGTTGGGATTTCTTGTAAACCCGTATCATGTTAAGTACACAACCTTATTGAAAGAAGTTGACTCAATTTCACTCACAATTAATTGTACTTCATTCAACAAAGTTTGATTACTCCTTATCGATACATCATTATGTATCATAGAGAGGAGTGCCTTTTGAGGTTGAATCATTATTCATTTTTAGATACGTTTGGAACTCTTTCTAATATACTCGCATATTGGATCAAATCGAATCAATTTTATTGTATTACACTTTATTTTGTTTACTTCTATATTATACTCTATGAGCTTATCATAAACATACTACATGTGTATCGCATGGCCATGTTGACGATAACTCATAGGTGAATATAACAAAGTACGTAGAACCATTTTGGTATTGATAGAATTGTGACTGCATACATTTATATGTATCAATCTAATGAGTTCATCAACTCTTATGATGCTTCCACCAAATAGGTGCACTACCCTTACTTGTTTGAGATGTAATTAGCCAGTATCATATGATTCACAATCATCTAATAAAAGTTATTTCACAATACTACGACTAACTTTATATATCTAAAATGATTTAAAAAAATTTAGATACTTCTGTATTTTTACAATGCATCACTGTAACGACTCGGATTTTCGCGTTCGAAAATCAACATCCGTACTTCACATTGTACTAGAATGCCGCAGATTCGACCGTTCAAATCCGATTCGCCGGAGCTATAACACAATTAAGTAAACAACACAGCGGAAGAAAGAAAACAATATAGATATACAACATCTGATACAATATCCAGATACAATGATGATACAATGAATATCTATATACATCAGAGATATGATACAACAAATAGCAGCGGAAAAGAAAATAGATAACACCAGCAGTGGATAGAATATCTCCAATAGAATGCTCCAAGATAAGCAACGTCAGTCCATGGACTCCAAGAACTGAACTGGCTCCAGATAATCTACTAAACCTGAATATCTGAAAAACCCAACTCTAGACTGCCCGTGTGGAAAATGGTGGGCACCCAGAGTTTAGGAAGGGAACAATAAACTCCGGATCAGTCATGGGACTGGTGTGAGCAACAAAAACAGTTTATCTTTAAAACAAGCAATAAAGGCTTTTAAACATTGAAATCCGCAATGCTTTTGGAAAATGAAACTACCATAAGGCCTCCCGCCACACACACAATGCAATCGCAGAATTGGAGGAGATTTCTCCTTATGATAGTCAAACATGCTTACTACGCAAAATCAAAACTCTTTTGATATTATTACTAGTGCATAGTGTAGAAAAACATTTCGAAAATATAATATTAATCTTAGCCAGCATACAACATTTCATCGTATGCCTACTATAGCTACCATGTTCAATAACAGGTTACCGCCACATCCCATAGCAGGTTATACAACTAAAACCGTACAGGGTTCGTATTGTTTCTTTGGATTTCCAACAAATGATCAGGCTAAGGAACTTCCTTACCGAAATAGAAACGCCTCTGGAAAGACGCCCCGGATCCTAACCGGATCTCTGCAAACAAAAGGCCGACGCTACCTCACGCTCTAACCGAGCTGTAACTAGGTAACTAACACACGAGTCATGTCATCCCCCGGTCGTTACCGACCTTTATCCGAGCGCTCGATAACCAACATCACACATAATAAATAAAGTGTATCCACATGAGTAAGTATCTGGGCTCCATACCATGATACCACCCTTTTATCCAGAAGGAAATGACATACCCTAGGGGCGCTACCCCTACAAACCTTTGCCGCAACATTCCTGTTTCGACCATTACCGGGTTGTGAGGCTCGACGAAGTCTCGTCCACAAAGCTACGCTTTTTCACAAAGCCACGCTTTTCCACAAAGCCACGCTTTTTCACAAAGCAACGTTTTTTCCACAAAGCAACGCTTTTTCACAAAGCACGCTTTGATCAATCAAATGATCAGCAGCACTTCGCATGCCACATTACCAAATTGGGAATGTATCACTAGTAACCATCAACTACATAACCTCTGAGCTCGTACGTCTCAGAGAAGGGTGTTAAGCCAAGAGAATAAATTCTCCGCCACCAACAGAAATGTATTTGATAGAAACCAGCTTTACATCTCAAAGTGTAACGTCAGACACACATCCATACAAGTCTGTTCCGGGTTCGAACAGAACCGAAGGCACTTCCGAAGAAGCCCTTGCAAATCCGGGTATTCACAATCTCGATCGGACTTCCCATCACTTAGGGAATCTCTATACCGGGCGCTACTCGGTGCAGAGACAATCGATAGGTCATCCTATCGCTCTCGCAAATACCCGGTCTTCACCACCGGTCTTCAAATGCGATCCATATCGTCGTATCACTATTCGGAATGGGTTATATGACACAAAGGTCCTCTCCCGGCTAAACCGAATAATGAGCGCAATTAAAAATCATATGGATACTGGGGTCTCAGTTAAATCACAGCTTAAAGCTAAAAAAACTTTTCATTCGAATGGTAAAACAAATTACCATTTCCAATCTTTTAAACAAAAAGATTCATTTCAAAAACCTTCAATGGTTTAAACAACTTTCCACACTTTTAATCTTTTAAACAAAAGATTTAATTCACAAAGTTAACCCCATTCACAAAGATCCATTTATGGATTTCAAAACAATTTCCATTTCAATTTGATTAACTCGTTAAATCTTTAAATCAAGATTTAACTTATAGCTTTCAAAACAACTCCATTTCAAGTTGGATTAACTCGTTCGGTCTTTGAATCAAAGACTCATTTCATAAATTTCAAAACATTTCAATTCCATTTCAAACTTGAAATTCTTTCAACACAATTTTGAAGTTCATTACTTTTGTGAAAGCTTTTACTATTTGAAAACAAATAGTTTCATTTCAGAAAAATCCAGTTATATTTACACGAGTTAAAACCCTTGAATTAAATTCAAATTCCCAAATCAATACCTTTAAAAATGGTTTAACCCATATATAACTTATACAGCATCTGTAATCCCTAGTTTCAAATCATAGAATTCAATTTCAAACTTGAATTCAATTTCAAACTTGAATTCAAATTTAAATCAAATTATTTAAATTTCCAAAACTCGATTAAGTTATTCGAAATAACTTTTATCTTTGAAATCCCATTTCAAAAGCTTTTCACTTTAAACCCAAATTTCAAATTTCAAAATCAATTGAAATTAAAATTTCAATTTCAAAAACATCAAATTTCAATTATCTGTGACTTAACCGATTTCCACGTGAAATCCATATTTGTGTGTGTAAAGGTGTAGTCCAGGGGTTTCACACAATAGTGCACAACATCAATTATCACAGATATATCGATAAGCGGTATAACCCACAACGCTTATCTTCATTTACAGATTCATAGATAAAATAAATTTATCAGTCACAGATTCATCATTACACTTCGATGTGGGTTTCGGATAACCAACTGGAATCCGACTCCCTGTCGCATCGAAATTCAAATGTCGTTTACGGGTCAAGGGTTTTCATATTCACATGGTAATATATCACAGAAATAGAAATTTCAGATCACAACATAAATCAGGATGTATCACAAAGCATCATATATCAGGGATATCAAACAATCAAATCATCCAATATAATCCAAACATCCATAAGTAAGATCAATTAATTATCTGATAAATTTAAATCAGATTAATTACCTATGGATAAATTACAAATCCTGGTTAATTACTGGTTAATTACAAATTATTTTGATTAATTAACCTTTAATTAATTATTCTCAAATTAATCACCTTAATTAATTTATCACATTAATTAATTATCCTTTAATTAATTATTGTTCAATCACTTGATTTATCAACCTTTAATCAATAATTAATTTCTTTTAATTACTTCCATTAGGTAATCATCTTTAAGTAATTAATTACCCTCAATTACTTATATTACTTAATTATCCTTAATCCCCTTCATTAATTATTAAGTAATTATTATCAAAATCTTTAACTAATCCCATACTTAAATAAAAACAATTATTTAAAAGAATGAGTTAAAAATGTTTAAACTTGAATTTTGTTTAAAGTTTGAAAACTGGAAATTCTAATACCCGAAACAACCCCGAGAGTTTCCCGAGACAAATGCATATTTACTTCGAGTCCTTTCCGAGCCAACCCATATTTTTCCTTTCTTAACTTTGATTTGTTAAATCTGGAAACCTGTTATACACTCGCGAACTACCCGACAGCGAACTCGAGCCAATCCCCCTCTAACCCGTGATCCACTTCGAGACAGCCATCAACCCAACATCCTGACACACAAACAACTCCGTGCACGTGCACCGCTCCGGCGCCTGCCTCCGGTCAACTTCGACGACTTCCCCTCATCGACGATCGTCACTCAAACCAATCTCGATCATCAGACCGATGATAAAAACATCGAAACAAATTCGAGCGTTCAAGCTCGATACTGCAACCCCAAAAACGAAACCTGGAAATCACCACGACCCACTTCTCCGATCATCAGAACTCAGAACCTCCAGCCAAAACACTCGCCATCATCCAGACTTCAATATCCCAGAGTTCCATCGAACTCGATCACTCCTTTGTCTCGAAATGATCAAATTTCCGGCCATAGTCAAAACTAGGTCTAGAAAACAAAACTAGCCACCATCGTTACCTCCGGTCGCAGATCAACTTCTTGCCAATTTTCCTGGCCTCACCATTCACTTCTCTTCCTCCAGAAGAAACTCCAACCCCTCCAATCCTTGAGATCACCAGATTTTTCCAAAAACCCCGAACAATGCAAACCCGAAATGCACTTTTAATCCTTAACTAAAATTTGTAATTTTAGTTTTAAAAATCAAGCTTTCAGATAAGAATTCAGTTTATAAACTCGAATTGATTTTTTATGATATTTGAAATTTTCACTTATATTAAGTATTAACTGTTCTTATGGTTTTTCCAGAGCAAACTCAATTTATTTCAACTTAAATACATTTTAAACTTTATTCTATCATTTAATCAAACACAACTTGTTTGAATTTTGAATCCTCATAAGGAACAGGTCAAGTGAAAAAAATGATTTTTAACTTAAACTTGAGCTTGAAATTTGAACAGAGGTGTTCTACAGGTACTAGCAAACATGCATTCATTATAAATCACAAATACACAGAAATTTCACCAATATATACACACAAATACATAATTATTTCCAGACATAAATCAAGCAATCAGATAAAATGAAGTTACTCACTGGTGAAAACAAAGAAGTCTGGGAAGAAAAAAACAAAGTTGCTCACCTTTAAAATAGAAGACAGAGCACATTTTTTTTTTTTTGAAAACAGCCTGGTCTTTTACAACTGGAAAATGCTTGGCTTGATCTTCCTGTATCATTTAGCTTGCCTTTGATGTTGATGATGTTTAAGTGGTAAAAATGGAAAGCTTGCTATGACTCTGGGTTTTGAACATGATTTACAGATCTAGTTTTTGAAACCTTTAAAAACTGGAAGGCTAAGTTTTTCTTTTGAAAACGAAAAGAAATAGGGAGAGATTGACATATAGAATATGTTTACAGATTATATTATTAGATGGGTACAAGCTTTGTTCAGAGATTTTTTTCCATAGGGGGCTGATATGATCTAGTTTGTGTACTAGAGATGTTTAACATTAAATGCTTGCCTCCTTATGTCTACACTTATACTTTATTTTAAATCTCGAATGTACTTATATCTTTGTACATGTATTTTTCCAAGTGTACATCCTGTACAAACATGCATATCTATTTTCTTTGTCCTGCAGCCTTATCTACAAACAAGCATATCTAGTTTATTTACTGTACAAGCATTTATGAAGATACCTTTCCTTTTATACTTTGTTTTACACTTTCCTTTTTACAATTACTTACAGCCGTGCAACATGCACATATATTTTTACTTTTATACTTTGCTTTACAACCTTGTTTTAGTGTTATCTTTGTAATATAGACAAGTCCTTATAGTTAACTAGTTATTGTTTGTTTCTACTTACCTATTCATGCTTTATGAATAAATATGTTACTAGTTGAAATGCAAATGAATGTTGTCCCTAACATGTTATTTGATTATTTATAGTGTATTGGTTTTAAATTTTACAAAGCTATAAAAGTTCAACTTATGTATATTTTATTTCTATGTCTACTTATCACTAAAAATCTTATATGCCTATATGTACATTTTTATTTATTATTTTTAAAGTAAACTACACATTTAACAATTCAAAATGGTTTATATAGAATATATTAGAATTCGGGGAAACTCGCTCCATTTTATTGATTTATTTTACTATTTTTATCCAAAAATTTATTTAATTATTAACTTAAATTAAATAAAAATCTAGGGTCGTTACAATCACATTTGTTATGAAAACAAATACCACATTATAGTTTTATTTCGTAATGAATATTCAAAATATTCACATTGAAATATAACTATATCTATTTTTTAGTCGACACTGAAAAATAGTTATTATTTCATAAATAATGTTCGATATGTTTTACGAATTTTTTTTCGTAAATTTATGCAATTAATAAGAGCTATATGGCATGCTTTCACTATTTCTACCATAATTATCATAGCGTACTAAATTTAAACGTCCATCATTCACTTAATATAAATTATTTATATCATATACTACAATTAGTTTATAGTGGATAGTTCATTGATCAAATATCTTGAACTCAAAGAAATAAATGTCGTAGAAAACAATTTTCTATATGAAAATACATTTTGGAATAGAATCATACTTCTTATTCAATTATTAAGTATCAATTATTATTTTACAATTCTTGTTTCCAATATTAATTTATGAAGTAGAAAAGTGACCAATCGCTCTATTCATCCTAACTATACCTTGAATCACATCTAGTCTTGTACATTCGTTATTCTTTTTAAATGGTCGAACCTTTCAAAAGAATACCCTTACTACAACATCATAATGAGCTCTTTACAAAAGCACACTCGATCATCCTTAACATTTAGGGACATCAATATGATTCACCTTATGTAAACTGATCAAACTAACATTTCGGCAATAAAATTCTTAGATCTATACTGTAGTTTTGGTCTTGTGTTACATTTAACACAATGTGATCTCTATGGTAACCAATCAAATTGAACACTCGGTTTTGTATTATGGTTTATTTGCTTATTTCGGATGAAATAATTTTATCGAAATATCATACATTACGAACTGTGACCTTCATCATATAAAATTCATATGAGATTGTATATGGATCAAATATCCATAGCCTTGTATTAATTTTGAGTGTGAAATTTGTAGAATACAATACTCGGTCTCAACTAAATAAACTCGTTAGTTACCAAATTACGAATGTATCTAATAGTTGTAAAATCAAGCGCATGGGTGTTGAAATGTTAACATGCAATAAGCATTTAATAGTAAGTATGTGTTATATTTCTATTTGTCAATCTTCGATTTAGTTCATTTGTATATTTTAATTGATAAATGTTTTATTAATCATATTAAACGCATAAATTTATCAATGTAGATTATTATAACATTATATAGCATATGTTATTACAATATTAGAAAGGTTAAATGTTATCATTTCATTTTTATAATAATGCTCTCACTAGTCTTTTATGTTTCACCAAACACTAAGTTGAAACATAGAGTCCTTCAGTTCACTTGTGGGTGTTAGGACTCATCCATCTTAGAATTTCGATCTTGAGTTTGCTCAACAAGTAATAGCTACGTGGATGATGGATAACTCTTTATCTGTTGTATCATATACAACTCCTAACCCTTGGTAGCATGTCCTAATTTTACTTCGACCTTGAGTTTTCTCAACAAATCGAAACAAAATTATTCACTCATACCAACCATATCGTGATGGTCTAAGTATAGTATATGTACCTTGAGTTTTCTCAACAAATACATATAGTTATCTTACCTCGTCTATTCAATATATTAATAATAATAATAATGCTACACATAGCATCTCTAGCTTGAGTTTGCTCAACAACTAAGAAGTATGCAAGTAATTTATTAATATATATGGTAGAGGACAACATTACATTGAAGGTTCATAATCTTCAATATATTATATTGAGTTATACCGACTTATGGAATAATGTATTTCTTATGAAATACCCTTGTGATTCAAGTGTCGGACACATCAGAAATCAAGTATACTTACATTTACGTATTTATCTATTCCTTATGTCTGTTTAAGTTTTCTTAATTTTATATCTTTAATTTATACATTCATATTATATAAGTTTTGTTATTATATAACTTTTATATTTTATATTACTTATATAATAGTCTTATGCATAATATTATATTAATTAAATTTTATGTAATTAATTTTAATTAATTAACATTTTAATTAACTTTATATTTTTTAACATATCATTTATATTAAAATTTATTACATACTATAACCTTTATAGTATAAGACATATATCATATATATGTATGTATGTATATTATTTAATTAATTAATTTATTTAATTTATTTAATCAATTAACTTTAATTAATTTATTTAATTAAACAATTTTGATTAAGTTATATTAATTTCAAAAAATCATATTCTGTACATACATGTATACTTATGATACCTTAAACATTTTAAAAAGCCATAACATATATCAAAAATATATAGTACATGTATTTATTTTTCATTAATTAACTTATCTAATTAATTAATTTATTTATTTTATTAATGTTATTAGTAAGTTTAAAATTTTGAAATTAATTTACATTATTTTTCAAGCATTTTGAAATTTTTATTATATTATAACTTTTATAATATTGTTATATCTTATTTTACATTTAACTTTTAAATTTAAAATCTTATATTTTCAAAAAAAATTGAAAATTAGCCCATGACCTAATTCAGATTGGGCCTATTCTATTAGGGATAACTTTTGGGCTCACATATCTGTTCAGGCCAGGCCGGTCAGGTACTGTAGAGTACTAGATTACCTAAACCCAATCCTAGACACCACCATTAGAACCTCGAATTTTGGTTTTTTGATTGTAACAACTATATAAGTAAATATTATATGAACTAACCAAGATTGCAGGAGAAAATACTCAAAGACATATGAAGACTAGATTCAGATTCCAGAATGTTGCTACAATATTTATGTTAGGCATTGAGTCTTAGTCTAAATGTAGATAGATGTTAAAATATCTCCGAAGTGGTATATACATGCATTCAAAATGAAAAACATTGGCAAATCAAAGGAGCTACAAGAAAACACTGCATTCAGTCGACCGAATGACCCTTGTCAGCCGACTAAATGCTGTGCATGTTCAAAAAATAATAAGAACATTCAGCCAGCTGACTTGGAACATTCAGACGGCTGAATTATACCATTTTTGCCCTATTTCTTTGCTGTTTTGAGTTTTAATCGATTCAGCTGGCTGAGTTGCTCCATTCAGACAGCATAATCTTCAAACGACTAGTTTTTCAAGGGACACTTCATTTTAATGAACATAAACAACTCTTGATTCAAGAATTGCTTCCATATCTTTTCATGGCTATCTTTCATGAATGAATACAACTCTTAGTCTCTATAAATAGCCATGAATTCCATTGTTTTAATAATCAATTCTTATTCTTATATCTAATCTATCTTGCTATTTAAATTCTAAGCATTCAATACTTAAAAATTTCATTCTGATCATGTGTTCATTCAAGAATACTTCATTGGTGATCTAATAAACTTCCTGTCTTCACGAATTACACGATATACCACAAAGGAGAAGATCATAGGAAGTGTGTACTCTAAAGACTTATCCATGCTATTAAAAGAGCATATTCAGTCAATTTTCTGTATTATTGAAGTCATGTTCGGTTGCTCAGGCGGTTGAAGTCCTATTCCATTGCTTAGGCGATTGAAGTCTTGTTCGGTTGCTCTGGCAGTGTAATACCTATTCCTCCGGGTTAAGTGAGGGTTGATAGTTAAATTCCATAAGGAGTCTAGGACTAGACGTAGAATGGGAAGTTCAAACCAGTATAAAAATCTGTGGTGTCATTTACTTCATTACTTTACTTTTACATTCTGCGTAAGTAGATAGTTTATTTAATATTCCATATTGCACGATCCTTAGTCACTTTCAATTGGTATCAGAGCAGGTCATCATAAAACTGTAACAATTTTTTTTGATAATCAAGTAATATGGAAAATATTGCTTCATCTAGTTTCATTGAAGGTCAATCCACTGCACGACCACTACTATTTAATGGTTTGAATTATAATTATTGGTCTACTTGCATAAGAATTTATATGCAGGCAAACGGATATGACCCTTGGAATATAACTCGGGAAGAATATATTATACCAACCACACCATATGTACAATGGTCAAACACACAAAAGTTAGATGCTACCTCAAATGCAAAAGCCATGAATATGCTATTTTGTACTTTAGATAAAAGATGAATTTAATAGGGTAGCATGTGTACAACAACTTATGAAATTTGGTGAGCTCTTAAAGTTACACATGAAGGAACAAACAGAGTTAAACAAAGCAAGATTTCTATGCTTAAAAATCAATTTCAAAATTTCAGAATGAAACGGGATTAGACTATAAATGAAATGTATTCTAGATTCAAAACATATATCACTTACTATTGGCACAAGGAGAAAAATACACTGATTTTGATATTGTCTCGAAAATCCAAAACTCTTTAACGGATGAATGAGAATGGAAAGTCTTAGCTATCGAAGAAGCTAACGATATTTCTACCATAAAACCTGAAGAGTTAATAGGAAATCTCACATCATATGAAATAACTTGCAGGCGAAAAGGGATCAATCCTAAGACAGAAAGACCATAGCTTTTCAAGCTGAACAAAAAGATTCAGAAGAAGATGAAGTCGACATGGCTTTTATTGCTAAGAACTTCAAGAAATTTTTAAAATTTTGAAAGAACAAGAAATTCGTAAACAACAAGAGAGACAACAATAACAAACAGTCATCTTCAGTTCTAGAGTGATTTGAATGTCACAAAAAGGGGCATATAAAGAAAGATTGGCTGAATTGCAAAAAGGAGAGAGACAATTACAAAAGCAAAAATGAAAGATTTAGAAAGAAACAAGCTTTTGCTGTTATTTGGGATGATTCTGATTCTTACTCCTCATCAGACAGTGGCACCAACAGTGACTCCGAACAAGCCAATGTGTGCTTTATGGCTTCAACTGACTAAATAAGTGACCTAACCTTTGATGATTTAGTTGATATAAACTCGTAGTTATTAGGTAAACTAAAAGATGTTAAAAGAAAATATAAAGATGCTTTAGAAAACTAAAAATGAGTGAAATATAAATTGATATGCTCAGAGATGAAAAGAAAATCTTAGAAGAACTTGTCAAAACACAAGAACCTTTGTCTAATGTATCTTCTCAACTCACTATGCTATCAATGAGATTGAAGTTCAAAAAGAAAAGAATATGACATTAGCTGCAGAAAATCACAATTTAAAATCTAATATCAAAATTCTTGAATTAGACAATACTAGTCTCAAAACCAAGTTAGAAAATATTATTAAAAATGTTTCTAACTTTAATAAAGGTAGAGAAAATCTTCCTACAATTATTAATAACTCTCAAACCTCTTTCAATAAGAAAGGTTTAGGATATACAAACTCCTCATAATCTAGTTCAAAGAGGAACATTTCACTATATAAAAATTTCAAAATACATAAGAATTTTGTAAAAGCAAAACCAAAATCAAAGGTTTTCACGTAAAAAAAAGGACATTTACAACATGAAAAATATAATGATTTAGGTGCCAAAACTAATAATAATTTGATTAGAAATAATTTTATACAATCATTTATAAAAACTGTTCATAAAAGTGATAACTTTGTATATAAAAAGAATTCTAAACCCTCATGGGTTTAGCTTCCTAAGATCTAACTCCTAGGACACTAACAAGAAAATTAGATACTAATAATATTTTCATATTTGTTGTTTTTGCTTCAAATAATCTTTAACAAACTAAGTACGATTTTTAAACCATATTATTACTATTTTTGAACATGTTTTGGGACTATACTAAATTATTACTATTTTTGAACCATATTATTCTATACACATGAACATTATTTTAGACTATATTAAGTTGTAAATTTCTACTTTTTTAAAACATGTTTCAAAGATTGTTATTTTTCAACAATTTTACACATGAACGGTATTTCAAAGGTTTTCATTTTCAGTTTTTTAAACAAATTTTCTTCATAGTTGTCTAATTTTTTCCTTTTAATCATATCAACATTGTGTATATTTTTAATATTTCTCCTATCTATTAAGTTTTCTTTTCTATCGATGACAAAGAGGGAGAAAAAGATACGTCATACCGATAAGGGGAGTATTAAAATAGGGGGAGTATAAATCTGTTTTTGTTTCTATAACTTACATAGTTGTCATCATCAAAAAGGGAGAGAATGTTAGAACCTTGAATTTTGGTGTTTTGATTTTGATGTTTTGATTGTGATAACTATATAAGTAAATATTGTATGAACTAACCAAGATTGCAGGAGAAGATACTCAAAGACATATAAAGACCAGATTTAGATTCCAGAATGTTGCTACAATGTTTATGTTAGGGATTGAGTCTGAGTTCAGATGTAGATAGATGTTAAAATCTCTCCGAAATGGTATATACATGCACCCAGAATAAAAAAACTTTGGCGAATCAAAGGAGCTACATGAAAATACCGCATTCAGCCGGCTAAATGACCCTAATCAGTCGACTGAACGTTGTGCATGTTCAAAAAATAATAAGAACATTCAATCGGCTGACTTGGAACATTCAGATGGCTGAATTATACCATTTTTGCATTATTTCTTTACTGTTTTGATTTTTAATCGATTCAGCTGGCTGAGTTGCTCCATTCAGATGGCTGAATCTTCATAACGGCTAGTTTTTCAAGAGACGCTTCATTTTAATGAACAGAAACAAATCTTCATTCAAGAGTTGCTTCCATATATTTTCATGGCTATCTTTCATGAGCGAATATAACTCTTAATCTCTATAAATAGTCATGAATTCCATTGTTTTAATAATCAATTCTTATTCTTATTTCTAATCTATCTTGCTATTTGAACTCTAAGCATTCAATACTTATTAACTCATTCAGCCAAGGGAGACATGAAGGTTATTAACTACAAGGGAGATAAGTGATGCTTTATTCAATGGATTTGCTATATATAGTAGCAGTCTAGATATTCAAGTACCCTATGTGCATGACGTGTGTGTGCATGTACACTGCAAAAGATGGTGGAATGTAGTCTAAGTCAGCAATATGAGACTATTTGATCACCGTTTGGAAGAATGGTTGAATACTCACCATTGGTTTGTTCTCAAAGACTTGACTTGGATGATAACTAATGTATGGGATGATAGTCACATAATAAAACGCTACACCGTGGACTCAGGTATATGTATTGATGGGATTTTCCTTAACGCTATTGTTAGGAGTTACTATTGCGAAGGTCAATGCTTCAAAAGAATGGGAGCTAACTCTCCTTGAAGAACAAACAATTTCTGCTATATGTTGATACGCAATACGCAAATTCGATTACTGCAATTTTGTGGTGGCACTTTAGACTTTTAGCTTATAAGTTTTTTTTGTCATTGGGCTGGATTGTGTTGTTCGGATGGATGAAGTGTTTGTGACTTGTATGGGTGGTGCAATTTGTGTCTACTACATTGTATCGATGCATGTAAATATTTGTTCGGTATTAATAAAAGAACCCATTTTCAAATAAGATTAATAATAATAAAATAATATTTTATTTTATTTTAATATATATATACACACACATAAATATATTTACAGTATATAAACATATATATTAGATAATAAAATTATTAAAGTATTTTTTATAAATTTCTAGATCATGTGTACAGTATAGGAAAAATTTATTATTATTTTTATTTAAAATATATTTCAATAGATTATTCATTTGAATTACATAAAATATTAATAAAAAATTATTTTGAAATCTTTTCAAAATATTAAATTTTAAGTAAATCATAAATGATATTTTGAAGTTTTAAAATTATTTTCACATTTTTTGGTTTGAATTTATTTTTAAATAATTTATTAGTTTTCGGCCGAATTAACTAATAGTTTTTGAAAATAAATTTTTTTATTTTTATTTTTTGCCTGAGAGCTTATTTGATGTTAAAATAATTTACTAAGATTTAAAAATAAATTATCATAACATATTTGAATTTATATGATTTATTTATGTATTATAATGATTTAAATAATATTAAATAAAAATAGATAATTATAAAAATTATTTCCTTACCGTTGAAAATTACTATCATATAAAAATTTATATATTAAATTATATGACCAATTTCAACCATGGTATGATGATGTAATTAAATATAATCCATATATATGTAATTAAATAATATATATATATATATAATTTAATACAAATTAATTATAATATATATTTTGTGACTGTACAGATCTAATTTATACAAAAAAGTTAATTTTTTATTTTTAACATAAGTATATACATGCATATAACCAAACTAATTTGTGACAGTCTTGTTCGAAATACAGGTTTTTTGTTTCTATTATGCACTTAATATAATGTGTTATGTTAATTAATTTAATTAAAAATATATTTAATAGAAAATCCATAAATGGTATGTTTTGTGATAGTATTTACAAAGTGTTGTAACTATGAATAATTTATCACAATGAAAATAAATATGTCATTTTAAATATTTCTAATCAAGATATATCGAGATTGGATATCGATATATCCTTTGAGACTAGAGTACATCTCTCTCCAAATGTTGGGTAGTATATTACTCATGAATACTGGGGACACCAAGGGATTATGTACTGATAGTTATTGGATAACTATGGAATGACTCACTCGATAGTTTTCTACTGGTTAATATAACTAATCAAACATAAAAAATTGATGTAACTAATTTACATAGTTCTCTGGACTTGAGAATACCGTTAATCTTCAATGTGGAAGCTCCGGTTTGATTATAGGTAAATCGTGGCACGGCGTCGATCGAATGACTATAGTTGGGTCGACTGATTGCATTGGAAGTGAAAGATTATTCAAGAGAAGATTCATCTCCTCAGTTATATTAGTTCAGTATCACGGCCAACTGAAGTCAACTCAATCAAAGCCTCTGGCTAGAGTATTTCAGTTAATAATAATTGTTATTACTAAACCAAAGGCTTTGTGTTTGGACTATAAGTTGAAAAAAGATGATATTGGAATTTTGACCATTACTAAATTCCATAATTCCAATGTGATATAGTTTTGGCAAAAAGAATTGATGTAAATAGTTGTTGCTACCAAGTAACACATAAATAAGTAAAATTGTATTTTACCAAAAAGCGTGTAAGCAAAAAATTCAGTCAAAATGTCACACCACTAGCTAAGGTGACCTGTGAACGTTAATATTTGAATTATTCAATATTAATTGCTGACTGACTTTACAGCTTGAGCCACACATTCGTAATGATGAATTCTCCGAAACACCACATGATTTAATTAATTTATAAGATGTTGAAAATTAATTAAATTAATTAATATTTGAGAAATATTAGTTATTATTTAATTTATTTAATGTTTGGGAGTTGTTTGTAATTATTTGAATGCATTTATAAAAGTTATATTTGCGTGCATTAATATACGATATCAATTTAATTTTAAACGAGTTTAAATAAAAGTTAATTACATGTAGTGGTAAGGAAATTTTATGTCATTTGATGGTATGTAATTTTAGTCTTTCCATGTAAAAGGTAAAAGTGGAGTGAGAAAGATAATCAAGTGAATAAATTATGAAAGTTACAATAAAAAAATGAGAAAGTTTCATTCATTCAATTAAAACACATCCACTAATTTGTTTTCTACAGAGAATTTCGATTCTTTCTCATTCATATTTCTCTTCTCTCCTCCTAATCTTCCATGGCAGAAAACCAAAAAAGGGATTTTCAGAATATTTCATCTAGAAAAAACCATTAAATAAAATAAAATAAAAGTGGTTCATCCATCTTTTACAAGGATTTGGTGTGGATATTGGAGTTCTAAGGAGATTTCTTCATTCAAGGTGCATTCTCTTGGCAACATTCAAGATAATAATTCTAAATTTATTTATTCATCATTCACCTTGTTTATATAATTTGGATCCATCACATATCTCATTTGAATATTTGTTTATTTGATCATATAGATTATTACCCTTTTGCTTCATCTTAATTAATTATATATGTTTACCTTGATTTGGAATTGTTTAAAAATATATTTTGATTGCTTAACTGTTCATATTGTCATCGTTAGATCCACATCATGTGATTCCATATTTAATTAATTGTAGATACTGCCTATATAGTTTAGATCTAAAACCTTTGCAATATATATATGTGCCTAATTTGTCATATCTATTTTGTTTTTTTAAAGGAAAAAACTTTCCGATTGAAATATAAATTTTAATTCATAAAATAATTCTATTACTGATCCAAATAGAAACATAATTGGACATTTATGCAAAATATCACAAACCTTGGATTTTTTCCTTTAAATTAAAGATAGACTTTAATTTGTTTCTTTATATTAAAGCATATACTTTATTATAAATTTTAACATACAGATTTCATACTAAGTTTAAAACATTATTTACAATGATTTGTATATATGTGTGTATACATATATGTGTGTGCGTATGTGTATTAATTTAACTTAAGATTTATACAATGGAATTTTATGTGAAATCATGATTTTAATCGCAAACCCTTTTCTAATTTTGAAACTAGGTCAAAATTGTTGTCTTTAATTTTAAACTTATATAAAATAATGAAACTTAATTTTAACACATTTATATATATGCATGTATTTGTATATATAAGCTTATTATATATAAATGTATATACGTATTTTAAAGAATACCATGGACAATAATGGCACATATAAAGGCAACATCATCTATGCACACTTCTCATATGTTGCACTTATACAATATACATTGGAGTATATTTGAATATACTCAAATTCCAAGCCATGTTTAAACTGATCATCAGTGACATTTAACAAATCATCAATCTAATCAGATAGACTGAGAAATGAAAGATTTCTCTCTCCAATTAATATTATTTATTCCTTTTATTGATTGCATATGTATTAGAGAAAGAAGTAAAAGGTTTATTTCTCAAATTAATTTTAATAAGTAACTGCTATACACACAGGTGCATTAGATGCACCCAATCATTTAAATTTGTATCATATTTAAACTTTTTCAAACTAATAAAAAATAATAATATTTAATTTAAAATAAAATTTAGATTTCTTCATTAAAGGTGCATTCTCTTGGCAACATTCAAGATAATAATTCTAAATTTATTTATTCATCATTCACCTTGTTTATATAATTTAAACCTTTTCAAACTAATAAAAAATAATAATATTTTATTTAAAAAAAATTTAGATTTCTTCATTCAAGGTGCATTCTCTTGGCAACATTCAAGATAATAATTCTAAATTTATTTATTCATCATTCACCTTGTTTATATAATTTGGATCCATCACATATCTCATCTGAATATTTGTTTATTTGATCATATAGATTATTACCCTTTTGCTTCATCTTAATTAATTATATATGTTTACCTTGATTTGGAATTGTTTTAAGATATATTTTGATTGCTTAACTATTCATATTGTCATCGTTAGATCCACATCATGTGATTCCATATTTAATTAATTGTAGATACTGCCTATATAGTTTAGATCTGAAAC
Organism: Allium fistulosum; assembly: GCA_030737815.1. Lineage (NCBI taxonomy): Eukaryota > Viridiplantae > Streptophyta > Magnoliopsida > Asparagales > Amaryllidaceae > Allium > Allium fistulosum. The sequence goes on from CM060906.1 coordinate 782,398,763, forward strand.
CTTTGCAATATATATGTGCCTAATTTGTCATATCTATTTTGTTTTTTAAAGGAAAAAACTTTCCGATTGAAATATAAATTTTAATTAATAAAATAATTCTATTACTGATCCAAATAGAAACATAATTGGGCATTTATGCAAAATATCACAAACCTTGGATTTTTTCCTTTAAATTAAAGATAGACTTTAATTATTTTATTTATATTAAAGCATATACTTTATTATAAATTTTAACATACAGATTTGATGCTATGTTTAAAACATTATTTACAATGATTTGTATATATGTGCGTGCGTATGTGTATTAATTTAACTTAAGATTTATACAATGGAATTTTATGTGAAATCATGATTTTAATCGCAAACCCTTTTCTAATTTTGAAACTAGGTCAAAATTGTTGTCTTTAATTTTAAACTTATATAAAATAATGAAACTTAATTTTAACACATTTATATATATATGCATGTATCTGTATATATAAGCTTATTATATACAAATGTATATACGTATTTTAAAGAATACGAACAATAATGGCACATATAAAGGCAACATCATCTATGCACACTTCTCATATGTTGCACTTATACAATATACATTAGAGTTTATTTGAATATACTCACATTCCAAGCCATGTTTAAATTGATCATCAATGACATTTAACAAATCATTAATTTAATCAGATAGACTGAGAAATGAAAGATTTCTCTCTCCAATTAATATTATTTATTCCTTTTATTGATTGCGTATGTATTAGAGAAAGAAGTAAAAGGTTTCTTTCTCAAATTAATTTTAATAAGTAACTGCTATACACACAGGTGCATTAGATGCACCCATTCATTTAAATTTGTATCATATTTAAACTTTTTCAAACTAATAAAAAATAATAATATTTTATTTAAAATAAAATTTAGATTGGCCCAATAAAGATCTAATAAAGGAAATTTATTGAAATTTACCTTTTAACTCCGCAGCGGACTGGCCCAGCTCTAAAAAATATTTGTATTCAATAAAATATTATATATAAAATTATAAACTATGATTTTATAAAAAACACATCTAAGTACCAAAGCCTCAAAGTACACATTGAAATGATGAACTCTCCTCTTTGAAACCTTTTTCGATTCAACAGATTTCTAGTCCTTGAACAGTTGACCTTCAGCTATCGAATAACGATTGGATCTAACATGATTTGAGTTTGTATTGATGGAAATGCTATGGTATAATGTCGGCCAGCAAAGAATGGATGAAGAGGTAGCAAAAATTCATTTGCAATTAGGGTTAGGAATGCTTAAATAATGGATAGAAGAGAGAAAAGAGCGGATCTCATCTCATACTATTTCTCCCTTAATCTGAACCATTCTAAATCAGGCATTTCCAACCCCTATTTGAGTTTCCCTATGTCTATGTGCTGCCAAAATTTTACTCACCATGATGGGCCTCAAACCCATTTAAGCAAAAGGAAAATATTTTTTAATTAAATCCAATTTAATCGTTTATTGATGTCGTATATCGATTTATATATTTTTAGCTATTATAAATATAATTAATAATATTTATTCCTTAAATCCTATGTAGTTAATGCCCCGCTATTACCCCACTATAACCTTGCTATATCTCATAGCGGATTTCTACAGCTATGATTTTTCCATATAGCCCCAAATGTAGCCTTTCCGCTTTAAGCCTTGCTATTTCCGCTATATCCCGTTATTTCCGCTATATCTTCTTTAAAAGAAATGAATTGAAAAATGACATTTATACATTATAAAAATTATGAAATTAATTTATTTAATTGAATTTTTAATATATTTTCAAAAATTTAAATACACTAATATTCTACTAAATTAAACTATGTTATATAATAGTTTTACCTTTATTTACAATATATTCGCACATGTTTTTATTTTAAATTATTTATGTATTAATTATAATTCAATTGAATGCTAATTTTTCATTTAATTACCATTTATATATTTGTAAAAACATCAACTACGAGTTTTATATGCTATTTTAGAGTCATCCGCTATATCCCGCTATATCCTCGCTGTATCCCCGCTATGACTTTTTGCCTCTCCACCGCATTGAATCTGTCGAGCGCTTTAACTGCACAGCTTGAATCGTAATAAAATTTTATAACTAATATTTCATAAATATTAATTAAATAAATTAATTTATAAAAATTACAAAATAATTAAATCATTGGTTAAATGAGAATTCATCATTTCGGTTGTGTGACTTGTTAAGTGTAAATTTGGTCAACCATTAATATCGAACTGTTCGAATATTAACGTTCACACATCACTTAGCAGATGATGTGAAATTTTGGCCATATTTATTGCTTACTTGGTTTCGGTAAAATCCAATTTCACTTTATTATGAGTTACCCGGTTGTGACTTTTATTTACATCAATTCTCTTTGTCAAAACAATATCGCTCTAAACTTATGGAATTTGGTCATGGTCAAAATTTCAATATCATCGAATTCAACTTTATAGTCCGAACATGAAGTTCTTGGTTCAATAATAATAATAATTATTATTAAACAAACTCTGATCAGAGGCTTTGACTTTGAGTTGACTTGAGTCAACTGTGATACTAACCCCATATAACTGAGGAGATGAATCCTCTCTTCAATAGTGCTTCACTTCCAACACTTTCGCTTGCCCCAACTATAGTCACTTGATGTACGCAGTGCCACGATTTGACTATGATCAAAGCAGAGCTTTCATAATGAAGATCCACGGTATTCTTAGGTTGAGAGAATCGCCTAAATCAGCCACATCGATATTTTCTTTTTGACCTTAGTTATATTAACCAATAGAAAACTACCGAGTGAGTCATTCCATAGTTGTCTAATAATTATCAGTACGTAACCCCTAAGTGACCCCCAGCAATCATGAGTAATACACCGTGCAACGTTTGGAGAGCGTCACTATATCAACCCATAACTTAATGGGCCTAAATTTCGACAAAATTCGAAACCCAAGTCCATCAAAGCACAGATCGTTGGATTAATTCCCTCTTCATTGGGATATTGAATATACCCAGAATTCTGAGCTTCATGTTATTCCTTCCAAGAACCATGCCAGAGTCGGGGGCATCCCAATCAGATTGAATGGGATGACAGTTTAGTAGTGCAAAATCTGTAAAATGCGAATTTCAATCAAATCACACGTCGCAATATACTAGGCCTTCTAATTCCTTAAGGGATTTATCTAAAAGATTCATGATATAACTAGAAAGGCATTTCAGTACCTGCAAATAAAAAGAGCATTATCGAGATTAATAGAAATCTAAACACACATCGGAAACAATAATAGGACAAGAATACTGATTATGACTTGGATAGTAGATTGTTGCATCAGCATCGAGCATGCGAGAAAAGGAGACTTATCCAACAACTAAATATATCCAGCTCCAGTGACCTGTTCCTCCAAATTTATCCTGTGGGTTGTAATGAGGAGGGTGTTAGAACAATGTTTTGGTGACTGGAAAATCTATAAACTGTCCATAACATAAATTTATACCTATTGGTTTCCATTTAATAGTTGTGTCTATTAAGGTTAGCAATTGTAATCTAACCTCACATTGCACACACGATTATTACCTACCCATTCCCAAGGTACAAAATACTGAAGAAGCCTTATCAACCACCTAATGCTTCCATACCTATTTGCCACTTAACACCTCCAAATATGAAGCGGGCTTCTACTATCACTACATAATACTTTTAAAAAGAGAAATAGGCAGATTCTACCATTTAAGACCTCAATCGAGGTAGACTCTGTCATTTAAGACCTATTCCCAAGGTGGATTTCTACCGTCATCATTATTTGCCTATTGGTCCTAGCTATAGGGACCTTTGATCGCTATCCATGGCCTTATAATTTATAATAGCCATACTACTAGGGCATCTATCATTACTAAAGTCTTAGAAATGTGAGAGACTGCACCCAAACCACTTAATACCTCATTAACAAGGACTAGGCATGCCTTTGACCATTTAACACCAATTTATAGGTCGGCCTTTGCCATTTAATACCTAATCCCAAGGCGTACTCCTCACTGGTACTACCTAGCTAACATTGCTTGGAAATCCTATTAAGCTACTAAGTACTTCTTTTATAGGAGAGAGGCGAACCCTAGATCAGTCACTTACTACCTCAAAACCGAAGCGAACCCTTCCCAAGATATCCATCATCATTCTTAATTATAAATATAAAATATATATCTTATTAGGTTACTTCTTTCAATAGGGAGGCGAGCCCTGCAATAGCCACTTAATACATCAACACTGAAGTTAACCTTTTTATAAATTTCCTTATTTATTTGGAATCTCACTAGGTTACTTAATACTTCCTTTTAGGAGAGAGGCGGACCCTACAGTCACTTAATACCTCAAACCAGAAGCGAACCCCTATGGAGATATCCCTCACCGCTCCTAAGTATAAATTTGGACCATTTAATACTTTTTAATGGGGAAAGAGGCGGGCCCTCAAACAACCACTTAATACCTCTATCCCTAAAGCAAGTCCTATCTCCCGCAAAGTTACGGGTCCTAGAATTAGTGATATCTCACATTAGTAGTAAGTGCACCCGATTATTGGTAGCCTCAATGTGAAGGGCAGTCTTTTGTCAAGTGACTCCACTGATCTCGCATCACTAACCTAATAAGTCTAGTTAAGCATACTAAGTCTTTACTTATATTATCTTAGGTAGACATTGGACTTAGCTTACTAATTTAAGGCAATAAGATTTTCCTTAAATACTTATCTACCCATGAATCTCCTTTTAATACTCATAAACGTTAACTTGTCCATAAAATCCTAATGGATATTTCTTAAGACATTTATGTATGATTACTAATTTCAAATTAGTAACCTTTTATGTGTATTCCATTTTTATCAATCAATTAATCCACCCGTCTCTATTAATTGTAACTTCCAAATTCATTTCTATTAATTGCCCATTAATTAGAGTTAAAATCTTTAACTAACCAATTATAACCCTTATTCTAATCCTATCCATTATTTCCCATTAATTGCCCATTAATTGGGGTTACAATCTTTATTTCCTATTAATTATTCGCAATTCCTAATTTATTGTCCATTAATAGGAATTCTTATATTTTCTAATTCTATCTATTCGTTTACTTAAATATAATAATAACTAATGAATGCTACACATAAATAATGCACAAATAAACATTGTTCTTTTTTATTAACGCAATAAATACGTAAATCTACCTAATAAAACTATCCAAATATATTCTAGTCTTAAGTTTTAACTAGAATATGCTTTCCATATTTAATGTGGTGGAATTAGATTCCTTAGGAAGATTTTCAGCTATGATTTCCATAAATTAGTCTAACATAAAAAGAAAAGATTGACTCTGTTTCAAATTACAAGGAATGGATAATTTCTTTTTATTTGAAATAAATAGTGTAAACTACGGAGAATAAATCCGTACTTTACATATCTCTTCTCTTTTTGTTTGTGGGTATTCTTTGCTAAATCAAACGTCGTTCTTTTAAATGAAAAGTGGAAAAGTAAACAAACTTATAAAAATCAAATGGATGTTCTTCCCACAAATTAAACTATGGAAAATCTACAACATAGTACAAATTGAGCAATAATCCAAAAATCCTATTTTAACCCAAGTACATGTCTGGAAAAAATATACAACATTCAAATTCTAAAATCTTTGGGACTAATTTCCAGATCCAAGTGTAAACATATTTCAAATTTGATCTAAAGCAAGAATATATAGACAATAGTTTTCTACACTAATTTATGCCTACAATTCACAAATAAAATTGATTTAGGCATAAAAATCAAACATATGCCAACGGAATAGATTTAAAATTATAAATAATATATAAAATTTCCCACTCACCTTTTAAAAGCGATCCAAATCTCCAGATCTGAACTAGAATCTTAAATTCATATCCAGTCCTTTTTAATCCAAGAAATATGTATAAAAAGCGAATATACATACGTTAGAATTACAGATCTAAGAATATTGGGAGAGAAAACATGTATAAGTATATTTAAATTATCTCAATTACACGTATAGTTGATTCTCTTCTCTTCTTCTTTTTATTATATTTCCATTCTCCTCCAATTTTTATGAATATAGATATAAATATCTTATATTATAATTTAGAAAAAAAAGTAGGGAAGAAGAAATGGCAGAGCTTCGCCACTGCCTCTAGGAAAAATGAGAAGAGAAGGGAGGGTTAGGCCTAAATTTGTTGGCGCAAGAATCAACCTCAACCATCAAATCAAAATATATTAAATCCGAGCTGTTGGGCCTAGGCTAACTCTAGCCGCCACACAAGGAGCGGTCGATCGCCCCTGGTCGTCCGCTCATAGTGGCAGGTCGACCTGTGGGCCCGGGTTAATTAATATAAAATATTAATTTATTCTAATCGAATTATTTCTATTCCAAATTAGTTTTTCGTTTGTAACTTCTTCGTTTGGACTCCGATCGCAAAACACCAAATCTGAAAGTTGCTCAGAATTAGCCATGAACGCAACGGTGCATGTTTTGTGGTCAACTTCATTATTTGCACAAATTCCATTTTTGAATCCTAATTAATTAACTAACTAATTAACTAACTAACTAATTAAATAATTAACGCAAAATTATAGGGATTACCGTTACGAACTCTAGTCTCAATGGAGACATCAATATCTAGTCTCAATGCTTCTTAACTAAGAACATTTAAAATGGTATGTTTGTTTTCATTATGACAAATTACTTACAGTTATAACTACTACGACAAAACATACCATTTATGAATTTTTGATTAAATATACTTTTAATTAAATTAATTAATTAATATAATACGTTGTATAAAGTATATAATAGAAAGAAAACACATTTTATTTCGAACAAGATTGGTTATTGAGTTAGATGTAATAAATTACATAACTGCTCCTAAGGCATACTCCTAACTCTACCAATATCCCACTTGCATTTAGGGTCAATTATGGAATCTTATTCCAACTTCTCCAATCGGTTTTCTAAAAAATAATTGGGTCTGCCCCTTAGTGAATAGATATGCAATTATGTTTCAATTATCTACTCCATCAATCATCTCTTTTCAACGCTGATAAACTATCTTTATCATATTGAACAATTCGGAGTATGTCTCTCAAATTGCAGTGAACTCTAAGTTCTGTTATGAACTATATCGTGACATTGTTATTATATAATAATGTTATGAAATTCTTAACATTTGGAATTACCCTCGGTTAAGTTATAAATTGTGCATTTATATTTATAATATATACATTATTTTATTATGGCGCTATTCAAGATGATTTACTTGGAATTTTTTCATTGAGTCAGCCATAGTCTTTCATTTGGAACATTTCCAACTTAACAATTTTTAATTTGAACTTATTATTGACATTTTATACTCAATATCACTTATGAAGTTTGAGTCCAAAAACTAGTTCATAGGAAGTTCATCGTTTCTGTAAACAATTCTATAGTATTCCATAAATACACAAAAACACTCTAAACTATCATTTAGTGATATCGATTTGGATTTGATATTTGGTTCATGTATCAAAAATATAAATAAATCACGATATCATAGACAATATAACATGTACGATAATTCATGTGACAACCTACATCCTAGTGGTCTCGAATCTTTCCTAAATCGAAAACCCAAGTCCACTAAAGTATGGATCGTTGGTTTGGTATCCTGCATGTAAACAAATAAATGCATATCAGAGCACTATCGATATAACTATAGGCGGAATAGTAAAGTATAATAAATCATATAGTTACTAACCAAGATAGATACTTCTAATATAAAGTGTCATTGTCAGCCCTGAGCATGCATAAGGAAACCTATACTTCCACCGTTTCCGCCTTGCATGAGTACTTATCCCTCTAAATCTATCCAATGGGTTGTAATGAGGAGGAGGTCAGAACAACGTTCTGGTGACTGGTAGATTATACACTTTACACATAACAGTAGTTTATGTAGATTGTCTTCCATCACATGTTATGTCGTTTTATTTTACTTAGTCGTTGTCATTTTGTTTTACTTAGTCGTCTCGAGTCTCGACACCACGTTCGCGTACGATACGCCCCATCTACCCGAAGTAGACTATAAATACTCATGTACATATATAAATATATAAGTGCCACAATCCCCATTTGGACCAAGATATTATCCCTGCTAGTATCTGTAATTCTACACCACATGGCATCATCATCAATGTCAAGTCCAAATTACCATGTACAAAGTAGAATTGTAATGAACGACCCATTCAACCTACATTGTTGACACTTATTCATCCATGGTATTCTCATGCCAAACACCCAAGTGCCGAAAGGACAGAAAATTTAGGAAAAACAAAATGAAACGGAACAAGAAAAAAGAACACAATATTAGAATCTCACATGTGGACGATATATAATATCTCGAAAGGTCTTTACCAAAAAGAAAACTTTAATACACATACAACATTCCGAGTAAACAAACCTATCATTAGCCTGGACAGTTATAATAACTTGTCCTCACAATTACTGATAGATAAAAAATAAGTAATGTAGCGGAAAATAAAATACATGAATAGGTCTTGGAGGCATCCAGCATGCCTCTTGAAGCTCCAAAGCATCCAGCTAAATTTCGAAATATACTTAAGGATTATCCAAGCATTATAAGAAAATAACACCTAGGTCAGTCTAGCAAACCAGCGTGAGAAATTTTAATTATCTGGATTTTAATATTTATTAAACCTTTCAAAAATAAAGGTATCTCGTAAGACCACACCACAAATAAACACAAATGGGTTTTTACCTTATGATAACCAAACTATTTCTATTAGAAAATCTAGTGGTATTATAATAATGTCTAGGGTGAAATATAAATAATCAAGTAGTCGTGATGCATGTGAGTGCACACTATAACAATAATAGGTATACAATAAAAACCTGTGACGACCCGTATTTTTAACTATTTTAAATTATTAAATTTAATATGGTTATTGAACAAAAATGATTAAAAATAAAATTTAACAAATTATTAGTGTAGTTATTGAATATGAAGATTTTGGTTGAAATTATAGAATGAATTTAAATTTCAAATATAACGATTTATTGTAATACAGAAATGGAGAATAATTGAAATTTGAGTTGTATAGGATTCGAAATGATTTCTAATGTTGATATAAATTCTATTTGAATTTGAATTGAGTTGATAAATTTTAAAACTGAGAATTTCAAGTAAATTTGCCAATTTTTGAAATCGTCGATTTAATCGACATGTTAAAATTGCCTTCCGAGGCACAGTCTCGGATTTTGACGAAACTAGTTCCATTGGATCCGTAATAGTATATTGTTATCAAATTTCAAATTTCGTAGCATTTGGAGTTATCGTTTAGTCATACAGGATAGAAACGCGCTGAAATTAATATCGAAAATTTAATATTATAATTAGTTCAAAAAAAGCTATCTTTTCCGTACGATCGAATTGGGACTTGAAACTTATTCCATTGCGTTCGAAATAGGGGTATAACATTATAAACACCTGGCGGCACGCCTTGATCTAGGTTCGAAATTAATAGCTAGATATTTTGACATTTTAAATAATTTATTTTCATTGATGGGACTTGGCTGCCTACATTCTTTCCCTTCAGCCCATATTATTTCTTTTCAGCCGCACTTTTTAGTCAACTGTAGCCACCCTATACTCTTGCCTATCTGCTCCTTTTCAAATACGCTTCTTCTTTCTTCTTTTAAATAACACAGCAGAGTATAGAAAAAAAATTGAAACTTTAAAAATTAAAATCTTGGCATATACGAAACGAAAATGTTGAAACAAAATTTAAAAATCATAGCTTGGTGAGTACTTCGATCTGATGTATGGTTTGCAAGGTGCAATTTCAAGTGGGAAAACTCGACTGTATGGGCAGTCAACTAGGGTTTGGAAAATCTGGTGATTGAGCGATCGTTTTGAGTTTTGAGCATCGTATTTGGATTCGTAGTGGAAAGTAATAGTTGGGTGCAGATTATGGTGAGGTCCGATCACCTCTAGGGGGGGGTGTGACCACGGCTACAGTGGCCGAGACCTATCAGGTCGCAAAACGTACGGGGGTTGCGAACTTGAAAATTTTGATATGGGAGGATGTAGATTTCTAAGAGAAGTCGATCGGCGAAGACGGGACTCAATTTCATTGACAAATGCTTCGTATCAGTGTATTTGATGCACGCCTATGTGGATTGTATTTATTGTGCATGCACAGGGAAGAGACTGGAATGCTTCAGGTTGGGGAGATGGCGGTTTAGGTAATTTAGGTGAAGTTGTAATTACTTTATTTAATTTAAATTAAAATGTATTATCAACTTCTAAATTCATAACTCGCGCATACGAGGTCAAATCGAGACGAATTTTTTTCGATCGTGATGACGAGAGCTTCGCAATGAAACTGGTTTGGACGGATGTGGAGACAATGGGACTTTGGGCAAAAATCGGACGTTATTCGGTTTTAGTTCCAAATCGCAATGCCTCGGCGACAACTAGAAAAATAAAAGGTGAATGTTTTTTACGATCACGATTGACTAGAACATTTTTATGCTAGTCAAATTTGAAATTAAAAAGTGATATAAATTTATTGATCGTTGTTTGATAAATTTAATCATCATCTAAATTGGCATTTGAATCAACTGATAAAAATTAGAATTGACAATTAAATTTAAAATTGGAATTTAATTGCTAGTAAAATACCCGATATTAATAACTACAAAATTGTTGTGAATTATTTTGACTGTTTGGATGATGGATTGTGATGGATGCCAATTAATTGATATTTGGATGATTGGATGTTTATTTATTTTTATATATATCCTGTTATCACCCGGTAAATTATTTATAGTATATAAAACTGTAAATTGAATTATTTTGAATAAATTAAGAAATAGATTGAAATGATATATACCTATGACACTGTGATTTGATTGAAACGATATATATCCATCCTTGAAATTAAAATGAAATAACTGATCACTTGGCCATAGGATAGAAAATTATATACGGACATCAGATTGGTTAAATTAAATGATTCTAAATTTTTTGATTTGAAATTTATTTAAATGATTTTGTTTTAAAAAATTAAAAATCAAATTTATGGAAATCAAATTATTTTCGAACTTGAGCTCGAAATGTTGGAATTTAAATTTGGTAATTGGAATTGTTTAAATAATCGAAGTTGAGATTTTGAAGTTATGATTGAAATATAATTTGAATTTTCAAAATTGAATTGTTTAAAAAGATTTAAACTTTTACATAAACTTTGAAGTTATTAAAGTAAAGGAAAATTTAATTGGATATTCCAAACTTGAGCTCGGATTTGAATTATTTTGAAGATTTGAATCTAAATTCGAACATTGAAGTTTAATTTGAATTAAATGATTTAAGTCGATCTATTGAAATAGAATTCGAAATCGAAAACTTAAATGGTTCAAAAATTGAGAACTGAATTGGAACTAAATCCAAATTGGAAGTGAGATGAATAAAATAATTTGAAATTAGAAGTAATTAATTTAAAATCGAAATTGAATTAATGTAGAAATCGAAGTTGATATCGATTTGAATCGAAATTGGAATTGAAGTTAAGTCTGATTGAAATCGAAATTGAATCGATTTAAATTGAATTGGACTGAGATTGAAATGATTTGAATGGGAAGATTTGGAATTGAACTAGTTTGAATTTGAAACTATTTTCAAATAAATTATTTTAATATAAATTAGTTAAAATCTATCTTTTTAAATATTCAAATTATTTTGATTTTCCAAACTATTTTACTATATAAACCATTTTAATAATTAAACTATTTTATATCAAACCATTTTAACCATTTAAACTATTTTTAACTGTTTTAATTATTTAAACAATTTAAAAAAAATTTAAATTTCAAACTATTTTTTTTTAATTCAAATTGATCAAAGGCTGGAAGGTTTATATTTAAATTATGGATTTAAATACGAATTGGGTTAAATTAAAGTTATAACCTAAATTAAAATTCGAAGTAATGTTGAATTGGAACTGAAATCGAGATATTAAGACGAACATGATTTTGAATTTAAATAGTATATTTTAAGTAAATATGATGATTTCGAAATGAATTTGATTTTTAAGCGAATATGATATTTTGATATCAAATACGAATTGTTTTCGAAATGTAAAAGTACCAACCGGTGTGTAAAACGACATTTGATTGTTAAAGAGACCGGGGCCTCTTATTGGCATACCCTCTGTCAATATTGGAACCCCTTTAACAATTGTGTATACGGAGGAGACTCCAGAACGAAGTGGTTGGATTTGGCGTCGTTTGCTGGATTTGAAGAAAGAGAATTATGATGGATTGGCCTGACACTTGTGTCAATTTGAAATGACTAAAACAGGAGCCGTACCGGTCAATGAGGCTAGCTACCTCTAGTAGACACACTTCTTCGTATTACCATTATTTACATTGTTATTGATTGGTGCGCACCGTCGGAATTTGGGAGTGTTGGACGTGGTGGGCCATTAGGGTTTACCACCACCCGGGAAGGGTAAACTGGTAGTATCCTACCTTGGGCATCGCCTGACGTGCCTTGTCATACTTTTATCCTTATACAAGACCCTACGATTTTGGTTTAGTGTTGTCGTATCACGGCGCATCCCTATCCACCGACGGTTTACTGGTGTTTTATATGCAAACTGTACGACAATGCTTAAAAACGCGCTAAGGGGGATCAATGTAAAGCCTTCACGCTATTTTGATATTTATTTTACTGATTAGACATTATATATAGCGTATTCTACTACATATAAATATTTTGACGGATCCTTAAGAGATGGAGAAACCCGTAACATCTCTTGAGTTATTGCACGCACATTATACACTGGATATGAGATTTAAAACCCGTAAACATCACTGACGCCACGACACTCATGTTATATGCGATATCGATTTGACTCACATAAGAATATTTTAGTCCTGACTCGAGTGTTTTGTCTTTTCATTACGCTCGGGTCTGCCCTGAGTTTTCAGCTTATTGAAGATTTATTCTGGAGGACGAAGACGAAGATTTGGTATACTATTACTATTTTTATTCCCAACATCATGTTGTTTTGCTGCATTATATTTTGTTTCTGTTGTATATATATATATAACTCTAACAAATGTTGTATAAATTATAATCAAATATATAGTAAACAGCTTCATGAACTGTTTATTTAATTATTATATTTTATCGTTCCGTTGCGAGATTCTGTGTTTGTTTTGTTCTTCTTTTCTTATTTTTTTAATTAACCCTAATGATTATCTATGTTCCAGATTGTTTAAGTTGGACATGTGCAGATTATTGTTGATTTTAAACCTTTTGAAATGTGGGTCGTCACAAAACCGCTAAGGCACGTTCCCCAATTGTATAAGATTCCATGGAAGTGCTCTCGGTACTTCAAGAATGGTCCTTTTGGAAAAAGATCATAAAACTCCTCCCGAAGCATCATACATCCCTAGCTGATGTACATAGGAAATACATAGTTGGCTACAACATGAAGCCGAGATCACCACTGACGCATGCATAACTATAGGTATCTTTAGGGTAGAGTCGCCTGCACCCTTGGGTTAGCTGAACCCTTGGTCTATGCATCCTATCCCTGGTTTCGGTCATATCCATTGGTGAGGCAACATCTGGCATTCGTTGGGTTATCATTTTTCCTAGAAGAGGAAAATGAGTTTATACGTACAATATAGCATCGCCGAAGATAACCATATCGTATTCCCGTGTTTCTTCTAGATATTCCAGAGATATATTTGGTCAATTTCAACAATAATGAGAATGATCGCGTAAGGAAAACTAAGTCCAGTATACTTTACATAAGTAAGTAATAGCAAAGCATGATTGACACACAAAATCACGATCAAGTCCTATAAATGACTTCTAATACCCATTTCAATTAACCTTCCTTTATTAATTAAAACTTTCCATTTTCTACTTGTATAAATATATTAACAAGCATATTACAATTCCCTATTCATTTGTACCCTTTTCAATACTACAAAAAATATTCATATACTTATCTCAGCGGTATAAGTATATTCACAAATGATTAACAGGATTTACTTAATTTAAAATAAAATCAAAGAGGTTAAAACAAAGGTTTCTCACACATTGTTATTATAAACCTCTTCATTCTTCTATACTTTAAAACTTATACTTCTCTATCTTTTCCCAAATGATTCCATACTTGTTATTATCTTTAAAATTCCATTATTAAAGATCTAAGTATCTCCCAAAATCATTTTATAATATTTTACCACTTTAAAATATTATTCAAGGGTATAAAAACAAATGTTACTAAAACATTATTTACAGCAAGCCCAAAACACTTCACTAAATCATTACGTTTAAAACTCTCTTTAAAGATTAAATTACAATTACAAGGGTTTAAGATAATTGTTACTCAAACAATATCACAACAAACCCAAAACCATTTCTCTTATTACTTTAAAGTATTCCTAATTAAAGTCATAATTACAATCCCAATTATAATTACTTATCTCTACCTTAATTTACCAAATTAATGTACTCTTACTTAACTTTACAAAACCACTTATTTTAAAAAAATGTGTTAAAATCAAAACTTTCCTTTATTACTTTATAAAAGGCTTAATTTAATTTTTCCACATATGTATTTACTAAAATCTCTTTAAGATGATATTTATGTTACATAAGCTCCAAATTACTTTAATAAAATAATTACTAACTTTCTAAAACTATATATACTTAAAATGTTCTTTGAAGTACTTCAAAATACTTATACTATGGTTTAAAACATTTATTCTAAATATTACTTAAAAATACTTATTTTATAATTTATTTTAAAACCATAAAAAACTTGTTTTGATAATTTAAAACTCTTTACTTTTAAAATTAAGAAATAATTCTAAAAACACATTTTAACTTTAATTCCCTCCTTTTGAAATATGTTAATACCATTTATAAACTCCTTTTAAAAAAATTGGAAAAATATCTAAAGTTAAAGCCCTTTATACTTTGCTAAAAACTGAGATTTTCATTAAACGTTGTTTCACAATTTCGATAACTTTCCAAACCAATTCCTTTAGGTCAAACACACCCAAAACATGTGAAGAGAAAAACCTAATATATATTTTTACAATATATTTACATTTAAACCAATTTAACAAATGTCAAATACAAGTGTAACAACCCGCATATTTTACGATTAAATATTTAAATGTTTTATTTAAATATAACGTCGTCAGTTGGATTAAATTCCAAAATGTGACTTTTTGTAAATAGTCGAATCCGGACTCGAGACTACTTCCATTGAGTTTAAAACGACGTTTACAACTTGTTTGGGTATAAACATTGCTATGTTTGGAGTTGATTAGGATTTTGGTATTTTCATTTGGGCTTTGGGTTGTGTTCTAGTCCATTAACCCAATAAAAGTACCCAAACCTTCTACCAAATACCTCCCACTCCACTCCTCTTCATTCATTCCATTTCTAGTTTCCTAATACACTCAAGCCCTAGGAAAAATGGTGGGAAGAGGAAACTAAATTCCTAAGCCCTAGTTCTCTTAGGAAATTCAAATTCAAGTTCTAAAATCAAGGAGAAGCTTAGGTAAGCATGCTCTTCATCTTCTCCATCTCAATCCCTCTTCAATTCTTGATTTTTCCTATAACCTAACTTAGGAAAAACTTTGCATTTGATAACAGATTGAAGATTCTAGAGGTGTAGTGAAGAGGAATTGGTCTAAGCTTGTTTTAGAGCATTTCATTTCTTGTTTTTGAATTTAAAGGTGAGTTCTTGAACTCACATCTATGTCCGTAGCTTTCATTGTTGTTAGGTACGAATTCCTAACATCTATTTCATGTTCAATTGCTTTTGATTTGAATTGGTTTGGCGAATTTTCCAATTTTGGTTTTTTGAAGTCAAAATCTTTAAAGATCCTATCTTGAATGTTTGGACATGTTGTTTGGGGTGTATCGAAGAGCCTATAGGGCTGGGCTGCCATTTGGCATAAATCCCTAGCCTCCATCGCTCGTCCGATCGGATCCAAATTGATTTTTCCATCATTGGCCTTGGCAATTTCTGCCCAGCTCAGGCAACCGGACGTCTGGATTGAAGTTTCCAGACGTCTGGTAGGGGATTATGAGATAAAAACAATAATAATAATAAAAATGAAAATAAATTTCCAGAGCCCATTACCGGACGACTGGTTAAACCCAACCAGAGTCTGGGAGGCTTCAAGAAATAAAAAGAGAAAGGAGAAAAAAATTATAACTTTCCAAAACCCAGGGTCAGACGTCTGGTTAAACCTACTAGACGTCTGGTTCGGTTATTTTTTTGCCTATTTGCCTATTTTTGCCTAGATTTCCAATTTTTATCGATCTTTGATGATCCGAATAGTTATTGTCAATCAATACCGACTTTGATGATTTATTTTCTGGATTTTTGGTGTTTCCATTTGATGGATTTGATATCGATTTTCATGGTTTTGATTCACGTCGTCGAATGTGGATTTTTGGTGATAGATTATTTTTACAATCATTTCTATGATTTGTCACTTTAAAATACAAAGGTTTTTATACTAGTAGTAAATACTAAAACGCTTTCTCAGAAATGATTTCAACACTACTTTTAATACAAAACTCTTTTTAAAACCGATTTTCAATCTTTTAGTATATACAAACATTTACCTCATTCATACGAGAAATCCAATTAAACGACTTAGCAAAACAAGTGGTATGAAACGCTTGCGTTTACTTCGTCGGTTAATTCTTGGACTTGTTCGATTGAAATCTCGTGACAATTTTCGAGTGGAAATCTACAATCTGTTCGTAAATATTTAAGTTAAGCTAGTAGTTATGGGACATGAAGCTAAACTCATTTATTTACTAGCTTAGTGTAATTTACACTTATTTTCGAGTGGAAGTCTACATTTTGTTCGTAAATATTTAAGTTAAGCCAGTGGTTATGGGACATGAAGCCTAACTCATTTATTTACTAGCTTAGTGTAATTTACACTTATTGATCTATGATGATCATTTTATGGTTTAGACTAGCGATATGCGATGTCTCTTTGTCCGTGTGAGGGACTATACCCCGTTCAGTAGAGCCTCGTCTCATTTTTATGAGCTAGCGACCCATGGTCTTTGAACCGTTTTATGGAGTTCGGTTCATCGGGCGTACCTTTGTACTACGTCGTTGTTCCGGCTTATTTGAGTTTTAGGTTCCTCGCGCGTACCATTGAACTACGTTGTTGCACCGGCTCTATGGGTTAGCGACCCATGGGATAGCGTCCCGTTTATGATGCACGTGTTGGTGAGTTTCATGCTCCCGTTTATGATATGCCTCCACCTTTTATGTTTTTTGGATTTCTAATTGATGATTTTTGGAATTTGTGTTTCACCAATTTTTGCGATTTGCATTGAAATGTCTTGTCAATATTTGAGGTTTGGTGAATAAGCTAAAGAATATGATATTATTTTTGGGTATTTGAAAACTTGAGATATTGTATGATTTTCTTTGTTATCAAATATGTACTTGTCACAACATGGTATTATTGTTATGATATATTTTTGTCATTTCTCTTATCCTATCTCATTTTATATGATAATTATAGCTAGATTGATTCGTTTATTATTTTTCTTTTTAAATAATACTCGGGTCAGACCGAGGTGTTTCAGGTGCTTCCACTTGACCTCTTAGTAGGGACTATCTTCTGACTTTGGCTAACTACTTTAGCTTAGTAGTTTTTATCTTTCTTGTATACGAGATAGAGACTCTTTGATGTATACTTATTCTTTTGTGTAGTACATGTACCTATTCTTTTGGCTTGTAGTGGATCTTGTATGACCACTACTATGATGTTCATTTCTATGTGTTATATTCATATCTGTGACTGATTTTGTGTTGTGCTTATTTTATATTGATCCCGAAGGCCACTTAGCCACTGCGTAGTAGATTTGAGTTTGGATTGGATATGTCGGATTTCCTCTTGAAATGAAATGCATGACATACTATCTGACAAATCGGTTCTTGCTCAAATCAATTATATAGTTGGCCGCTCCTCAATAGCCTTATCCTTCGTGCTAGTCGACGGAATTACCCCGTAGTGTTCTTGGCTAGTGTGAGTGTAGAGGTGGGGCGTCACAGCTTGGTATCAGAGCCAAACTTCAGAACAATATAAGATTTTATGACAAGGATCATTGTCCTAAGCCTCTTTTAGGAATCATGCCTTAGGATTTAATTCGAGTCTTAGGACCCGTTCTATCCTATTTGCTTTTATGATGCCTTGTTTATCAATCTAGTTTATTTGAATTCATTCTGAGAATAACCTTTTTCCTCTTCTTTCTTTCTTTCTTAAAGAAGATAAAAGGTTAGACCTGGTTGTCCTAGCGCCGGTCAATCCAGTGCTACTCCTCAGGGTGGCGTATTCATGTCTGCCCAACAACTTTTGGATCTTATAAAGAATGCCCAAGCTGCCGGACCCATTCCTGAGCCTATTCATCCTAAATCTGGGTTTGCACGCTTGTGCAGTGATTACACCAATTTAGGTGGAAAGCCATTCAAGGGGTCCGAAAGCGTTATAGAAGTCCAAGCTTGGCTTAGAACATGCGACCGCATCTTTTCTCGGATGAATCTTGTGGATCTACATCGAGTCCAAGTGGCTTCTATCATGCTCCAGGAGAGAGCATTAGATTGGTATGACCTTTTGATTTCGGAAATTGTAGAAGCAGATCTTACTTTTGAGAAATTCTGGGAAAGGTTCTAGTTAAAATTTGTGCCTGTAACGACCCGTAAATTTCAACTGTTTTAATAACGTAATTAGTTGAAATTTTGTAAAATTTCAAACGATAAAATTTTGAAATATAAATTTAATATTTGGAATGCGTCTAGTTAAACATAGCAGCTGGTAAATTTTCGTCCGAAAATACGAAAGTTTATTTCGCGCGTAAATTTACTTCAATTTAATCAGTTAAAAAGCGTTGAAAATAAAACGTTTTCAAAACCAAAATATTTTTACATAGAAAAATTCTAAACCATCTTTTGAGCAAGATGTCAGTTTGTCGTTTTTCCAAATTCGGACATCTTTGGCTCCATCGATCTTATTTTTCAGCGTTTTTCTTGCATTTTCCGCTATTAGAAAATTCGAATTTTTATAATTCAATCGTACCACTGATATCTGTATATCGTTTTGATCGTCTTGTCGTGCTGATCTCAGCAGCATATTTTTTTTTGTGTTTTGAAGTCCCGAAGACAGCGAAATCTACGGAACGATGTTTGTATCGGTTCCGTAAATTTGACTTTGGATACCCCGTGGCCATTCGTTTGTCCAACAGGTAATGATAATAACCATTGACTATTTATATTCCAGATTTCAATAGTCATAAACATTGGTTTTAATCGGTTTCACAATTCTTTAGCTATTGTTCATTTTGAACGAAAAAAAAGAAAAATGGAGACTTGAAGTTTTTCACTTTGCAAACTCTTTCGCATGCCTGGTCCTCATTTTTTTTCATCTCCATCTTCCAGGTCTCACTTTCCCCGTTCTCTCTCTGCTGATCCATCCTCCAGAGAACCCACACACACCACATAAAATGCCAACACACCGAGACCCTCTTCCACACCAGATCCACCGTCGATTTCACTGTCAACTGTGCTCCGTCGATCACTGCTTTTTGCCCGTTCCACTATCCCAGTAATGGCCGAAACCCATCTTCCCAAGCCAATCCACATGAGCATCTCCCTGCCTTTGCCACGCAACCAACCCGCGTCCATGTTGGCCAGCGGACCCCACATGCCGCGAGCAACCTCCCTGCCGAACGCCTAAACAAACACCAGCCTCTCTCCTCCAGATCCGACTCCACACACGACAACCTCAGCCGCGACCAGCTCTGCCACTTCCGCCTACCTTCCCGCATGGCCAACCTGCGTCCAAGACTCAGTCACCTCTTCTACCCTCCCTCCTTTCCCACGGCATGCATCGTTCCTCCGCCCATAGCCTTGTACCACCGGGAAGCCTTGCCTGTCCCGACCTTCTGTCCTCCATCATGTCACAGCTTGGCATCGTCTTGTTTATGCATAAGGTATATTATAAGTGCTGTTATACAAGTTTAATTTACATATATATATATATATATATATATATATATATATGCATAAAGGCATTTTGCATGAGTTCGAATAGTTATAGGTCATTGTTATATGTATAGTTGTTAATCTGCCTAAGTATATTTTTCCAGTGAGTTTTGTAGATAGTTAGAAAATGTATATGTGCAGACAAAAAAAAAATTATATTATATGAAGTATATTTGATGAATCACGTACTGCTGTATAGTGGCTTATGTATTATATATATGTTAGCTATCCTAAAAAAAAAGTTATGTAAGTACAGGTTTATGGGCATTAAGGGTAAATATAAATATAGTTTACATAATATATATGCCGTCTCTAATTCATTTGAAATTACAATTGTACGTATATACTTTGATGTCAGCTATGTATATTAGTTAAGCCATATATAAACTTAGTGTATGATATTAAATATGACAGTCGTATTCATCCTATTTTCTTATATTTTGTTTTCAAACATTATACTGTTATGTATAATACGTATAATTGGGTTTAGGACATACATATATTAAGCTGTTTGTTATGTAAATAATGTTATAGACTTTAAATCATGGTTGTTTTAGATTTTGGAATATGTATATAGAATTAGGAAATTGGTTCGCATATATGTATGTAGGTTCGCATATATAATAAGGAAACCGGTTATGTTTAAAAAGATATGAGCCATAGTTTTTATAAGTCTACACGTTATATTAATTTATATATGCTTGGTTGCATACATTAAGTCGGCAGTGTAAGGTGTGTTAGTGTAAGGTGTGTTGGTATATACAAGTTGTACAAGTTGTTCATATACTTTAGTTTATAGCCTGCGTATGTTTATTATATTTGAGGTTGATGTGTAAATATATATATAAAGTCATATAGTTATATATACACTAGTATACGTTAGTTTATTTAGGTGTTTAAATTTAAACAATAGTTTCATAGCATATATATATATATATACATTTTAATTTTTGCGTAAGATTAAAATGTTGATTTATAAATAATGATAATAATATATACATATATATTTCATCTATATCAAATAGATTCTGATTTGTTTTCATCGGTTTCTATTTATCCGCTCTATCTGCTTGTCCGTCCAATTTCGTGCCCATCTCGCTTTGATTTGGTGGTCGTACTTGCATTTCGTAACTCAGTCTCATCGTCCAATCTATCTAGCCTCGAAAGGTGAGCACTCACTCACGATTAACGTTCTTTTATTTATTTAAATTTGATTTCAATTGAAACGACAATTGAAATATGCTGTAGTTAGTTATTCACACTGTTTTATATGCTATTACCTGTATCAGTTCACCTATGACATCTGACACCATTATCTGTTATATATATAAAATGATAATCCAGTTTGGTTGTTAATTGATTGATTGTTGATGTTTATATTGGACGTTAAACTGTTAATGGTAAAATGATAAACAGTATGAAATTGAACTTGATATAGGATAATTAAATGTTAAATTTGATTAATTGACATTTGTATAATATGACCCCTTTAACTGTTGAATTTATTGACACGTAGGATTTGTTTAATTACATTTTGAACCACTGAATGTATGTTGTTAAATTGATGATGTATGAAATTGTAAATTGAATGACAAGTGAAAACCGCAATGTAATAATCTTTAATCCACATGAAATGATAGTGTAGATTCTAGAAATAATTATATTACTTTGCACAAACAACAATGTGAATTAATATGGTTATTTCGGGATTTTTGAATTGATTATTGGATTGTTATTGTTTATTGTTATTGCTTGTTTATTTACTTTGACACCATCCCAGTTTTCACACTGCAAGTTCCCTTTACTATGCTTTGATTTTGGAATTGAATTGGAATCGGGTTGAAATGATAAATACCCAAAATTGAACTTTGACCTAGGATAGAGAATTAAATAAAAACCCGATTGGTCAATAATTTGATTTAAAAATAAACGAAGATTTTATTTGAATATATAATATGGTTTTGAAATGAAGTTGAAATTTGAATTTTAATGAAAAGAAAATTGCTAATATTTAATAATATGAAACAAAATATTAACAATGTAATTGATGAAAGAATGTTGTTTAATTTGAGAAATGATTGAATTTAAGTTTGAAATGATTTAATAATTAAGTTTGAAATTATAATTAAGTTTGAAATTATTCAACTTTGAAATGATTTAATAATTAAGTTTGAAATTATAATTAAGTTTGAAATTATTAAACTTTGAAATTATTAAGTTTTGAATTATTTAATAATTAAATAAGATTGAATTATTTAATGATTAAATTGAATTGAAATTCTTTAATAAGAAAAATTGAACTTTTGAATAAGTGAATTTTACTTCGTAAATAATTGAAATTGAGTTTTCTTTATTAAGTAAGTTTTGGAAAATTATTTAAGTAAGTAAATAAGTGAAATGGAATTTCTTTAACAAGAAATGAAAATGTGATATTTTTCGAATTAATGTAAGACTTGTAATTGAAAGAATTGATTTGACGAATTTAGTTTAATTCAAAATTGTAAGTTTTGATTTAATGAAGTTGAACTTAAGAATTGATTCAATGAATTGGAAATTTAATAGAAATTGTTTTGAATGATAAAGTAACTTAACGAATATTGAATGAAATCGATAAATGAGTTTAAATTGATTTGAATGTTAAATAAAATTTATTTAAATGATTTCGGAATGAAACTTATATTCGAACTTGAATCAATATTTGAATTGTGTTAAATAAAGATTGAAATTGAATTATAAGATTTTGAAATGGTAAATTGAAATTTTGAAACGTAAATTTTGGAAATTGGTTTTTGAAAGACAAATGAAATGTTGGTTTACGAATTGAAATTGAAATTGAAATTGATTTGGTTTTTTGAAATATATAAATGACCAATCGGTGTAATAATCACGAAAGTTATTAAAGAGACCGGGATCGGTAATGGATATACTCTCTATCTGAACCGAAACCACTTTAATAACTATACGCGGAGTGATGATCCAGAATGAAGTGGTTGGAATGATGTACGTGATGACTGAAGAAAGAGAATGATGATGGATAGCCTTGACACTTGTGTCAAATTGGAAATGACTAAAACAGGAGCTGTGCCGGGCCAATGGAGGATTAGCTACCTCAAGTGGACACACTTCTTCGAACTACTTATACTTGTTGTCGATTGGTGCACCCTTGATTTTGGGAGTGTTGTTTCACGGTGTTGCGGGCGCTGCGGCGTTGCGTTCTCACCAGTCCGGATCAGGCGAACGGTAGTATCACTACCTTGGGTATTGCCTCATGTGCCTTGTCATACTTGTATTCCATTTATGCGCGACCACTACGATTTTGATTTGTACCTTTAGTATATGGATTGCCCTCTGGTGACTTCCGGTTTTGGGAAAACTACGGTCTTGTATATGCTTTTGGGAATAATAATGTGTTAAGGGTGGAATGGGCCATGACTTAACGCTATTTTGATATCTTTTTATATTACTGATAGACATTATCTACTTATCGTACACTACTACATAGTAGATAGTTTAACGGATCCTTAAAGGATGGTTATTCCAAACATCCTTTGAGTTACTTGTATTTCAATTGCTATTTCACTTGAGTTGGATTTATTAATATAAGAATGTTAATCCTGACTCGAGTGTCTTGTGTTTTTGCTTTACGCTCGGGTCAGACTGAGTGTACCAGTATTCGTGACTCACCTTTGAAATTGGAGCTTTGCTTGAAGATCCAGCCATCTATTCTGCTTCCAGTATTCGATGATTCCAGTGATGTATTCTGATTTGTATCTGATATATTGTATTACTCTTCCATTGTATCTGGTTTAACTCTGATGTATTTTATATATTCAAATAGTAGCTTCATGAACTACTATCTCTTTTATTTCCGCTGCAAATTTATTACTCTGTGTCTGTGATCTGTGATTATTTTATTTACTGTATATGTTCAGTTTTGCCAAATTTAAATTAACAACGCGGTATTTTGAGCAATTCAACTCCGGCATAAGTGTCTACCTATACACTTATAATGGATGCGAATGGTCCAAAATTTCGGGTCGTTACAGTGCCCCAAGCAGAAAAAGTAACTTTAGCCCGACGCTTTATTGACCTTGTTCTAGGTGAACCTTTTGTGATGGATTATGTCGCATCATTTGAATCCCTAT
The DNA here is from genome assembly GCA_030737815.1 of Allium fistulosum. NCBI lineage: Eukaryota > Viridiplantae > Streptophyta > Magnoliopsida > Asparagales > Amaryllidaceae > Allium > Allium fistulosum. The sequence continues at coordinate 782,423,096 of CM060906.1, forward strand.
CTAAATATGGGGTCGAGTATATTAATACCCCATTGAAGAAAATTCAGAGGTTTATCTATGGGTTGAATAAGAATCTAAAAAAGGCTTTACTTCTGAAACTAGAAGTTCCTTTTGATCAGCTTGTAGATATCGCTCTTCGACTTGAAGAGGCCGATAAAGAAAGTGATGTTGAAGTTGTGGGTGCCAAGAAGAACTTCAACAACAACAAGAAGAGGCATCTCGACAGTAAGTTCAAAGGCCCTAATCCCAACAAGAAAGGGAAGCAAGCAACTTCGGTAGCGAAGACTCATACCTATAGTCGTGGAGAATGCTACAATTGTGGTTCTAAGGACCATTATGCAAATAGGTGTCTGAAACCCCTTTATTGTCGCTATTGCAAAAGTTCGGGTCATCTTATATCTTCATGTCCCAAACTTCAAAGTAAGAAAGAGGGAAAGCTGAATGTTGTGCAAGCCCCTAGTAACACTTCTCTTGGTCAAGGTATTTCTCATTCTGTCCTTGATGGCATTATTATGTTTCGTGTTCGTCCTATTCGAGTTCTTTTTGATACGGGTGCAGTTCACTCTTTTATATCAAAAGAACTTGTTGATACGTTTTCTTTAAATGTTATGGGCTTGATGACTTCATTAAGAATTGCAAATCCGGTTGGTGGATCCACAACACTTAGTTTATTTTGTAAGGATGTTGAAATTATTCTATGTGATTATGATTTCCGTGCCAATTTTCATGTTATGCGTTACTTAGGTTTCGAAATGATTTTGGGAATGGATTGGTTTAACCGTTATAAAGCCCACATTCTATGTCCGGAGAGGACTATCCATCTTCGACATCCCCAATCTATTAAGCAGATTTCTATTGTTCTTAAAGATTCAGATTCCAATTCGGTGGAATCCTTATATTCTCTAAATCCACATGATGACGGTAATGATGATGAGGAAAATGACATTCCCTCATTCACGTTGTTCGTTAATTTCTCGATATATTTGAGCCCGTTTTAGGATTACCCCCTAAGTGAGCAATTGAGTTCAAAATTAATCTAATCCCTAGAACTCTACCTATCACTCATCCTCCTTATCGTATGTCCAATAAGGAAAATGAAGAGATGCATAAACAATTATACGAATTGGAAGCAAAACAGTTTATTCATTCTAGTTCCTCTCCTTGGGGAGCTTCAGCTATCTTTGTGAAGAAAGCTGATGGTACACTTAGGCTTTGCGTTGACTACCGCAAGCTTAATGATCTCACCATCAAGAATAAATATCCCTTACCTCAGATTGATGATCTATTTGATCAACTTTGCGGTGCTAGAGTCTTTTCACAGTTAGACTTAGGAACCGGATTTCATCAGCTTCGAGTTGTCGAGGATATATTCTTTGACATCGTTCTGTACTCGTTATGGATCTTATGAATGGCTTGTTATGCCATTTGGTTTAACGAATGCTCAAGCTTATTTCGTTGACCTTATGAATCAAATTTTCAAAGATTTCCTCGATCGATTTGTTCTCATCTTTATAGATGATATTTTTGTTTATTCTAAAACTGAGGAAGAGCATGAAAAACATCTTCGAATTGTGTTGGAAACCCTTAGCAGCAATCAATTGAAAGAAAAATTTTCTAAGTGCCACTTTTGGCAATCCCATGTGAAATTTTTAAGACATATTATTTCTGAATCTGGAATTTTCGTGGATCCTTCAAAGATTGAGGCGATTCAAAATTGGAAGAGACCGGAGAGTGTGACAGAAATTCGTAGATTTCTTGGATTGGCGGACTATTACCGTCGGTTCATAAAAGACTTTTCTAAAATTTCCGTACCTCTTACTAGTTTGACAAAGAAGGGAGTTAAGTACATTTGGTCAGACAAATATGAAGCTGCTTTTCAGAAATTAAAACAACTCCTTTTCGATGCTCCTATTCTTGTGATTCCTGAAGGGAACCAAGACTTGATTGTTTATACTGATGCTAGTCGTGTTGGTTTGGGAGCCGTTCTCATGCAAAGGGAATGTGTTATCGCTTATGCTTCTAGGCAATTAAAGCCTGCCGAGACTAGATATGCCACTCATGATTTAGAGCTCGTGGCCATTGTTTTCGCCCTTAGAATTTGGCGTCATTATCTTTTTGGAGAGAAATTTGTTCTCTACACGGATCATAAATCCTTGAAGTATTTGTTCTCTCAAAAGGAACTTAATTTGCGTCAACAACGTTGGCTCTAATTCCTTGCATCTTATGATCTTGATATTCTTTATACTCCCAGAAAAGGAAATTGTGTTGCCGATGCCCTTAGTTGTAAGCAACAAGCGGTTGTTTCAATGATGATATCCGAATGGAATGATCTCGAGACTCTGTCCACTTGTGAGATTCGAGATCGTGAATCTGATTCATGTTCATCTCTTATTTTATGTAGCCTTGAGGCTCATCCATCTCTTTTAAACTGCATCCTTGAAGCTCAAAAGCAAGATCCCGAATTGGCTCTTCTTAGCCAAAGTTGTAGGGATAAAAATAATATTGATGGTCTGAAAGACTTTGAAATCAACGATCGTGGAGGCATTCGAAAATTTGGTTGATTTATTGTGCCAAATATTAGTGATCTTTTTAAAGAAATTTTAGAAGATTCTCATCATTCTAAATTTATGATTCATCCCAAAGTAGTTAAATGTATGCGGACATGAAATGACTTTATTATTGGGATGGAATGAAATATGATATTTGCTAACTTTATTAAGTGTTGCATGACTTCCCAACTCGTTAAGGCCGAGCGTCAAAGGCCTGGTGGGTTATTGCAACCTTTAGACATTCCCGTTTGGAAATGGGATCAAATTTCCTTGGACTTTATTGACGGTCTTCCCCATTCTCGTTCGGGTCATGATAGTTTATGGGTGATTGAAGATAGACTTACCAAATCCGCCCATTTTCTTCCCATTTGGTCCAACCGGACCGTACCACTTTTGGCTAAACTCTATGTTAAAGAAATTGTTAAATTGCATGGAATTCCTACTTCTATTGTTAGCGATCGTGATCCATTATTTAATAGTGGATTTTGGAAGTGTCTTCAAAAAGCTCTGGGAACGAAGCTTAATTTTAGCACCGATTATCATCCTCGGTCTGATGGACAAACGGAGCGTGTGAATCAAACTCTTCAAGATCTTCTTCGTGCCTGTGTTCTTGATTTTGGTCGAAGTTGGGAATATCATATTTCTCTTATTGAGTTTTCTTATAATAATAGCTTCCAATCTAGTATTGGTATGGCACCTTTCGAGGCACTCTACGGAAGGCCATACCGATCTCCTTCATAGCTGGTTTTAGGTCCAGAATTTATTTGTGAAGCCATAGAAAAGATTGACCTTATTCATCATAGGATGAAAGAAGCTCAAAGTAGACAAAAATTCTATGCTGATAACCGAAGAAGGAATTTAGAATTTTCTGTGGGAGATTTGGTGTTCATTTGTATTTCACCTATAAAATGTGTTGTGCGTTTCAGTCGTTCAGGAAAATTAGCACCTCGATATAATGGCCCATTTACCATCACCGAATGCATTGGTTCCGTGGCTTATCGCCTTTTATTACCGGCTCAATTTTCTGCTATTCATGATGTACTTAACGTTTCCCAACTACAGAATGCGTTAGAGATTCTGATTCTATTCTTGAGCCCTATGTTATTGAAGAAATTGGAGTTTCACCTAATTTGACTTATGAGCAACATCCTATTCGTATCATTGCTATGGAGGTCAAACGCCTTCGTAATAAAGATGTTCCACTTGTGAAAGTTTAATGGTCCTCAAATCCTAAGGATTGTTCTTGGGAATCTAGAGAATTCATCGAGCGAACACATCCGGACTTACTCTCTCGTGCTCCTTAAGGTGAACTTCTCACTTCAAATTTTTCTTTGGTATTGTTATGTCACGGAATGGTTGTTACTTTTTATTTTCCTTCTTGATTACTTCGAGGACGCAATTTCTTTAAGGAGGGGAGTCTGTAACAACCCGCATATTTTACGATTAAATATTTAAATGTTTTATTTAAATATAACGTCGTTAGTTGGATTAAATTCCAAAATGTGACTTTTTGTAAATAGTTGAATCCGGACTCGAGATGACTTCCATTGAGTTTAAAATGATGTTTACAACTTGTTTGAGTATAAACATTCCTATGTTTGGAGTTGATTAGGATTTTGGTATTTTCATTTGGGCTTTGGGTTGTGTTCTAGCCCATTAACCCAATAAAAGAACCCAAACCTTCTACCAAATACCTCCCACTCCACTCCTCTTCATTCATTCCATTTCTAATTTCCTAATACACTCAAGCCCTAGGAAAAATGGTGGGAAGAGGAAAATAAATTCCTAAGCCCTAGTTCTCTTAGGAAATTCAAATTCAAGTTCTAAAATCAAGGAGAAGCTTAGGTAAGCTTCCTCTTCATCTTCTCCATCTCAATCCCTCTTAAATTCTTGATTTTTCCTATAACCTAACTTAGGAAAAACTTTGCATTTGATAATAGATTGAAGATTCTAGAGGTGTAGTGAAGAGGAATTGGTCTAAGCTTGTTTTAGAGCTTCTCATTTCTTGTTTTTTAATTTAAAGGTAAGTTCTTGAACTCACATCTATGTCTGTAGCTTTCATTGTTGTTAGGTACGAATTCCTAACATCTATTTCATGTTCAATTGCTTTTAATTTGAATTGGTTCGGCGAATTTCCCAATTTTGGTATTTTGAAGTCAAAATCTTTAAAGATCCTATCTTGAATATTTGGACATGTTTTTTGGGGTATATCGAAGAGCCTATAGGGCTGGGTTGTCGTTTGGCATAAATCCTTAGCCTCCATCACTCGTCCGATCGCATCCAAATTGATTTGGCCATAATTAGCCTAGGAAATTTATGCCCAGATCAGGCAACCAGATGTCTGGAATGAAGTTTCCAGAAGTCTGGTAGGGGCTTCTAAGAAAAAAACAATAATAATAATAATAAAAACGAAAATAAATTTCCAAATCCCAGGACCAGACGACTGGTTAAACCCAACCAGATGTCTGGGAGGCTTCAAGAAATAAAGAGAAAAAGGAGAAAAAAATTATAACTTTCCAAAACCCAAGGTCAGACGTCTGGTTAAACCTACCAGACGTCTGGTTCTGTTATTTTTTGCCTATTTGCCTGGATTTCCAATTTTTATCGATCTTTGATGATCCGAATAGTTATTGTAAATCAATACCGACTTTGGTGATTTATTTTCTGGATTTTTGGTGTTTCCATTTGTTGGATTTGATATCGATTTTCATGGTTTTAATTCACGTCGTCGAATGTGGATTTTTTGTGATAGATTGTTTTTACAATCATTTCTATGATTTGTCACTTTAAAATACAAAGGTTTTTGTACTAGTAGTAAATACTAAAACTCTTTCTCAGAAATGATTTCAACACTACTTTTAATACAAAACTCTTTTTAAAACCATTTTTCAATCTTTTAGTATATACAAACCTTTACCTCATTTGTTTGCACAAAAAATGGACAAACACCTCGAAGTTGTATGATTTAGTAGATCTTATGTGATTCTTAGTGATTCGAGTGATTTATGCAAATATGTAAAAACAGGGGCTAAACTGTAAAAAGACACGCAGATTTATAGTGGTTCAGCCAGAATGTGCCTACGTCCACTTTATATGTTATTTCTCTTCAGTTATTCCGATTACAAGTACAAAGCTTTGATATAAGTAAAAGAAAGTTGTTTGAAAGTTCCTTCCGTGCTTGAGCTCTCAAACTTGTCCCCATTGTTGTACCCCTGCCCCTCTATTTATAGAGTGAGGCTGGGGGCAGGGGTCTTGGATGTATACAGCTGTTGATGGGCCCGGGCTGGTACAATCTGGCCTAGTAAATCCGGTTCTGCATCGTCTTGGTCCGGTGGCAAGTATGGTTCGGTGGGAAGCTTGATTCGGTAGGAAGTATGGTTCGGTGGGAAGTATGGTTCGGTAGGAAGTATGGTTCGGTGGGAAGTATGGTTCGGTGGGAAGTATGGTTCGGTGGGAAGTATGGTTCGGTGGGAAGTATGGTTCGGTGGGAAGCTTGATTCGGTGGGAAGCTTGATTCGGTGGGAAGCTTGATTCGGTGGGAAGCTTGGTTCAGATGTGGTGAGGATGCCGAATGAAGTTTAGCTCTCCATGGTCTAGAGATCTCCTGGGTGAGAAATTTACCCAACATTTTCCCCCCAAAGTAGGACGTGCGTGCGCGCATGTCCTGCTTTGTTTGAGTTTGAGCAATCACATCCGGCTCTGGGAACGAAACAGGTGGTCCGGTGAGTCAACCTCCTCCTATAAATGGGAGGCTTAGGCCATTGCATTTCTTCACCGAACATCGCTTGTAACCGAATCACTTGCAGCCGAATTAACACGCGCCGAATCATTGTAGCCGAATCACGTGTTGCCGAATCACGTATCGCCGAATCACGTGTGCCGAATCGCTGTAGCCGAATCACGTGTTGCCGAATCACGTGTGCCGAATCACTGTAGCCGAATCACGTGTTGCCGAATCACGTGAGTTGCTTTATCACCGAATGAAAGCTTATACTACATATTACCGAATGGGCCACCGACGTTTATTTGTTTACATCCTCCGTTCTAATAGCACGCTTTTCTATGTTGCAGATAATGTCTCGCAAAGCGGAAACTCGATCGGACAAGAAGAAATCCGGGGGCGAAGGAGGTTCCTCTGCCGTGCCCCCAGCTCAGCCGAATCCAGAACGTCACGGACCAATCCCGAGATCACTAGTGGACGGGTACGGCCCTCAGGAACTTCTGAACTCCCCGCTTGATTGCTTTCCTAGCTCCCTCAAGGAGGAGCAGCTTGACGTCATTTCCCGGTCTTTTGGAATCGATAGGGCGCGCTTGCTATTGCCTGGGAGAGATGTTATGCCGTATGATCCTCCTGAAGGATACTTCGCCTACAGCAGATACCACTGCATGTGTGGTGCCATCCCTCCTCTGAACGCTTGGATAGCCAGCTTTCTTACATACCTTAAGGTGGCCCCGTTCCAGCTTCAACCCAACTCCTATGCTATACTGGTGAGCCTCTTCGTCATTTTCCGGAGGAAGTATGGTCGTGCTCCTTCCAACCGAGAGATCCGGTATCTATATAACCTGAGGGGCTATAAGAAGGGGTCCCCATACATTAGCTTGGAGTCAGCTGTGACCTTCAAGCCGGTCTTGGATCTGTATTCCAAATTCAGCATGTTCAAGAGGGAATGGTTCTTTGTTAGGGACGACTCTGTTTCAATTCGGCGCTTTACTTCGGGATGTAAGTTGAATGCTTTTACTTATAATTTCCATTACGATTGCGATGCTTTTTCTCATACTTCCTCATTTTTGCTAGCGACAGGTGGCTTTGCGGTTGTGGAGACTGACCGCCTGGTTCAGACGGCGGCTGAGATAGAAGCTATTCTTGGGAAATATAGATCATCTGCCTTCTTGATCAGAAATGCGATTCTTCTGGAGTATAACTTAATCCTTCCACAGCAGTCAGTAGTTAAGCTGAGGGAAACGGCGGAGGAGAGGGCGACTGCTCAGACCAAGGAAGGTGTTACGGTAGAGAGTAGCAAGAGGAAACCTTTCACAAAACCTCCAGCTGTCGGAGGTAAGAAACTCAAGAAGTCGGACGGTCCCTCCCCCAGCAATTGTCCACTTACCCGTGAGGAGGAAGACATAGAGGAGGAAAGAGGCGAGGGTGGAGATGGTCGGGAAGGTGATAAAGGTGGCGATGGCATCGGGGCCCTGCTTCCTGGGCAAGCGGGCGAGATTCAGGAGTGGACGGACGATGCGTTCCACCAGGCTTTCGAGGGGTTGGACGAAGATCCGGCTTTGGTAGAGAAAACCGGGAAAGCGGACAAGGCCGGGACTGGTGCAAGCGAGTCTTCCCAGACCATTCCAGCCAGGGTGGCTCCGACGACTCAAGGTGAACTCTTGACTCCTGCATGCTTCACTAATGATAGAGACTTAGGAATATTTTATGACCCACTCCCGTCCTGGAATGAAATCCAGGACCTATTGCAGTATCCTACTCCTCCCCAGGGTTTGTACAACCACAGATGTGTTTCAATTCTTTTAACTTGCCGTGTTTTCTCGAAGTATAGAACAATATATGCTTGTGACACTTTTTTCTTCATATCAGGAGCAGGTAAAACGGTCAAAGCCTCAGATTTTCGGCACAGGCTTGAACAGTACAAGCTTTCCAAAACTTCTGTCAAGCCGAAGCCTTCGACCCACCGCTCCGGGGATGTAGTCGGCTACCGTCCTCTTCTCGGGGTTATCGAAGAGGGTATTCAGCAGAGAAAGAGGAGTCGTCCTTTATCCGAACCTTCGCCTGGTCCTCAGTTCCCGGCTCAGCCTCTTCATGATATCACGGAGGAGGATAGCGAGTTTGCACCTTCTCCGCACCCGTCCGGAAACCCTTCTGTTACTCATATCGACCGTCCTGACTTGGCTCGTAATCCATTTGCGGGTCATCCTGATCTGGATCCAAGCTCTCATGATATTACCTTTGACGAAGTCACCGGTGAACACCTTCTCCCCCGCAACCCCATGGTACGAGTACTTGATGAAGCTAAGTCCTTAGATCTCGATTTACTTACTACTCGTATAATCACTATGGGAGACGAGGCCAAGGCTAATATTGATCGGGTGGCGGAGGAGACTAAGAAGCTGATGGGGCATCATGCCCGGCCGGTTAAGGCCGGAGAGGAGATTGGGAGCGCCAATATCCGACTTCGATTGGTGGTTTCGGATCAAGCCAAACAGCTTGCGGATCAGGCTATTCAGATTTCTCAGCATGAGGCTGCTACTGGACGATTAAGGAAAACCATGGAAGAGGCCAGTCGGGCCGAATTGCGGAAAATGGAAGCTACTGGCAAAGAACGGATTGACATGGCTATTGCCACGGTGGACGAGGTTCGGAAAGCGGATCTTGAGCAGGTGGAGGAATTGTCCGGGAAACTTGGGGCTGCAGAGCTTGCTCAAGCCAAGTTGAGGGAGGAGATGGAGGCAATGCGGGGATCCCTTCTAGCCGACTGCGCGAGATACCGGTCGGAGAGAGATGCTGCCGTTGGGAGGTTGTTGGCTTCCGAAGCCCGGATGAGGAAGTTTGAGGAGAATGAGGGGATGATGGACGAAATGCTTCAGGACATGTACTTCCGAACCTGGAAGCAGGGCAACCTATCCTGGATGGATGATTATCCCAGGATCATGGCTAAGATCTATCTTCGGGCTCTGGAGGAGGCTAAGGCCGATGCGGATAAAGATGGTGGCGTAGCCTTCAGCATGGATGTGGTCACTGCCCAGTTTGCCAAGGAGGAGAAGGTGGCGGTGAAGGAAGGTATGCGGTTGCTTGCCGCTGAGGAGGTAGGCGTGCAGGTAGAGGATGACGATCAGGATAGTCAGGAAGTAGGTGTTGGTAAGTCTCCCTTTTTAGTTTCTCCATCAACTTGGTTGCTTATTGCTAATGAGTCCCTCCTTTTTTTTTGACTGGACAGGGGGTCAACAGGGCAAGGATAAAAGCTCCACTGCAGCCGGCCCCTTGATTATACCTGGAAAAACTCCTTTTGTGGATTCGACAGTGTTGTATATGTTAGTCGAAAAACAATAACGTAGCCTTTAGGTTGTAATATTTTGCCACTTGTAATAAATAGTCTTATTTTTAACGTGTAATTCTTTAACTTAAGCTGATTTTGTCGTCTTTTGAATGTTTGCTGTTATTTTTGGCATATCGTATGAGAAATATAGCTATGTATATTCTTGTAATTAAATTGTGTTTGATGTCATATTCTGGTTCTAAATCATAATTTCATGACTTGCAATATTAGCGTGTGGTGTGAACAAACTATAGTCATGAATTGGTACATAAAAGAAGAAAATACCGCCTTTCATGTTTTAATCGTAGATGGCAGTCTTGAATATCTTGTATGACCGAGCATGGAATGCAGTCGAATGTCCTGCCACTGTGAGTCCCTACACCCATTGGCGAGTATCTCCTACTCTGTATCATGTACTTTAGGGATTGTTATAGAGGATAGGGAAAAGCTTTTTAAGTGAAATTGAAATACGTGAAAAGGTAAAACTTCCAATCACGGAAGGCCTTCGATGTGCTTAAGTTCGTGGCAAACGGGTTTTGTAGTCACTTTCCCTAGCTGTGGGTCTTGGAGACATTCGTCACCCATCTTACGCCTCCACGGGGAGTTAATTCTTTTTTACCACAGCCGCACTTAAGACACATCGGAGCCGAGATCGCGCACAGTAACTACCCGAACCATTATGGCCCGTAGTCGTGGGTATTATTCGATTTACTGTGGCCGGCTAGCGTGGGTGCCGATCGTCAACTGTGAACTGCCCCTGGCTGGCCACACCTTATGTTGGGGCTTATAGTCGGTTCACAGTTGCCGGCGAGCCTAACGCCGTAATGAGCTGCCTCGGCTATAGTCGGCCTTCTCGGTGGCTTATAATCGGCTTATTACAGTTGGCTTTGAGGGCCGTCGCGAGCAATGAGTTAACCCGCAGCAGAGGGATGCCGGAGCAAAAGTGTCTCATTGGCGAGGGCATAGATTCGCATAGTACCTGCTAAGTCTTGTCCAGGAGAAGTTGCGTGTGGAGTGCTTTGAATGGAAATGCTATATACTCGGGATTTTGTTCAACAGAAAAGGATAAAGTTAACAGGCAGCCAAGATACAAAGGAACAAGTTAAAAAAAGAGACAAGGTTTTTTAAAGTGGTTCGGCACGAAAATGCCTACGTCCACTGATTCTCTTTGTTAATTCACTTCATATGGGCAATACAAGTTAAGAAAAGTATCGACGGAGGTGTTGGATGTTCCATGCCCTCTGGAACACCTCTCCGTCCACTGTTGACAAAATATAGGCTCCGTTGTGGAGATCTTTATGAATTACATATGGCCCATCCCAGATTGGGTCTAGTGCTCCGGGGCGAGGGAAGATTCGCTTGAGGACAAGATCCCCTTCTCGTAAGGTACGATGCTTGACTTTGGAGTTGTATTGTGCCGCCACTTTCTGCTTGTGGGCTGCTGCTTTAAGGACTGCATCATTCCTTCTCTCCTCAACTAGATCCAAAGACATGTTGAGGAGTTCTTCATTCTCTTCTGGGTTATAGTGGATCCTACGGTGGGAAGGCACAATGGTTTCAACTGGGAGCATAGCCTCCGATCCGTATGCCAAAGAGAAAGGAGTGTGCCCTGTTGATGTTCTGAAAGATGTGCGGTAGGCCCATAGTGCCGTAGGGAGTTCATCCACCCAAGCGCCCTTTGACTTTTCGAGCTTCTTTTTGATTAGAGTTTTCAGAATTTTGTTGACTGCTTCGACTTGTCCATTTGCCTGGGGATATGCTACGGATGAGAAGCTTTTATGAATTCTATGTTCTTGGCACCAGTTGGCGAATTCCTCGCTGTCAAACTGAAGTCCATTGTCTGATATGATTTTGAGTGGGACTCCATACCTGCACAGAACATTTTTAATTAAGAAGTTAATAACTTTTGCTGAAGATACTTTATTTAGAGGTTCCGCTTCCACCCATTTGGTGAAATAATCAACTACCACTATAGCATATTTGGCCCCGCCTCGGCCCATTGGTAGCTCGCCGATTAAGTCAATTCCCCATATTGCGAAGGGCCAAGGGCTGGTCATCTGAGTAATCTCGGTTGTCGGTAGCCGAGGAATCTTAGCAAATTTTTGGCACCTGTCACACTTCTTGACGAAATCTAAGGCGTCCTTGCTTAAGGTGGGCCAGAAATATCCGTATCGGAGTATCTTTTTTGCTAACGTTTGCCCTCCGGTGTGATCTTCGCAGCTTCCTTGATGAATGTTGGATAAGATTTCCTTGGCTTCCCTTCCGGCGACACACCTTAATAATGGATTAGAGAACCCGCGCCGATAGAGGATGTCTTCTTGTATTGTATAGCGGGACGCTTTCCTCAAGACTTTCTTGACTTCATTACGCCTGTCGGGTAGTGTGCCACTTTGTAGGTAGTCTCGGATGGGAGTCATCCAAGTTGCTTCTTCGGTTGCAGTTATCAGATTTACTTGTTCAAAACTTGGGGCCATTTGCTTTGAGATGGTCACTGCCCCGAAGATGGTGATGTCTCTCACACTTGCTTGCTTTGCTAATTCGTCGGCCTCTCGGTTCTCCTCCCGAGGGATGTGTTTGACTATGTAGTGGTCCAATCGGCTGAGAAGTAACCTGGTCTTCTTTAGATATGCTATGAGTCGTTCTTCTCGAGCTTGGAATTCTCCTAGTATTTGGTTAACAATAAGTTGAGAATCGCTGTGAATACACAAAGAATTGGCCCCGATTTCTATGGCAATTTCTAGCCCAGCTATCACCGCTTCATATTCTGCATCGTTGTTGGTGGCAGCGAACTCCAACCTTATAGCATAGTGCAGTTTGTTTCCCCTGGGAGTGATTATTACTACACCTGCCCCCGAGCCTTGTTCGTTTGATGCACCATCCACAAAGAGATTCCACTTGATATCTCCTGTTATTTCCAATTGCTTCTGATCTTCGTTGGTAGTGAACTCTGCAATGAAATCAGCCATGGCCTGTCCCTTGATGGCGGTGCGAGGGTGATAGGTGATATCATACTGACTCAGTTCAATACACCATTTAAGTAATCGCCCAGAAGTGTCGGGACGATGGAGTACCTGCCTCAGTGGTTGATCGGTCAGAACTTTGATGGAATGGGATTGGAAGTAATGACGTAGTTTTCGTGAAGTGATTAGTAGACAGTATGCTAATTTCTCAAGTTTAGGGTATCTAACTTCTGCCCCAGTAAACCTTTTGCTGACGAAGTAAACCGGCCGTTGCGTGCGGTTGACTTCCCTTACCAAGGCAGCGCTTAGGGCGTGGGATGACACAGCGAGGTATAGGTATAATTCTTCTCCTTCGCTTGGAGTTGAGAGCACCGGTGGTTTCTGGAGGTGTTCGATTAAGTGAAGGAAAGCGGTCAGGCATTCGTCAGTCCATTCGAACTTTCCCTTGGCTTTCTTTAGAGCCTCAAAAAAGGGGACGCACTTGTCCATCGCCTTGGAGATGAATCGGCTTAGAGCGGCCACTTTTCCGTTCAAACTTTGCATTTCCTTCCGAGTGGAAGGTATCTTGATATCCCTTAGCGCTCGGACTTGTTCAGGGTTTGCTTCTATTCCTCTGGCATGAACGATGAATCCTAAGAACTTTCCAGATGACACTCCGAAGGAGCATTTTAGCGGATTCAACTTCATTCCATATTGTCGAAGTACTTGAAACATCTTGCCTAGGTGGCTCACGTGATCTTTGGCTTTCCTTGACTTTACTAGCATGTCATCCACATATACTTCCATAGTTTGTCCTATCAGCCCCGCAAACATCTTGTTGACGAGGCGCTGGTAGGTGGCTCCTGCATTTTTAAGTCCGAAAGGCATTACCTTATAGCAGTATAAACCTCGATCGGTGATGAAACTAGTGTGGTCTTGGTCGGGAGCATGCATAGGAATTTGGTTATATCCTGAGTATGCATCCATAAAAGATAGGAGTTCGTGCCCGGCTGTGCTGTCTACAAGTTGGTCGATTCTGGGAAGTGGGAAGCAATCCTTTGGGCAGGCGTCGTTTAGGTTGGAAAAGTCAATGCAGGTTCGCCACTTCCCATTAGCCTTTTTTACCAGCACCGGGTTGGCGATCCATTCCGGGTAGATAGCTTCTCGTATGAAGTCATTGGCGAGTAGGTTTTTTACTTCTTCATCGAGGGCTGCTGATCGCTCTGCCCCCATGCTTCTCTTTCTTTGTTTTACAGGCGCCTTGGTAGGATCAATGTTTAATACGTGGCATGCTATGTCGGGGGAGATTCCAGTCATGTCAGCGTGTGACCAAGCGAATACATCCAAGTTGTGGCAGAGAAAATCGATGAGTTGTTCTTTCAATTCGGCTTTTAGTTGGGACCCAATTTTCAATAGTCTACTCGAGTCATGCTTGTCTACAGATATAAACTCCATAGCCTCTGCAGGCTCGGCGGTGGCCTCCTCCTCTTTGTCCCTAGGATCTAATTCATTGAAAGGGTCGCTGGTATATCGAAGAGGAGGGGCTTTCTTTAATTGCTACGCTTCTAGACTTTTTGTGCAGAGGGCAATCTCTACACCCTTCCCTTTATCCTTCCTGTGGTTGTTGCGAAGTTCAGTCACATAGCAGTCTCGAGCAACATCCTGATCTCCTTCCACTTCCCCTACTCCATTGTCCGTTGGGAATTTCATCTTTAGGCACCATGGGGCTAAGACAATTTGGAAGTCAGACAAGGATGGCCTTCCCAAGAAGGCGTTGTAGGCCGACTGGTTTTCTATTAGCACAAACGTTTGTTTCCATACAGCAGAGCGGGGATGGCTTCCAATCTCAACAAAAAGGTCCAGTTGCCCGAGGGGCATCTTCGCGTCTCCAGTGAAGCCGTGTAATGGTTTATCGCAGGGGGATACATCCTTCATTGATAGCTTCATTTTGTCGAATGCGTGTTTGAACAGGATGTTTACCGAGCTTCCAGTGTCTACCAGGATTCGGTAGACTTCGGCGGGACCAAGTCGGGCAGAGATGACCATGGGATCCATGTGAGGGTACTGCCTTCCTTCTAGGTCACGCTTACCGAACGTGATGTCATTACTTTCTTTCCGCTTCGGGTGGCGCTCTTCTATAACCGAATTGACATAGTCTTTATTGTCTCTAAGCGACTTTCTGTATCTTTCCATCTCTTTCCAGCTTCTGTCTGCGATGTGTGGCCCTCTTGAGATGGTATGGACCACTATCTTTTCCTGACTAGAGCTGCTAGCGTTGCGGTTTCCTCTGTCGGCCCCCGGGGAGGGTAGCCTTGGGTTTTCATTGGCAGGAGCTGGGGTCCTGTCCTGACCTTTTACATAACGTTCCTATTTCTTTCTTCTGATGTGTTCCTCAATCAGATCTCGGAGATGATGGCATTCGTTGGTATCATGCCCGTGAGATTCGTGGAAGCGACAGAATTTTCCAGACTTCTGTGCGTTATCTGATTCCTTCTTGTATGGTGGGCGTTTGTATCTAACTTCGCCTTGGGTGGCAAGGAAGATATTTTCGACGGTCTCGTTCAAAGGAGTGTAAGTGTCGAATCTTGGTCCTGGCCGATATAGGCGCTTTTCTCCCTTCTTTCCCCCAGCATTGTCTCTGGAATCAGTTCTTCGAACGTCCCTTGCCACAGCAGGGGCGTTGCCATGGGTTGTCTTATTTTGCTGTCCTGACTGCCCCTCAACGGCAGCATCCTCAAGCCTCATGTACTTCCCGGCTTCATGGAAGAAATCGGGTAAAGTAGCTGGCTTTTCTTTTGTCAACCTTCTAGCAAATTTAGTGTCCGGATGCACACCACTGCAGAGGGCCATTAGGATAAGCTTCTCATCGGCGTCTTGGACTGTGGCTGCTGCGGCGTTGAATCTGGTTAGGTATTGCTGCAGCTTTTCTCCAGGTTTCTGTTTGACGCTGGATAAGGAATAAGCGTCCTTAGGTTGCTCCACATGAATGCGGAACTGACTGATAAATTTTCCTTTCAACATTTCCCACGAGCTGATGGATCCTTGGGGTAGATGACAGAACCAGGAGGTAGCAAGATCTGCTAAGAAGAGCGGAAAGCATTTGCACAGTACTCCCTCTGTTGCTCCACTCATGAGCATATGCTGCGTGTACCTTTGTAAGTGTACAACGGGATCGGAGGTTCCTTTGTAGGGTTCCATTATTGGCATCTTCCATTCTCGGGGGGTGATAGCAATTTCGATATTGCGGGCGAAAGGGCTGGTTACCCTAGCGCCTATCCCTCGATCTCTTTGCTCCCGTTGGACACACTCTCTGAATAAGCGTGCCATACTTTCATCAGAACTTGGAGTAGATAGAAATGAGTTTGGTTCTGTTCTGTGGGATTGATTCCGTCCAGATGACCTGTAGGGATGGTATCGTCTATCATTCCTCATATTTTCCAGTGGCTGCCTTTGATCTTCTGGGAGCATGCTTGGGTCAGCTACAGTTGGCCCTTGCCTTGATCTCCCCCTGTTGGGTTCTGATCTAAGCACTTCCTCGGGTCCAACTTCGGGCTGGACTCTAGCTCGGCCCCGTTCACTGGCGTTTCTGTGGTTAGGCAGCACGACAGGCTCAGCTACAGTTGACCTTCGCCCGGTACCTTCCCTGTTGGGTTCGGTACCAAACGTTTCCTCAGGCCTAACTTCGGGCTGTGCTTGGTCTCGGCTCCTACCAGGGCTACTTCTGCCATTAGCTCCTTCGAAGAAGGGAGATCTTTGTTGTCTCTGAGATCCTCCAGACTGGGACTCGCCCCATGATTCAGTGTTGCGGTTGGATTCCTCAGCGTCCCTTAGGCGTGACATGAGATGGTCCACCAAGGCTTCCTGCTGGGACGTGAAGCGGTTAGTTACTTCAACCACAACTCTGTCCAGATCTGCTCTAGTAATTGCGGCAGGCTGTTCTGTGGCAGGAGTAGTTGGGTTAGCCTGTTCTTCATTTGTTACTGTTGCTGGAGGAGGACGATTTACTTGATTTGTGACAGCTGGATCTGGAAGACTGCTGGATGCGATGTTTTTTCCTTTGTTAACATCTTTTCTCTGTTTGGGAGGCATGTTTTCCAAGTGGCGGACAATGCTGTTAGGAAAACTTGTTAAGCGGATGAAGCTGAAGCTTCGAGCTTCTAGTTCTCAGTGAAAGCACCAAAAATGTTTGCACAAAAAATGGACAAACACCTCGAAGTTGTATGATTTAGTAGATCTTATGTGATTCTTAGTGATTCGAGTGATCTATGCAAATATGTAAAAAACAGGGGCTAAACTGTAAAAAGACACGCAGATTTATAGTGGTTCAGCCAGAATGTGCCTACGTCCACTTTATATGTTATTTCTCTTCAGTTATTCCGATTACAAGTACAAAGCTTTGATATAAGTAAAAGAAAGTTGTTTGAAAGTTCCTTCCGTGCTTGAGCTCTCAAACTTGTCCCCATTGTTGTACCCCTTCCCCTCTATTTATAGAGTGAGGCTGGGGGCAGGGGTATTGGATGTATACAGCTGTTGATGGGCCCGGGCTGGTACAATCTGGCCTAGTAAATCCGGTTCTGCATCGTCTTGGTCCGGTGGCAAGTATGGTTCGGTGGGAAGCTTGATTCGGTAGGAAGTATGGTTCGGTGGGAAGTATGGTTCAGTAGGAAGTATGGTTCGGTGGGAAGTATGGTTCGGTGGGAAGTATGGTTCGGTGGGAAGTATGGTTCGGTGGGAAGCTTGATTCGGTGGGAAGCTTGATTCGGTGGGAAGCTTGATTCGGTGGGAAGCTTGGTTCGGATGTGGTGAGGATGCCGAATGAAGTTTAGCTCTCCATGGTCTAGAGATCTCCTGGGTGAGAAATTTACCCAACATCATTCGTTTGAGAAATCCAATTAAACGACTTAGTAAAACAAGTGGTATGAAACGCTTGCGTTTACTTCGTCAGTTAATTCTTGGACTTGTTCGATAGAAATCTCGTGACAATTTTCGAGTAAATATTTAAGTTAAGCTAGTGGTTATGGGACATGAAGCTAAACTCATTTATTTACTAGCTTAGTGTAATTTACACTTATTTTCGAGTGGAAGTCTACAATTTGTTCGTAAATATTTAAGTTAAGCCAGTGGTTATGGGACATGAAGTCTAACTCATTTATTTACTAGCTTAGTTTAATTTACACTTATTAATCTATGATGATCATTTGATGGTTTTGATTAGCGATATGTGATTTCTCTTTTTCCGTGTGAGGGACTATACCCCGTTCAGTAGAGCTTTATCTCATTTTTATGGGCTAGCGACCCATGGTCTTTGAACCGTTTTTTGGAGTTCGCTCCATTGTGCGTACCTTTGTACTACGTCGTTGTTCCGGCTTATTTAAGTTTCAGGTTTCTCGGGCGTACCGTTAAACTACATCGTTGCACCGACTTTATGGGTTAGCGACCCATGAGATAGTGTCCCATTTATGATACACGTGTTGGTGAGTTTTCATGCTCCCGTTTATCATAGGCCTCCCCTTTTTATGTTTTCTGGATTTTTAATTGATGATTTCTGGAATTTGTGTTTCACCAATTTTTGCGATTTGCATTGATTTGTTTTGTCAATATTTGAGGTTTGGTGAATAAGCTAACGAATATGATATTCTTTTTGGGTATTTGAGAAAACTTGAGATATTGTATGATTTTTATTGTTATCAAATATATACTTGTCACAGCATGGCATTATTGTTATCATATATTTTTATCACATCTCTTATCATATCTCATCTTAGATGATAATTATAGCTAGACTGATCCGTTTATTATTTTTCTTCTTAAATAATACTCGGGTCAGATCGAGGTGTTTTAGGTGCTTCCAATTGACTTCTTAGCAGGGACTATCTTCTGACTTTTGGCTAACTACTTTAGCTTAGTAGTTTTTGTCTTTCTTGTATACGAGATAGAGACTCTTTGATGTATACTTATTCTTTTGTGTAGTACATGTACCTATTCTTTTGGCTTGTAGTGGATCTTGTATGACCACTACTATGATGTTCATTTCTATGTGTTATATTCATATCTGTTTCCGCCTTAGTGATATGAATATCTGTGACTGATTTTGTGTTGTGCTTATTTTATATTGATTCCGAAGGCCACTTAGCCACTGTGTAGTAGATTTGTGTTTGGATTGGATATGTCGGATTTCCTCTTGAAATGAAATGCATGACATACTATCTGACATATTAGTTCTCGCTCAAATCAATTATATAGTTGGTCTCTCTTCAACAGCCTTATTCTTCGTGCTAGTCGACGAAATTACCCCGTAGTGTCCTTGCCTAGTGTGAGTGTAGAGGTGGGGCATCACAAAAGGATATTTTTAAAGTGCGTTACAACGACCATTTTGCCTCAATCATTCACACACAAGTTCCAACTTTAGCAGACAACAATATCAAACATGTAAACAAGTAGTCTAGGCCATGATATATGTTATAGAAAACTAAAAGAGAGATTATACTACATATAATTCCGTTACTTGCTTTCAAAATCAAGGACGGGTCCAAAAGTAATAACTTGCATTGTTATTTATTTTAATTTATATTTTACACAACAAACTTTGTATGCACAACATATACAATGTAACGACCTGTAATTTTCGATAATTAAAAATAGTTAATTTAATAAGGTTTTGTGATTTAATGTTGGAGGAAAAAAAATTGTGATTTAATAATAAGAATATAATTGGAATGAAATGTAATATTATTAATTTAAGGTAATTGATAACTGCTTTAAATGTAATTCCAATTGATTTAAATGATTAAAGTGTTATAATTGGTAATAGATTGTAAATTAATTGTAATAATGTGTGTATTAATTGATAATTGGATTTTAGAGTAATTGATAATCTAAATGTTGGATTAATTACTAAAATAGTAAGTAATAAATTATAATTGAATAAAATTAGTGTTGTGTAAATAACTATAACATTTGTGTGTAAATAACAACATACAAATGTGATTAAATATAGAAATGGTGACAATTGTTATTTGTTACCAATTTATTTAATCAATCATAATTAAATGAAATTAAATGTTACGTAAAATGAGTTAAGACGATAACTGTAAAAGTTGAATGCAATAAAATGTACATAAATTTCAATTATATTCATAAGGTAATAATTGATTTGAATAAAAGATTGAAACCAATATATGTTAATTTATTGGGATTTAAATTTTTAATAAAATTGACAAAAATTCAATGTAATTGAAATATTGCAACTAATATGGTAAAAGAAGATAATTGTAGAATATTAGTGTAATAAGATATAAACAAATATTAACTATGCCATAGAGTGGTGATGACTGAAAAAAAAGAATTGAAATCAAGTTCAATTAATTTATTGGAGTTTAATTTATAATTAATGAATTTATTTCAATAAAAATTGAACACTGTAATCTGTAAATTAATTAACATTGAACTGATATGTAATTTTTTTAAATTATTGTAAATGTCCAAGTAATTTGAAATGGTAAAAAAATTGTTAGTTTATAATAGTTGAATTAAAAAGTGATTTAATCAATTTAATATTAATTTATTTAATGAAAATAGCCATTTTGGCCACTGTCTCGGATTTCGACGAAACCAGTTTCATCGGATCCGTAACGGTGAAATATTGTAAGGTTTCAAGTTTCGTAGCGATCGGACTTGTCGTTTGATCGTACGTACTCGAAATGCGTAGAAATCAATTTAATTAAATTCAATTGAAATCAATTTGTAATAAGCTGAATTTTAAGCTAACTTCTTCATACGATGGAATTAGGACTTAAAATATGTTCCATTGAGTTTAAAAATATTGAAAACATCTATTTTGACATATGGGATGACCCACTTTCGTTTCGGAGACAGAACGGGCTTTTCGTGTCGTTATCGTCAATTCAAATCTATTCGGATGTCATTCTTTCTTATCCGGCCTCGGTTATGTAAATAGTTTTTCTCTCAAACCCTAGCAGCCTTTTTTATTTCTCATTTCTGTACGTACCTGTCTATTCCATCTATCTGTCCCTTCTTCTTTCCAATGGCTGCAGATCCAAACCCAAATTCAATTTCAAAACCAAATCCAAAAATCAAACTTCTCTAAACCATATCAAATTATATACCGTTTCGAAGTTCTCGATGAGTGTAATCCACTGGTGCGATTCATTTCTCGAATCAGATCACTGTTTTTTTAGAAATCGCCGAATTAGTTTCGGCCGTCCATGTGAAGTTTTGACGATCTAACGGTGGATCGTCGTCCGATCGACGATCGAGGAGTGGCGTTGGGAAGCTGGTGTCGAGCAGGTCGTAACGTGGTCATCGCTTGTCGTAAGTTGCTCAGGGTTCGCCAGAAAATGCAGTCAAATGTAGGCGGTGGCGTTGGTGAAAGGGGGAGTCGTAGGTGGCCGCGTGGCATGGCCATGGGCGGTTTGTCGAGGGGAGGATGATGAGCTGCTCCGATCTGGTTCGAATCGCGTGAGGAAGCGCCAAAAATTCATTGAAGATGGCGGCTTCAGGGAGGGTTTCGAATGATCGCGATTAGGGTTCTGTGTTGAATAGGCTGCTGACGTGGTCGCTTATGTGAAGGTAATGCATTTTATTTTATTCTGTTTTAATTTAAATTTTTGAATGTCTAATATGTATATCTTTTTCGTATGAACTCGGATTTGGGCACGGCTTGTTCTGTTGGGATCGTATCGAAATTACGAACATTTTGAAACTAGTTTGGATGAATTCTGAGACTGTTGAATTTTGGGCCTTTATTTGGATTTCAAATCGATTTGAAATCAAAGGTGAGTGTTTTAACCCACTCACAATTACTAAATTATCTCATGTTAGTTAAATTGAATTTATGATGTGATTTGGAATTGATTGGTTGATGTTTGGTATATTTAAATTGTCATTCTAGCTAAATTTGACTTTTATTGCATTAAATCATCGTTTAATTTAATATTTAATTTATTATCAATTTAGTATCTGTTAATGATAATCAGTTATCCATTGATGTTTATTTGTTGATTTGGATGATGATTGTGATGTATGTTTGATTGTTGATATTGGATGACTGGATGTTATATTTATATTGTTATAACTCTGCAAGTTCCCTATGGGTTGAAATGATACATACCCGAACGATCATATAGAATAAGGGAAAATCGTTATGGATTGAAAAGATAAACCCAAGCGTTTTTTATAGAATTGAAATTTTGGGGATTGCGGGTTGAAATGATATATATCCGTAAATTTAAATATTTGCGGATTGAAATGATAAACATCTGTGTCACTTGACCATAGGGTAGAGAATTATATACGGACATCAGATTGGTTAAATTAAATGACTTTTAATCATTAAACCTTGAATCCAGTTAAACGATATTTGAAATTTAGAATTTGATTTATATAAATTGAATTGTTTGAATAAAATTATTTAAAGATTAGTTAGTCTATTTTAATCTATTTAACCCAATTTAAATCTATTTATCCTATTTTAAACTAATTAACCCAATTTAATCTATTTTAAACCTATTTAAAGTATTTTAAGCCTATTTTAATCTATTCTAAATCTATTTAAAGTATATTAATCTATTTAATTTATTTTAAATCTATTTAATCTATTGTAATTTTATTTAATCTATTTTAAATCTAATATAAAACTATCTTAAATCCATTTCAACCATTTTAACCTATTTTTAAACTATTAAACTATTTTTAATCTAATTTAACCTATTTTAAACTAATTAACCTATTCAATCTGTTTTAATATATTTTAATCTATTTTAAACCATTTAAACTTTATTAAAATATTTTAATTTATTTTAAACTATTTAATCTATTTTAATTCTATTTAAATTTTTTAATTCTATTTAATTTGTTTTAAATTCATTTAATCTATTTTAAATCTAATTAATCCATAATAAACCTATTTAATCTATTTTAGACCATCTAAACTATTTTCAAAATCCCAATTGTGTAAAGTGGAAGTGTTTATATTTAAACCCCGATTTGAAACGAATGGTTAAATGAATGTTATAACTTACGTAGGAAATTGAAATGATATTTTCTAGTGAAATAATATATCCAAGTAAATATGATGATTTTGAAATCAGAATTTAACCTATTTGTGAATATGATTATGAAAGGGATATGGTTTGAATTGAATATGATATTTTGATATCAATTATGAAACGGTTTTATTTGGAACCATCCGGTGTGAAATAAGCGTTTGGTTGTTAAAGAGACCGGGATCGGATATCGTCATACTCTCTGCCAATACCGAAAACCACTTTAACAACTATGTATGTGATGGAGATTCCAGAAATGAAGTAGGATGACAGTGTACGATTTTGTATGAGGTATTTACATAGCCCTGACTCCCGTGAGTCAGCTTAGATGTGACTAAAACAGAAGCTATGCTAGGACAAGTGAGGTCATTCCTTCGATCGGACATATTTCTTCGATACCATACTATTACTTTGTGATTGATTTGGTGGCCACCCCTCGATTTTAATTATGGGAGTGTGTTCCAAGGTGGGCCATAGTAGCTGCTATGCATTACCACCAGTCCGGCTCTGCAAATGGTAGAATCCTACCCTGGCATTGCCTCGAGTGCCGTGTTAACATGCCCTATCGCACCTTCTACGAGTTTGGTTTGTACCATACCTATGGAGTGCACCCTGATAGCCCTCCAGTTTATGGAGGATTTACGATACTGTATAGACTATGGTAATATATAAAAATGTGTTAATGGGGATATGTGTAACGCCTTAACGCTATTTTAATACTTTACTTTACGATAGACACTATTATAATAGCGTATTGTACTACATAGTGGATAGTTTAACGGATCCTTCGGAGATGGAAATCCCGAACATCTCTTAAGTTATTGCACTCACGTTAAACACTAGATAGGAGATGTCAAACCCCATAAACATCTCTGAAGCTGTTACACTCATATTTATTTACTGTTGATTTAACTTACATAAGATCTTTTAGTTCTGACTCGAGTGTTTTGTCTTTTAAATTCGCTCGGGTCAGTCTGAGCTTTTCAGTTTATCGAAGACTGCTTTCTGGAGGATGAAGACGAAGATTTTGTACTATTATTATGTATTATATTTATTCCACTGCATCATGTTGTTCTGCTGCATTTATTGGTTATTTATTCTTGTTGTATGTAACTCTGATCCGTATTCTAAAAGTTTAATCAATGTTATTTGTAAATAGCTTCATGAACTGTTTATTTGATTATTATATTTTGTCATTCCACTGCGAGATTCTATATTTGTTTCTTTCTTTTTCTGCTTTTTCTTATTTACCCCATAACAGTCTGCCCTTTTGAATGGTTTGAGTCTGACGTGTGTGTCTGCTTAAAACGTCCAAAAAGGTTGGTCGTTACAGTTGGTATCAGAGCTTTGGTTTAGCGATAACCTTTGCTTTATGGGGTCTGACTCATTAGAGAATAGGGTAGTAATACCCTAGAATGAGTCGCTGAGTGTATATATGAGAGAGCATATTCGTTAGTGTTATAAAAGGTTTTGTATTGTGTTAATTTGTTCTTTTTTGTATTTATAAATTCTGGTTGGTGCATAGGACGCTATGACATCGATAGGGATTTCTAAACACTTAATAGGGCAGACCGACACAATATTATATTGAAATATAGGTAAATGAAATAATTTTGCCTATTATATATTTTGTATATAAAATAATAGATTTTATAAATAACATAGTGGGATGTAATATGTTGGTTGTTAGGTAGTGAAATTTTATAAATATTGATTGTAATATAGGATTTACAAATAAAGTAAATATAAATTGGAAGTTTAGAACTGAAGTTCCGGGATTTTTGAAATTTCTTTCAAACGATTTTGGAATATAATATTAGTCATATTTGGAAGTATTTTCAGATATAAATATTTCAATATGATTTGAAAGAAATTTTTAAAAGAATTTTGGAAGGAAATAAGTTATGTACTCCTCTCACTATCGCTGGAAAATAATTTCGGTGATGAGTGCACGCATCATCGATGTTCATTTTCGAGTTTCAAAGTGGGAAGGCTGTTGTAGTAGTTTTACTACACATTTGTTTTGATAACAAATATTAATTTTTCTAAATATGATTGGATATATATAAGTTATGAGAATATACATACATACATACATACATACATACATATATATATATATATATATAATTTTAAAATGATTTGAAAATGAAACCCGATGTTTAGTTCTTAGGTTTCTGAAAATTAGAAATCGTAATTGTATAATGAACGAAACATTAACTATTTTAATAATTGGAAACCTCTAAATGAAAATAAGAAACTGTAAGCTAAGTGACTAATGAAATAGGTAAGAAACTGAAACTTGTAACTTGTAAATATGGATAGAATAAGGAAATGTAATTGTTAGACGTTTTGTGACTAATAGTAAATGAGATAAACTTGTGGTATTCAATTGCATTCTAAAAGACAATATATAACTTACCAAAATATTAAAAGTTGAAATGTCAAGAAGAATATGTAATAGAATATTATACAAGTAGAACTTAGGAAATGAAAGTGTTCAATGAAATTTCTTCTGTAAATAAGAATTCTGATAGTATAAATTGTTATAAACTAAAGTTACTAGTTTTAAATGCTACTAATTAAATGTAATAAAAGTGAATAAAGTAAGAAAAATGATTATAAGCTTAAGTTAACATTTAAGCTATCTATAATCAGATTGAATAGTAAAAGGTGAACACTGTAAGTAAATAATTATAAACTTAATTTAATGTTTAAGCCATTTATAATTAAAATGAGTATTATATTAATTGAAAGGTTATAACTTCAAAAAGCATTTGAAATGATTTAAAAACGGATTTAATATTCAATAATACTATATATGGAAGAATGAATGTGAAAAAGAAATAATCTATTAATGGTAAATTTAATTGTAAAGAGACTTACATAATAATGAATAATCTAATAATTGAAATGGGAATAACTTATGTAAGAAATGAATGTAAAGTAATGAAAAGAAAAATGGTATTGTATAAATGAATGGAAAATGAATTTTGTAAGTGATAAATGTAGAAATCAAACAAGCATTGTATGAACAAAATGAAAATGAACAGTGAATAATGTGAAAAGGAAAGAGTGATAAGAATAAAACTTAAATATTATTTGAAGTTATTGTTTGTTTGACTTATGGATTGTTTGGGAAAGGATACTTTTATTGTATAGGATGTATAAATGATCTATTGAGTTTTATCTAAGACTGTTGAGTGTATGATATACTTAGTAGTTTATTTATCATTTTATACGATTAAAGGTTTCTGAACCCAAAAAAACCCTTTGTTTTGATTGCATGTGATGATTGTATGGTTTTGTTGCTTGTGACTATTGTATTATGTGTTGATTTGGTTGTGACTAATAGAGATAACATAAATATTCTCTTTTATATAATTATTAACCCTTTTGGATTATATATGTGAAATACAAGTTATGGAAGCAATAGCTACAGGTTTTGGTTTCATAAATTAAGCATTGTTTGCCCGATAAATAGGTACGTTCTCGGATTACGGTTTTCTAGCGATGTTATATTGTTTTCCCGTGGTTTGGGATATATTATTTTGAAATGTGATATATATGTGTTTATTATTGATATTATTATTTCTCTTAGACCTCTCCGTACAAAGGAGACTCTGCCGAAATTTTATGTAAATTTTGGACTTAGAAAAATTTTGTGAAATGTTCTTCAAACTTTTATTAACTTGAATATAAAAGGATTTAATTGTTTATAAGTTGATATTTTATTGAAATTATTTAATTATGTAAATTTGATCCTAAATCCGACAAAGGTATCTTTATCGGATACTCTAATAGAAGTAACGCATACAGAGTATTTAATTTAAGAACTAATACCATCGAAGAAACAATGCATGTTTCATTTGATTAAAATTTCAAAAATTTTGAAGAAATAAATGATGAAGAGGATTTAATCACTCAAAATCAAGAGTCAACTGAAACTAATAATGAATCAAATCATCCTAATAAAAGGATTAAACTTTTAAAAGATCACCCTATAGAAAATATACTTGGAGATATGCAATCTGTTGTTAAAACTAGAAACCAACTAAATCAAATGAGTAATGTAGCTTTTATATCAACTATTGAACCCAAAAATCCAGAAGAAGCATCATCTGATGATTCATGGATTTTGGCTATGCAAGAAGAATTAAATCAATTCACTAGAAATGATGTTTGGAAACTTGTTCCTAGACCTGAAAATAAAACAATAATTGGAGCTAAATGGGTTTATAAAAATAAAATGAATGAACAAGGAGAGGTTGTTAGAAATAAAGCCCGGTTAGTCGCTCAAGGTTATTGTCAAGAAGAAGGAATAGATTTTGATGAAACCTTTGCCCCCGTAGCAAGATTAGAAGCCATTAGGATTCTACTTGCTTTCGCAAATCATAATAATTTCAAATTATTTCAAATGGATGTTAAAAGTGCTTTTTTAAATGGTTTTGTAAAAGAAGAAGTATTTGTTAAACAACCACCACTTTTTGAAAATGATAAATTTCCAAATCATGTTTACAAACTTAAGAAAGCTCTATATGGTCTAAAGCAAGCTCCTAGAGCCTGGTATGATAGACTAAGATCTTACTTGTTACAATCAAATTTTGAAATAGGTAAAGTAGATAATACTCTTTTTATTAAAAGAAATAAAAATGATATTCAACTAGTACAAGTCTACGTAGATGATATCAATTTTGGATCAACTAATTTTGAAATGAATAAAGAATTTTCAGAAATAATGACAAAAGAGTTTGAGATGAGTCATATGGCTGAATTAAACTTCTTTTTAGGATTACAAATAAAACAATTAGATAATGGTATCTTTATTAGTCAAGAAAAATATGCTAAAGACCTAGTTAGTAAATTTGGTTTGCCTACTGCGAGTGGAAAACCCACTCCCATGGCAACCAACGAGTACCTTAGTAAAGAAGATCTCTCGAAAGATGTAGATCAAAAATTATATAGAGGAATGATTGGATCACACTACTCTATATCACTGCAAGTAGACCTGATATCATGCATAGTGTTTGTCTCTGTACAAGGTATCAATCCCAACCTAAAGAAACTCACTTAAAAGCTGTAAAACGTATTATAAGATATGTTAAACACACTTTTGATTATGGCTTATTTTATCCTAAAAATGATTCGTTTGACTTAATATCTTACTGTGATGCTGATTATGCTAGTCGTAAATCAGACCGAAAAAGTACAAGTGGAACTTGTCACTTTTTAGGGCATTCTCTGATTTCCTGGTTTATTAAAAAGCAAAACACAGTTTCTCTATCAACAACTGAAGCAGAGTATATTTCTGCTGCTTTGGCTTGTTCTCAAGTAATATATATGCAACAAACTTTAAAAGATTTTGGTTTAAATATCTCAAAATCACCAATTTATTGTGATAATACTAGTGCAATAAATTTATCCAAAAATACTACTCAACATGCTCGAACTAAACATATTGATATCAGACACCATTTTCTTAGAGATAATATAAGTAGAGAAGTAATTACTCTCGACTATATCAATTCTGAAAATCAAATTGCTGATATCTTAACAAAACCCTTAAATGAATCTACATTTACTAAATTAAGAAGAGAATTAGGTATTTGTTCATTAACTGAAATATAAAATATAAATAACAAGTATAATTAAAAATTAATTCAAAATAAATTAAATAGGCAAAAATTCAAGAACCATGTCGACATCCTCCCTAGACCCATGTCGACATATAACGTTTTTTAATTTTTTAATTTTTCCCACTGAAATTCAAATAAGTGGTTATAAATTTCTCCTATTTCGAAATTTTCTTCATTCTCTCTGTTCTATCTTCTGAGATCAATTTATCAATGGCCTCCTCTTCCAAATCAAACATAAAATCAACTTTTTCGTTCCCATCGCCTACTTCTGGTCTGTTTCAACAATCAACGCTCGCTCGTGTGACGAAAATGGAGGATTCTCTGAAGGATACCCTTCAGTTAATGACTGAAATCCAAGTGATGCAACTTTGAATGGCCAAAGAACAAGAGAGGCAAGGCAAAATCCTTGGGAATTTGCAAAAATTTCTTATGGATAATCATGCTAACCCAATCTTGATTGACGAGGACTCTTCAGGAGATCATGAACAAGAGGAAAGTGAAGAAGAAGAAGAACCAATGGAAGAAGAGATTGCGGAAGATAACGAAAAAGTCGTTTGGGTTGGCGAAGTGTGCTTTGACAAAGATGGAAATCTTGTCGAACAACGTGGAAATTTTTATTTCCACTATCCAAATTGTTCGGTTCATAGATCTCCTATGTTCAAAGACTCACATTAGTTTTTCTCTTTCTTTCCTATTTGTTGTTTGTTTTTTTACGTTCTCTACGAAAATGTAAATATAAACAAATATATAATTAATAAATAATGTGTGTTCTTATATATGTTCTATTAAAAGTATTATTATATAGATTCTTAGTTAAGAGAGTTTGTAATTTAGGACTAAAGTTTTAGTTTTATAATTAAGTGTTGATTATTTATGATAACACTATCATTATAATCATATAGGTTATTAGACTAAGAGTTATATAGTTTGGAGTTACTTTGTTTTTGTTGATGACAAAGGGGGAGAAATATAAAATAGGGTAGTTATGCATAGATTAAGGGGGAGTTATTAGATTTAGGGGGAGTTATTAGGATAGAAGTAATATTTTATAAACAAAGGTTGTCATCATCAAAAAGGGGGAGATTGTTAGTCCATGAGTTGATGGTTTTGATGACAACAACCTTAGAATAATATTATAAAATATAAATACTAACATTATAGTTTAGATATATATGTATATGTAGGATTTAACCATGCAGGTACCAAGAATGAAGACTGTACAGTATAGAGATTCAGGATATCAAGATTGAAGACTCATGAGTATCAAGATTATCAAGAGTTCAAGATTTCAAGGTAAGTATTGAGTCTAGAATTATGTTAAAACTTCACAATAGCACTGAAATCTTCACTCCAATTTTCTTTTGGGATGGAACCCATTTCTACCTTTTTAGTGGCTTACAAACCCACGACAAGTAGCATACAAACCTACGACAAGTGGCTTACAAACCCACGAACATCCTGGTTTTGTACAAGTTCTCGAGTCCTGATATGATGAGATATTCTGCAGGAAGAAGCTTGCAAAACTACTTCAAAATGATTTTCAAAACTACTTCAGAATGATTTTCAAAATTGCTTTTCAAAATGTTTTAGCCTTAAAAATTATCTTTTCAAATGATTTTCAAAAAGTTGTTTTAGCCTTAAAATATTCTTTGTCTTTGTTTTTAATAAACTCGTGTTTTTAAACTTCGTTTGTTTTAAACTATCTTTATACTTAGATTTAAATATAAAATCATAGTAAAATTATATATATATTATTCTCTATAATTATCTATGTATTTTATCTATAGTCAAGTATATTTATAAAGTTTAAAATAGTTTTAATATAAGATAAAGGTTATTTTCAAAGAAAAACAAAACATCAAAATTTCCTTTGGGATGTCGACATGCCCTAGTACCCCATGTCGACATAGTGTCAGTTAGATTCAAAAATTTGAATTTCAAAAGAAGTTTCTATTCGCCATAACCTTTCACGAATGGACATGACTGTTGTTCTTCTATAAATAGGGGTTAGTTTCAATGAATTTTATATCAGATTTTCTAGTTTTTCACTTCTCTTCTTCTTCCACATTTTCTTATTCAAAATCCTATCATCACTCTGCCGAAATCAACATTGAATCTAACCAGATTATCTCTGGTTTGATTCTCTATCACTATCTCAACAAGATCCAAGTGCTATTCAGAGTTATAGGCTTCTTTGTAATCTATCTAGCGAGAAAAGGTGTGATTGTAGCCTTGGAAATCAATCAAGCGAGAAAAGGTGTGATTGTAGCCTTGGAAATCAATTGGGTGAACTTGTTGCCCCGAAAATCAAGTATCTCTACCCAAAGGATTGTGATTCTGGATGGTGTACCTCGTAGCTTTGAAACCGAGGGTTGTAATTATTGAATTGCTTTTGAAAGGAAATCTGTACTTAGTTGTGCGGGACTGGATGTAGGGTAACTCCGAACCAGTATAAAATCCGGTGTGCTCTTTCCTTTACTGCATTTACTTTATTTCTGCATCTGTGTTTGTTTCTGTGATTTTATCTGTGTCTGAATATTACATACATTTGTGTTCAAATTAACATAAACTCAAAAAGATTTAGTAATTTCTTATAAACACTATTCACCCCCCCTCTAGTGTTATTCCTAGCCTTAAGATCCATATTCCGCATTCCTCACAGTAGTTGTTGTGCGTTACCACTAGTCTAGATTCGCAAAACATTAGTATCCTACCCTAGGCATTGCCTCGCGTGCCTTGTCATATGCCTTATCGAGCCCGCTACGAGTTTGGTTTGTGCCGTACACTATGGAGTGCCCTTTGATAGCCCTTCGATTTACGGAGGAATTAAGGTACTGTATAGACTACGACATTTATATAAAATGCGTTAAGGGGGATATGGGTAACGCCTTAACGCTATTTTAATACTTTACTTTACTGTAGACATATTATAATAGCGTATTGTACTATGTATGTAGATAGTTTAAAGGATCCTTAGAAGATGGAATCCCGAACATCTCTTAAGTTATTGCACACGCGTTAGACACTGGATAGGAGATGTAAAATCCCATAAACGTCTTTGAAGCCGATACACTCATATTTATTTATGTTGATTTAACTTACATAAGATCATTTAGTTCTGACTCGAGTGTTTTGTCTTTTCATTACACTCGGGTCAGCCTGAGCATTTCAGTGTTGAAGACTTTATTTCTGGAGGACGAAGATGGAGATTTGTATGCTATTTATTTTATATATATTCCACTGCATCATGTTGTTCCGCTGCATTATTTATTTATTTCTGTTGTATATGTAACTCTGATTTGTACTGTAAAAGTGTAATCAAATGTTATTTGTAAAACAGCTTCATGAACTGTTTATTTGATTATTATATTTTGTCATTCCATTGTGAGATTCTGTGTTTTGTTTTCCATTCTTTCTCTTCTTTTCTAATGTACCCCATAACAATCCTCCCCTTTGAATGGTTTGAGTTTGACATGTGTGGTTTATTGTCAATTTAAACCGTCTAAAAAGGCAGGTCGTTACACTCAAATCCACTTTCCTCTTCGCTTAACTCTCTCTCTATCGCTAAAAAATAAAAACCCATGTTCGACCATCAAAATTCGACCATTACTGCACCCAACTTCGACTACATAGATTCGAAGCCCTTGCCAATACGAACTCAATGGACCAAACGTCGAGCTCTAACGACGATTCTAGCTTCAGGAAGAATTATTGGAAGGACGTGGCTATATTTCGTTTACTGGAAAATGAATAGGAAAAGGGAAAGAGGAAAAGTGGAGTGCTAAGGAAGAGTTAGGATAGGGGTTAAGGGTTATTTATAATAATAAATTTGTTATATTTAATTCTCTTTAATTTTCACTATGCATTTTGATTTCGCATGACCACATAATGCATTGGATCATCACAAAACTCATTGACTCATAAAAACTCAGTATATTAGTCTCGATGACACTAGTTTCATCAAATTCGAGACAGCACCCCGAGAAGATAATTTCACGCATTGATTAAATAGAATTATTATTAAAATAGGTTTGACCTCTTTAATTATAAATTAAAAGTTTACCATTATCATTTATTATTTAAAAAAAGTTTAACAAGCTTTCGGAGTCATTTTTGTTCACATTAAATCCAAGATTTAATATTTAAATAATTCCGATATTTAGATATAAAGCGTTTAAAATTCCGAGTAGTTACATTCTCCCCCTTTAGAACATTTCATCCTCGAAATACTGACACAAGCAACAAAACAACAATCGCACACCATAACCTAATGGTATTGTAATAACTGGCAACCAAAGAAACAATCACACAACAATACTACACAGTACTGCAATCCCTAGCAACCAAAGCTCATGGTTCGCCTAGGTTCAAAGACTTGTCATCGCAGAAGGACGATAAATAACTTACTAAGCGTACCTTACGCTCAACGGGCTCAGGTATTACTCAGTTTATATTTCATGCAAACTCAGAACAAATCGAAGAGCCATCCTCCAAACTCTCCACAAGCCAGCACACATAGCATGCAAATATTAATAAAGCCCGTACGATGCACATGGACCATCCATACAAAAACTCTTATCTGATCACCCGTTTGACCACATAAATTTCTCTTCCATACTAGTGTATCTCACTTGACCTCTCTAGTGCAGACTCTGATCTGGTTCCTTTATTAGAAACCTCTATTTTCCTTGCATACCATGATAGAAAATGTAACGACCCGTATTTTCAATTAATAAAAATTTGAAATAACAAATTCCGAAGATTTAGGCAATAACAACTATTAAAATGAAAATTCTATTTATTGAATGTGTTCGTAATCGATGGCTATAATTGAATAATGAATGTTGAATTATTTAGATGATAGTAAAATGATTGTTAATAAATGGTGAATTATTTATTAATGGTGATTTATTGAAAATTAAATTGTTTAAATTGAATATTGGAAATTATTCGAATAATGGAATTCTGAATCTAATATAATTGAAAATGATGTCGAAAGTTGATTTAAATCTTATTTAAACAGCAATGAAGTTTGTTAAACTTAAAAATTGAATTTAAAGTGATTAAATTAGAATTTGAAAATTTCTAGTTTTAATTGACGAGTAAAAATAGCCATTTTGGCCACTGTCTCGGATTTCAATGAAACTAGTTTCATCGGATCCGTAATAGTGAATTATGGTAGGATTTCAAGTATCATAGCGATCAGATTTGTCGTTTGGTCGTGCGAGCTTGAAACCAGTAGATTTTATTTTTAGAATTTAATTAAAATTAATCGATTTTGAAATGCTATCTTCTACATACGATCGAATTAGGCCTCGAGACTAGTTCCATTGTGTTCGAAATGGGAGTAAAACATTAGGAATACCAGGCGGCATGTTTCGTTTGGAGTTCGAGAATTTCGGACGTATGAAGCTATATATTTTCTAATTTTAATAATATATTTTCTTTTCACCCTCGGCCATTCATACTTCACCCATGCCATATTTGTCTCCCATACCCCCTTTGCTTTCTCTCATTTCAAACGATATAGCCGATCGAAGATTTATGAAAAAAATCAACAATCGCGATGAAGCCGTGATGGAGGCACGATCGGAGCAAAAAGGGCATGATCAGAGGATGGTCGCAGTAGTGGAGGGTCGTGCAAAGTTAGGGTTTCTCGAGATTGGAGGTGGCATTCGCGGCAGCTCGTGCTTGATTGTTGCGTTCGTAAGCATGCGCAGCGGCGCGTGGAGGCGGGGCCGAGGTTAGGTGGGCGCACGCAATGATGAAAAAAAATATTTATCGTGCTCGAGCCTGGAAGAAGTAGGGGATGCGCATTACCTGGAGATGAGAGGGCTGGATCTATAGCTTTGCGTGAAGAGATGGTAGTTGCGGCTGAGGTTTTGTTTTGTTTTTTATTTTTTATTATTTGTTATGCTATTTTATTTTTAATTATATCAAATGCTAATTAAATCATTACTCTTTCATACGAGGTCTGTTTTGAACAAAACAAATCATGTTGGAATCATATCGAAGAAGGCTTTGGCGTGGGATCGAAGTGGTATTTATTTGAAGCTGAAATATTTTCAGTTTCAAATAAAAAAGTGAGTGTTTTATAACGCTCATGAAGTACTAGAATATTTTTATGTTAGTCAATTTTGAAATTATGAAGTGATTTGAATTTATTGATTGTTGTTTGATAAATTTAACTGACATTTAAATTGACATCCGAATTAACTGATAAAAATTTGAATTGACAGTTAAATTGAATTGGAATTAAATTACTAGTAAACTCCAGATTATTGATATCCAGTTAAATTGTGTGATATTTGATTGTTTGGATGATTGATTGTAATGGATGCCAATTGATTGTTATTTGGATGATTGGATGTTTATTTATATATATATCCTGTTATCATCCTGTATATTATATACAGTATATAAAACTGTAAATCGAATTATTTCGAATAAATTAAGAAATAGTTTGAAATGATATATACCTATGATATTCATTTTGGATTGAAATGATATATATCCATCCATGAATTAAATTGAAATAACTGATGCACTTGGCCATAGGATAGAAAATTATATACGGACACTGGATTGGGTAAATTAAATGATTTTAAAATTTTTGATTTGAAATTATTTAAATGATTTGATTTAAAGATGTAAAAAAATCGAATCTGTGAAATCGAATTATTTTCGAACTTGAGCTCAAAAATGTAGAATTAAAAATTTGTTAAACGGAATTGTTTAAAAAATGAAATTTGAGATTTTGAAGTTATAATTGAAATATGATTTGAATTTTTGAAATTTATTTGTTTGAAAATTTGAACTTTTATTCGAACTTTGGAATATTGCTAAGTAAAAGCAATTTAAATGGATATTTCAAATTTGGGCTCGAAGTTAAATTATTTTAAAGGATTTGAACATTTAATTTAACATCGAAGTAAAAATTTGATTTAAATGATTTAAATCGATATTTTGAAATCGAGCTCAAAATTGATATAAACTGAAATGGTTTAAAAAATTGAGAATTAAGTTGAAATTTAGCCATTGAATCAAATAGTTGAAGTTGAAATCGATTTGGAATTGAAATTGAAATCAATTTGGAATTGAAATTGAAATTAATTTCGAATTGAAATTGATTTTAATTGAAATTGGAATCGAAGTTAATTTGAACTGAAATCGGAATTGAATCAATTTAAATTGAAATGAAATTGAAATTGATTTAAATTGGAAGGTTTGGAATTGAATCAGTTTGACTTTGAAACTATTTTCAAATAAATTATTTTAATATAAACTGTTTAAAATCTATATTCTTAAATATTTAAATTATTTTGATTTTCCAAGTTGTTTTATAATATAAACCATTTTCAATACTCAAACTATTTTGTATTAAACTACTTTTAACTTTTAAACTATTTAAAAAATTTCAAACTATTTTCTAAAAATTTAAACCGGTCAGAGTGGGAATGTTTATATTTAAATCATGGATATAATTCCGAAATGGGGTTAAAATGAAGTTATAACCCAAATTGTAATTCAAATCGAATTTTGAAGTAAAAATGACTTTCAGGTGGAAATTGACATATTTGAGGTAAATATGATATTTAAAAATGAAATTGATTTTTTGAAGCGAATATGATATTTTGATATTAAGTATGAATCGTTTCGAAATGTAAAAGTACCAACCGATGTGTAAAACGTTTGGTTATTAAAGAGACCAGGGCCTCTTATTGGCATACTCTCTGTCAATATTGGAACCACTTTAACAACTGTGTACGTGGAGGAGACTCCAGAACAAAGTTGTTGGATTTGACATCATTCGCTGGATTTGAAGAAAAAAGAACGATGACTGATAACTTTAACTTTCGAGTCATAATTAAAATGTCTAAAACAGGAGCTATACCGGGCCAAGTGAGGTCGCTCCCCCTATCGATAACGCTTCTTTGAAACCATATCTTTTACTTTGTGATTGATTGGTGGCCACCCTTGATTATGGGAGTGTTGTTTGAAGGTGGGCGGTAGCTGCGGCATTGCGTTACCACCAGTCCGAGAGGGCAAAACGGTAGAATCCTACCCTGGGTATTGCCTCGCATGCCTTGTCATATTTATCCTGATCGATCCCAATACGATTTTGGTTTTTGTTGTACATATGGAGTGCTCCCTGATAGCCCACCAGTTTACGGTGGAGTTTACAGTACTATATAGACTACGATGCTTATATAAAAATGTGTTAAGGGGGATAATGGTAATGCCTTAACGCTATTTTCAATTTTATTTTACTGATTAGACATTATATATGTAGCATATTCTACTATATATAAATACTTTGACGGATCCTTAAGAGATTGAAAATCCCGTAACATCTCTTGAGTTATTGCACACACGTTATACACTGGATAAGAGATGTGAAACCCCGTAAACATCTCTGACACTATTACACTCATGTTATGTGATATCGATCTGACTCACATAAGGATATTTTAGTCCTAACTCGAGTGTTTTGTCATTTCATTATGCTCGGGTCAGCCCTGAGTATTTTAGCGCATCGAAGTTCATTTTCTGAAGGACGAAGACAAAGATTTGTTATATTATTACTATTATTATTATTCCCTGCATCATGTTGTTCTGCTGCATTATTTATTTACCCTTTTGTACATATAACTCTGATAAACATTGTATAAATTATAATCAAATGTATAATATTAACAGCTTCATGAACTGTTTGTTTGATTATTATATTTTGTCATTCAAAGCTGCATGATTTTGTGTT
The DNA here is from genome assembly GCA_030737815.1 of Allium fistulosum. Lineage (NCBI taxonomy): Eukaryota > Viridiplantae > Streptophyta > Magnoliopsida > Asparagales > Amaryllidaceae > Allium > Allium fistulosum. The sequence continues at coordinate 782,460,091 of CM060906.1, forward strand.
TGTTTCCTTCATCTTTTCTTATTTTTCTTAATTAACCCCATTGATTATCTATGTTGTGGATTGTTTGGGTTAGACATGTGTGGATTATTGTCGATTTAAACCTTCCGAAATGTGGGTTGTCATAGAAAACTTTAGGATCATATCAAGAATCTGCATCAAGTGTTTGTCGTTAAGAATCGAGTGAAAAATCCTAACTGGACCTATGTAAATCACATCGAAATCATGTAGTCGAATCCTGGATCTAGAACTATCATGCAAACAAAATGATCTACATACAACTTACGTAATCTATTTAATTGGTTTCTTAACTACACTAATTTCTTTTCATTTTAAACCACCTTCATCTACATTCATAGTATTTTATTTAATACTAGAATTCATTTCTGAGTCATTTCATAACATATTACTTCAAGTCTACAAACATTATAAAGACTTATCTACATTTATAAAACATTACCCAAGATTATAATTACCTTTAAAAAGTCAATACTTTACTTATAATACATTTCTCGAAAACATAATTCCATTTTAAAAGAACCTACAAAACACAACTCATGTTTCTTAACACATTTAAAAACTAAGTTTATATTCATACATCACTCCACTACATCCTATGCGTATATACAAAACAATCTCATTCATTTTACTTAATATGGATATTCAATCAATTTAAAACTTGTTTAAATTCTACTATCTTTCAATTTAAGAGTTATAAAATCTCAACTTTTATATTTTCGCAAAAACACTTGGCTTAAATTTTTAATATCAATTCAGGGAGTTTCCGACTATTCAAAATCGCTGAAAATTCCATTTGTCCTAATAATTGGAAACTACTAATCAACAGATTAAACAAGATGCACAACCAAACTACGCTAATGTATAGGATACATGAGTCCATAAAATATCTTAACAGAAAACTAAAGAAATAAACACCGGGTTTTATTTCAATCATTTTGAAATAATATATATTTATATCTTTTTGTATATCAAATCATACTTTTGGGATTTAAAGCAATTTTTTTTACTAAAAAACTATGAAGCAAAACTACTATGGTAGCATTCCCCACTTTGAAACTCGAAAATGAAAGGCGATGATGTTGTAGTCATCACTAGAATTATTTTCCAGCAACAAAAGTGAGTTCAGTACTTTCTATCACCACTAAAATCCTTTTAAAATATCTTTATTCATAAATACTTTAAAATAATACTAGTATTATTTTCTCTTCACAAACTTTGAAAAACAATTTCCAAAAATATCGGGATTTAAGTTCTTAAATTCTCAATTTAAATCTTATCTATTTATTAACCATATTTTATGAACCATACTTAAATGTAGTTACTTCCTTAACTAAATCATTTCACAAATGTATGTCTTTGTTTAGATTATAATAAACAACTTTTGTTAAAATTAATTTTTAACCAACATTATCACCGGACGCCTTATAGTTAGACTGTGAAACTTAATTCAAAAGGTGTTCGTTTCAACGTCCCTACAATTACTATTTACCCAACCCATGCAGTGAAAAGGTAAAACTGCTCATAAACTAGTTGAGCACAATTCAAAATCAATAAAAAATAAATTATAATAATTGAATGTTATCATTTCCTAACAAACAAACACATTATAAATAACTATATCAATTTTCGAAAATTATTCTTTTATACATAAAATATAATCCTAGGTAAAATTATTACATTTACATATTTCAACATAATATTATGTCGGTTTGTGTTGTTCAAGGGTTTAGAGATCTCTATCAATAAAGTTAGCAACACGTATTGACCAAAATCTATAAACCATGCAACAGACCAATAACCACAATACAAAACATTTTTATAACAATAACAAATATGCACTCATATATATATATATATATATATATATATATATAATACACTCAAACCATAATAAAGGCAATCCATTACCCTATCTCTTAATAAGTTATACCCAACCAAAGCCAAGGTTCTCACTTAACTTTCGTCTCTGATACCAAGTGTAACGAGTAGCCCTTTTGACTCCCGAATGTTGACACTAATACAACCATAGTATTCTCATGCCGAACACTCAAGTACTAGAAAGATAGAACATTAGGGTAAAAGAAAAAGAAACAGAATAAGAAAGAAGAACATAATATTAGAATCTCACATGCAGAATGACAATATACAATATCTCAAAAGAAATTTACCGAAAAGAAAAGAAATTTACTAAAAAGAAAACTTTAATATACATACAACAATTAGAGTAAACTAACCTATTATCAGCATGTACATTTATAACAGCCTGTCCTCACAAATGCTAATAGAAACAAAACAAGTAATGTAGCAGAAAATAAAATACGTGAATAGATCTTGGAGCCATCCAGCTCGTCTCATGAAGCTCCAAAGCATCCAGCCAAATCTGGAAATATACTTGGGGCTGACCCGAGCACTATAAGAAAATAACACATGGATTAGTGTGGTAAACCAGCGTGAGAAACTCAAATCATGTGGGTTTTTATATTTATAAAACCCTTCAAAAATAAAGGTATCTCATAAGACCACGCCATAAATAAACACGTACTTGTTTTTACCTTAACCAAACCATTTCTATTACAAAATCCAATGATATTATAATAATAGGTAGGGTGAAATATAAATAATCGAGTAGCTGTAATGCATGTGAGTATTCAAAACAACAATAATAGGTATACAATCAAAACTACTAAGGCATGTTTGCTATTGTGTAGGATTCCACGGAGGTGCTCTTAGTATTTCAAGAACGGTCCTCCTGCGCAAGGATCACAGATATCACCCTGAAGCATTGTACATCCGTAGCTGATATACATAGAAAATACATAGCTAGCTACAACATAAAGCCAAGTGCACCACTCATACATGCATAATTATAGGTATCTCTAGGGTAGAGTCGCATGCACCCTTGGGTTAGCTAAACTCCTGATCGAAGCATACTATCTATGTTTTAGTCATATCCGCTAGTAAGGCTACATCCGGCATTCCAGCACACGAGTCACAACTCCAAAAGATCTCGGAACCACGCATGGATTTCCATATCTCAATAGATTTCAGAATCACACATGGATTCCCATGTCTCAATAGATTTTAGAATCACACATGGATTCCCATATCTCAATAGATCTCGGAACCGCACATGGATTCCCACATCCTAAATAAATCATGAACAACTACATATGTTCGAGCATCTCAAACAGATCTCAAATCTCTACGTAGGTTCCAGCATCTCGAACCAATCACAAACCTCTTCCAAAGCATAGAACATGTATATAGTTTTGGAGTGGTTACGGTTTTGAGTCATCTCATATAAGTACACTCCTCCACTTATCAGGTGCTCCAGAAACTAATCGATAGATTTCTGTAAACTCAACTCCCGTTCGTTAGGAAATAAACAGACAATACATAAGACCAGAGATCACCTCCTAACTGGAAGGGGATAGGTTTCCTTATCATTTTTCATAGAAGAGCAAAACGAGTTTATACGTACAGTATAACATCGCTGAAGATAACTGAACCGTATAATTCCCGTGTTTCTTCTAGATATTCCAGAGTTGTATTTTGTCAATTTCAACAATAATGAGAATGATCGCGTAAGGGAAACTAAGTCCCGTATACGTTACATAACCAACTAAAACACAAAGCATGACCAACACATACAAGCACGATCAAGTCCTATAAACGACTTCTAATCCCATTTTCAATTAATCTTCATTCATTAATTAAAATTTCCCTTTTCTAATTGTATAAATATATTTAAAAATATCTTTAACAAGGATATATATATGTATTCTACAATTCCCCATTCATTTGTACCATTTTTAAACTTCAAAAAGCATTCATATATTTACCTCAGTGGTATAAATATATTCACAAACCACTTACAAGATTTACTTACTTTAAAATAAAATCAAAACGGTTAAACCAAATGTTTCTTACACATTGTTATTATAAACCTCTTCTCTCTTTTATACTTTAAAACCTATACTTTTCTATCTTTTCCCAAAAGATTCCGTACTTGTTATTATCTTTAAAATTCCATTATTAAAGATTTAAGTATCTCCCAAAATCATTTAATCATATGTGACCACTTTAAAATGTTATTCAAGGGTTTAAAAACGAATGTTACTAAAACATTGTTTACAGTAAACCCATAACACTTCACTTAATTAATATCTTTAAAACTCTCCTTAAAGATTAAATTACATTTATAAGGGTTTAAGACAATTGTTATTCAAACAATGTCATAACAAACTCAAAACCATTTCTCTTATTATTACTTTAAAATATTCCTCGTTGAAGTCACAATTACAATCCCAATTATAATTACTTATCTCTACATTAATTTAACAAATTAATGTACTTTCACTTAACTTCACAAAACCACTTCTTTTAACAAAAAGTTTTAAAATCCAAACTTTCCTTTATTACTTTATAAAAGGCTTAATTTACTTTTGCCACATATGTATTTACTCTCTAAAATGATATTTAAGTTACATAAGCTCCAAATTATTTTAATAAAATAATTACTAATTTTCTAAAAACTATATATACTTAAAATGCACTTTAAAGTACTTATACTATGGTTTAAAACATTTATTCTAAATAATACTTAAAAATACTTACTTTATAATTTATTTTAAGACCACGAAAAACATGTTTTCATAATTTAAAACTCTTTACTTTTAAAATTAAGAAATAATTCTAAAATCCAAAATTACTTATAAATTTTAAAAAATTAAATGATTTACTATTAGTTAAAACAATCCATTTAATAACTATATTACTAATTAAAATAAGATTAATTCAATTTAGACTTTAATTATTTATTCTCTTAAATTATTATAAATATTTAAGTTTTATATAACATAAAATTAACAAATTAGATTAAGGTACTAGATAATAGTATCACATGCGAAATTTCCATGTTAATTGGATTTAAATTGAAAGAGGAACAATATTTGAAAGTGTTAAAGATTTTTGAATATAATACTTACTAAATCACTTCACCTTTATCTTTTTAAAAAAACAAACCCAAACTACACGTCACAGCCCAAACAATCAAACCAGCCCAACACCCTTCCTTTCTTCTTCCAGCTTATTTTTTTCCTCCCATTTCTTCCATTCATTCGAAAAAAACCCAAACGTGCACGTACGTGTGCACGTACACACCTCCTCCGACCACCCAATCTTGCCGCCGACCTCCTACACGAGTCGCCTCAACCAACTTAACTCGATCGATCACCGAAAAATAGTAGCTTAGCCTTCAAATTTTAAACAACCCTTCGACCACAAACTGAACGAAAACACTGCCCATTTAACCACCTCGTCACAACGCCTCCGACCTCATCCACCTCCCAAAATTTTCCCAGAGCTTCACCGTCACACTCTCTTCCAATTCTGTAACGACCCGGATTTTTAACATCTGTTAATTGGGGAATTAACTGATTTTAATTATCGAAATATTAATTTTGATTGATCAAATAAATAAATTTTCTGATGATAAAATACCTGAATCTATATAGTGATCTAAAAATTATATATATTTAGGATTTGTAAAACAGCTGGGTATGTATAGATTGATAAATATTCTAGAAATGTGTATATATATAAACTTCATCATTTAAATTAAGGTAAAATACCCATAAATAAATAAATATATATATATAGACAAATATATACAAACTTTATGATGTTTAATATATATAAATATGTAAATGCATATATATATGTGTAGATACCCATATGCGGTAAAATATGGGAAAGTTTGAATATAAAAATAAATATATATATATATATATATATGTAATATCAAAACATACATAAGCAATGTATATGAATAGAAAACATATGCAAGTAAATAAATGTGTAAAAGTGAATATAGGTAAATATATATAGTGATAAAAATATACAAGTATATGTGTGTGTTCATATTAAATAGGAATATGTAAATAAGCATGTGTTTATAAATAGGTGTAAACATATAAATATGATGACAAATGCATATAAGGATATATATGTGTGGACTATGCAGGTAGGTACATAAGAATACATACATACATATATATATATATATATATCTACATAAATGAATGTACATGTAAGTGTGTAAGGGAACATCATCATGGGCTATGCATGTAAATACATAAGGTAATTCTAGGAACATATATATACTATGGAAATACATGGGTATATGCAGGGCAAGAAGAAGAAAAAAATATCTATGTACATACAAAATCAAAGGGGATAAGTATGTAAACATATAAAAGGACACTTGCATTTAATGCTATCATTTCATTGCCATAAGAAAGATAAAAAAATCTCTGACCAGAAGAAGATGTTTGCACCAGTAAACACCCATTCCTGTAAACTCTTTTCTATTTATACATCTCTTCTTGTTCCATTTTCGTTCATCAAAATTTAGCATACCAAAAAATAATCTTACAACTGAAGCTTAAACAACAACTCAACTAAGCAAGCAAGAAGATCAAAACAAACCAAGACCAAAGGCAGTTAGCAGCTTCCAGATATTGGTTCTCTGTTCAACAAATTAAGTGAGTAAACTCGCTTCTTAAACCTTAGATCTATTTAAATTTCTGGTTTGCTTGCGATCATCTTGGAAGTTATGAATTAAATATGCTGGTATGGTTATGTAATATGCCTGTGTGTATGAATATACTGGCTACACATATATGGAAACAAGCAAGAATGCCTCTATTAAAAATTGCAGATTTTAATCTAGTTCAAAAATTCAATTCCACTATCCCTGATCTTCTATAGTTTGTGATGTTAAAACAAAATGGGTTTAAAATTACCATAACTTAATTTCAAATATATTTCCAAGAAAAATATGAGATGGCTTTTGTCTGGAAGAAGAAATACAGTGAAAATTCAAAGTCTATCCAATTTTCAACTTGCATGGATTCAAGATTCAATTTCATCATCCAAATCCTTTTCGAAAACAAGGATTTTTAAAACTAAAATCAGGATTTTTAGTTTTGAATTGAGGTAGTATTTCTAAGATGAACGGAATAGCTATTTTCATCCTTTTCTAGCGATGAACGTGGTGATGGGTGTTGGGCTTGAGGCAGGAAGTGGCTGGCGGAAGGGGGATCATCGGAAAAATACTCGCAAATTTTCTAGATGATCGTGGCGATGACGCAACGATGAACTAGGGTTTAAGCTTCATTTTTGTTCGACGAAGATGACGCGGCAATTTCGTCGACTGTGGTGCATCGAGTTCAATCGCATCGAGTTCGATCGCATCGAGTTCGATCGCACCGAGGGGGATAGGTTCGTGGTTGAGTGGCGAGGCTCTAGACGCGAGGGCGTGATGACCGGTGGTCAGAGGTGAAGGCACGAGGTGGTTTTCTGGTGACTGGTTTTGTTCCAGGTAAGGATCGATGTGTTCGATTTTGATTTACGGGGAGGCTCGTGGTTCTGGGTGGTCGCTCGTGTCGAGATGGTCATCGTCGACTTACGGAGGGTCACGTTGATGATCGGAGCGTCGGTGAGGTGATGTGCACATGCACGTATACCTGTTCGTGTCTGGGTTCATGTTTTTGAAAGAAGGAAGGGAAGAAGAAGATAGGCATGGTTCGGTCTCGACGATTTCCTGGGTTTGTCTCGAGGAAATAATGTTCGCGAGAGGGTTCGTGATAGTGTCGTAGGTGCCCCGGAGTTTCGCTCGTTTAAGCTCGGGTTTGTTGTTAAGCAAACCTGGTTTTAAGAAAAGTAAAGAGCATGAATAGTTTGGTATAAAGGTAAAGAAATACAAAGTTTTTTTTAGCAAAGAGAAAGTATAAGGTTTAAAAGCTAATGAATTTTTTTAATGTGTATTTAATAAGTGAGTTTTCAAAAGAAGAAATCAAGTTTTAGAACTAGTTTCCAGATTAAATTTTAGAGTTAAAATGTTAATTATGGTTGTGGAATAGTTAATTACTTAATGAAATTAATTATGGTTTAATTAATGTAACTAATTAAAGATAGTTAATTACTTAATGTATTGAAGGTTAATTGATATAAGTAATTAAGAATAATCACTTAAGAAATTGATTAAGCATAATCACTTAATGTAATTTATAAAGTATAATTACTTATTGTAAGTAATTAAAAGATAATTACTTAATGGAAGTAATTAAGGATTAATTACTGTAATAAATTAAAGAATTAATTAATGTAATTAATTCAAGGGTAATTAATTAATATAAGTAATTACGGTTAATTAACAATGTGATTAATTAAAGATTACTTGCTAAATGTAATTAATTAATTAAAAGAGTGATTAATAAATGAAAATAATTAGAGTATCATTAATTAAATTAATGAAGTAATTAAATTAATGAAGTAATTAAAGAGATATTAATTAATTAATGATTAAGGATTTATTTAATTAAAAATTAAGGGTTAATTAATTGAGGATAATTAACTAATAGGATAATTACTTAATGAAGTAATTATGGATAATTAATTAGATTGATAATTAAAGAATGATTAATTAATAGTTTGTAATTAATTAATGTTAAGTAAGCAGGATTTAAAAGTAATTTAAATTAATTAGAGATGGTACCATTAATTTATCCTGCTTATAGATGATTAAGATATACTGAATGACTTAGATTATTTGATATCTCTGATATGTTATTTGTGATGCTTTGTGATGTGAGATACTTTGGTTGAACTGTGATATTGTGCGTTATCTATCTGAGATGAATTGTTGTGTGAATATGAAATCCTGAATATAAAATTTGTATTGTTTCAACTTAAAACAATCTGACTTAGAGAATGACATTAGAATCGAAGAGACCGGGGTCGGGTATCAGTAAATACCCGAAACCACTTCGATTTGAAATCTACTATAATTCTTTTTAGATTTGATCAATAGGCTGGAATGGAATAATATGGGCCATTGAAACTAAGTAAGGGTACTTAGGGATTGATTTGTGAAAATAAATGTTGAGCATAACAAGTTATGAAATTGTAGTGAAGTACGAGTTACCCCGGGTTTTATTTAAGTTTTATGTTGTTGTATTCCATGTTAGATGGGTTTACTCACGCTGGTTTCCAGCCTGACCCGGGTGTTACTTTGATGTAATGCTCGGGTCAGACCGAGTATTACAGATTTTCAGGTAAGGACGTTCTAGAGTTCAGGAGACGAGATGGATGGCAGGAACGTATGGAGTGTTTCCATTGTGATATTATTTCTATTTATCTGAGACATATTGATTTGTATATGTCCAGTGTTTGAGTATGTGTGTACCTCTGGTGTATAAAAATGTAATCAACTGATACAGTATTCTTTTGTAAACTGTTAGTATTTGATATTATATTTTGATTCGCTGCGAATGTGAGAATCTGTGTAATGTTTCTGTTTCTTCTTCTCCTATCTCTTTCTTCTTTTCCTAACTATCTGGGATTTTCGGGATCGAAAATTTCGGGTCGCTACAAATTCCCTCTGGACCGCACCTTCTCAGTTTCTCCACGACGTCGCATTTGCCTCAAACTCAAGACCGAACCAAACAACCCCTTAAACCCTACTTCGCCTACGACCGGTCACCCCGAGCGTTTAAAAATCGTAGAACTATTTTTCGTTGACTCCCCATCACCTAACCTTCCTCCACGACCAACCATTCACCTCGAAATCAACTGGGTTGCCGAGATTTTACCATCGACCCAAATCCGTTCATCTCCCCTTTTCTCCATGCACACAACACTATATATCCCCAAACAACCCTTAAAAATCGAGTTTTCCAACCACGATTCCATCTATACAGTCCATTTGTGGAATTATGATATTTTATTTTTCAGCTATAATGGACCACTTATTGATATATAGGTTTTCTCTTTCCCTACTTGATGGAAATGAATGAAATAAATTTTGAAATGATCCTCATTCAAAAAAATACATTTTGTTTTGAAATCATCCTTTAAAACTGAGGGGATTTTGAGATATGGATTTTTAAAGTTACAAAAGCTTTAACAGATAAATAAATAACAGAGAAGAGGAAGAAGTACAGTATTTTTTTTAGTTATGGGTTGGTCTGCCTATATTTATCATACATATACAAAGTCATATACACTCACAGATATATACATTTATCACAACACAAGATTCATCCACGTCTGTGGTCATTTATACATAAAAATAATAATCTGTAAACAAAAAGGGAAATGTTTACTCACAGTTTTCAAACAACTGCTGCTCTGTTTTGTATATTGCTTCAAGCTTTAACAACTGATCTCATCTTTATCACTTAATGGCAGATTTCTTTTGTTTTAATGGCAGATCATTTTTTTGAACCCTTGAACAATTGAGGCTATGCATATATATAGAGGAATTGAAAAATGTACAGTGCAAGCCAAAAAAAAGAAGCCGAGATGAATACCTGTACAGCCCTTTTTTTCCTATATTTTTAATTTTATTTTCTTTTACTTTTGTCTTGATTTGATTTCATATGAAGGCTGATTTGATTTTGTAAGTTGATTTGCTATTTTATGTGCTTGATTTGAAGTTTTGTATGCTTGAATTTAATGTTTGTCATGATGTTGTTCCCCCATGTATATATATGCATTTATATATATATATATTTATATGTATACTACTTTGACCATATATGTCTATGTACACTTATATATATATTTTAAACTTCACAAAGCTTTGTATATATATGGATATGCATACATTTACTCTATTTTATCATAAACTCTTATATATATATATATATATATGTGTGTGTGTGTGTGTGTGTAAATATGCACTTATACAATTACATATTTATCTTATCATATTTACACATATAAAAATATATACCTGTTTGTACCAAAATTGGGCACAATACTTTTTGGATGTGTTTGAAGAGATACAATGAAGAAAGTTAATGTAAAATGAGGCAGATCTAACAAACACACCAATTAACAGATAAGAAAAAGCATAGAAACACACAGATTTAGAGTGGTTCGGCAAATTGCCTACGTCCAATATGAAATGGCTGATGTTTATTGAACTTTACTCGCTAGTTACAAAAGATTACAGCAGTACAACAAAAGTTTAATGGTGATTCCGGTAGAGTATCAGCATAGAGAAGCCAAAAGTCCATTTTCTGTAGGTCTTGGGTACTATTTATAGGCGTTGGCAGCAAATAACTCGCCCAGATCTCGGAAGACTTCTTCTATCACGTGAGTGGGCCCACGGGAGCGTGTTCAGGTGATTTTGGCTCGATCTGGGAGCGATACGAATTGGGTTCGCATCGATCAAGAATTGGTCCTTTCGGGCTGAAATTTGTCAGGTACACACTTGAGGTTGTTGGCAAGCTCCTTTGAAAATTTGGTGGCATTTGGACTTGTAGATCTCGAGTTATGATCGATGCAAGTTTGAGTTTGTTGAAGGCTGTCAAGTTCGTCTCGATACTTGTTCGTATCGCTCTGTTCATATCCTTGTTTGCACGTGCTGACTAGATGATGTGGCACTATATCTTAGGGTCGATCCACTTTTCATGCCGAGTAACCGAGTCATCCATCTTTACATGTCTCCTTCGTATCGCTCTCATTCAGGTGCTTCGTACCCATGCCGTTCATGTCCATTGATATGGCTTCTTTCGTATCCATCAATTGCTACGTTGTTCATATCGATATATGAGATCATTTCGTATCGATAGCCTCTACCCCAATTCGTATAGATATAGGCATCGACTTCATATCGATACCTTTTAGGTGTTGGCTCGTATCGCTTGTGGGTTGATCGATACGAGCCGTGCATTAGTGGAAGCGATACGAAATGCCACTAAGTGAGGGATACGAACCGGAGTAGGTGTGATGGATATGAAGTGGTGCCTCTTCCATGGACACGAACTAGCGCTCTCTTGATGGATACAAACCAGATGTGTTCCACTTGAGACTTTATGGATACGAATTTGCATGGATACGAATGAGTCGAATGGAATCGATACGAAGGAGGTGGTATGATGGGTACGAATAAGAGCATTGCTTGATTTTCATCGATCATATCTTGAGCATACGAACTCCGATTGATTTGAAATTTGAAACGCTTGCTTTCATAGCTTTTTTTGTCGTATCATATCGATTGTAGATTGATCCGGACTAGGACAAAAATTTACCAGTATCCATAGTGAACCTGCGTATAACCGATCTTCGGGACAGATTGTCCTTGGTCGTCAGTCAAGTCCTTGGTGTCACGGCCTTTCCAAAAGGTGGGATAACATTTGCCCCCCAAAGTATGTCTTGTATGGACATGATGTGCTTTGAAAAGCTGCATTTTTTAGTCTGAAAAGCTCTGTCCGATTTGTTGAATAGTCGTTGTCTTTTTGTCAAAAGATGTAACCTTTGATTGACTCCCGTTAGTATAAATACTGAAATGTTGACTATCAATGATTGCATAGTGCATTGTTGTAACTGAGTACCCAGTGCTAGCAATTTTTTTTCATTGTATGTGTGTTAACCTAACTCCCATTAACGTTCGCGCGTTCACTAGTCGCTGTCAAGTTTTCTTGCATCGAATTCCATATCGATCCTCTCCTGAATCGATATGAAATTTGATGTTGTAACGATGCTTGATGATTGTTTTATAGTGTCTCTTCGTATCGATCCTCTCCTGAATCGATGTGAAGAGTCGAAAAAATCGTATTCGTATCGATGGCAATCGATATGAATTGGTTGGTTTTTCCAAACATTTTGTATTGATCGATATGGGTCTCCATGGGCTTTATGCTGATGGATAAGAACAGCGCATTTCGTATCGATGCATTCTTATAGGTTTCAGACAGTTCTAATAGGCTCTGGCTTCGTGCTTCATGTCGATTGCTTGGTGGATACGAATGGAAGCCACTTTAGATAGATGAAGCATGGACACGGACAACGGCTGCTTCATGACGTCGCAGAATGGATACGAAATTGTGCCTACTCGTATTGATTAGAGAAACCGATGCTCACCGGTCAAAGCTACTGGGAGATGAATCGTCCTCTTTCTTTGCTTTCGTACCCATATAAATAGAATTTTGTACTTAGAATTTTTTTTGCTTGCTCTCATTTTTACAGACCGCGTTCGTATCGATCGTAAGATTGAAGAAAAGAAACTGCTCTCCGCCTTCAAACCAAACAAGCCTTTAATCCTTCAAATTGATTGCTTAAATTAGCTAATTAATTGAAATAATCCATTCTAGAACGATGAGACTCGAGATTCAACGCCATTCCATTCGTATTCATGGCTGAGTTCAACGAAGAGGAGACCGGAGATGGTCAGAGTAAGGTCACGGAAGGAGGAGATGGTTTCTGTGTTGCTTGAGTTGATCGGAGAAGAAGAAGAGTAGATGAGTACAAAAGACGCATTCATATCGAGGATGGATGACATACGAGTTCGTATCGATCCGATTGAGAGGGAGTTCGTATCGATTCGAGCCATGGAACTTCGTACCGATGGAGCGGGAAGCTTCATATCGATCTATGGTGGGAGTTCATATCGATTCAAAGCGATCGATACGAAGGCTTGGATCTGGGGATCGATACGAGGGCGCTGTATGCGATCGATACGAAGTCGTAGGTTTTTTTTATCGATACGAATTGAACTTTTAGCGATCGATACGAAATCTTGACATCGATGATCGACACAAACGCTACTTCTGTTGATTGATCCGAACCTACACTCTAATGGATATGAAATTTCTACACACTCAAAATTTTTACTCCGATGAACTTCTGCCCTGCATAACTGGACTTAGCTGTTTTACCGTATTCGACTGCCTTTCGAAGCTCGTCGATGGAACTATAACTTAACAAAATCTGACGAACTTTAACTAGGATCGATCTCCGAAATCTGAATGGCATGGTTGTGACGGTCAGCGATGACGGTCACTCCGGTTGGATATTGAAGTCTTATCGTTCGAACACTTTGTTAATCTCTGTAGAATTTTCTTAAGTAACTCACAGCACTGCACTCCACAACACATTCACGCACTTCACACTAGTGGAAACATGGGTTTATTGTTTTTTAACGATGGCTTTTGATGAGTTGACTAGTTATGGAACTCGGGAGTTCACAGCAACAGGAGGCTCAAAATCCACCTCCTTTGGTAATAGAGATGTCGGCCATCGCGGCCGAAATCATATGTCCAGCTCCGGACGAGTTACCAGGAGCAACCTTCATCGGGAACCCATAAGATTCTGTTCCATCCAATGTTACCGAAGATATATTGGGGAGAATTTGCTTGCATCACGGGCTATCGTTGAACGATGTTCTGTTACCAGGGCCGAAGGACAGGCAACATGCTCCCCCAGAAGGGTACACTGCTTTTAATCGTTTTTCCTGCACAGCCGGGACGCTCCCACCATTCAATTAGTATATCCGAGAGGTGTTATCTTATTTAGGGATTGCTCCGTCCTAGTTGCATCCGAACAGATATGCTCTTTTGAATAGCTTATTCATCATCTTCATGGAGCACCTTTTCCGACCCCCGACTCCAGAGGAAGTTAGATTCTTCTTCAATGTAAAGAGTTGGGGAGATAATCCTTCTTTCACATTCTTAGAGGGTGAGAGAAACTGTCAAATCGTGATTGGAACTTGGGCCATACTTAGCTACTTCAAAACCAAGTGGTTCTATGTTCGTTGCCCGCCAGGATTTGCTAGACGATGGCTAGTTAGGCGTAAGTGCCGCACTTTCTATGGCGACTAATGGGATAGTTGCAATCGATGTAGAGCCTAACATTTTCTTTTTTTTACAGCTTCAATTCCATAACCTGAAGGTGTTCACTTTAAGGAAATAGTATGGGTTCTTCAAGAGGTGCCGGGCGAGATTAGAGAGAGTGACTCGGTACTTACGGATGAAAATTTGAGGGTTGTTGGGCTGATTGATAGAGACCAGAGCATAAGGCCTGAAGGATCTCTTAGGGCAGCTCCGACAAGACGGGCTAGGCGTAAGGCGCCCGGGATTGTAATTGTTAAGCAGGGTGGTGAAGAGGATATGCCCACCAAAGACGAACCCGTAGCCGGTCCCTCAGATAGTTTTCGACATTTAAAGGGAAAGAGGAAAGGCAAGCCGGTTGCTCATAAGCTTCACAAGTCTTCAAGATGGAAATTTGTGGTCATGTCCTTGCCAGCCACCGATGTTAGAATCTCGGAGGCTCCTCCTCCATAAATGGAAAATCCCTTCGAAGGGCTCGCTGACATTCCAATTTCGGATTATGTGTCGCTCCAACAAGACACCGGATTGGAAGGGCTCAAAGCGCTTTAGATTTAGGCGAGTCACTTCCTACGAGTATGGCCGATATAATCGGTTGGTCGGGGGGTTTGCACATGCATACATACACTTCATGGCACTACACGATTTCCAATCATAAGCTATTCATTTCTGGAGATTACCAACTCTGCTTCTCCTTTTATTTTACAGATACGATGACGATGCGGGAATCCATGCTTGGTAGCCTTCGCTCGGCACGCCATTCATCTAGTTTATATCATGAGTCTTGCAGACGGGAGGCCCATAGAGACCATGATCGTGGTTATTCTAGTCAGTAGAGGGAGCGCTATGAAAGGGAGAAAGAGTACAGGCGCCATTCTTGGTCACGCTCTCCACCACCTAGAGTGCCCACACAACCTTCTGGCTCTGGCAAGCAAACCTATGAATCTTCACGTAAAATACCACCTTCCCAAGCACCAAGGCCTGACCAACAGCGTCGGAGGACCGAAACCGAAACCCCCGTTGTTACTGAACAATCTATCACAGAGCCCACCGGGGAAGGAGCGATTAGAATTGCTAAGCTGAAAAAAGATTTTCCAAATATTTGTTTTGACGGCTTCGTCTTTCCCCCGCACTTAAAGCGAATTCCTGTCGAGGCAGAGCAAACAATGCACGACTACATTCATGAAGTTTATGGCCAATACCAGGAATGGATGAAGACCACGGACAAAGTATCAGCGGTGGCCTTTGAGCGGGCTAAGACAATCGAGAAATTAGGAACTGATCTCGCTCAGAAGGACTGCATAATTCAAGTGCTTAATGATCAAAATGAGTCCGTGAGAAATTCAGAGACAGAAGCCAATAAAAGAGCTGATGAGGCGACTCGGAGGATGGAAGAAATGAGGAGAACACACTTAGCCCTGGTTGAGGAAATGGGACATCGGATCACCATAATTATGGCTGAAATAGATGGGGCACTTAAAGAGCTTGAAAACCTTAAAGCCAAATTTGCTGAAATCGTTAAAGAGAAAGACAATGCAAACAAATCCACCCAGGAAGCATGTGAACAGGCTGTGGTGCTCAGGGATGAAAGGAATGCGGCAACGCTTAAAGTTCAGGAAGCCGAAGCCAGGGTTGAGAATGAGGTGAAAGCGGCAAAGGCCAGGTTGGAGGATGACATCAAAGATCTTCTTATTACATATAAAGCCAATGTGCTAAAGCATCAAAATCTAACCTGGCTCAAAAATTATCCATCACACCTATACAACGCATGGTGCCACTTGGTTGAAGATGAAAAAGCAGAGCACCGCACCGCACTGAATCTATCGTTGAATTTGAATTGGAGAATCGGGTGCTGAATGAGGATGAAAGAAGAGTTCTCCACGACATCACTATCACATTCGAGAAGGAGAAACCCAGTACTCAGCACCCAGATGTTGGAGAGGGTTCTGGCGTTGATCATCATGATGTGGGTTTCGAAATTCCTATGCCAGCCCAGCCCTAATCCACTCCTGCGGTTGATCCTTTATCTGTGCTCGCATACAATTCTGATCAACCACAGTTATCTCCAGCTCGTGAGCAGGTCACTGAAGCTGTTCCGGCTCCACCCGCAAGCCATTCTGAGGAAGGTATTCTGAACATTTCTCGCACCTACTCGAAGTAAGGAACTTTGTTCTAAGTAGTTATTAACATCTTTTCTCTTATCTATATCCACTGATAGGAGATGCACCGGTCGTGTCCCTTATAACTCAAGAGTCGCGTCATGAGCAGGAGGCCCTTATAACAGAAGCGACCACAACAATGGCCGCTGCACCAACCAATGGAGCGTAGTTGAGCACTTTTACTTTTGATGAGCAAATGATGGAGGAACTTCTTGGCCATCAAAGCGACCCTTTTGCCGACCTGCCATTTGTCATGGGCGGAAGTGCACCCGTGGTTAGCTCCTCAGGCCCAAACGACAGCATCCCTATGGACGCCCGAACAATTCACAAAGAAGAGATCATAGTAGAGATCAATGCTGAGATGGAGGCGGCCGCGCAGGCCAACGGTATTGGAGGTGGCATGGCGGGCCCTGGCCTAGCCCATTTGCGAATGATTTCTCCAGGAGGCACGGTCGTCGACACCGGTGTGCCTCCTCCACCTTCCAACATCGGTCCTATCCCTCCGACTCCGCCTTTAGAAATTATTCCAATTCATGTGAGTTCGGAGGAAGAGGTTTCCATAATTCCCCCGGCTGGAGACCAACCATCTAAAGGCAAAGGCTCGAAGAGGCATCCAAGTGGTAGCTCCAGTGGGTCAACGCCAGGGAGGAAGAAGAAGAAATTGAAGGAATAGACGCATCTTCTCGCTCTCCTTTCTGGTAGATAAGTAGGAATTCCTTTTTGTTTCTTGTAGGCCGTGTATAGATGCCGGTTCGACCCCTGCTAGTAGGAATTCTTGGAAAGATTTTTGTACTTATCCTTCTTTTCCAAAGAATAGTTAAAATAAAATTCTATTTTGTTTCCAGCATAACTTTGTGTTTATTTGCTTAAGTATTTCAACGGTCGAACTTCCATTCAATGTACTTGTGAATTTTTAGTCTTTGAATCGGACCTGAGTCTAGTTGTTAAGTTCCGAAGTTACGGCTTCGAGTCATAATCGACCGTTAAGCCAAGTTCCAATACCGTAATGTATCGATCAGTAGCTGGAATTTAAGTTCTGCCCCCAAACCTGGGGATAAATTGAAAAGATCGGTCGGTATTCGCTTTTCGCCCTTAGTACATCGAGCTTAACTTTGTTGAAACGAGGCTGAAACAAGACGAGTTCGGGTGGTCGAATCACACTCGCTCATCTATCGGTGATCGCATCCACACTCTGGGGATTGTATTTGTATGCTGGTGATCGGTCACGCCCATTTAAGACTTAGAGATATGTCCGCGCTCTGGGGACTTAAGTTATTTTACGGGCGGTCAGTCACACCCGTTTGATATTTAGAATTTCGTCCGCACTCTGGGGACTTAGATTTATTCGTGGGTGGTCAATCACACCCGATTTGTGTTTATACTCTAGCCTGCACTCCGGGGACTCAGAGTTGCTTACGAGTGGTCGTTTCACACCCGGTTTTTCTTTATACTCCAAGCCGCACTCTGGGGAGTTAGAGTTAGCCGATGGGTGGTCGGTTACACCAATTTTGATGTTTATACTCCAATTCGCACTCTGGGAGTCTGGAGTTGGTTAACAGACAGTTGATCACATCTGTTTTGAGTTTCAGAATTTCGTTCGCACTTCGGGAATGATGAATCTATCAGGGTCGTGGATGGTCGATTCACATCCACCCTGAGTTAACAAGCGAGGTCGTTAGATGGACGGGTCCATCCTCCTCGAACTTGGTTTAAATATGGGCGAAGTCGTTAGGTGGACGGATCCACCCTCCTCGAAACCGCAGTTGTAAGTTTATACTCCAATTCGCACTTTGGGAATCTGGAGTTAGTTAGAGGATTGTCGTGTATCAATCCTTTTCCGGCTCTAGTGTGATGGCTTGTCCCCGAGCTCGGGTTTCACTTAGCGAGTGACCGTTCGTATCACAGTCACTCCCTTTTTGAATAAATCCCAACATAGGATGGAACTTAGCTCTCCGTGCATTGTGATGGTCGTATGACGCATTTTAAAAATCACTGCTCTGGCTCGAAGAGATTGCATTTTATTGTTGAAATAAGAAAATACGGGAAAGTCAGTTGCCTTATTACAAATTCAAATTTCGAAATGCATAAACAAATTGCAAATGAAAGGCAGACTGACTGAATAAATAAAGCTTGTTATGTGTAGTAGCGATGAAGACTCTAGCTTTTCCAAGCTCTCGGCAAAGTGAGACCATCGACGATCGATAATTTAAATGTGTCATCTCCGAGTCTTCGTTCGATAACATACGGCCCTTCCCACGTTGGTTTCATATGTGAAGGAACGGGGTAAATTCTCTTAAGGACGAGATCACCGAGTTCAAAGGTTCGGGGTCGGACCTTGGCATTGTACAATCGGGCGACTCGACTTGGGTACGCGGCTGCTATCTAATCAGCCTCTTCTCGCTTTTCATCCAATAAATCCAGAGATTCGGCAAGTAATATAACATTTGTCTTCGGATCATAATATGTCACACGATGAGAAGGTTCTTCCAACTCGACTGGACTAATGGCTTCTGAACCGTAAGAAAGTGAAAATGGAGTGTGTCCGGCCGTGGACTTGTGGGTTTTTCGATAAGCCCATAGGGCTGTGGGAAGTTCATCGACCCATTTGCCCCTGCCCTTTTTCAGTCGTTTCTTTAGAATGGACTTTATAACTTTATTAACAGCTTCGACCTGTCCATTTGCTTGAGGGTGTGCAACTGCAGAGAACTTCTTCTGGATGTGGAATCGTTGACAGAAATTCTTAAATTCAACACTGTCGAATTAGGCTCCGTTGTCAGTGATGATGGTATGTGGGAGACCAAATCGACAGATAATGTTGCGTACCACAAAGTTGATCACTTTCTTCGTTGTGATAGTAGCAAGGGGCTCGGCTTCTGCCCATTTGGTAAAGTAATCAACTGCAACGATGGCGTACTTCGCACCACCTTTGGCTAGAGGTAAAGATCCAATGATGTCGATGCCCCATACTGCGAACGGCCAGGGACTGACCATCTGAGTTATTTCGGTAGGCCGGGCCCTTGGGATCCGAGCATGTTTCTGACATCTGTCACATTTTCTGGCATAATATGATGTGTTGCGATTTATAGTCGGCCAATAATAACTGTATCGGAGCACTTTCTTAGCAAGAGCTTGCCCCTCGGTGTGTTCAGCGCATTCTTCTTTGTGTACATCGTGTAATACTCGATGGATTTCATTGTGGGCGATACACCGGAGTAAAGGAACAGAGTACCCACTTATATACATGACTCCATTCTGAATAGTGAACCGCGAAGCCTTTCGAAGGACTTGTCTTTTTTCACTCCTGTGCTCCGGTAGGATTCCATGCTCGAGATAGTTTCTGAACGGAGTCATCCATGACTCCTTATCGGGAGTGACCTCAAATACCCAGTCGGTCTCCATTTGATCAATACTCGGGGAATATAATGCCTCAACAGGAATGAGTCCCATCAGTTGTGCTTCGCCGGTACTGGCCAACTTTGAATCGGCCTTCTGATTGTGTTCTCGGGTTATGCAATAAATGGCATAATAATTGAACTGATTCATTATTTCCTGGACCCGAGCGAGATAAGCGGCCAATCTCCAGTCTTTAGCTTGGTACTCCCCCGAACTTGGCACACGACCAATTGTGAATCGCAGTAAATCTCCACAACAATAACTCTTAAATCTCTAGAAAGCCTTAATCCGGCGAGCAGGGCTCCGTATTCGGCCTCGTTGTTAGTTGCACGGAAATCAAACTTTAAAGCATATTGATCGGCCTTCAGGAGTTTCAAGTACAACCCCAGCGCCTAAGCAGTGGTCATTCGATGCACCATCAGTATGTAGCTTCCAGACATATTTGGGAGATTCACTGGTCTTGGGAAAGTCCTCCGGGATAGTGAATTCAGCGATGAAGTCTGCTAGGACTTGTCCTTGAATAGCTCGCCTTGGTGTGTAAGTGATGTCGAACTGACTCAGATCGATATTCCATTCGAGTAACCCACCAGACGTCTCAGGCCGCGTAAGGACCTATCGTAATGACTGGTCGGTGTAAACAGTGATAGAATGAGCCTGAAAATATGGATGGAGCTTTCTCGAGGCAATGACAATACAGTAAGCTAACTTCTCCAACTTCGGGTAATTTCTTTCTACTCTGGTCAATCGTTTGCTAATGTAATATACCGGTCGTTGTATCTGGTTCTCCTCCCAAATTAAGGCGGCACTGATTACATTTTCTGACACCGCCAAGTAGATGTACAATCTCTCGTGATCAATAGGATTTGACAGAATGGGTGGTGTGGAGAGGTGTTGAACCAGTGCCCGGAATGCGCCTTCACATTCCATAGTCCATTCAAAATTCTGTTTTCCTTTTCTGATCTGATCGAAGAAAGGAATGCATTTGTTGGTGGATTTTGAAATGAACCTGCTCAGTACTGCTACCTTCCCATTGAGGCTCTGAACTTGCTTTAAAGTCCTTGGAGTCTCGAGATTTCTAATTGCCCAGATTTTTTCAAGATTGGCTTCGATTCCCCGGGCATTGACGATGAATCCAACGAATTTCCCAAACGCGGCCCCAAAGTGACACTTCAACGGGTTGAGCTTCATTCTGTACTCTCATAGGATGTTGAACATTGTTTCCAAGTCTTTGATATGATTGGTGGAGAATCGTGACTTTACAAACATATCGTCCACATATACCTCCATGGTCTTACCGATCTGGTTAGCGAATATTCGGTTGATGAGTCTCTGATAAGTTGCTCCGGCATTCTTAAGTCCGAACGGCATCACTGTATAACAATAGAGCCCCAAATCAGTGATGAAGCTGGTATGCTCTTGATCGGACAAATGCATCGGTATCTTATTGTAGCCAGAATATGCATCCATGAAGGATAAAAGTTCATGTCCGGTTGTTGAGTCTACGAGCTGATCAATCCGGGGAATTGGTAAACTGTCTTTAGGGCAAGCTTTATTCAAGTCTGAGTAGTCAACACAAGTTCTCCACTTCCCATTAGGTTTCGTGACAAGTACAGGGTTGGACACCCATTCTGGATACAACGCATATCGGATAAACCTGCTCGATCTGAGTTTATCCACCTCTTCCTTAAGGGCGGCAAATCTCTCTGGATCCATACCACGTCTTTTTTGCTTGACCGAGACATGCCGCGGGTCAATATTCAATGTATGGCTCGCGATGTCTGGCAAGATCCCACACATGTTGAAGTGCGTCCAGGCAAACACGTCGAGGTTTTCCCAAAGAAATTCATCCAATTCCTCTTTCATCTGTTGGCTTAGCTGAGATCCAATCTTTTGCATTCTAGAATCATCATCATTACCGATTGGAACATCGATCGTCAACTATGCCGGAGAAGCCTGACTGTCTTTGACCTCGTCCTCACTTTCAGTATCTCTCGGGTCAAGATTTATTGGGAATTGGTTGGGGTGCCCGGGCCTTGGCCCAGGCGTTAACCGTCAATTTTCCGCAAAGCGGACGCAGAGAGATTCCTCTATGCCCTTTCCCTTCTCTTTTTGTTGCGCTTCCCGCAGCTCAGCAACATAGCAGGCTCGTCCAACAGCCTGGTCTCTCTGAACGACTCTGACTCCATTATCGGTAGGAAATTTCAAAGTTAGACACCATGAGGCGATAACAGCCCTAAACTCAGCTATGGTCGGTTGGCCCAAGAAAGCATTGTAAGGTGAATTAATATCCAACACAATAAATTGCAAGATTCAGACTCTCCGACGCTCTCCAACTCCCAACTCCACTAGTAGCTCCACCATCCCAGTGGGTATAGTCGCACTTCCATTGAAGCCATGAACACGAGAGTGACAAGGCTTCAAGTCTTTCGCTTCCATTTTCATTTGATCATAAGCCCGCTTAAAGTGTATGTTCACTGAGCTCCCACTGTCCACTAAGATCCTCTTCATCCAAGCAGGACCTATCTGAGCTGAAATGACCAGTGTATCAATGATTGGGGCTTCGACTTTGTCTGTATCCCTGTCTTGAAACATGATGTCGTCTGTCATCGTTTTCCGTTGTTTGGCCGGAGCCCCATCTTCCAAATTACTACAACATTCGAAGCTCGCATGCCTAATAGAGCTGGCATACGACTCCATTTCCCTCCAACTCCGATCTGCTGGACGAGGACCACCACTAACAGTATAAATCACCAACCTCCTACCGGTACGAGCGGGTTCCTCCGATCTAACTTGATTTGGTATCTAGTTTTGATTTGATGGGCCCGCACCTCCAGACTGCTGTGTTCGAACAAACTGCTCCAAATTTCTTTCTTGGATTAACTTCTCGATTATATTCTGAAAATGACGACACTCGTTCGTGTTGTGGCCATAACTATCGTGAAATCTACAATACTTTCCCATTTGAATCTGTTTTTCTGACGATTTCTTCGGAGCAGGTTTCTTATTTTGGATAGCATTGCAGGTCTGCAAGTCCTCGTTTTCCAGATATATATATTTAAAGGAGTATAAGTGTCAAACATGGGAGCTCTAGGTCGCGGTCCGCAATTCTGATCTCTTTCCTGCCCTGATTTCCATCGCCTTTCTATTGGTTCTGTTTATTCTGTATGTTTAACTGCACTTTTCCGGAACTCTCCTCGGTTTGTTTTACAGCGGCATTGTTTTGGATTCCTTCCACACTGGGCCCTACGTTATCATTTTTCCTAGACTGTTTTGCATCCTCCCTTCTCAAGAACTGAGCTGCCTTGGAATAAAAACAGTCCAATGACGCAGGGGGTTTTCCGGCCAACCAGTTGCCAAATTCGGAATAGGGACCAATTCCCTTAGATAGTGCCATCAGAATTGAGTTGTCGTAAGGATTACTAATCTCAACACGTGCAGCATGAAACCTCTCCAGATAACGTGTGAGTGTCTCTCCAGTAGCTTGAGTGATATTGGAAAAGTTATTAACATCTTTGGGCCTAGTGACATGCATGGCAAACTGTTCAACAAACTTCATTGCCAACTGGTCAAAACATGAGATAGATCGAGGTGGTAAGCGAGTAAACCACATAGTTGCGATCTCCCTTAGGGAAATTAGGAAACTTCGGCATTTGACTGCATCATTAGTACGCGCGTCATTCATAATTTAAAATGTGTTGGTTAGAGTCAGAGTTCCCTTCATAAACAGGTAGAGTTGGCATTCTGAATCGCTGAGGTGGTTCAGCGTAGAAGATATCATCGGTGAAAGGGGTATGACTCCAGGAGATTCCCCAGTCGTCATTGGTGAGCCCTGACTTTCACGGATCATTGTCAAGATGTCTGGCATCTGGACATTTTGGGCATGCTGGGCCAAGGTGTGGTTGGGTTCCACAATGCAAGGATGGGTCGAGCGCGGTCGACGGTCCATACCTCGCCTCCTTGGCTCTAGGTCTTCGGGAACATAAGGTTTAGGAATATAATCACGTTGATGAAGGTTCGGATCTATTTGGTTCGAGCGTCGGCTCCCAACTCGGTAGTAGCGGCAGCGGCGCAGTTGTCAGTAGTGCGATAGGGAACCGTCCCTCCTTGGGAAGAGGGTCCGGTCTGGTGGTTGGTTGACGGACCAACTCTCGGTTGTCCAATAGTCAAAGTGCGTTGATGTCCGGTAGCCTGCGTATAGCTCCCATCCAGTCGTGGGCGGGTGGAAACGTGATTGCAGTCAGAAGAGGCTGAACTTTCAGTGGATGAATAGGAAGCCTAATCCCTTCTGGATCTCCTTCGTCTTTTATGGTTCAGTCGATTGGTCAACTCCATGTTGGCATGGAGCTACTAAGTAAGCTGATGGCGGCTTTGAGTCAGCTCTTGCATTAGCAGTTGGAACTCTTCCCTGGTGCAGGGCCTTGCGGATCTGAAGGCCCAGCAGCATTCTGGTCTGTTGGAGGAAGTTGCGTTGGGTTTTGTCTATCTCGTCCTTCTGGATCTACAACTGTTAAAGTAGCCATAGTGTTGACCATGGTGGATAGCGAAGCTCTCTCCTAGACTTGATACAATTCTGAATAGGATGGAAGAACTTCTAGGCTTGAAATCTGGATCTCCTCCTTAGATTCTTGCAATCCAATATCGGTAGTAGATCCAATGAGCAGGAGAAAAGCTGGGTTTTCTCGGTGAAAGCACCAAAGTGTTTGTACCAAAATTGGGCACAGCACTTTTCGGATGTGTTTGAAGAGATAAAATGAAGAAAGTAAATGTAAAATGAGGCAGATCAAACAAACACACCAATTAACATATAAGAAAAAGCATAGAAACACACAGATTTAGAGTGGTTCGGCAAATTGCCTACGTCCATTATGAAATGGCTGATGTTTAATGAACTTTACTCGTTGGTTACAAAAGATTACAGCAGTACAACAGAAGTTTAATGGTGATTCCGACAGAGTATCAGCGTAGAGAAGCCAAAAGTCCATTTTCTATAGGTCCAGGGTCACTATTTATAGGCGTAGGCAGCAAATATCTCGCCCGGATCTCGGAAGACTTATTCTCTCACGTGAGTGGGCCCACGGGAGCGTGTTTAAGTGATTTCGGCTCGATCTGGAAGCGATACGAATTGGGTTCGCATTGATTAAGAATTGGTCCTTTCGGGCTGAAATTTGTCAGGTATGCTCTTGAGGTTGTATGCAAGCTCCTGTGAAAATTTGGTGGCATTTGGACTTGTAGATCTCGAGTTATGATCGATGCAAGTTTGAGTTTGTTAAAGGCTGTCGAGTTCGTCTCGATACTTGTTCGTATCTCTCTATTCGTATCCCTGTTTGCACGTGCTGACCAGATGACGTTGCACTATATCTTAGGGTCGATCCACTTTTCATGCCGAGTGACCGAGTCATCCATCTTTACGTGTCTCCTTCGTATCGCTCTCATTCAGGTGCTTCGTACCTATGCCGTTCATGTCCATTGATATGGCTTCGTTCGTATCCATCAATTACTACGTTGTTCGTATCGATATATGAGATCATTTCGTATCGATAGCCTCTACCCCAATTCGTATAGATATAAGCATTGACTTCATATCGATACCTTTTAGGTGTTTGCCTTGTACCGCTTGTGGGTTGATCGATACGAGCCGTGCATTAGTGGAAGCGATACGAAATGCCACTAAGTGAGGGATACGAACCAGAGTAGGTGTGATGGATACGAAGTGGTGCCTCTTCCATGGATACGAACTAGCGCTCTCTTGATGGATACGAACCAGATGTGTTCCACTTGAGACTTTATGGATACGAATTTGCATGGATACGAACGAGTTGAATGGAATCGATACAAAGGAGGTGGTCTGATGGATACGAATGAGAGCATTGCTTGATTTTCATCGATCATACCTTGAGCATACGAACTCCGATTGATTTGAAATCTGAAACGGTGGCACTCATAGCTTTGCTTGTCGTATCATATCGGTTGTAGCTTGATCTGGACTAGGACAAAAATTTACCAGTATCTATAGTGAACCTACGTATAACCGATCTTCGGGACGGATTGTCCTTGGTCACCAGTCAAGTCCTTGGTGTCATGGCCTTGCCAAAAGGCGAGATAACAATACCTATATATTTGATTATAGTTTGAAATTTTGATCATAAAGTTTGTACTTATGTATATTTATATTTACATATGCACTATTCTTATATAAACATATATATCTATACTTATATCTCTTTTGGTCATCATATACATGTATTTACATTTTATACATATTTTGACATACCTTTAAATTAAACTTATATATATTTGTCATCATAAAACTTGTATATATTTTTATATATACAAATATATGGATATTCTATCTTAAATTTTAAATGGTGGAGTTTATATACATATACCTATAAAATTTATCTTATCCAGAAATTTATAATTAGTTATAGTTTTAATCAATATATAGATTCAGGTATTTTAAATATCAAAAAATTCATCTATTCGACTAATAAAAATTAATATTTCAAAATTAAAATTAGTTAATCATCCTAAAATCAGATGGCTAAAAATCTGGGTCATTACATTACCTAACACCCAAAGGAAGGGTGATCATATTTTAAGTCTATCGCAAAGCACAAAATAATAGTAAATGCAACAATAACAACAACAACCAACTAATAACACATACAACACAATGAAAAGAGATAACTAAGGAACAGAAATCAATACCCGTCATTACTGACAGGTGGAGTCAACAGTGGAGACTTATCGTAATCCAATAATTCAAGATAAATAGGGCCAGTACACTAACGTACTAAGACATTTGTCGCGATCCAACAATAAATACAGCCAATACACTAACATACCCAGACATATATCTCGATATTATAAAAAGTAAAGCCAACACACTAACGTACCCAGACATTTACTACGATCCCATAATAAATAGAGCCAGCAGACTAACATACCCATGCGTTTATGAGGATCTAATAATTAATAGAGCCCGCACACTAACGTACCCGTACATCTATCTCGATCTTATAATAAATAAAGCCAGCACACTAACATACCTAGACGTCTATTATGAACTTATAATAAGTAGAGTCAGCATATTGACGTACCCGGACATCTACCACAATCTTATAATAAATAGAGCTAACACACTAACATACCCAGATATCTATCAAGATCTAATAATAGGCATGGCCACTAATATAAGGCCAATACGATGCACGATCACTAATATAAGATAAATATTGTCCATTGTCACTAATATAAGATCGATACGATTTATCTAACTATACATACCCTAAGGTCAAACCCCGAAGGTACGAATTCACTCCATTCGATCGTATATGCTTGTTGGATGTGATCGTGTGACCAATTACCATACCGACCCCATGCTAGATCGTTATTGATTCCAAAGCAATCACACAACATTTGTATCCGAATCATGAGCTTCAGCTTGCGTTCCACCTTCTCGAGTAGCCCAAAACCCGTCAAAGTCATGCCAAGGCACCATGAAGAACCGCGCTCGAATGGGGAAGAAATTCCCCGAAGTTGCACAAAACATAGCAGTTCAACCGACTAGGCATTTAATTCAATCGATTGAACTCAGTCGATTGGGTGTTCGTACCCAGTCTTCTACATTCGGTTTCCCCTCGGTACACGATTTAACACTCATTCGGTTGACTGGATTTTATTCCCAGTCGACTGAAATTGCTAGGTTCAAGCAATGAACTTGGGGCAGGGAGAAATCTCCCAGACGGACGTCGATTCGCATGTCGTTTCTTCCAATGCTTCACTCGATGGGTCACCTTGCTTCCAGAGCCTGACCCTATCTCATCAGATGTCCACTGAGGTTCATTTGTTGTTGTTTTGAAAGTGGATTCGATAAGTATTTGAAAACCGCTTTCGACACCAAAAATCCACCCTTTTCTCGAGCAGAGTTCCATGGGCGATTATAGGGACCCAGCTTCCTCTAACATGCCAAAATGACATACTCGGCTTCCATGCCTTGTGCGTAGCTTATATGGGTATCGACATACTCATTCTTGCACACCTATGCACACACATTCACACAAAAACAAAACCACTACACAAGTCATGATTCAGACTTCACAGGAATGATTACTTAACCCGATGTACTCTCACACAACTAGTGCACACGATAGTCTCTCTGGCTACATGAAATGCCCGCAACGAACTTCAATTCAATAATATTTCTAAATAATCAAACAATTGGATCTCTATATAAACAAACAACCATACAACAGTTCTAACTACAACACACACATCATTTTATTTGTTATATATCTTCAAATACACGTATACCTAAACTTGCTCATACTCATTTACATAAACATATATTTTAAATAAGTAATTCTTTTATTAATTAATCATATCTTACTTTTATTTACTAAATCTTTTCAATAAAATTAAAACATCTTTTTAGTAAATTCTCATATTGTTTTATAAAATACAATACTAGCTTATAAATTCATTTAAGGCTTTGAAGTACTAAATCTCTTCACTTATAATTAAGTATTCTTTTCATAGACATTTTATAAAATCTTATAACCATTTTACAAAATGTCTTATTCATACTATTTTATAAAAATCACTATTTAATAAAATATCACTTTCTTACTATTTTATAAAATCATCTATTTTATAAAATATCACTTTCATACTATTTTACAAAGTAATTTATAAAATACCACTTTTATTTATAAAATTATTCGTTTATACAAATAATATTTATATATAAACCATTCACTTATAAAAATCATTTATTCTCTTTAAACAATATTTATAAGTACTAATTAACTTCATTAACCCTCTAATCACTTTAATAATAAGTGTAGAGATCAAATCTTGCTAAATTAGCTTACTAACCATTTCCAAATCATTTGATTAGTTATAGCTAACTAATGACATGCACTCGATTATCATATGTAATTAGTCTCTAATCACTAACTACTTTATACAAAATCTACTACTTAGCCCATAATCAAAATCAAGGTTTATTAACTATTCTCAAATATGGATTAAGGTCCCAAGCAAATAATAGGTGAATATAAACATATTTAAGGCCTAAACATAAGCCTAATTACATTACTAACATTCTCTAACTTCCTCCAAAACACTTCATAATCATTTATATATTCGTTAATGAAGTATAACAAGTAAATTAAGTAAGAGAATCATTCCACTCACTTCCTTTTTCATTAAAGCAAGCTTTAATCAACAAAACCCATCTCCATGCTCTCTTGAAATTCAAAACGAAATCTCAAACTCCGAGTCAAGCCAATTCCTTCATGGGTTTTGTTGGGAATCCCATGAGAAGAATTATGGTTATTTTATCGAAATTTATTGGATTTCATTTAGGCATAGTTTAGTGGATCTAGGATTATGGGATTAGGACGTATTAGGGAAAAATTAGAAGAAAGAAGAAGAGGATTGTGAAATGAAAATGAGAATGAAAATTATGAGGAGGTTAGCCCCATAAGGCTAAGTAAAGGGGCTTAGCCCAAATTCATCTCATCCACTCAAATCACTATTCACTCCAAATTCTCACCAACTACAAACATAGTCGTTTATAATAATTTTACTCGCATCGAAAAAGCAAACTCAACCACGGGTGTATCTAGTCCTAATTCGCTTGTTTTAAAAATCAAGTATACGAGGCATTCCGTTGCTTAACAATTAAATATTTAAATTAATTATTTGAATATCTGATCATTAAAATTGCGGGGTGTTACATTCTCCCCTCCATAAAAGAATTTCATCTCCTAAATTCCCATGAGTACGAGAAAGTAACAGGACTGACCAAACTTCTCGATAATCAATTTTAGAAAATTCCAACAGTACCTTCCCTTATGCTATTAGTATTACAGATACTCCCAAATTAGAATGCATCACACATTAGGAAATATGCGATAACTTATGTCATCCCACATTCCCAAAAATTCATACCTCTCTGAAGAAAGTTTCTCACTATTTAAATTCTAATCTAAGCAAATGAGCAATTAAGTAGATATATATCAGCACTCAATTACCCAATTGTACTATGTAATGAGGATTGAACACAACTGTAATATTTCAATTAATATAAGCATGTTGAATCACATATGGCAATCGTCTCTAATCAACATGCTATATCAAATCATGTAACTAGCATTTCGAATGCAAAAATCATGAAATTCTAACATGTGTGATTTTAGTGTTGTAACTGATACTACCACAACAATACATAACTGTCAATTGGAGAGTAAGCTCAAATACGTCGACATCTAAATATACCATTGACTCTGAGTCACATCAAAATGCGATAGACTCGTAGATCCCATCTCGACCTGTACAACAGCTGGATGGAATGATCTATTCTAGATAGCTATCGCTATCACTCTTAGAATCATATTTTAAATTATAACTACCATGCAAGCCCTCAAACACATAAGACAAGAAAAAATTTAACAATAGCAAACAACAACAATCAAAGAATAAGCAATAACAAGCAACCGACGACAAAACAACGATCAAATCATAGCAGGCTAGGATAAGCAACAACGATTAACATATAAATTATTAAACATGCAAGCAAGCAATCAACAACAATAAAACTAGCTAATAGCAGAAATCAAACAACATCAAACAATAGCAAGCAAACATAAGCAGTAGCGAACAACATGCAGCAACAACAAGCAACAACCAATAACAAGGAACAAGCAATAACAAGAAACAAGAAACGCTCAATCCATAACAAACAACAATAACAAATCAATAAGCAACAACAAGCATACAAAAAAATATATTTAAAGGAGTTTATAACAAAATGCTCGATAACCCTCAAGGGTCAAACACGTATGTCCAGCCATAAACTCCAATGAGCCTATCCGATAGTCATAAGATATAAATGCCTAAGTTATGTAACCTCTTTTATGAATATAATACATGAAAGACTATTATACTCCCGATATGACAAGGAAAACCTATATGATATGTAGGATCATCGAGTCTCGAAACTCTTAAAATAACCCAGCAATCAATTCCTTAACCCTCCTTTTCTTCCAAAGAGAATTCATTCTCTAAAGAGAAAATTATACTAACTAAATCATCATTAAATGAAGATTCAATTGCTTGGGTTTGCTCAAGTTTAAACTCGGCTCGACTGCATAATGTGAATAAGGATAATATACTAAGTGTACTACGACGCTTGCCTAGGCAAGTATCTTCTCGTCACTTAGAGGTTTATCCAAATCACCATAAAACTAGTCGAGAAATTCTTCCCCGAACTATCCCATGCCAATTATAACTATACTACACTAAAAATTTATAATAACAAAAGATCGTCCTAAATGACACGACGCCCATTCCAACCCTTCATTTGCTAGCAAGGTTTCTTTGTTAAATTAGGGTCGGCCACCTGACTCTATCCGTGCAAACTCCGATCAGGTTCCTTGATTCGATTACTCAAATCTTCTCACACAACTAAGGCCGTTTTGCGGAAATTGCTTAGTCATCTCAAGAATCCGACTCAAGAGCTCATGTATCATAATCAAGTGAAAAACGCTAGCCTATCTAGTGCAAATCACCTAGAACTCTATGCCCAAATTATAGGTCAAGAACTAGCATGTGAATGGACCAATCTTCATAAAATGTCCTTTTCAGCACATGAGATTACTCCCATCACCTAAGGTTTACCAACACAAAGAAAAACAATTTTAACATGAATGACTATAGGCAAACGCCTATAAGTAATCCACTTGGTCTCTGCTTATTGTTGGGCATCCATCGAACTCTATTTGGATATAAATCCAAGTCACACTTCATCGACAAAACCTACTCAACTTGAAAGTTCATGCATCAAATTTGAATGGTAATACTCCTGGCCGCTTCACCTCAGCTCTGCAACTAAGGTGACTCATACAAGGTTTATCTCTACTAAAGAATTTACCCACTATAAAAGCTGCCAAGTTTAGCCTATCTACCAAGTAACTAGCAACAGATAAAATATACCGCTCAAGTGTTGGAAGGAACAAAAGTGAGTTCCAAAAAATAGAGCATACCTCGCTATATAAGCCCCTTCCGATTCTCCTGAGCTGTGAACCTGCTAGAACCTGGTAATGCTTGAAAGGCACAAGTCATCATCACTTACATACCCTAAAAGTTGTAGGATAGTCCTTCAAGTGATCAAGTCAATCACCATTGAAGCAATTACACTTCGCTTTAGTTAGATGACATTTCATAGCGAAATGTCTCCATATGCCACAAGGGTGACATATTAGGCTAGCTACTCCTTCACGTAAGCTCAACCTTCCTTGTGACATGGCCTTTACGCCTTAGTTGGAGTTTCGGTTGCTTTCCACTTTCATTACCTCAACAGTATCTCATGAGTATTCTTACAAATGATAAATATACTAATGAGATATTCAAAAGACACTAACAAGGATAAGGCTAAGCAATGAACCCCCAACTAATGCTTAAGACCCAATGCAAATCTCTTTGCCCAACAACAACGGAGTACCGACTATCTCAAACCCCCAAAAACAAAAGGTTGATTGGTTAACACTCCTTCATTGACAAGTTGTCCTACTCAAGATGGATGGATTGCTTAAGCTACATGCTCTTATCGATCTCAAAAATGAACCGAGAACCAAAGCGATGCTTGAATAAATTCCAAATCATAGGTCTGATTATCAGCCACACAAACACTTCATCCTTCCTAGCCAAAGTCTCCCTTCTCAAAATGCCGAGAAATAATCTTCCCTATGAGAACATTTCATAGACTTATATCGATGCAAGCCTTCTCATGCATGTGTTCAAGACTGTACCTCTACAACAGTCTCAGGACTCAGATCTAGCTTCCCCCTAAGGCAAAGGAAATTCCGGCACTGCTTCGAGGAGCCTAAAGCTGGTGGAGCTAGAGATACTAATACCTAAAGGGCCA
Organism: Allium fistulosum; assembly: GCA_030737815.1. Taxonomy (NCBI): domain Eukaryota; kingdom Viridiplantae; phylum Streptophyta; class Magnoliopsida; order Asparagales; family Amaryllidaceae; genus Allium; species Allium fistulosum. Next base: position 782,493,270 of record CM060906.1, read on the forward strand.
CACCACTTTTGACGCTAACCGCATTCTACTGGAAATGTTCACCGGAGGCAGAACACCTTTTGCGGTAGCTAAATAGTCTCCGAACTAATCAAGCATCTCGGACTGCCTGTTTGTAGTCGCCCATGCACTCTGTCTGCTCATACCGATAGCTTGACGAAGATACCTTAGCAACTAGAGATAAAAACAAATCAAGTACAAAAGACAAGCGATGTATACAACATAATATAATAGAAAAATACAAGTACGCTCTCTCTGCTTATCTCCTACTATCAGATTGATTAACTCAAACTAGTCTACTTGGTCTGAGTGTTTAGCCTAAGGTTTGATACCAATTGTAATAACCCGCCCTTTTATAGGACCCAATATGTCATCGTCCTGTAACAACGACAGACTCCCGAGTACTACAAAAGACAGATCGTCGGGGTAAACTTAGGAAAAAACACTAAACTAAGACATTGATAGGATCTCACAATGGAATAACAATATGTAATGAACCAGATTTTCGACCCTCAAAAATCGACATTAATACGTCTACTGTATTATATGCCGAACATTCAAGTGCCAGAAATACCGATTTGTCAGGGTGAAAGAATAATGTAGAAGATAGAAGAAAACTAAACAACACAGAATCTCATAACACAACGAATAATATATAACACAACAATGATCTTTACAAAAAGGAAACATCTTTATTCATATATACAACATCAGAGTACACTGGACTTATCCTAAATTTGGACAGTTATAGAAACCTGTCCTTACATTGACAAACATACAGACTCTATAATACAGTGGAAGAAAAATATACATGAATACGACTTGACCATCCAGTTCCTCTCCAACTCCAAAGTATTCAGCTAAGCCTGGAAAACATGTTAGGTCTGACCCGACCATTACATGGAATAATGCCTGGGTCATTCCGGTAAACCAGCACGAATAAAACTCGATAACAAGTAACAACCAAACCGATTTCTACATTTGAAAACTTTTTCAAACAAAGGGTATCTCGTAAGACCACAACACATATAAAAACGGATGGGTTTTTACCTTACGATAACCAAAACATTTTATATCAAAATCCAGTGATATTATTATAGTGTCCACGTTTAAAGTAAATAGATAAAATACCTGAAATGCTTTCATCTCGCATTCCAACATTAGGCTCTACAATCAAGATCGTAAGGCACATATTGGAGATAGGATCCCAACAATGGCAAGGTAAGGGACTACCTTTTGATGATACACCTCTAGAAAATGCACTAATTCTAACACAGAGCTGGCTGCCCCTTTAACATGGCAGACCGGATTACCTCACCCCCTTGACACTGAGGCCTTATACTACCACGATGTTTGCATGCAAACCAACTCTGAAAGGGACATCTAGAATAGGGTGACCGCTCCTAATGGTAGCTAATCACATAGCTCCGCTGCATGCCCTGTTTTTGCCATTCCTCCAAGTTGTGAGGGTTATGGCTACGCTTTACCTTTCTGAATAGCAATCCATCTTGGAATGCTAACACTGCCCTCGAGGCCTCAATGCAATGCCAGCATTCATCCATACAAGTTGTCCAGGATAAGGACAAACCGAAGGCACTAGTTCTACTACATCCATTTTGGAACCACCCTCAGGATTAGTAGCAAGCAGTCATTGCACTTCAATGGCTCCGTCTTTGATCCCATGCTTCAAGATGACTTCATTTCGAAATGTTTGAGTTTGATTAAAGTGGTTTTCAGATAGCATATCCGATCCCGGTTACTTTAAAACAACTTTCAATATTTTCGGTTAACTCAACCCCGGTTCTTTAGGAAATAAACAAACAAATGACACGAGCTGAGTTCACCTCCTAACCGTTCATAGATAGATTTCCTTATCATTCATCCTTGAATAATGTAACGAGTTTATACGTACAATATAGCACCTTTGATGGTAACTGTACCATATAATTCTTTTGTTTTTCCTAGATATTACCAAAGTTACATTTTGCCCAGATTTGATAGTTGGTTATTTTACTACCAAATAAACAAATATCCAATCATGGTTTAATTTCCATATGGGATCCACTAAGCCTTTATTAATTCTCTTTAATTAATAAAACCACTTTATAAAACATGATCACAAGATCTTTTCAAAACACTATTCCCAAACCCCTTACATTTCCTTTATATTGGAAACATTTATATACTTATCTCAACTGTATAAGTATATTACTAAAACATTTTACTTTTCAAGCCATGCAACAGAATCATATACTTATCTTATCAGTATAATTATATTTACAAACTTTTCAAAGTTTTCTTCTTTCCAAATCCCATATTAAATAACCAAAGGTTTCTTCTAAATAAAACATTCCAGTTATCCTTTATCAAAAATTCCCTTATTAGAAGCTCATCTCATTTTCCAGTTAACTTATAACTTTCAAAATAAAGTTATAACCCACTTTTATAAACCCTTAAGTTAATTTATAAACCTCTTTCCAAATCTATGAAATGATTTATAAACCTTTCTCCTATTTTTAAAACTTTATATAAACCTTTCTATACTTGTAAAACACCTTAATAACCCTTTTCGTTAGTAAAAACTCCTTCCAATAAACAAGTTATCATCTATAAATTCCTTCATAAGAATTATATAACTTGAAAAACCATTTAAAAAACCTTAGTCCCAAATTGATTAAAGAATTAAAGTAAATTCAAACCATACTTTATAAATTTCAAATGAGGCTTAGCAGTCCCAATGATACTAAATTAAGTTACCATTAAATTTTAATTCGATTCCCAAATCACATAACAGTTATTTACATAAGCTACCATATATGTAAATATAGTTCATATCCAATCAGGGAGTAACACGTCAATATGACTAATTGGCATATACAAGTCCAAATAACATAACAATAGGATGATGATTTATCCTGCTAAATAGATGTCCAAACAATTTAATCAATTTATGGTAGAACGGGGATTTATTCTGCTTAACACATGTCCACAAAATCAAATCACTTAGACTATAGCAGAATGGTGTTTTGTTCTACTAACGGATGTCATTTAATTCTCCTAATCATATGAGTTACTTAAGGGTCCTGACAAGAGATCCTTTGATTTGGAATCAGTTCGCTTTAGAAATAAAATATATTTAAAACACATACGTTTCAGTTTTAAATCATCTTTGAAAATAGTTAAACAGATTTAATCAACTTAAACCCTAATTAAATCTTAATTAACCCTAATTAAATCAAGATTAAATAATAACTAAATTCTACCTAGTCTTGCTGAACTTGATTAAGTACTAATTAACTTCCTAATGCAATTTGGTTAAGGTTAAATCAAATTGATTAAAAGTTAAACCCTAATTAATCAAATATTAATTAAATAATCTGTTAGTTAAATAAATAATTAATTAACCATTAATCTTAATTAAATAATTATTAATCACTTAATTACTTCTTAATCACATTAACCACTAATTGAAAATTCATTAATTAATTAGTATTTATTAACTTAAGTGATGATTAACCTCTAATCACCTTCTTAATTACCAATTAAGTGCCAATTACCTTTTAATTAACTAATTAATTAAATTACAAACTTAATCACTTTTTAATGTTACTAATTATGTTTGAAAACTTTTTACAAAACATTTTCAAGTTAAAAAAATTGAAATAGAAATTCAAAACTTTGGTCGAACTACATCCATAGTGATTATCGATGTGAGTGCAGTTCGCTTTAACATATTTTTAAAGCATAAACACCTCACTAACTTTACCATTTCATGTTTATAAACCCTTTAGAAAGTTTTATTAACTTTAAACTTAGATATACAAACTTTAAAAAACCAATTTAAAACTTTTAACACTTTTAAAAAAAATAAACAAACATGATTCCATTCGGGTCTCGGATCCATCGCAATTACATACAAAGTCGCTAACTTTGTTTCTAAACATCATGGCCTTAGTTCACATACAACATACATCGCATAACTTACATCTAGGGCTGCACAAAGTATGGGTTGGGTCGGGTTTGACCAAATACTTCACCCGACCCGTATAGGTATGGGTTAAAGGTAGTTCAACCCATATCCGACCCTATATAAGGTTGGATATAGGTTGGGTTAAAGTATGGGTTGGGTCGGGTTTAGTAGGGTTGGGTTACATTAATCTAATACAAAAATGAGAATATAAAGAAAAAAATGAAATATAATGTTAAAATATTCAGCTTAAAATATCAAATTTTAGCTAGCATAAATTAAATTTAACTGATTCACTACAACACATATTTATTAGAATTTCATTATAAAATACATCATACGAAATTAATTCACTACATATTAGAGTAAGAATTTCATTTCAAAATACATTAAATGCTCTTCGAAATCTCTTAGTCAGTCCTATGTATTTTGGACTGACATCAAATATGATTTTTTGGTATATTTATTCGAGAATACATAAATTTTATTCCAGATTTTGACTGTTCTAATTTTACATTGGCTGATATTAAATTAGTTTTTTATATAGGGTTGGGTTGGGTTAAAATAGGGTTGGATTGAACAAAATATTTCACCCGACCCGTATATAGTATGGGTTACAAATTGTAACCCATATCCGACCCGAATTAAGATGGGTTGGGTCGGGTTTATGTGGGTTGGGTCGGGTTGGTGGGTTGGGTCGGGTTGAGTATGGGTTGTGTGCACCCCTACTTACATCATCCTTACCATATACCACATATATACTCACAATGATTCATGCTTACTAACTACATAATATCACAACCAAATTGCATAATCAAATCAAATGACTAACACTATTCAAATCATTGATTATCAACATCATAACTAACTAATCTTAACACTATATACTCATCACATATAAAGTCAACATTTAAGCTAAACTTAATACTAAAAAGTGAGTTAGTTTACCACCAAACTTTCGCAAAAGCTATCCGAACTTAAGCTAAACTTGCCAACGACCCTCTAGCTTTAAAGAATAAAGGCTTTAGGTGCTAGTAACCCTCAAAATGGGCTTGGCCCAAGTGTATGTAGGCTCGGCCAGAGGTGTGGGGGTGGATGTGGTGTAACGACCCGGAATTTTTGTCATTTGAAATTCGGATATTTAATCGATTTTAAATATTAACAAGTAAAATTTGTAAGTCGAAAAAATTTAAATTTGAATATAGAGATTTAATTGGATAATTAAATCAATAATTTAATATTTGAAATTGTGTAAATAATTGGAAATTGGATCAAATGTGAATGAAAATGATTTATGAAGTTGTATTAAATCATATTGGAGCTATAATGATGTTATAGAACTTTTAAAATTGAATTAAAAGTCAAATTGTGAAAATTGAATATTTTAATATTTAATTGAGGAGTAAAAATGACCAATTTTCAAACAGTCTCGGATTTCGACGAAACTAGTTTCATCGGATCCGTAATGTGAAATTATTGTAAGATTTCAAATTTCGTGTCAATCGGATTTACGGTTTGTCCGGGGCAAGCTGAAATGCATCGAAATCGTTTTAATCGGTTTAATTTAAATTTGATCGTTTATTTCCGTAACTCGCACATATGACTGAATTAGCTCCCGAAACACGTTCCATTGTGTTCGGAACGCGGGTAAAACCTTAGAAATGCCAGCCGGCACGCTTCGTTTGGAGTTCGGAAAATTTCGGTGAATAGTGTTTTGGCAAAATTTCTATAAAAGGACTTCACTTTCTCAGATTTGCATCAAAACTAGGGTTATCTTTCGTGGCCGCCACCTCCAATTCAATGGCCAGAAAACATCATCACTCTTCCATTAATCTCTTCCAATCCACGCATCGTTTTGAAAAACTGTCAACTACAACTTTGTAGTGCTTAACGAGATCTTCGAATCCATAAGGTCGAGATTGGATTTCGCGCATTGAATCGATGGCAGTTTCGATTCAAAAGCCATGCGTATGGGCACGTTTTTCGAAGGAGATGCACAACCGAGCTTGTTCATTTTTGGGTCGTGGGTGGAGGCGAGTGCGAGCTTTGCAATGGTGGTCCCTGATCGAAGTGGAAGTGAACAAGGATGGTCACGAAAATTCAAATGGGAATGGCGGCTATGTGGGTTCTTGCGTACGCATTTATCTGGGAGGGGAAGAAGATACAAGACGCGGCCCAGATTCTCTCCAAAGAAATCGATGGCCGAGATTCGTCTGAGGTTAAAAATAAAAAAGAAAATGAAATTATTATATTATAAATTTGTATAAACTTCTAAATGTCATAACTTTTGCATACGTTGTCGAAATTCGACGAAACAGGAAGTGTTGGAATCGCAGCGACAAGATATACGCTGCAGCGCAGATCTGGGTGTGTTTGGGGCAAGCGAGAATTTTTGGTTAAATCGAACGGTTCGATTTAATTTAAAATTTAATCACTCGACAACTAAAGGTGAGAACTTCTCACTCAATCGAAATTGTTTCGATCTAAATTTAAAATAGTTAAATTTAAAATTGCTTGATTGTGTGAATTGAATGATGATTGTTATCTATTGTGTTGAATAGACCCTATACGCCGTATATTAAGTGGAGGTTATTTATTAAAAACATATACCGCGATAATTCCACCGTGAAGTGGAATTGGTATTATATATGTATTTGAAGTTGATTTCCCGCATTTTATAGTGGATGAGACCCTATTGCGCCGCATAATAGCGGATAATATTTATAAATCCCATATACCGCGATATTTTACTTCGAAGTGGAATTGGTATTGTGCTAACATCTGTGGATGCAGGGAAACAGGTTGGAGGGATCCAACTGGATTCCTCAAACATTTGAATTTATTTCAATGTTGTGTGTTGATTTATTTATAATCGCCGTGTGATTATATTGTGATTGAAATGGTTGACGGCTAGAATTTAGCCGAATATATTTTTGGTATCGTTGGATACCAGAAATAAATAAAATTGGATTTTCGAAATTCAAGTTGAAAATTTATTGTGAAAATTTATTTTTCAGAATTGGATAAATTTAAAAGGAGTTTAAAAAAAAGATAAAAGTTTATTTTTGGACTATATTGAATTAAATTCCAAATTTTGGGAAAAAGCCTTAATAAATGGATTTCGGGTAATATTAATTATAAGTTAAAGGATTTATTTAAAATTGGTTTTAAATAGATTTGAAGAGATAAAGAAATTTATTTTAAAAAAGGAAATAACTTTGGAAATTTATCTGACTTTGAATTAGTCAGATAATTAAAGTAATCCTACTTATGGATGTTTGGATTATATTGGATGTTGAATTATTTGACATCTCTGATATGTGACGCTTTGTGATATATCCTGTTCTGTGTTGTGATTTGTGATCTTTTTATCTATGATATGATATATCTGTGATTTGTGAATGAAAGATAAGCGTTATAATTTATACCGCTTATCAATTATATTGTTATATTTGATCTGTGATGGTTGAATGTTGTTGCACTATTGTGTTAAACCGTGGACTACACAATACACACACAAATGTGGATTTCACATGGAAATCGGTTAAGTCATATATTTTTATCAATTTTGAAAAAATTGAATTTTTGAATCCAAAATAGTTTTGGAATTGGAATTGAAAGCTTTTGGAAATGAGTTTCAAAAATAAGAGTTATTTTAAATAACTTAATAAAATGGGAATTTAAATCATTTGATTTAAAATTTGAATTCAATATTTTGAAATTGAATTCAATGAATTGGGAATTATGGTCTAAAAGATTGTATAAATTATAAAAGGTGTGTATATGGGTTTTTACCATTTAAAATATGGTTTTGGAAATTTAAATTTAAATCCAAGATTTGTACTTGGATGGCTTTAACCTGTGTAATTGTAACCAGTTTTTCCCAAAACGAAAACTATCCGTTTTCAGATAATAATAGCTTTCATAAAGTGAAAAGATTTCCAATTTGTATCGAAACATTTCAAGTTGAAAATTGAATTGTAAATAGTTTGGAAAAACTATGAATTAACCTTTGTGAAGATGATTAAGCTTTATCTTGAAATCAAAGAAGATTTTAAAAAGGTGTATCTTTTATATTATAAAAGACTTGAATTGTGAATGGTTTTGAAAGCTATAAGTTAAATCTTAATTTAAAGATTTAATGGGTTAATCCAATTGAAATGGAAATTGATTTGGAAATCTGTGAATGAATCTTTGTGAAACTGGGTAAACTTTGTGAAGTAAATCTTTTTGTTCAAAGATTTAAAATGGTAATTTGTTTAAACCATTTAAAGGAAAGGATTTGGGTAATAAGTTGTGACTTAATTGAAATCCCAATATCCATATGTTTTTAAATATTGTGCTCACTATTCGGGTTAGCCGGGAAAAGACCTTTGTGTCATATAACCCATTCCGAATTAGTGATACGACGATATGGATCGTATTGAAGACCGGTGGTGAAGACCGGATATTTTCGAAAATGAAAGGACAACCTATCGAATGTGTCTGCACCGAGTTGCTCCGGTATAGAGATTTATATCACTCTTCTTGTGATGGAAAGTCCGGACGTGATTAGTGAATATCCGGTTTGGAAGGGCTTCTTTGGAAGTGCCTTCGGTTTCGTTCGATCCCGGAACGGACTTGTATGGATGTGTGTCCGACGTTACACTTTGAGATGTAAAGCTGGTTTCTATCAAATACATTTCTGTTGGTGGCGGAGAATTTATTCTCTTAGCTTAACGCTGTTCGACGACGGATTTTCTATCGGTTTAGAAAACCGTCGAACGAATTTTGAAATAAAATAACCGCAAGCGCACATCGTACACTTGTAGTACGTGGCGAGTACGGGTCGATCCGCAGGGAATTGATGATTTTAAATTTCCTATTCAATCAAATTATACCAAAGTCGAGAGATTGTTAAGCTAGAAAAATGAAAAAACTAACAAACTAACAACTACAAATGTGAATGAAAACTATGAGAATAAATTGACAATTTAGAGATAATTCCACTCTCTAGATCACATAAATCAACAAAATGAAGTTATGATCTCTCTTTTCTTGTCATTAGTGTAATTAGTTGATGTGCTTATCATAAGTATGGTATATTTGTGCTATTAATTAGCACAATATAAACCATCAAACTATAACACAACCACTATTACACATTTAACACTCATGAAATATGACAACAAAGTTGAAAGCAAAATCTATTTTAAGAATGGCCTATTAACTATTGTTTAGAAATATAGGCCATCAAATTTTAATTTCAACAATCACTTCATTACCATCATCATATGTAGATGAAGAGGTAATCATTGTTTGTGATTGTTTAAGCATAGCATATTTGGTGTCAACAATATAAGCTATCAAATTCACATCAAAAACAACAAGTTAAACCACTTCATATTAAGCACAAAAAGAGAGCATAAACATCAAAATGTTGAAGCTACATGATGAGAGGCTTCGTTACCCCTAAATTGAAGGGTTTAGCCTCTCATTTGTGTTATCATATCAACACTTGTAGCTTGCAACATGAAATTAAAAAAAGGAAAATGAAAGCTAATGGAAAAGAAAACTATTCTAATTGCATAAAAGAAAATCTACACTACTTGCATAAATAAACAAATCTACACTACTAATATGAAAGGAAATAAACAAAAGAAGAAAAGAGCATGTATTGAAAATTTCAAAAAGAAAAGATTATATAAAAGAAATGGCTAAGTAGCCATGAAAAGAGAAAGAGAGCTTGTCTTTTTATTTTGAGCCTAAACTAAACTAAAGAGAGACTAAGGGAGGGAGAAGGTTACATGAAATATGGGGTATTTATACAAGTGTTAAATCCTAATTCATATTTTTGGGGAATGCCCAAAATACCCTCTTAGGAAGTGTGGAGGCCAAGTAATCATTAGCTTCAATAATCCTTCACTTAAATGTACATGAAGCCATTAATTCCATAAGCATGTGCATTAGCCTTTAATTTGTACATTAAGGTAGGTGGGTAGGTGGGGTCCTCCATTATCTTCACTTTGAATTATTTCCATCTTCATTTGTTCTCCTCACTCTTGTGCATGCATATATCATCATGTAACCACTTGTATATGAAGCCAAATTCCTATAAAAAATATAGAAATTTCTAATTAAATTTTCTAAAATTAATATATGCACAAAAATGACCATTTTTCCCTTGGATGAAGATGAATATGTGACAATTTGAAAATAATATGAATTTTGGTTTAAACAAGTTAAAATACCCGATATGATCATTTATTTAATTTAAATAGATTAAATATGGTGGTAAAAATATACACATTTACGTGCACATCAAACACCCTTCTCTGAGACGTACGAGCTCAGAGGTTATGTAGTTGATGATTACTAGTGATACATTCCCAATTTGGTAATGTGGCATACGGAGTATTGTTGATCATTTGTTGATCAAAGCGTGGCTTTGTGAAAAAGCGTCGCTTTGTGAAAAAGCGTCGCTTTGTGGACGATTCTTCGTCGAGCCTCACAACCCGGTAATGGTCGAAACAGGAATGTTGCGGCAAGACTTTTAGGGGTCGCGCCCCTAGGGTATGTCATTTCCTTCTGGATAAAAGGTGATATCATGGTATGGAGCCCAGATATTTTACCTATGTTGATGGTGCAAATTTATTATACTTTGTGGTTAAGGATCCTCGGATAAAGGTCGGTAACGACCGGGGGATGGCATAGCTCGTGTGTTAGCTACCTAGTTACAGCTGTATAGCGTGAGGTAGCGTCGGCCTTGTGTTTGCAGAGAGCAGGTTGACTCTCGGGGCGTCTTTCCAGAGGCGTTTCCATTTCGGTGTAAGGAAGTTCCTTAGCCTGACCATTTGTTGGAAATCCAAAGAAACAATATGAGCCTTGTACGGTTCTAGTTGTATAACCTGCTATGGAATGTGGCGGTAACCTGCTATTAAACATAGTAGCTATAGTAGGCATACAATAATGGTTGTATGTTGGCTAAGATTAATATTGTAGTTTCGAAATGATTTCCTACACTATGCACTAATAATAATAATCCAATGATTTTGCGTAGTAAGCATGTTTGACTATCATAAGAAGAAATCTCCTCCAATTTTGCGTTTGCATTGTGTGTGTGGCGGGAGGTCTTATGGCAGTTTCATTTTCCAAAAAGCATTGCGGATGTCTTTTACTTCCTTTGTTGTTGTTGTTTAAAGATAATAACTATTTTAGTTCTCACACCAGTCACCATGACTGACCTGGAGTTTATTGTTCCTTTCCTAAACTCTGGGTGCCCATAATTTTCCACACGGGCAGTCTAGAGTCAGGTTATCAGGTCATTCTGGAATTCAGGAGATGCTTTGGATCTCAGTGGCGAGCTGGATGGCAAAGCGTATCACTTGTATATGATATTATTATTTCCGCTGTGTATTTTGTATGTGGACAAGTTTATATAACTGTCCAGTTGTGTTGTATTGTTGTAAACTCTGATGATGTTGTAATGTATGAAATGATATAGTTCTTTGATTTAAAAGATTATTCATTTATCTATTATATGTTGTTCCGCTGCGAATGTGAGATTCTGATATTGTTTCTTGTGTTCTTTTTTCTTTCTTTTTCTTTTGTCTTCTTCTACCTCTTCTTTTTAAACCCTCAGGGTTTGGTTTTCCGGCATTCGATTGCTCGGCAGTTGATACAGTGGACGTATTAATGTCGACTTTCGGAAGTCGAAGAATCGGGTCTTGACAATGTGGTATCAGAGCATATGGTTAAGCGATAACTTTGGCTTTGTTGGGTGTTACTCATTAGAGATAGAGTCAGTAGTACTCTAGAATGAGTGTGAGTGTAATAATAGATATGATCGCGTATTTTTTAGTGAATATGAAATTGTTTTGAATTGTGTTGACTTATCGGTTTGAGTGTTTATGGATTCTTGTCGGTGCAGTCTAGCTAACTGTAATCGATAGGGGTTTCTAAACTCTTAAACAAGATGAATCGACACAGTATCATTTTAAATTAGGTAAATGAAATAATTTTACCTCGATTATATTTTGTATATAAAGGAAATAATTTATCAGAATTATTAAAGTGTATATATAAATTGAATTGTTTGGTTGTTGAAAATGTGAATATATATATGTTAATAAAAGTTGTTTGAATAATGTAACGACCCGATATTTTCAACCATTCGCATCCGCACATGTTAGACTTGAATAAATCAAAATACCGCGTTGTAAATAAAAATTTGGCAAAACTCAGAATATACAGTAAATAAATAATCACAGATCACAGACACAGAGTAATATAATGCAGCGGAAACAAAGAAATAGTAGTTCATGAAGCTACTATATAAATACATCAGAGTTAAGTAAGATACAATAGGAATACCAAGATACAACAGGAGTAATAGTATGAAAATCAGGTACAACTCAGAATACAACTGGAATCAACTGGATAACAAAATGAATAGATATCAGGATCTTCAAAGCAAAAATCCAGCTCCAAAGGTGAGTCTCGAATGTTGTATTACTCAGTCTAACCCGAGCGTAAAGCAAAACACAAAATACTCGAGTCAGGACATACATACTTATACAATGTAAACCAACTCAAGTGAACTGTAATAAAGGTACAAGTAACTTAAAGAATGCTTGGGATCACCCATTCTTTAAGGATCCGTTAAACTATCTACTATGTAGTAATATTCGCTATTATAATAATGTCTAATCATAAAATAAACATACTTTTAAATAGCGTTAAGGCTTTACATTTTCCACCTTAACACGTAATAGTCCCAGTAGTCTATCCAGTATTAGCATAGTCTCAAAATGGGGGTTACCCTCGATACTCCACAGGCTACGGGAGAAATCACAAATCGTAGTAAAGCTCGATATGGTAGGTGACATGGCACACAAGGCAATGCCAGGGTAGATATACCAATTACACACACGAACTGATGGAAACGCATAGCAGCCACTACCGCTCCACCTCGAACAACACTCCTTAATCAAGGGGTGCACCCAAACAATCACAAAGTAATAGAATGGTATCGAAGGAGTGCGTCCGATAAGAGGTGCTACCTCATTGGCCCGAGATCGCTCCTGTTTTAGCCACCATATGCCAACTCACGAGAGTTGGGTCCACGTATATACCTTAGGATCGTCGCCACCATCCTACTTCATTCTGGAAACTCCACAGCGTACACAGTTGTCAAAGTGGTTTTCGGTATCGACAGAGAGTATGTCCATATCTGATCCCGGTCTCTATAACAACCAATCGTTATTATAACCCGTGGTTATAATTTTAAAATAATATTTTATATTTCAAAATAGAATATCATTTCAAATCCGAATCTTTATCTCAATTCCAAACCATTTCAATATATTTAAAATATCATATCATTTCAAAACTTCATTTCAAATCATTTCAATATATCAAAATATCATATATTTCCAAACTTCATTTCAAATCATTTTAATATATCAAAATATCATATCTTTCCAAAACTTCATTTCAAATCATTTTAATATATCAAAATATCGTATCTTTCCAATTTTCGGACTTAAAATTCTGGGTGAAAAATTATTTTGCAAAGATTCGGTATTTTGACATAGCTATTGTCGAAATTGGAAAAAGTGGTCAACTAGAATGTTGTAGCCACCGGAATTTCAGGTGGTTTAAAAAAAGAATATCACCATTTGAGTTCGAAATGAAGAAGTTATGGTTGGAGGAAGAGGAGGTAAGAAAATGAGAAATTCAAGGGCTATTTATAAGCAAGAACTCTCACACCTCATCATTTTATCAAGTCACATCATCTCTTCTCTTCCTCTCTCATGTCAAATCACTCCCCTCTCTAGTTTATTACTTAAGTAGTGATTGGTAATGATGAAAATACCAAGTTATATGACAAGAGATAAATATATATATATATATATAAGTTTATTGTTTTTAAACCCATAAGTTGTCACATCACTTCTTAAACATAATTAACGTAAGATAATATATTCTTAAAAGTATTATTATATGGTTAATTATCCATCGTATATATATAGTGCACAAAGACGAACAATGTTCCCGACAACTTTCCGCTGTCAAAAGATCGAAATTTCAGAGAAAACGTTCTTCGGTCACATTTTCTGTTTTTCTATGAACTATTTAATATGGTAAACAAATTTTGAAAATGATTTTACCTATCATTATTAATTAATTAAAATGACTTTATTTTCATTATAAAACCTATATATTAAATATTTTAAATTAAATAAATATCCACTAATCCAAGCAGTGAAATTATGGGTCGTTACACAATATATTGTATACGAAATATACATAAATAGAATAGAATAACAACATATAAGTGATCGCACTATTGGAAGGAACTAATAAATAAGTATCGGTACAAAAAGTCAGAATATATTAACTCCAAAAAGAATGGAGTTCTAAACAAATATCTAATGTAACAGTCTCATGTACAAATAATAGGTATGTCATGTACTACAAAAACGCCAAGTGCACACGCACACATATCAAAATATTGATGCCATGCCTCCAAAATTCTCTAGCTGAGCATCCCACTAGCGTATCCCCAAAGCATCCGATTCTTAGAACTACTTAATCAAGTAACTAAAAGTTGTCATGACATAAACAGACAAAGACAAAACGCGGGTCAGACATAAAGTCTAGTTTGAGGGGTACTATCTGAAAATACTATATATTGAACTATATACAAATAAACCACAAAGAACTAAATCACAGCCGACCCTTTCCACAAATGTGGCTCAGGGGAAATCAGGACTACTTATAAACAAGTATATTAAACCCATCTAAAAAATAAGGGATCATACCATAACCTGCTCTTCTCCTATAACCACTGAGTCAACACAACTAATATATTGTGACTGAAACGTAAATATCATACTATGATAAATTTTACCAAACATCCAAAGGTAGGGTGATCATAATATAAGTATATCGTGAAGTACAAAATATTAGTAAATGCAACAATAACAACAACAGCAAACTAATAACACATAGAACACATTGAAGGGAGATAACTAAGGAACACAAATTACTACCCATCATTACTGACTGGTGGAGTCAACAATGGACACTTATCCCGATCAAACGATTCAAGATAAATAGGGTTAGTACACTAATATACTAATACATTTGTCACGATCCAATAATAAATAGAGCCAGTATAATAACATACCCAAACATCTATCTCAATCTTATAAAAAGTAGAGCTAGCACACTAACATACCTAGGCATCTACCATGATCCCATAATAAATAGAGTCAACAAACAAACGTACCCAGACGTTTATCAAGATCTAATAATAAGTAGATCCAGCACACTAATGTACCTAGACGTCTATCAGGATCTAATAATAAATAGAGCCAGCACACTAACGTACCCAGATAACTTTCTCGATCATATAATAAATAGAGCCCGCACACTAGCCACAAATGTCTATCACGATCTTATAATAAGTAAAGTCATCACAGTGACGTATCCAGACATCTACCTCGAGCCCATAATAAATAGAGCGACATACTAAGGTACCCAGACGCCTACCTGGATCTAGTAATAGGCATGTCCACTAATATAAGGCCAATACGATGCACGATCACTAATTTAAGATCAATATTGTGCACGGTCACTAATATAAAACCAATATGATTTATCTTACTATACATACCCCGGGGTCAAGCCCCAAAGGTATGAATTTACTCTATTCAATCGTACATGATTGTCGTATGTGATCATGTGACCAATTGTCGTACCGACCCCATGCTTGATTGTTATTGATTCCAAAGGAATCACTTAACATTCGTTTTTGAATCATGAGCTTCGCATTGCGCTCCACCTTCTTGAGTAGCCTAGAGCCTGCTCGAAGTCATGCTAAGATACCACGCATAACCACACCCGAATGGAGAATGAATTCCCCAAAGTTGCATAATACCTAACAGTTTAGTCAACTGGGCATTTAATTCAGTCGGCTAAACTCGGTCGACTGGGTCTTTTTGCCCAATCTTCTACATTGGGGTTTCACCTTGGTACACAATTTGACACTCATTTAGTCGACTGGATTTTATTCTCAATCGACTGAAATTTCCAGGTTCAGGCAATGAACCTAGTGCAGGGAGAAACCCCCAGACGGACGTCGATTCAGGTATCGTTTCTTCCAATGCTTCACTTGATGAGTCAGCTTGCTTCTAGAGCCTGACCCTATGAAGGTTCATTTTTTGTTGTTTTTGAAGTGGATTCGATCAGTATTCGAAAATTGGTTTCGACACCAAAAATCCCTCCTTCGCACGAGTAGAGTCCAACGGGCTTTTATAGCGACCCGACTTCCTCTAACACGCCTAAACGACATACCCGGCCTCCATGCCTTGTGTGAAGCTTATACGTATGTCGACACACTCATTTGTGCAATCCTATGCACACACGTTCACTCAAACATACAACCATCACACGAGTCACATTCAGAACTCCACCGGAGCGATTGCTTTACCCGGTGTACTCTCACTCAACTTAACACACACGATGGTCAATATGGCTACGAGAAATGCTCGCGACGAACTTGTTTTCAATAATATTTCTATATAATCAAATAATTGCATATCTATATAAACAGACAACCACACAACAATTCTAACTACAATACGCACATCGTTTTAATTGTTATATATCTTCAAATACATGTAGAGGTATACTTTCCCATACTCATATACTTATATGTATATTTTAAATAAGTAAATATTTTACTATTCAATCATATCTCACATCATTCACTAAATCTTTTCAATAAAAGTAAAGCATCCTTTAAAAAAAATACGATACTAACTTATAGATTCATTCAAGCATTTGAAATACTAAATCCCTTCATTTATAATTATGTATTCCTTTCATAAACATTTTATAAAATCTTATAACCATTTTCCAAAATGTCTTATTCATACTATTTTATAAAAATCACTATTTCATAAAATATTACTTTCTTACTATTTTATAAAATATCACTTTTATTTATAAAATTATTCGTTTATATAAATAATATTTATAAATGAACCATTGGCTTATAAAAATTATTTCTTTACTTTAAACAATATTTACCAGTACTAATTTAACTTCATTAACCCTCTAATCACTTTAATAATAAGTGTAGAGATCAAAACTTGCTAAATTATCTTACTAACCATTTCTAAAATCATTTGAATTAGTTTAATTATAGCTAACTAATGACATGCACTCAATTATCACATGTAATTAGTCTTTAATCACTAACCACTTCATATAAAAACTATTACTTAGCCCATAATCAAAATCAAGGCTTACAACTATTTCTCAAATAGGGATTAAGGTCTCAAAGAAAGGTGAATATAAACATGTTTAAGGCCTAAACATAAGCCTAACTACATTACTAACATTCTCTAACTTCCTTCGACACTTCATAATCATTCATATATTAATTAATGAACTATAACAAGTAAATTAAGTAAGAGAATCATCCCACTCACCTTCTCTTTCACTGAAGCAAGCTTTAATCACCAAAACCCATCTCCATGCGCTCTTGAAATTCAAAATGAAATCCCAAACTCCAAGTCCACCCAGTTCTTTCATGGGTTTGTTAGAGCATCTCATGAGAAGAATTATTGTTATTTTATCGAAATTTATTTAGGCATGGATTAGAGGATCTAAGGTTAGAGGATTAGGAGGTAATTAGGGAAAGATTAGGAGAAAGAAGAATAAGAGGGATGTGAAATGAAAATGAGAACGAAAATTATGAAGAGGTTAGCCTCATATAAGCTAAGTAAAGGGACTTAGCCTAAATTCATCTCATTAACTCAAATCACTATCACTATTCACTTCAAATTCTCACCGACTCCAAACATAGTCATGTTTATACTCATTTTATTCACGTTGAAAAAGCAAACTCAACCACGAATGTATCAAGTCCTAATTTGCTCGTTTGTAAAAACAAGTATAAGAGGCGTTTTGTTGCTTAATGATTCAATATTTAAATTGATCATTTAAATATCCGAGTGTTAAAATTATGGAGAGCTATAATATTGATGGAGATACTGTGGTATAATTTCGGCCAGCAATGGATGGAAGAAGAGGCAGCAAAAAGTCATTTGCAATTAGAGTTAGGAATGCTTAAATAATGGATAGAAGAGAGGAAAGAGTGCATCTTATCTCATACTATTTCTCCCTCAATCCGAGCCATCCAAAAGTAAACATTTCCAACCCCTATGTGAGCCGCCTTATGTCCATATTGCTGCCAAAATTTTACCCACTAAGATGGGCCTAAAACCCATTTAAGCCCAAGGAAAATATTACTTAATTATATCCTATTTAATTGTTTATTGATATCGTATATCGATTGATATAATTATAACTATTATAAATATATTTAATAATATTTATTCCCTAAATCATAATCAAATATCATAATTAATATTTTATAAATATTAATTAATTTATAACAATTACAAACTAATTAAATCATTTGGTCAAAGGAGAATTCATCGTTTTGGCTATGTGACTCATTAGGTATAAATTTGGTCAGTGATTAATATTGAAATATTCGAATATTAACGTTTACACGTCACTTAGTAGGTGGTGTGACATTTTGGCTAAATTCATTGCTTAATTAGTTTTGGTAAAATCCAATTTAACTTTATTAAGCTTTAGCCGTTTGTGAATTTTATTTACACCAATTCTCTTTGTCAAAATTATATCACTCTGAACTTATGGAATTTAGTAATGTTCAAAATTCCAATATCATCCATATTCAACTCTAGAGGGCAAACACAAAGTCCATGGTTCAATAATGACAATTATTTTTAACTGAACTACTCTAGTTAGAGAAATTGACTTTGAGTGTACTAAGATACTAACCCCATATAACCGAGGAGACGAATCCAATCTCGGATAGTGCTTCACTTCCAGTACTTCCACTCGACTCAACTATAGTCTCTTGGTAGATGCTTTTCCATGATTTGATTATAATCAAAGTAGAGCATTCATATTGAAGATTCACGGTATTCTTATTTTTAGAGAATTGTGTAAATCAGTCATATAGATATTTTCTGTTGGACATTAGTTATATTAAACAACATAAAATTATCAAGTGAGTATTTCCATAGTTATCCAATAACCTCAATAGTAACCCTTAGGTGCCTCTAGCAGTCATGAGTAATATACTGCCCAGTATTTGGAGAGCGTTACATACTCTAGTCTTAATGGATATATCAATATCCAATCTCGATGCATCTTGACTAGGAACATTTAAAATGGTATATTTGTTTTCATTATGATAAATTACTCACGATCACAACATTTTGTAACTACTATGTTAAAACATACCATTTATGGATTTTTCTTTTAAATATACTTTAATTAAATTAATTAATTAACACATTATATCAAGTATATAATACAAAGAAAACACCTTTTATTTCGAACAAGATTGGTAATGTATAAATGTGTATGCATGTTCATGTGCATGCATGTGTAATGTATAAATTTTGTGCAAGGTATAATGTGCTAGTGTATTGATATTGGGATTTATATCGCAATGGACATATTAGCTCATCCAATATGCAAATATATTGTCTAAATGTGTGTGTGTCTGGGTGTATATATACACTTTTGCTTTTAAAATATTTTAAATTATATTTTGAAAATTGGTTTCTTTATTGACGTATAAGAATCCTAAATGATCCGTCTCCTTTAAAAACCTTCCAAAGTAGTAGGGAAAAAGAGTACAACATCATCTGGTCAATGTACACGTACCAAGTTGTAGTATATAAATCGGCTACATCATAATAACCAACCCATAAAATAAGAATAAAATTAAAATAGAAAAAGAAGCCCAGCCCATCACGCCACCTTATTGCTCCATGACCTTAGTAGGTCTTCACTTCCATTCACTGGCTTCGATGAATCTAACTTTCATAATCAACCAACATCGTTCAAATCTATACCCCATTTCTAAAGAATCTGGTAATTTCTGGTAGTGCTAATCGTTTCCGCCTTTGATTTCGTCATTAGGTAAGAGATTTCCGACTGTATAATTTTGGACCTCTCTATTTTATTCATCTCTTTATGCTCAAAGATCATTTTGTTGTGTTCATCCCAGATATGATAGATTGTAGCGATAAGACATCATGAAGCGAGTTGATTGATTTGATCTAGACTAGAGAATTCTGTTCTTATCAAGCCTACTTCGTCTTCAAGATTCAAGGAGTGACTTATTCAGTTTAAATTGAGCTTTAACTTCATAATCGTCCATATATATCTTGCATAAGTGCAGTTGAAAAATGGATGGTTGATGCTTTCTGGTTGGTCTTTGCATAATACACATTTCTGTTCACAGTTGACCTCATTGCTGCAGTTTATCTATAGTGTTAATTCTTCCTAGAATAACTTTGTAAGCATAACATGAAATTTATTTAATGTTGATGTTGTTCCATATAACTGGGCACCAGCACACTTGGTTTTAAGTCTTATGTAGGTCTGCCAAGTCTTATTTAACGAGAACTGAATTTTCCTACACCATTCCCAGTAGTCTGCTTGTCCTCTTGCGTCTATTTGCACTTGGTTGATTAAGGTTGAAGACTCCCTAGTTTCAGTGAACCTGAAAGTGGTCCACTGGTTGTGTTGCAAAATACTAGAAACTATAGTGTGTTTGGTTTCTGATATGTGATATCCATCCCAACCCAATATGTCAACCAGAGACTGGCAGTTGGTCCTCGGTTTTGTCTATAGTAATGTATTGCCACCATTCACAATGACCCTTTTAATGCATTTTAGACTGTCAGTTTTATGTCTTATCATGTTCTTCATTATAGAAGACATGTTGTTAGGTCAAAGTTGCTATAACATAGTGTCGCTGCAATACTTATTTTGCATCCATTTAGACCACATATGTAACGACCCACTTTTCTGTACAGTTTAGGCGGCCAATAAACAACATTTGACCCACTCAAATTGAACGGAAAGACAGATAATTAGGGGAAAGAAAGAAGGAAGAAGAGAAGAAGAAACTAAACAACACAGAATCTAACAGCAGAACGAATAATCTATAATATACAACAAACCTTTACACCAAAACAAAACTATAATATATGTATATACAAACATTAATCAGAGTATACTAACCTATTTCAACCAGTATAGTTATAACAACCTCTCCTCACAATTGTTGATAAATACAATAATGAATGCAACGAAAAAATAACAATGTACACGAATACGTCTCTGGGCCTCTAGCCCGTCTCCTGAAGCTCCAAAACATCCAACTAAACCTGGAAATATGCTCAATCTAACCCCGAGCATTATAGGAAAACAATGCTCGGGTCAGTCTGGTAAAACCAGAGTTAGAAACTCAAATCACAAGGAATTTCTTTATCATAGCTTGTAAAATTCTTTAAAATCAAAGGTATCTCGTAAGACCACGCCGCACATAAACACAAATGGGTTTTTACCTTATGATAACAAAAACCTTTAGATAATAAAATCTGGTGATATTATAATAATCTTTAGGTGAAAATAATAACAATCAAGTTGTTGTCGTGCTCGTGAGTGTACATCACCACAATACTAGGTATATAATCAAAAACTGATAAGGCACGTTTGTTAATTGTGTAGGATTTCCATAGAGGTGCCATTAGTACTTCGAGGAACGATCGTCCTGCACAAGGATCAGAAATATCCTTCCAAAGCAGCATACATCCCTAGTGATGTACCATAGCTGGTCTCGCTAAGATCGAGTGCATCACCCTATGCATGCATAATAACTGTAAGTAATGTCTAGGAGGAGCCAACTAGACCTTATGGGTTTGCCAACCCTACTAGTCATGCCCCTTATCTCTAGTTTTTGTCATTTCCCCTGATGCGGCTACATCCGGCATTCTTGCTCATGCACCGCCATCAAAATAGATCATGGAATCCCATATGGATCCCAATACCTCAACTGCTCTCAGAATCACACATGGTTTCCCATATCTCAAATAGATCTTAGAATCTCACAAGGATTCCTGTACCAAAACGGGTTTCGGAACCACACATGGATTCCAACATCTTAATATGTCACGAAACTCCTCCACATAACCATATATGGTTTCAGAATTTTTACGATTTTCGAGTCATCTCTTACGAGTACACTCTTCCGCTTCCCTGGCGCTCCAAAAACCAATCATCAATTTTTCGGAATGCCCAATACCGGTTCTTTAGGAAATAGTCAGACAATACATAAGAGCGGGGATCACCCCCTAATAGCTTAAGTGGACGGATCTCCTTACCATTTGTCCTAGAAGAACAAAACGAGTTTATACGTACAGTATAGCACCACTGATGGTAACTATACCATATAATCCCCATGTTTCCCCTGGATATTTCCAGGGTTAAAATCCTTCGGTGTTAAGTAGGGAATATTTCCGTACCACCAAAGTTAAGAAGGACTACATATTTAGGCTAAGATTCGATAGTTGGTTATTTAACTATCAAATAAACAACATTCAAACAAAGATTACATTTTCCATGGAAATCACTAAGCCTCATTTAATTATGTTCCCATTATTTTAAATCACCTTTCAAATATTTTGGAAAACACTTCCATATACTTATATCTCAATAGGATAAGTATGTTCAAAAACCACTCTATCTCTGATACTTGGAAAATATCACCATATACTTATCTTAATGGTATAAGTATATTCATCAACCATTTAGCTTTCAAAACTTAGAAACTTTTCCATGTACTTAAGTAATACTATAAGTATATTCACGAAATATTCAAAAAGATTTTTCATTTTAAATCATATTAAAATAACCAAAACCCCATATATCATAAAAATGAAGATATTAATAATCCACACACTAGTTCTTTCCATAAATCTCTTTTATTTTATAAATAAATATCTCCTTTATAACTTTCCAAATCAATTTACAAAATATTTTATAAATCTCCAATCTATTTATAAAATACTCTTTATTTTTCAAAAATCTCAAACCCATTTATAAAACTTCTATTTTCAAATCAGTAAATCACATTTATAAACCTGTTTTCTAAAATCATTCAAAACTGTCTTCATCCAATTTTAAACCTCTTCAAAATTTATAAACATTTGTAAATTCTTTTATAAATATCCAGAACCATTTATAAAAATCTTCCCATATTTAAACAAACTTATTTAATATACTCTTTAAGTCAGTAAGGTTCCCTTGATAAACCATAAAGTATTTAAAATAACTTAACATAATTAGTTATTATTTAAAGATCCTTCTATTTCATTTTAATTAAATCTCATCTAAAATAATAACTTTAAAATCTTATTAATAATATATTAAAATAATTTTAAACACTATTATTGTGTTAAAAAGTAAACTTCAAAACATTATTAATATAACAATTAATTAATTTTAAAATGTTATTAATAAAAAATCTATTAACCTTTAAATAATATTAATATGATAATTAATTAACCTATAAATATAATTAAATAACTTAAATTAATATAATTAAAATTAAATTTAATTAAAAATTAAAGTATAGTTAAATCACTTTAAATAAATAATTAAAAGGGGTTTTTAGGCTCAAGGAAAAAGTTGAAGAAAACTTTAGTTTTAGAGACAATAAGTTTGCATTTTAGGCTGAAGGATATTTTCTAGTGTAAATCACAGAATGATAGTTGGAACTATCATTTTCTGTTTACACTAAAAAGTGTCCTTCAGACGAAAAAACAAACTTGTTGTCCCTGAGACTAAATTTTTTTGCAACTTCTTCCCTGTGCCTATTTTCCTGTAATTAAAATATAATTAAAACATTTTTAAACAATAACTAGATAACTTTAAATTAATAATTAAACATTCTTAAATAACATTAAGAAATAACTTTTAAGAATCATATTAATGAAATAATTAACTTTAAATCATTATTTAAAACAATTATTAATTATCTTTAAAACATTATTAATAAATAATTATTACTTTTTAAAATTTTATTATTAAATAATAATTATTCTTAAAATAACTTTCAAATAAAAATTTAACTTTTTTTTAAATTTCAAGGAGACTTAACGATTACTATGGTAATTAAACAAGCTACCATCTCATTCAATTTAGCTTTCCAATACAATAACTAATATTTACATAATCACCGACTATATAAATAAATTTAATACTTGACCATCATTGGTTAACATATCGCTTATTCAAAGTGGCATATAAATTTACGATGTATAATCAGATGTCCAAATATAACCTACCCAGCTAAAAATAGCAGAACAGTGATTTATTCTACTAAACAGGTGTCTAATTACCATATCTAGTCCAATTTAACTCAACAGTATTTTATTTGGCCAAATAAACATTAATAATTAAGGTATATAAATTTAAACGATATTATGAAATTAAATAACGTAATTTAAATCTTGTTCATTTTCATATGTCATAAATTTATACTTGTCCAAAGCTATAAATAAATTATACTATAATGTTGTACTTGTCAATACGAGTACAATGCAAAAACCCGCATGTCAATCGAATAACATATGAGAAAGATATAGTATTTTGATTTCAAGTGCTTATATATATAAATAAATTTAGAGCAAAATAAAACCAAATTCTCACCACACACGTGGCCCAAGGCCCACGGACACGCAACCCACACTATTCCTCCTTCTTCCCTAAAATGACTCCCCCTACATATACCGCATGCATGAATTTCAGTGACACTAGGCTCAGCTCGATCATTTCCCGAACCAACTCCACCACTGGATTGCTCGCGCCTATCTCGAAATTCCTGTACCCCCACATCCACATCAGGTCATCACATGGCGTCGCGACATTTCCCCTACCGAGTATGCAACATGTCCAAGCGTTCATAAATCGAGACATCTTTTGATGTCGAACTCCACCAAACTTCGCCGATTAAAGCACCTCACTACCCCAGACCTCGTACTAAGCTCCATTTCTCTAATCGATGTCCATAGCTCTGATGAACTGAAGCCCTAATTTCTGACCATCCACAATCATCGACACATAATCATGCCGAAGCTTCACCAAAAATAGTATGCTTCGATACGAACTCAACGACGCTAGCGGCGTCAAACTATTCGACTCGGATCAAAAGATATGAATTTTTGAAGTTTAAGAACAACAATATCCTCTTACTGATTTTTGACGATAACTCGATCGATATTTAATGAAATCGAGCACCGTCAATTTCTAAAATTCTATGGATCTACGTGAACCACTTTCATGTTGGTCGCTAAGGCTAATTGTTGATGAATTGAGAGTAATTGATTTTTAAAAGAGAGGGATGAAGCTTTCTTTCTTGTTTAGAAGTGTTCATTGTAAACAAAATCCATCCCTATCCTTGTGCTTTCCCGAGTACTTATATAGCTTTGATTAACACAAAACTCACGGGACAAGAAGGCAAAAGGGCTGCTATGGTGAAGGAGAACAAGAGCAGCGGAAGGCAGTGAGAAAGTGGTACAAAGTGTTGGCTAAGTACACTTGATTTTAAGAAAAGGCCGTGCATAGTGTACGTGTGTTTAGGTGTTTTAAATATAAATAGGTACGGGTACCCCATCACATAATAACCCGTTCGTGTACGAGCCGCAAACGATAGAAAATAAAATACGATCGCGTACCGAAATGTGACACAATCCCAAAACAACAATAAAACACACCAGTTAACAAATACTGTTAAATTTCGAAAATGCCAACGTCCAACGTAAAATACGTCAAACAATAATTTAAATATTTGCTAAATTAAAAATTATGGAAAAATTCTAATAAATTTTAAGTTAAAAACATCATCAAAAATTGAAAAATTATTTATAACATAGATTTTATTATAGAAACTCCAAATCGAATATTTAAAACTAATTAAATATTCCAAAAATCAAAGTAATAAAATTCCACGTCGTTACAACAAATTGTCTTTGAAATGAAATTGCCATATGAACTTTTAATAACCACCAGTTCCAAGTTCTAAAAAATTCACTATTCCAATACCCCTTTCCATTTTTCTCTGCATAGTTTGCTCCATCCTATTTTGTGAGACTTTCCTGGCCAAAAAAAATCCACACAAATATTATCAATTTTAACTAGTGTAGTAGTTGGAATATGGTACACTAGCAACCAGTATAACACCGTAGGAGTGATAATAGTATTTATAAGTTTAGCTCTGCCCACTATAGACAAAAAGCTGTTATCTAATTGTCAAACTTGGTCATTATCGTTTCAAATAGAGAAGTACATTCATCATAGTGTAGGTAATCAGTAGAAATAGGCACCCCAAATACTCGATTGGTAGTGATGATTCTTGAAGCTATAGAATTTCAAGTATTTCAGTTCTTTTATGATAGTCAGAACTGAAGTAGACTTTTGTCTTCATTTGATTCATTGTTGTTGGAAAATGTTTTAAATAATAAGTGAATTATTAAAAATATTGACTAAGTGTGAATGAGTGGCTCCTATATGTGAATAGTCCCACATTGTAGGATTATATGAAAGAATCAAGTATTTATACTTGATTCTTTGAAGCTACGTTGGGCCCTTTGGAAACCCAATGATGCTCTTTTATGAGGAGGGAGACCATGCTTGACCACCACACACGCGCGTCGACCGACCGACCGACCCGACCCGGGCTGGGCTCGGGCTTGTAGTGGTGTAACACTTATATTTTTGGTGCAAAATTCTTTAACCATTTTTGATCGGGCTGGAACGGTCAAATCAAACCGAACCTGTATTAGAGAACGTTACGTAATGTTCATTATTTTGACTCGTTATTTTCTCAGATCCGTTTTTCAAGACCACGTTCCCCAACCAGTAATGTTCTTTTGCTATTCCGCCTTCTTAACTGATAAGAAGACGAAACAGAAAGAACAACATTTAGTTCGAATTCTTTTTCTTCAAATCAGAAAATTAGAGCAACATTTTTTGAGTGCGAACAGAATCGATTCGTACGTGCAAACGAATTGATACCACTGAAATATTGAGAGGCTGTTTTATCCTAGAGGCGGCGGCGATTGATCCGAACTGCTTTGCACTGTACAGCAGATCACCGAAACGTCTTCAAGAGAGTGACGTAGTCCACGACTCAGCCGAAGATCGACATTGTTTTCAACAATTTGAAGATGACTCCACCGACGATGACTTCCACTGTAGATCTAGATGCCGCTGCTCCCGCTTCGCTCTTCCAGGTCCCGATGGTTTCTGTTGCGCCTTTCAGGTTCGAAGGGCTCCACTTTAAACGCTGGAAACAGAAGATGGAATTTTTTCTGACCATGAGAAAAGTGGTGGCTGTGCTGACAACTGACAAACCGCAGCTACCGGATAGGCCAGACGAAGCTGACACAGATCTCATGCGAGCCTGGACAGAAAAATCAAACCAATTGCAGAACTGGACAGAGCAAGACTACATATGCAGAAACTTTATTCTTAACGGCCTCAGTGATGACCTCTACGACTACTACAACTCCGACAAGATAGCCAAAGAAATTTGGGAATCGTTGCAAAAGAAGTATGATACGGAAGAGGCTGGAGCGAAGAAATATGCAATCAGCCGCTACCTGAAATACCAGATGACGGACGACAGGTCAGTAGAGATGCAGTCTCATGAGCTTCAGAAAATTGCTCATGAGATCATCTCCGAAGGTATGAGTTTGGATGAAAAATTTCAGATTGCTGTTATTATTGATAAACTTCCCCCAGGTTGGAAAGATTTTAAGAATGTGCTTAGGCACAAGACTAAGGAATTCTCCTTAGAGAGCTTGATCACTCGCCTCCGTATTGAGGAGGAGGCTCATAAGCAGGACCAGAAAGAGGAAGTGCTTGTTGTCACCAACAACAACACTAAAAAGTCCAAGCCCGCAGTTCTGAAATCGAATCCAAAAAACTTTAAGAATCAGAACCGCAACCGCAACAAACAGAATTGGAACCGGCAAGGGAACCAAAAGGGACAGCAGAAACCGACCCAAAAGAATGATTCTGGACAGTTGTTTCTGTGTTACAACTGTGGAAAACCAGGTCATATGGCACGCAAGTGTAGGAATAGACCAGGCCCTGCACCGTAGGCTAACCTGGCTGAGGAGCCTCTTACGGCTATGATTTCTGAGATTCATCTAGTTGGTGGATCAGAGGGTTGGTGGGTAGATACCGGTGCATCCCGCCATGTCTGCTACGATCGTGATATGTTCAGTACATACATGGCTGCTGATGATAAGAAAGTGCTGTTGGGAGATTCTCACACCACTACAGTTGCTGGCATTGGAAATTTGGAAATAATGTTTACCTCTGGAAAGACAGTTCTTCTGAAAGATGTGATGCATACTCCAAAGATGAGAAAGAATCTGGTTTCTGGATTTCTCCTTAATAAGGCTGGTTTTACTCAAGTTATAGGGGCTGATTTGTACACTTCGACTTATAAGGGGATGTTTGTAGGGAAGGGTTATGCTTGTGAGGGTATGTTTAAACTTAATGTTGAATCTAATAAAGTAACCAGTTCTGCTTATATGTTATGTGATTTTAATATCTGGCACTCTAGATTATGTCATGTAAATAAACGTATTATTCATAACATGAGCACCTTAGATTTAATTCCTAAAATGTCACATACTGACTTTGATAAATGTGAATTCTGTAGTCAAGCAAAAATCACTAAGAAACCCCATAAATCAGTTGATAGAATTTCTAAACCCTTAGATTTAATTCATTCTGACATATGTGAGCTTGATGGCACTTTTACTAGACATGGACACCGTTACTTTATCACTTTCATTGATGATGGCTCTGATTTCACTTATGTATATCTTATGAAAAATAAAAGTGATGCATTTGAGATGTTTAAATTATTTAAAACTGAAATCGAGAATCAATCTAATAAGAAAATTAAGAGACTTCGTAGTGATAGAGGAACAGAATACGAGTCTAGTCCATTTCTTGATTTTTATAAATTGCATGGTATAATTCATGAGAGAACTGCACCTTATTCACCTGAAATGAACGATAAAGCTGAAAGAAAGAATAGGACCCTTTCCGAATTAGTTGTAGCTATTTTATTAAATTTGGGTGCAGCAAAACATTGGTGGGGGGATATTTTATTGACTGTATGCTATGTATTGAATCCCTAAATCAAAAAGTAAGATTTCACCTTTTGAGATTTTGAGAAATTATAAACCTAATGTATCTTACTTTAGAACTTGGGGATGTTTGGCATATGTTCGTATACCTGACCCTAAGAGAATAAAATTAGCAAGTAGAGCATACGAATGTGTATTTATTGGCTATGCTGTTAATAGCAAAGCATATAGATTTTATAACCTGAATACACATAATATAGTAGAATCTAATGATGCTGATTTTTATGAAACTAAATTTCCTTTTAAATTGAGGAATAGTGGGGGCACGTCAAATAACACTGTGCCTATTGGAACAGAACTTAATGAATCCTCTGAAATCGAACCTAGAAGAAGTAAAAGAGCAAGAGTTGATAAAGATTTTGGCTCGGATTTTTGCACTTTTACTATAGAGGAGGATCCCCCAAACCTCCAAGAAGCGTTATCTTCATTAGATGCCGATTTTTGGCAAGAGGCTATAAATGATGAGATGGATTCCTTGGAATCCAATAAGACTTGGCATTTAGTAGATTTACCACCTGGTTGTAAGTCTATAGGCTGTAAATGGGTACTTAAAAAGAAATTAAAACCTGATGGCACAGTTGATAAATATAAAGCCCGTTTGGTAGCTAAAGGTTTTAGGCAAAGAGAAAATGTATACTTTTTTGATACTTTTTCACCCGTAACAAGAATCACATCCATTCGAGTACTAATTTCATTAGCATCTATTCATAATTAAATAATACACCAAATGGATGTTAAAACTGCTTTTTTAAATGGTGAATTAGAAGAGGAAATTTATATGGACCAGCCTGAAGGTTTTGTAATTCATGATCAAGAACATAAAGTTTGCAAATTAGATAAATCATTATATGGTTTAAAACAAGCACCTAAACAATGGCATGAAAAATTTGATAACTTAATAATCTCAAATAGTTTCAAAGTTAATGAAAGTGACAAATGCATTTATTATAAATCTGAAAATGACATTTGCACTATAATATGTTTGTATGTAGATGATCTACTTATTTTTGGATCAAACATTCATGCCATAAACACTGTTAAATCTTTGTTAAGTGCCAATTTTGATATGAAATATCTAGGTGAAGCAAGTGTAATCCTTGGTATTAAGATTACTAGGTCCGAAAAGGGACATTCTTTGGATCAATCTCATTATATTGAGAAGATCTTAAAGAAATACAATTACTTTGACTGTAAACCAGCATGTACACCATATGATCCTAGTGTAAAGCTATTCAAGAACACTGGTGAAGGTGTAAGACAGTCTGATTATGCGAGCATCATTGGCAGCCTAAGGTATGCCACTGATTGAACTAGACCCGACATTGCCTATGTCGTAGGATTATTATGCAGGTTTACTAGTAGACCTGGTATAGAGCATTGGCATGCTATTGAGAGGGTCATGAGATACCTAAAACGAACCATGAACCTAGGGTTACATTATGAAAAGTTTCCAGCTGTCCTTAAAGGTTACACCGATGCAGACTGGAATACTTTATCTGATGATTCAAAAGCAACCAGTGGCTATATATTTAGCATTGCTGGAGGAGCTGTTTCTTGGAAATCCAAGAAACAGACTATTTTGGCTCAGTCTACTATGGAGTCTGAGATGATAGCACTAGCTATAGCTAGTGAAGAAGCAGAGTATTTAAGAAATCTGCTAGCTGAGATTCCCTTATGGGAAAAACCGATACCAGCTGTGTTGATCAATTGCGATAGTACCGCGGCTATTGTAAAAGTACAGAACCGTTATTATAATGGTAAGAGACGACAGATATGTCGTAAGCACAACACTGTTAGAGAGCTACTCTCTTCAGGAGCCGTTAGAGTGGATCACATACGCAGTGACGAGAATTTGGCAGATCCTTTGACAAAAGGACTGGCCAGAGAGAAAGTCGTTACAACTTCTAGAAAAATGGGACTATTGCCCTTAGATTGTTGAGTCACGCACAATGGTAACCCGACTTAATGACTGGAGATCCCAAGAACTAGGTTCAATGGGTAAGAACAAGTTGTGTAGTGATATGAGTTGAACATGCTATTTTTCATATATATAGAAGCATATATTCCTGAAGTGATTAGAGGATGAGTTAATAGAAACTCTTAATGAGATCTATACTCCATTTGGAGTGGAGTACCTACCTTCAGGAGTACTCTTGATAGACTCACCTGTGTGAATGTGGAAATTTAGCCGTTTCCTATGGAGTTTTGGGCAAAACTCCTAGAACATTCACTAAACCGGGATAAACGTGCATGGCCAAAAATGCACGGGCTTACTTGATTGCACTCTAGAAAGATTGTGTGTGGTCTGATGTCAGGAATAGAGTTCAAGACTACGTGTCACTCTAGTAAAAACTGACTCTTATCCACTATGCAAAGGTTCAAGTCGAAAGACACCTTTGTTTATGCACAATCTTATGTTTTTTAGAAATTGCTCGAAATTATTTTTTAAATTCAAGTGGGGGATTGTTGGAAAATGTTTTAAATAATAAGTGAATTATTAAAAAAATTGACTAAGTGTGAATGAGTGGCTCCTATATGTGAATAGTCCTACATTGTAGGATTATATGAAAGAATCAAGTATTTATACTTGATTCTTTGAAGCTATGTTGGGCCCTTTGGGCACCCAATGATGCTCTTTTGTGAGGAGGGAGACCATGCTTGACCACCACACGCGCGCGTGCGCCGACCGACCGACTCGACCCGGGCCGGGCTCGGGTTCGGGCTTGTAGTGGTGTAACACCTATATTTTTGGTGCAAAATTCTTTAATCATTTTTGATCGGGCTGGAACGGTCAAATCAGACCGAACCTGTATTAGAGAACGTTACGTAACGTTCATTATTTTGACCCGTTATTTTCTCAGATCCGTTTTTCGAGACCACGTTCCCCAACCAGTAATGTTCTTTTGCTATTCCGCCTTCTTAACTGATAAGAAGACGAAACAGAAAGAACAACATTTAGCTCAAATTCTTTTTCTTCAAATCAGAAAATTAGAGCAACATTTTTTGAGTGCAAATAGAATCGATTTGTACGTGCAAACGAATCGATACCACTGAAATATTGAGAGGCTGTTTTATCCTAGAGGCGACGACGATTGATCCGAACTGCTTTGCACTATACAGCAGATCGCCGAAACGTCTTCAAGAGAGTGACGTAGTCCACGACTCAACCGAAGATCGACCTTGTTTTCAACAATTGTTAATCTTGCCATTGTGTATGAGCATTAAGTGATGTTTTTAATACCATGTGCACACCTAACATCTGCTGTAGCAAAATATATAACATCATCTGCATCGACCAGATGGGATACAGTGGGTTGGATATTGGTAATAGAGATGATATATCTCTTTTGAACTGTTGCTTCTATTTTCAGTGACATATATTCCATAGAAGTGCAAAAAGGTAGGGGATAGAGGGTCCCTCTACCTTATTTCCCTGGTTGAAGCAATGTTACCCTGTGACACACCATTGATCAACACTGCAAAGTAGGGGTAGTTATACATTTATGTATTAGATTAACAATCTATGAGGGAATATTCATTCTAGTAAGCATATGACATATAAATTCTCTATTTATCCTATCATATGCTTTTTGAAGGTCCACCATTATATAGAATTTCTTTTTCCCTTTTATTTAAAATTTCTGATATTCTCGTGGGCCAAGATATGTTTTTTGGAATGTTTTATCCAGGAATAAAGGCACATTGAGATTCTAAAATTAGGAAGGGAGAAAATCCCTTCATCTTGTTGCAAATTACTTTAGAAATAACCTTACAAAGAACATTGCAGTCGGCTATGGGTCCATAATTTGATATATTTGAAGGTTTATCGATTTTAGGCACCAAAGTTTAAAAGGTGTGATTCAAACCTTCAAGTATATCAGCTGATGCATACACATAATTGATAGTATAAATTAACTCATCTTTAATGCGTAAAAACCATCAGGCCCTGGAGATTTGTCATCTTTAATTGAATATATTGCATCATGAATTTCCTTTTCTGATTTTGGTGTGAGAAGATACGATATTCCTTGCTCATTTATCAATTTCTTGCACTCAATATCTTCAAAAGATATTCTTTCTAGTATTTCACTGTTAAACATTACTGTATAACAGCAAACTGCCTAATTTTGAATTTGCTCTACATCAAATATTAGTTCACATTTCATTGTAAAGTGCCTTGATACTGTTTCTATGTTTCCTCATATTCATTTTAGCATAAAAAAAATTGGAGTTCAAATAATCCTCATTTAGCCAAGTTATTTTAGATTTCTGCCTAGCTTCCATATACTTTCCATGCATTTTTTATTGGAGGGTATTACCTACTTATTGCATTGCATCATATATAAATGCATCTGCTAGGTTGTTCTCTACTACCACTAGTCTATCATTGCAGTATGATTCCAATTCTAGCAGTGTGCCAGTGTCCTTCTGCCTGGTCTTGTTCCATTGCTTGAGATACTGTTTAATTCTTCTGAGTTTAATCGTTGATCTCTGAATTGGTGTCCCCCATGCAAATTCTAATAAAGCAATTACTACTTGATCTTGATAATCATTTGCTAAATGCCAACTGTTGTTATATCTAAAAGGTATACCGCTCTGCCTGATAGTTTGAGTATGAAGTTCGATGATGATGGGGGTATGATCACTCAAAGGTGGCGAGGTGGCTGTAGCAATCAATTCTGGTAGTGTTGTAGTAAAGTGTTGTTAATTAACAGTTTATCTATATGAGTGGCTTTGCCTCTCCTCCTCCATGTGAATTGAAAACCTTGTATGCTTATTCTGCAAGGCCGCATGCGAGCAAACAATTAAAAATCCCTTTGAGATGAGAAAAAGGAACCGAAAGTCCTCATTTCTAGTCTTTAGGGTTAAGTACATTGTTGATGTTCCCACTAGTAGCCAGGCTTTGTCTATTACACTTTCTAGTTACTAGAGTTCTTGCCATAATAATTCTCTATCTGAAAACATATTACTTGCATACACAAATGTTAGAAACATAGAATATCCACCCAAATTTGTAATTATATATGTAATATGCTATGTACTGGCTTGAATTAATTGTACTTTCCGTATTAAAGTATCCCAAAGTAGTAAAATTCTGCCTTTAGAGCCACAGTCATTATTATGCATATGATTCCAATTTTTATCCAATTTAGATATAAACTTCGTAATTTTGTCATTAGACAACTTATTCTCCAATAAACCAATAAAATTTGGTTGAATGATTTTTAGGAAGGATATAATCTGATCCATTTTGAGATCAGTATTAATCCCAAACAATGTTATTTACCACTCTTCCGGGCCCTAGTTTGTCTTTTAGGGGGCTTGGATTGCTGCTATTCATTAGTTGATGCTTCTACTACTTCTTGATCATAATTGGAGTTATTTGAAACATAAGAGGTAAATGTATTGTCATGTATATGCTCCTCGCCTTCCTCTTGAATATTGTTGGCAATATTTTCAATAAATTCTGATTCATTGAAAAATCTTCTTGTGCAGGGCTAAATTCTTCCCTCTCGGTGTTCTCCTTTAGGCCATCAATTTCCTCTTCATCAGAAGAGGTAAGTACTTCAAACTGATTTATTGTTGAAATGTTTACATCATCATATAGTTTTCTTTTGTCTTTTACATCTTCAGTTTGGATTGTATCTTTCTGTATATTATGCTCATGTAATGTGGGTTGAGAATAACTTGTACTCACTTTCGATTGCCAAGTCTGTTGAACATTTATCTTTTTTAGTGGTACTATATCTTTGTTCAAACATTTTTGGTTTTGACGACAAAACTGTTTGCATTCTTGACATATGAAGGGCATAAATCCATACTCAACTTGCACAATGCATCCCTGCCCATCAATTGTATTGACAGTTATAGTATCAATATTGATATGTACTAACACTTTAGCATAACTTATTCGTTTCCTTATTGTCGTAACACTGTCCGATCTAATTGGCCTTCCAATCACATGGGTTACTCTTTCCAAAGCTTCAACATCTTGGTGTTCCAATCGCAGGTTTTCCAATTTAATCCAGATTGGCATTTCTTGCGGTTTCTCTGTCATGAATTTCATCCATGTAATCCACTGTCTTGTAATGATGTATCAAGATTCAAAGGTATATGGACCTTTATTAATAACATTAGAAATGTCAAAAGCAGTGGAGAAATGTACTAAGAAATGGCTAGAGTTTGGACTTCCGTTTTGTAATTTGATTAAGGCTTCCATATTCTGTCTATGTAATTCTTAAATTGATAATAAGTTGGTTTGTAACCATAAACATTACACATCAGAGTATGTTTTCGCTTATCTACAGATCTCTGTATAACTTCATCAGGAGGTAGAACAAATTCTAAATCACCCACTTTTGTTGTTTCATAAAAAGTTAATTTCGTCCCCTACTGTTCTGATTCGCCGGTAACCGCTTGTTCATATGATTTAGAAGTTCCTACTTCTCCATTTTCGGTCGAGGTTGCATGATCCGCTGTCGGAATTTGTAATTTTCCCTGAATCGCTAGTTTTTCCATTCCTAACTGTTTCCACCATTATTATTTGTTATTATATATATATATATATAAATTAAAGTTTTATTTATATATAATTTTGTATAAACATGAATATTTATATACGAACATATATATATATATATATATATATATATAATATTAACAAAATGTATACATTAATTACCACATAAATATGTTTATATAATATGAAATATAATAAATAAATAATTTTTTTGCTGTAATTTCAAAAATAGTACTTATATAAATACATTAATTTATATATATATAATGAATATGTGAAAACCTTATTTGTATGTGTATAATAAAATATATATATTAATATGAATAAAATTGTAAAATAATTATATATATATATATATATTGATCTGGTCTTGCGCATGGCTCGATATATTTATTTTTTAATTTTCAATTTTAAATATATATATATATATATAATATTTTATTCAAAGCTAAATTTAAAATTTAAACTTCTAGCAAATTTTAGACGAAAGCTTTAGAATTTGAAATTTTATTATACAATTTTATCATTTACAATAGTTTAAAAAATTCAATTTTATATTTTTGATTTTAATTTAAATATTCAAAAACACAAAAAATTATTTTCTACTGAAACTTAATATGTAATAATATAAATTTATAAAATATAAAATATATTTTATGATACATATATGAATTTATATAATTATTTATATGATAAATTGATTTAAAAATTATGTAAAAATAATATATGAATAATAAAAAATATTTTCTTTTAACGAAAAATAATATACTTGTTAAACATCATATATAAAATAGTATTTTCATATTTTACATAAGTATAATATAACATTTAATTTGTAAACTATGTAAGTATATGTATATATTATATATTAAATTATTTAAATAATAAAAAATGTTTTTTTTTCATTTTAATTCTGAGCCATGCTATGCAGAGATGATTATTCTTAAAGGAAATTATAAACGTATATAAATATACATACAATCAATTAAATTGTGATAATGTATCTTCATATTGGAGTCGTCACCTTACTTACAATATTATATATACATAATAAACATTATAAATATAAATTATTTTTGTAATTAAATTATAATATACCTTACAGCCAAATGCCTTAAGTAAACCTTGAAACGAAGATGTAAGCTCCTAGAAATGATTTTCGATCCAACAGAGTGCTAGTCCTTGAACCGTTGACTACGAGCTATCAAATAACAATTGAATCTATTGGACCTTGGGAACTTGGAGAGATGATAATGGAAAGTTCGGCTAGTAATGGGAAGGGATGGAGTTTTTGAAGATCCATAGCTAACGAGGGTACAGATGCTTAAATAGAGGAAAGGAAGCAGAGAATTTAGGATCTCATCTTTTACTCAGTCTCCTTCCATCTAAGCCATCCATTATCTAGACTCTCTAGCCTATGTCATAGCCGCCTATATCCCCCCAAATGAGATGATCTTATCAGCCCTCTTAATAAGCTTTACACCCATTTAGAGCTCGAATAAAATATTATGTAGTTAAATCTAATTTAACGCTTATCGATTTTATAATTGTTATAAATATATTTAATAATATTTATTCATCAAATAAAAATCAAAATTTTGTAATTATTATTTTATAAATATTAA
Source organism: Allium fistulosum (assembly GCA_030737815.1). NCBI lineage: Eukaryota > Viridiplantae > Streptophyta > Magnoliopsida > Asparagales > Amaryllidaceae > Allium > Allium fistulosum. The sequence goes on from CM060906.1 coordinate 782,530,503, forward strand.
TTAATTTAATTAATTTATAACAATTACAAATTAATTAAATCATTTGGTCAAAGGAGAATTCATCATTTCAGCTTTGTGACTCGTTAGGTGTAAATTTAGTCAGCGATTAATATCGAAAAATTCAAATATTAATGTTAACAGGTCACTTAGCAGATGGTGTGAAATTTTGGCAAAATTTATTGTTTACTTGGTTTTGATGGATTTCACTTTATTAAGCATTACTCGGTTGTGATTTTTATTTACACCAATTCTCATCGTCAAAACTATATCACTTTGGACTTATGGAATTAGGTAGTTGTCAAAATTCCAACATCGTCCACATTTAACTTTATAGTCCAAACACAAAGTTCTTGGTTTTATAATAAGAATTATTATTAACCGAACTGCTATGGCCACAGACTTTGACTTTGAGTTGATTTAGTTGATCGTGAAACTCACCTCATATAATTGAGGAGACGAATCCTCTCTTGAATAGTGTTTGACTTCCAATGCTTCCACCCAAACCCAACCACGAAGCTTCCACATTGAAGATCGATAGTATTTTTAAGTCGAGAGAACTGTAAATTAGTCACATCGATATTTTCTATTTGACCTTAGTTGTATGAACCAACAGAAAACTATCAAGTGAGTTGTTCCATAATTATCCAATAACTATCAATACGTAACCCCTAGGTGCCCCCAGCAGTAATGAGTAATACACTACTCAATATTTGGGGTACGTTATGTATTCTAGTCTCAATGGATTCAATGATATCCAATCTCAATGCATCTTGACTCGGAACATTTAGAATGATGTGTTTTATAATATTGTGATACAATACTCATTATTACAACTATTTGTAATTGCTATTACAAACACACCACTTATGGATTTTCAATTAGATATACTTCTAGTTATATTAATTAATTAATAAAAGAAATTGTATCAAGTATATAATAGAAAGAAAACACCTTATATTTTGAATAAGATTGATTATCGAGTTAGATATGTATAAAAAAATTCATAATTGTCACTAAGGCATACCCCAAACTCTACCAATAAAGTGGTATTGAAGCTTGAAGATCCTCATAAAAAGATAGCGAATAGCAGCGTTCCCTTCCAAGTCTCAATGCTCAACAAGATCAACTATGACAATTGGAGCTTAAGGATGATGGCTCTCCTTGGAGCACACGATAGGTGGGGAGAGTAAAAAAGGCTACACTAAACAAGAGAATGAAGGTAGTTTATCTCAAATTCAAAGGGATAGTTTGAGACAATTAAGGAAGAGAGACAAGAAGGCTCTCTGTCAAATCTATAAAGGGTTAGATGAAGATACTTTTGAGAAGATTTTAGAAGCAAAGTCCACCAAAGAAGCATGAGAGAAGCTTCAAACATCTTATAGAGGAGCCAATCATGTCAAAAAGGTATGTCTTAAAACTTTAAGAGAGGAGTTTGAAACTGTGCATATGAAAGAAGGTGAACTTGTCTCTAATCTCAAGAGTTTTAATAGTTACTAATAACCTAAAAAGAAACAATGGGAAGTTAGATGCTGGAAGAATTATGGAGAAGATTCTTAGATCATTAGATCCATAGTTCGAACATATTGTTGCCATCATCGAAGAGGCAAAAAAATTAATGGCCATCGCAATAGGTGAACATCTTAGCTCATTCCAATCTTATGAAGAAAAGAAAAGGAAGAAGGAAGAAGGAAGAGATCGTCGAGAAGGTACTTAGGACACAGATTGATTTGAAAATGGAAGATAGCAATCAAAGCCAATAAAGACGAAGTTATGGTCAAGAACGAGGATGAGGTCGTGGATATGAACGTGGATGAGGTTGGAGGCTCACTAAAAATAACAATAACAACCAAAAGGGAGAAAGCTCAACAAAAGGTCATGGAAGAGGAAATTCAAAATCAAGGTATGACAAGTCACGCGTCAAATACTATAATTGTGAAAAATGGACATTATGCTTTTGAATGTGGAGCTCCAAGCAACAATAGAGTTGAAGAGAAGTCTAATTACGTAGAAGAAAGAAGTCAAAAGGATGATACCTTACCATTGGCTTGCAAAGAAAATGAAAGAGGTACAGATGATCAATGATATCTGAATAACAATGTAAGCAACTATATGTGCAGAAGAAGAAGCATGTTTGTGGAGCTTGATCAATTGGTGAAGGGTAACGTGGCATTTGGAGATGAATCCAAAGTAGTGGTGAAAGGTAAAGGAAATGTTCTCATTCGATTAAAGAATGGATAGCACCAATTCATTTTTAATGTTTACAATGTGCGAACATGAAGAGAAACATCTTGAGCCCAGGACAACTCTTACAAAAAGATATGATATTTGATTAAAAGATAATGACATTTCTATAAGAGACGGTGCAAGTAACTTTATTGCTAAGGTTCCAATGTCAAGAATTAGAATGTTCATTCTCAACATTCAAAATTATATTGCATAATGTCTTAATAGGTGCTATAAAGATGCTTCTTGGCTTTGGCATATTCAATTTGGGCATCTCAATTTCAAAGGATTATAGTTGCTCTCCAAGAAGGAAATAGTAAAAGGATTACCTGGCATCAGCCATCCCGATCAATTGTGCGAAGGATGTCTACTTGGAAAGTAGTTTAAAATGATCTTTCCAAAGGAGTCATTATCAAAGGTTAAAAAACCATTGGAACTCATACATACAGATGTGTTTGGTGACATTTGATAATTTCAATAAGTTCAAAGCCCATGTTGAAAAGGAAAGTGGCCTTGTGATTAAAGCCATGAGATCTGATAGTGGAGGAGAGTTTACATCAAAAGAATTCCATAAGTATTGTGAAGATAATGGAATTTAACGATAGCTGACTGTGCCTAGATCCTCCCAACATAATGAGTAGCGGAACGGAAGAATAGGAAAATCCTTAAGATAGAGAGGAGCACACTCAAAGGTATGAGGCTGCCAAAGGAGTGTTGGGCGGAAGAAGTTGGATGCGTGGTTTATCTATCAAACTGATTTCCAACAAGAAGTGCATAGGGAAAAACACCACAAGAAGCATGGAGTGGAAGGAAGCCCGACATTTCCCATCTAAGAGTGTTTGGAAGCATAGCTCACGTACACGTACCGAATGTTGGAACTGGCCAGCCCGTAGCTGATTTAAAGAGTAAACTTAAAAAAAAAGTATTCTCCTATGTTGGATCTATTAAGCCTATGAAGTCTAAAGGTATATTAGATCCAACCAAATTTTTTTTTAAAATAAAATCTTATATTATTTAAAATGAGTTAAAAAGAAGTTTAAAATTAAATTAAATTTAAATGTATAGTGTATCAAATACACCTAACAATTACTTATAAGAGTTAATTTAGAGAATGTAACCTTTTATTTCTTTCAATAAAATTTTGTAATTAATTGAGAACATACTTTGCTTTATATGGAGAGAAAAACCTTTCATTTCTATCTCTTTGATTAAATTGACTGATTCATTGAATGTCATTAATTGGCATAAAATGTAGGTATGTCCAAATATATTCTAGTGTAAATTATGTAAGTGCAACATATCATTGTTATCTGAGTTTTTACCCCAGAAGAATCCAAAGAAAGTCGGAACAACTTGATCGAGTCAGAATAGTTCAAGAGCCAACCAAAAAGACTAGAGCATTTAACCAAAAGAAATCAGACGAAAGAAAAGCGAAAATACACAAAGGTGATGGATCGCTTGCGATCCATCATCTTTGCTCAAAGATTCATTAGTTCACTTACGTATGGTCTAATGGGTAGTCAAAGTCAAAGCTCAGAAATACACTAAGTACATGGATCGCTAGCGATCCATGCACAATGGACCGCTAGCGATCCATACCATTTCACCAGGTTACCATGAACTTTAAAGTAGAGGTAGGAGAAGCACCTCAAGTCACTGGATCGTTATCGATCCAGAAGCTGTGATCGCTAGCGACCCATCATGTTAGCTTGGTTCGAGATGCTTTTTGCAGTGCGTCTTCCTACAGTGATTTGTAAGCATCTGGCAAGAAGGCCTAGCCCAAGAGCTCTCCAACCTCTATAAATACTCACCTAACTTCAACATAAAGGGGTTCCTCTGGACTGGCTGCTGAAACTCTGCAGAAATTATACTTCGCTCTTCTCCTTTCTCCTCACAACAGTCATCCAAGGGGTTTACTTTGGTTCTGCAGTGAACTACAGTATTGGGGACTTAGTCTAACTCAGGATATTCAACAACTTTGTAACCCAATTCACTTTGTAACTGCAATCAGTCAATACTATAGGTTATAAAGCGGACGTAGGCCTCATTAACAGCCGAACCACGATAAAAATCTTCTTGTCTTCTTAGTGTTTCTGCTTTTTCTACATTTATTCTCTATATTGTTGCTCTGTAAGAATAGGGCTGGTGCTTTCACACTCAATCCAAGGTGTTGATCCATTTTTTAGGTTAACATTTTGGTGCTTTCACTAATAACTGAACTCAGGCTTAGATCTAGCTATCAACTTTGGATCAGATAGGTTCAAAAGTTAGATCCTTAATCTCTGTTCAAAAGATCTGCTGCTAAAAATCAATGGCTTTGGGAAGAAGAAGAACTACTTCTGGAAGATCTATAGTGGCAGTAATAGTGTGAGAGGAGATGAATCATCAGAAAACTGAAGTAAATGGCTCTAACGTAGGAGATCAGGTGCCAGGATCCTCCAATCAACGCGAAGTCGTTACAAGAGATGAATTGAATAAAATGGTTGATGAAATCAATCAGAAAATGGAAAGTAGTCAGAGTGCTCTGATGGATAAGCTTAATGCCCTCTTGACCTTAAAATCACATCCTGCTCCAAGAACTATGGCCGAACCCGCAGCTTCCGTAGAATAAGAAAATTCTTTCGTTTCTGGTCTAAACAGAAGAAACGGAAATCAGACGCAAAGAGGAATGATAGCTGGAACCGTGGGAATCAACGTGGAAGGAAACACAAGTACTCCATCAACCGCAAGGCAACCAGCTACGAACTTGAACCAAGGAGCAAAGACCCCACAAGAGGATATAGCCATTGACCTCTCCGACTCAGAAGATGGAGAGAAATTTAACGACCGTCAGTTGGAAGGAAACGCCAATGCATTCGATAACGCCAGGAATGTCCAAACTGCCTCAATCAGGCCAACCGCAAGCCAACAGGACCCTGAGGAGTGGCTCTTCCGAAGATTAGAGAGCCTAGACTTCAGCCCACTCACCAAGACCGTTTACAAAGCCAAACGCTTGGTGTGGTGACTAACAGCCGACCCTCGGACTACCGATCATCTGAGTCATTTATCACGGATATGGTCAAGCAGTTGATGGATAAGAATAAGAATAGAAGAGATGATGAATGGGGATCCACTCTAAGTCAGACTCCCTTCATTGATGAAATCTTAAATGTGCGTTATCCAGAAAAGTTCATTGTGCCAACTATTCCATTCTATGATGGTACAATAGACCCAAAACCCCATTTGTACAAGTACAGTTGATACATGGACGGAGCGAATGCTTCGTACACTGTTCGGTGTATATGTTTTCCCATTTTTCTGAAAGGAATTTCTTCCATGTGGTTCACAAGGCTTCCACCAAGATCTATTTCTACTTTCAACCAACTAGCAGTAAGATTCTTTGATCAATTTAGACTTTACACACCACAGTCTAAAGACTTGATGTTCTTGTTCAGCCTATTCCAAGGATGAAATGAATCTCTAAAGTCTTTCATGAACTGGTTTAATATCGCAGTGATAGAGGTAAGCAATCCGAATGAGGATATGGTTTACATGGCTTTGGTCCGCGCCATCCACCTCGAAACTGAGTTCAAAAAATGGATCAAGATGAACCTACCCACCACTAGGAAGGCTTCAACCATAAGGTGAGTCAATACTTGAGATTGGAAGAGGCGCAGGAGTTGGAAAGGAAGTCTACTTGCGTGCAACCAATGAATGTCGGGCAGAATGACATGGCGATGAACCAGAACATAAATGCCTCCGGGGCCGTCGAAGGAAGTGCAGGGAAAGATGGAAACCAAAACAGGAAGAACCAAAATTCCAAAAAAAGAAATGGTAACAACAAACCACTTAAAGGCTTTAGGCCCGAGGATTACACCCTATTCAATGATACTCGGAAAAACATCTATCTCACAACACAGGTAAGAGAGGAGTATAAAAAACCCCCAAGAAGGAAGCAACTAAAAAACAAAAGCGCTCAGGGAAGTTTTGTCGCTTCCATGAGACGCATGGTCACAACACAAACGAGTGCCATCATCTAAAGAACTTGATCGAAGAGATGATCCGGGAGAACAAGCTTCAACAATACATGAGAAAATCACAAAATGTTGACCAGCCCAGTGCTTCCCAGGCTCCTAGATCGAAGAAACCAAGCTGGAACCAGCGAGGAGGGATCAAAGCGAACTGACTAGAGACTCAACATTGGAATGATATCTGGAGGACCACATCCCATGCAGAGAAGTTAGGGAGATTTGGAGCGGTATGCGAGTTCGTTAATGCATGCTCCGAAGGAATCCTGCCTCGCAATCGAAGATGAAGCTCCAGCCAAGTAGCATAAAGCTTTGAATGATGATATCATATTCTGAAATTGGGGCACCGAAGGGATTAAAGCTCCAACTCTCGATCCCATGGTCGTGACAATAGGGATCGGACCCGCCGTGGCTCGATGAGTATTGGTTGACAGCGGTAGTTCTGTGAATATCCTTTTCAAGTGCACCTTTGACCAAATGAAGATCAGCATGAAAGACCTATCTTCCTGCCAAACCAAAATTCAAGGATTCACCGACGAGCCTAAACAACCCGTTGGAATGGTCGACTTACATGTAGAACTTGGGAAAGGCGACCAAAGAGTGATCCTCACCCAAACTTGTTATCCCGCCTTTTGGCAAGGCCAGGACACCAAGGAGTTGGATTCCAAATGTCGTTTGTCATGGATATCGTTGAATTTTGACCAAGTCCGGATCAAGCCTCAATCGATAAGACATGATCGGGAAAATATAGCAAACCAACGTTCCAAGTTTCAAGTCAATCCGAGCTCATACGCACAGGTTATGATGGATACAAGTCAAAGGGGAGAGCACTTTTTCGTATCCATCGGGAAGCAGCAGTTCGTATCGATCGAAGTTAACCATGCTTCGAATCCATCGAATTCGTCTCGATGGACTTCGTATCAATCAGCCCGGCCCAGATTTCGTATCCATCGCTATGGGTAATTTCGCATCCATCAGATCAACGGTGATTTCGTGTCCATCAGTGGATCTTGCTTCGTACCCATCAGCCAGTGCTTGCTTCGTATCCATCATTCAGTGTCTACTTCATATCCATCTGAGAACCTTGCTTCGAATACGTGCCCAACAACTTGTTCGTATCTAGCGAGTCAACCAACTAGAATGACGTGTTGCCCATCGAAGTAAACGAGGCGAGATATGTGGAGTCGAAGCAGTCAATACGGCGCAGAGTCCGGATCGAGGCGAAGCGCGCACACCACGTCATCCCTCGATGCGAATGCGCCGAGATATATGGAGTCGACGCGGTCGACTCGGAGTAAAGACCGGATCGAGGCGAAGCGCGCGTTCCACGTCTTCACAGAGGCGCGTGACACCATCGATTCGAAGCTCTCAGTTCGGAGGGATGGATTCGAACCAGACAGCCTAGCGAAGAACGTCGCCTCGTATCGATGATATCTCTCAATCCACTGATCCAAATACCACGAAATTTTAACTGAAGGTTGCACACATACCGAGGAACATCTCCACCAAATTTGAGCTCAATTGGAGGTAATCTTGATCGATATGAAATGGCTTCGTATCGATCGCAGATCGACTCCAAACTTTCTGGAAACGGTCGCGTGGGCCCCCTCACGTGCCAGGCCAAGTCTCCCGGAGTTTGAGCGAATTCTGAGCCTCCTACGCCTATAAATAGAGCCCCAGAATCAACAGAAAAAGGATCTTTTTTCTCTGAAGCGTCCAGACTCTGCCGGATTGAGATTTGCATCCTACTTTTGCTGTCAATTTCGAATTCTAACCTGTAATCCGCTGTTCATTGCTGTAACCGCTTGTAATCATTGAAAGAGAATCAATAAAATCATGAAAACTTCATAGTGGACGTAGGCTATACGCCGAACCACTCTAAATTGCTTGTCTGTGCACTTTACATTTCTGTTTGTTGGAGTTTTTGTTAGATAATCTCTGTTTTACATTTACATTCTTCATTTTATCTCTTCAAATATCTCCCGAAGAGTGTTGTGCCCATTTTTGGTACAAACACTTTGGTGCTTTCATTGAGAGAACCAGCGTTTTCTCCAGCTCATTGGATCTGCCGTCGATACCGGATTGCATAAATCCAAGAGGAAGATCCAGATATCCAGTCCGGAATCCTTCCATTCTATTCAGATTTGCCCAAAATCTAGGAAAGGACTCCACCACCGAGAATGGTCAGCACAAGAACTGGCGCTACCGCTGCAGAGCAAGAAGGAAGAGATAGGCAGAATCCCACACAACCGCCTTCTTCCAATCAAGACAATACCACTCACTCAGACTCAACGGGGCTAGTCACCCGACAGGAGTTTCAAGTATTGCTCCAGGAGCTGACCCAAAGCCGTCAGCAGTTGGCGGAACAGTTGCTCGCCAATATCGAGCTGACCAACCAGCTGAACCGCCGGGGGCACAGAAGGTCCAGGAGAGATGATGCCTCCAGAGCGTCTACCGAAAGCTCAGCTTCATCTGATTATCACCACCGAACTACTCGTCCTCGGCTAGAGGGGAGTCGCGCTCAAGCTGCTGAATATCAGCCCGCCTTAACTGTTGGGCAACTAAGGGTAGGACCATCGACCAGCTTTCAAACGGGTCCCTCAACACGAGGAGGTACTGCCCCACTGTACACCACGGATAACCGCGCCACAACCACCGCAGCAGAGACAAGGGTTGATACCCGAAATCAATCAGAGCCGATCAATCAACAGCGTGGACATACTCCTGAACCTTATGTCCCAGAAGACGTTGAGCCAAGGAGGCGAGATACGGATCGTCGACAGCGCCCGATCCCAACTCGCACCGTGGAACCCGACCACGCCTTAGCTCATCACGCTCAGAATCTGCCCGTGTCGGATATATCAACCATGATACGTCAGATGATCCGCGAGAGTCAGAGGCTAACCAATGATGACTGGGGGATTTCCCATAGTCATACCCCTTTCACAGACGAAGTGTTACATGCCGAACCCCCTAGGCGATTCAGAATGCCGACTCTCCCGATGTATGAAGGGAATAGTGACCCCAACCAGCATATTCTGAAATATGAATGGTCGATGAGCGCTGCAAGGGCCGACGATGCAGTGAAGTGTCGGAGTTTCCCCATCTCTCTGGGGGGAATCGCGACAATGTGGTTTACCCGCCTACCACCTAGATCAATTTCTTCGTTCGATCAATTGGCCAAGAGGTTTGTGGAGCAATTCCGGATGCATGTTGCTAGGCCAAAAGACGTCAACACCTTGTCCAGCGTCACTCAAGCTCCTGGAGAAACGCTCAGGCGTTACCTGGAGAGGTTCCACGCAGCATGCGTCGAGATCACCAATCCCAACGATAATTCAATCTTGATGGCTCTGACCAAGGGGATTGATCCTGATTCTGAATTCGGAAACTGGCTAGCTGGAAAACCGCCCGCATCGTTGGACCGTTTTTACTCCAAGGCCGCTCAATTCCTACGGCAGGAGGACGCAAAACAGTCTAGGAAGCAGGACGATGCGAGGCCCAGCATTGAGGGAATACAGAGCAATGTGGCAGTTAAACAGTCCGGCGAGAGTTCCGGGAAAGTTCAACTGAATATACAAAACAAGCAAACCCAGCAGAGAGGAAACAATGGCTAGAATAAGAAGAGAGACGAGAACCGAGGTCCACGATGTAGAGCTCAGATGTTTGACAGTTACACACCGCTAAACACATCATTGGAAAACGTATACTTACAGACTTGTAACACCGTACAGTATAAGAAGCCTGCTCTGAAGCCCTCGTCGGAGAGGCAGGTTCAGACAGGGAAATTCTGTAGGTTCCATGAAAGCTATGGGCACAATACCAATGAGTGTCGGCACTTACAGGACCTCATCGAGAAGCTGATTAGAGAGAGGAAGCTAGATCAGTTTGTACGGGCGCCGCAGTCTGGCGGAGCGGGCCCCTCGAACCAAAATCGTTCACAAAATCAGGAAATAGAGGAGGAACCCGCCCGTGCGGGCGGGAGATTAGTTATCAACACAATAAGTGGTGGTCCCCATCCGGCAGACAGAAGCTGGGGGGAAATGGAGTCGTATGCCAGTTCTATCAGGCATGCAGACTTCGAGTGTTATAGTAATTGCGAGGATGGAACCCCGGCGAAGCAACAAAAGATAATGTTCGATGATATCGTGTTCAGGAGCCGAGACGCCGATAAAGTCGAAGCCCCTACAATCGACCCACTAGTCATATCTGCCCAGGTAGGTCCTGCTTGGATGAAGAGGATCCTGGTTGACAGTGGGAGCTCTGTGAACATCTTGCTTAAACGGGCTTACGATCTGATGAAGATGGAGACAAAGGATTTGAAACCCTGTTTATCCAGAATCCATGGTTTCAACGGAAGTGCCACGATACCCATCAGAATAACTGAACTCCCAGTCGAGTTAGGCGTTGGAGAACGCCGGAGGGTCCGAATGTTACAATTTGTTGTGCTAGAAATCGATTCGCCATATAATGCATTTCTGGGTCGACTGGCCTTAGCTGAGTTCAGGGCGGCGATCGCCCCATGGTGTCTGACTTTGAAATTTCCCACTGATCATGGGATTGGAGTTGTTCAAGGAGATCAGGCCACAGGAAGGGCCTGTTATGTTGCTGAGCTGCGCGGGGCGCAACGTAAAGAGAAGGGAAAGGGCGTAGAGGAATCTCTCTGCGTCTGTTCTATCGATAATTGACAATTGATGCCTGGGCCTCGGCCCGGGCACCATGACCAATTCCTGAAAGACCTGGACCCCAGGGACAACGAGGATAAAGATGAATCAACGGAGAGTCAAGCCTCTCCAGCCGAACTGACTGTGGATGTCCCAATCAGTGAGGACGATGATTCAAAGATGTTGAAAGTTGGGTCTCAACTAAACAAACAGACACAGCAGGAATTGGTCGAATTTCTTCGGGCGAATCTCGACGTCTTCACCTGGACACACTCTGACATGTGCGGGATCTCGCCGAGCATTACAAGTCACTCCCTGAATATAGATCCACGACATGTCCCAGTAAAGCAGAAAAGGCGCGGTATGGTTCCAGAGAGATCTGCCGCCCTTAAGGAGGAAGTTGATAAACTACAATCGAATGGGTTCATTCGAGATGCCTTGTATCCAGAATGGGTGTCCAATCCTGTACTAGTTCGGAAACCAAACGGGAAGTGGAGAACCTGTGTTGATTACTCTGACCTAAACGAGGCCTGTCCAAAAGATAGCTTCCCACTTCCACGAATCGATCAGCTCGTAGATTCGACGGCCGGACATGAACTACTATCCTTTATGGACGCTTATTCTGGCTACAACTAGATACCCATGCATTTACCTGATCAGGAACATACCAGCTTCGTGACCGATCTGGGATTCTATTGTTACAAAGTCATGCCGTTTGGTCTAAAGAACGCTGGAGCAACATACCAACGCTTAGTCAACCGAATGTTCGCTGATCAGATTGGGAAGACCATGGAGGTTTACGTGGATGACATGCTGGTGAAGTCCCGATTCTCCACCGATCACGTCAGAGATTTGAATTCAATGTTCAGCATCCTCCGGGAGTACGGAATGAAGCTCAACCCACTCAAATGTCACTTTGGCGTTGCATCCGGAAAATTCCTTGGGTTCATCGTCAACGCTCGAGGAATAGAGGCGAATCCTGAGAAGATCTGGGCTATTAGAAATTTGCAAACCCCTAAAACTATAAAGCAAGTCCAGAGTCTTAACGGGAAGGTCGCAGCACTGAGCAGGTTCATTTCAAAGTCCACCGATAAATGCATTCCCTTCTTCGACCTGATCCGGAAGGGCAAACGGAACTTTGAATGGACCACGGAGTGTGAGGGCGCGTTCCGATCATTAGTCCAACATCTCTCCACACCTCCGATCTTATCAAAACCGGTTGACCACGAGCAGCTATATCTTTACCTGGCAGTATCAGAACATGCGATCAGTGCTGCTCTAGTCCGGGAAGAAGACAAAGTGCAAAACCCGGTCTACTATGTTAGTAAGCGACTAACAGGAGCTGAAAGAAATTATCCGAGACTGGAGAAACTGGCCTATTGCTTGGTCATTGCCTCAAGAAAGCTCCGTCCTTACTTCCAAGCTCATCCGCTTACTGTGTACACCGACCAGCCTTTACGACAGGTCCTCACGCGGCCTGAGACGTCCGGTAGGTTACTCAAGTGGAACATTGAGCTAAGCCAATTTGATATCGCATACGCTCCGCGGAGAGCCATTCAAGGACAAGTCCTGGCAGATTTCATAGCTGAATTGACCGTTCCGGAAGACTTACCCGAGACTAGTAAATCTCCCGAATACATCTGGAAGCTGTATACTGATGGTGCATCAAATGACCGGTGTTCGGGCGCTGGGGTTGTACTAGAGACTCCCGAGGGCCGATCCATATGTTATGCTCTTAAATTCGACTTTCATGCAACTAATAATGAAGACGAATATGAAGCCCTCCTAACCGGCCTAAAGCTTGCCAGAGACTTGAGAATCATCGCTGTAGAAATTTATTGCGATTCACAGTTAGTGATATGTCAAGTACGAGGAGAATACCAGGCAAGAGACCGAAGACTGGCTGCTTACTTGGCACGAGTTCAGGAAATACTAAACCAGTTTGATTATTACGCCATCTATTATGTACCTCGGGAGCACAATCAGAAAGCCGATTCACTGGCAAAGTTAGCCAGCACAGGTGAAGCGCAACAAATGGGACTTGTCCCCGTTGAAACTTTGGCCACCCCGAGCATCGATCGGATAGAAATGAACTCTGTATTTGAAACCGCTCGCAGTAGAGAATCCTGGATGACTCCGTATCGGAATTACATTGAGAATGGGGCGCTGCCTGAACCTAGAAATGAGAAGAGACAAATTCAGCGAAAAGCTTCGCGGTCCGTCATCCAAAACGGAGTCATGTACAGGAGAGGTTATTCCGTTCCTCTCCTCAGGTGTATCGCCCACGAGGAAATCAAACGAGTGTTACATGACGTGCACGAAGGAGAGTGCGGCGATCATACCGGAGGGCAAGCTCTCGCTAAGAAGATACTCCGATATGGGTACTACTGGCCGACAGTGAACCGAGATGCGGCAAACTATGCCCGAAAGTGCGATAAATGCCAGATACATGCCCGAATTCCGAGAGCTCCGCCCACTGAAATAACCCAAATGGTCAGTCCCTGGCCATTCGCAATGTGGGGCATCGACATCATCGGCGCTTTACCTCTAGCAAAAGGCGGTGCGAAATACGCCATCGTCGCCGTTGACTACTTCACAAAGTGGGCTGAGGCCGAAGCCCTTGCAACCATTACGACAAAGAAAGTGATAAATTTCGTGGTTCGCAACATCATCTGTCGATTTGGACTCCCGCATACTATCATCACTGATAACGGAGCCCAATTCAAGAGTGCGGAATTCAAGAATTTCTGTCAACGGTTTCATATCCGCAAAAAGTTCTCGGCTGTCGCACACCCCCAAGCGAATGGACAGGTTGAAGCTGTCAATAAAGTTATAAAATCGATCCTTAAGAAACGTTTGGAGAAGGCTGGGGGCAAGTGGGTCGATGAACTTCCTATGGCATTGTGGGCCTACCGAACGACCCACAAAACCGCGACCGGACACACTCCGTTTTCCCTATCTTATGGCTCAGAGGCCGTTATTCCGGTCGAGACAGAAGTGCTCTCTCATCGTGTGACTTATTATGATCCAAAAACAAACGCTATACTCCTGGCCGGGTCTTTGGATCTATTGGATGAAAAACGGGAGGAGGCTGATTTGAGAGCAGCCGCACATCGAAGCCGGGTCGCCCGACTGTACAACACCAAAGTTCGACCTCGAACCTTTGAACTCAGCGACCTCGTACTCAAGAGAATCTACCCAGTTCCTTCACACATGAAGCCAAACTGGGGAGGACCATATGTAATTACACGAAAGCTCGGAGATGGTACATTCAAGCTGTCGACTGTTGACAGTCTCGATTTACCAAGGGCTTGGAACAGCGAAAGTCTCCGCCGCTATTACATATGACAGGCTTTATTTATTTCATTCTATTTAGCAATTTGTTTCAGCATTTCGAAATTTGAATTTTGTAATAAGGCAACTGACTTTGCCGCATTTTCTTATTTCAGCAATAAAATGCCACTTCTTCGAGCCCGAGCTGTGATTCATTAAATACAATATACAACATCACGATGCACGAAGAGCTAAATCCCATCATGCAATGGGACTTATTCAAATGGAGAGTGGTTGTGATACGACCGGCCACTCACTAGGTGAAACCTGAGCTCGAGGACAAGCCATGACACCAATATTGATAGGGTTGACACACGACAATCCTGCAATCGACTCCGTATTCCCAGAGTGCGAGACGGAGTATAAACATTCAACTCCATATTCCCATAGTGCGAAGTGGAGTATAAACAATCTAACTCCGTATTCCCAGAGTGCGAAGTGGAGTATAAACATCCAACTCTGTATTCCCAGAGTGTGAGACGGAGTATAAACATTCAACTCCATATTCCCAGAGTGCGAAGTGGAGTATAAACAATCTAACTCCGTATTCCCAGAGTGCAAAGTGGAGTATAAACATCCAACTCCATATTCCCAGAGTGCGAAGTGGAGTATAAACATCTAACTCCATATTCCCAGAGTGCGAAGTGGAGTATAAACAATCAACTCCATATTCCCAGAGTGCGAAGTGGAGTATAAACAATCGACTCCATATTCCCAGAGTGCGAAGTGGAGTATAAACAATCAACTCCGTGTTCCCAGAGTGCGAAGTGGAGTATAAACAATCAACTCCACATTCCCAGAGTGCGAAGCGGAGTATAAACAACTGACTCCGCATTCCCAGAGTGCGAAGCGGAGTATAAACAACTAACTCCGTGTTCCCAGAATGCGAAGCGGGGTATAAATGACCAACTCCGTGCTCCCAGAGTGTGAGACAGAATACAAATGTCAGTCAACTCCGTGTTCCCAGAGTGCGAACAACCGCTTACGAGATGATATATATCCCCGGAGTGTGGATGCAACGATTCATAAGAGAACAAGTGTAGTTCGGCCACTCGGTCCTCGCTTGATGCAATCACAAGCTGATCATCACAACTTATCCCTGGAACTGGGGGCAAAGGCAAATGTTAGTCATTACTCGAGACTATGCGATGTTCAGCTCCGATGCGATCCCCTATCGCAACTCAAGTCCGAGATTTCCATACTTAACAAGTAAAATGAGCTATTCTTGAAACAATCAGATAATGCAAGTACACTGGACCAAAGTCCGAACACTGCAACATTCAAGCATAGAAAGGAACATGAGCTGAAACTTGAAAACAAAATTTTATTTCAGCTAACTCAAAAACAATGGTTCATACATGAGTTTTTTCCAAAATGTTCCTACTAGCAGGGGCCGAACCCGCATCTAAACACGGCCTACAAAAGGGAAAAACAGAGAAAATAACAAAAGTCCCTAACTGCCTATGAAAAGAATGTCTAATCCTTCTGCTTCCTCAGCTTCTTCTTCCTCGAGGAGCTACTGGAACCACCAGTGCCCTTTCGCTTGGAGCCTTTCTCCTTAGGCAGGCTCCCTTCAGGTGAAGGCATAATGTCAACGTCCTCGTCCGAGCTGGACTCTATAGGGATGCTTCCCGTGGGAGGATTTGGAGGAACAGACTCCGCAGCCGGAGGAGGGACTGGCACATTAGTATCAGTAAGTGTGCCCCCAGGAGACACAATCATAAGAGGAGTAGGGCATTGTGCTGCAGCTCCGCCATCTACATCGCCGCCGTGCGCCGTGGCCGCCATCTCGGAATTAATCTCGGCCAACATCGCCGCTTCCTGCTGTGCTCTGGCTTCGCTAGGAGCCGTAGTAGTCTGAGATAGGGTGTCAGAAGTAGCCGTGAATCCACCCAAGCCGAATGGCAAGTCCGCAAAAGGATCACTCTGACGGCCAAGGAGCTCGTTTATCATCTGTTCGTCGAAAGAAAGTGAGCTCCCCTGCGTTACTCCAACTGGTGCCATTGTCGCGACGGAGGTCGCCTCAGAGATGATGGCTCCTGGTGCTTGGCCTGATTCTTGGATGGTAAGAGGCGCGGCTGGAGCAACTCCTGTCACTGATCAAAGGAAAAGGACATGTCATTAGCAACATTTCAACACAGACTCTTCAATCCAAATATACAAGAAGTTAGTTCAGAGTACCTTCCTCGGTTTGGCTCGAGGCCGACTGAACAACTTCAGAAGGATGTTCCTTAATAGGAGATAGATGCGGTTGATCTGGGTCATATGTCGGGATAGGCTGGGGGTAGATCATCGGAGTTGGCTCAGATTGAGATGACACGATTATCTCAGAACTCATAACATGGTGTTCTGCACCAGAGCTCTCTCCGACTTCCTGGGTCTGGGCACCAAGCCTCACCTTGTCGTGGGAAATCATGGAGTCATGGAGAACCTTCTTTTCGTCATCATTGAGGATGCGGTTCTCCAACTCGAATTCGTCAAGGGCTTCATCAGGGTGCCCAGACTTCTCCTCATCAACCAGTAGGTTCCAGGCGTTATAGAGATGCGTGGGGTAATCGTCAAGCCATGTCAAATCTCGGTGCCTTAGCACATTGGCGTTATAAGTGACGAGTAGCTCTTCCACCTCGGCCTCAATCCTGGCCTCCACCTGCCGTACTTTCTCGTCAACCCCAGCCTCAGCTTCATGGGCTTGTTGTATAGCCGCTTCCTTCTCCTTTCGGAGCGTCACTGCCTGATCACAGGCCTCCTGCGCAGAGACATTAGCTGCGTCTTTTTCCTTCGCCATCTCTGAAAACTTTGATTTCAGCTCGTTAAGCTCCTTAAGAGCGGCATCCCTCTCGGCGGTAACAGAAGTGTTCCTGTGAACCATGTCCTCGATGGCAGTATAATGCTCTTGCTTCATCCTGGTCATGACAGCGTTCACTTCATCAACCTTCTTTAGAGCCTCCATTTCAGATTTACGGGAAGACTCAGCCTCCGAGTTGAGCGCTTTTATGATTTGGTCGTTGTGACCCAACTCCTTCTCGAGCTTCTCAATGGTGACGCCCCGATCGAATGCCACTTTAGACGCCTTCCTCGCGGCCCGTCCCCATTCCCTGTACTGGAAAAAGATGTCTGCAACATAATCATGGATAGTGGTTTCAACTGTTGGCGGAATTCTCTTCAAGTGCGGAGGGAAGACATAACCATCAAAACAGATGTCGGGAAATTCCTTCCTCATCTGTGCCAGTTTAAGCGCTCCTTCACTAGACGCCTCGGTCGGGACCGGTATAGTAGCCGAGGAGGTGGCTATTTCAGTCCTGCGCGGAGGATCGGACCTCGAAGCTTGAGAAGGCGGCCTAGGCCGTGAAGTTTCAGGAGGACGAGTAACTGCGGCCGTAGGAGGTGCAAGGGTCCTGGGGGGAGGAGAGCGAGATCGGGATCGGCGAACGTATCCCCTATCTCTGTCAGACTTCTCCTGGCCAGAATGTCCTGAGTCGTAATCCCTCTCGCCCTCTCTCCTGCGTGGCTCATGATAACGGCGCTTATTGCGCAAACTACCAAGCACAGAACCTTGCCCAGACATCGTACCTGAAAAGAAAACCACGAAGAATCAGTAACCGTTTGCGATGTGTTGTTTACGGTTAGGAAAATGTGTTGTGCCGTGAAGAGTGTGTGAATGTGTAACCCCCCGGACCAACCAGAAGTGTCAATCGCACTGGCAGGATTAGACTCGCTAACATCGACGATATGTCGCGGTCCACTCGATTCAACGTCGTGTTGCTCCGGCTCGATGTCCGGGATTGGAGGGTCAGCAGGCCCTTCGAATTGATCTTCAGCTTGCAGGGAGGATGCTTCCGTAATCTTAACTCCTGGCAAAGGGCGGTGCAAAACCACAGACTTCCGCCTCCCGGACTTAGGCTGTTTTGAGGCCACTGCTTTGCCTTTCCTCTTTGCGTCGGACTCCGGGGTTGCATTAGCAGGTCCGACCAACGGTTCTTCGTCGGTATGAGTTTTCTCGGAATCGGGTTCCTCAATTATCACAACCCTGGGTTTCATCCGCTTGACCTTTTTTCTGGAGACGGTCTTTAGTGCACCATCGAGCCTTATGCTCTGCCTTCGGCCGATCAACCCAAGAACTCTGAGATTCCGATCTGTCAGTAACAGTTCAATATTCCTTTCTTCGCTAGGAATCTCTTGGAGGACCCGAACTATCTCTTTATAGTAGCCACCCTCAGGCCGCTGGATGATTGCTGAAAGAAAAAGAGAAGAAGACGTAAGTTTAATTTCACTCCGAAAATTGCCCTGTCAATTACTTGGGAAAAAAGACAATACTCACGTCTGAACAGCCATCTTCTGGCAAACCCCGGAGGACATCGGACATAGAACCACTCCGACTTAAAGTAGCTTAGCCTAGTCCACGACCCCGCGACAACTTGGCAGTTCCTTACAGACTCCAAGAACGTATAAGATGGGCTGTCAGTCCGACTCTTGAAATTAAACAAGTATCTTATGTCGGTCATACGGGGAGGACGATGGAGGTACTCCATGAATACAATGAACAAGCTGTTGAGTGAGGCATATCCGTTTGGATGCAATTGAGATGGAGCGATGTCCAGATAAGCCAACACTTCTCTTATGTAATCATTGAACGGAGGAAGTGTGCCGGCTGCGCACGCATGTCGATTAAAAGCAGTATACCCCTCCGGGGGATTATGTGGCCTGTCATCCGGTCCAGGCAACAGTACTTCATCCAAAGATAAGCCATGCCTTAAGCATATTCTCCCTAGCATGTCTTCAGAGATATTGGACGGGACAGAATCAGGTGGACTATTAATGAAGGACGCATCGGGCAACTCATCCGGAGCTGGACCAATAGCTTCGGCCTCGATGTCCGGAATCTCAAGTCTGGGAGGGATAGGGTTCTGAGTTTCTTGCTGCTGCAAACTTGACGGTTCCATCACTAGCTAACTCACGAGAAACCATCATTAGATGATAAAAAGCCCGTGCATTCCCCAGTGTAAAGTGCATGAATGTGTTGTGTAGTGCAAATGTTGTGCGTGACTTGAGCAAATTCTGCAGAGTTAAAGAAAACATGCAAGCGACTAAATTCTGGAAGTCAGACAGGCATGACCGTCATCGCTGACCGTCACGACCGCGCCATCCAGGTGATAACGATCGATTCAAGATTAAAGAGTCCGTTGTACTTTTCTGTTAAATGGCAGTTCCATCGACGAGCTTCGAGAGGTAGTCAAATATGCAATTTAATTATCAAGTCCAGATATGCAAGAATGAAGCTCATCGGAGTTGTGCTGAAGAATGTCAAGATTTCGCATCCGAAATGGGAAGTTCGAATCGATCTAAAGAGGCTCGTTCGAATCCATCATGATACCGGTTCGAATCGATACCCGTGAGCATGCTTCGAATCGATCATCAGGAGTCAAGTTCGAATCCATCAAAGATCAGAGTACTTCGCATCGATCCTTGGTTGCCTGGTTCGTATCGATCAGAAAAGGCCTTAGCTTAACATCGATCGTGAGGGCAAGATTCGTATCGATCTGAAACTAAGATACAGTTTTTAGTTTTTCGTATTGATCATTTCGCGTCGATACGATCCATCATCATATCCATCGATGCGAACTGGATCTCCCCCATTGACTTATCCCAAGAATCGATCGGGATCTAAGAAAAGATGTCGCTGTCTTCGTCGATTCGAACACGGCCCCTAGATCGATTCGCTTTTGCCTTCTCCACTCTTTCTACTCCAATCTACAAGAGCGTCGCCATGGCCATCTGGACTTCGAACCAGATCTGGTTTTACCAATTGCCAGAGTGGTTGATTGACGAAGAAAGAGTAGATCGGAGATAGTTTCGTCATTTAGATTCGTGGTGGATTACCTAGTTTAAGATTGAGATTTCAAGATCTGGTGGATTGAAGCTGATAGAGTCGAAAGCACAGAACTATTATCTCTTTCTAAGTTCGTGAATCGATACGAAAATGCAGAAGGCAACAGTAAAAATAAAAGGTAAAAAAGTGAAATCGAGCCAAGTCCCCGGTATTTATATGAAGCCTGGAGGCGAACTGGGTCGATTCATCTCCCAGTCAACATGACCGGTCGCAGCCAGTCAAGCAGCGCATCGATGCGGGCATTCATATCGAGCCCACTAGCCTTCGTCGATTCGGAGCGCACAAGAGAGCCACCTGAAGGCATTGGACTCCATCGTTTCGAAGCACACGGGGAAGCCACCTGAAGGTAACAGACTCCATCGGTTCGAAATGTCCACTTTGTGATCCATCGACTCACAACAGAGCAAACCTATCGATACGAACAGTCACTACGTATCCATCAGATATCGCCAATTCAAATCAAAATCTACCGCGATTTGTGACCATCGATACGAATGACCATTTTCGTATCCATCAAGTCAACCCACATCGATACGAAGAAAGGCTTTCCAACTTTTAGCATCGATTCATGAGAGGACCGATACAAGAGAATGGCTAAAGGGTACGACTTTCAAATTATTCAAAGAAGACCTGCAGCTTTTCAAAGCACGTCATGTTTTCACAAGACGTACTTTGGGGGGCAAATGTTATCCTGCCTTTTGGCAAGGCCAGGACACCAAGGAGTTGGATTCCAAATGCCGTTTGTCATGGATATCGTTGAATTTTGACCAAGTCCGGATCAAGCCTCAATCGATAAGACATGATCGGGAAAATATAGCAAACCAACGTTCCAAGTTTCAAGTCAATCCGAGCTCATACGCACAGGTTATGATGGATACAAGTCAAAGGGGAGAGCACTTTTTCGTATCCATCGGGAAGCAGCAGTTCGTATCGATCGAAGTTAACCATGCTTCGAATCCATTGAATTCGTCTCGATGGACTTCGTATCAATCAGCCCGGCCCAGATTTCGTATCCATCGCTATGGGTAATTTCGCATCCATCAGATCAGCGGTGATTTCGTGTCCATCAGTGGATCTTGCTTCGTACCCATCAGCCAGTGCTTGCTTCGTATCCATCATTCAGTGTCTACTTCGTATCCATCTGAGAACCTTGCTTCGAATACGTGCCCAACAACTTGTTCGTATCTAGCGAGTCAACCAACTAGAATGACGTGTTGCCCATCGAAGTAAACGAGGCGAGATATGTGGAGTCGAAGCAGTCAATACGGCGCAGAGTCCGGATCGAGGCGAAGCGCGCACACCACGTCATCCCTCGATGCGAATGCACCGAGATATATGGAGTCGACGCGGTCGACTCGGAGTAAAGACCGGATCGAGGCGAAGCGCGCGTTCCACGTCTTCACAGAGGCGCGTGACACCATCGATTCGAAGCTCTCAGTTCGGAGGGATGGATTCGAACCAGACAGCCTAGCGAAGAACGTCGCCTCGTATCGATGATATCTCTCAATCCACTGATCCAAATACCACGAAATTTTAACTGAATGTTGCACACATACCGAGGAACATCTCCACCAAATTTGAGCTCAATTGGAGGTAATCTTGATCGATACGAAATGACTTCGTATCGATCGCAGATCAACTCCAAACTTTCTGGAAACGGTCGCGTGGGCCCCCTCACGTGCCAGGCCAAGTCTCCTGGAGTTTGAGTGAATTCTGAGCCTCCTACGCCTATAAATAGAGCCCCAGAATCAACAGAAAAAGGATCTTTTTTCTCTGAAGCGTCCAGACTCTGCCGGATTGAGATTTGCATCCTACTTTTGCTGTCAATTTCGAATTCTAACCTGTAATCCGCTGTTCATTGCTGTAACCGCTTGTAATCATTGAAAGAGAATCAATAAAATCATCAAAACTTCATAGTGGACGTAGGCTATACGCCGAACCACTCTAAATTGCTTGTCTGTGCATTTTACATTTCTGTTTGTTGGAGTTTTTATTAGATAATCTCTGTTTTACATTTACATTCTTCATTTTGGGACTTACATGTAGAACTTGGGAAAGGCGACCAAAGAGTGATCCTCACCCAAACCTTTATGATCGTAGATGAAATGTCGGCGTACAATGCCATTTTGGGACGACCCGCAATGGTGGATTCCAGAATCGCTTTAGCCTAATGGTGCCTTGCCATGAAATTCCCAATGAAAAATGGAGTAAGAGTGATCAAAGGAGACCAAAGTGTTGCCAGGGAATGTTATATTGCAGAACTACGTGAATCCAAAAGTAAAGAAAAGGGGAAGAATGTGGGGAGAACTCTTCACATTCGTGAACCTACCGAATAGCAACTACAGAGCCACCCCTAGCTTTTGGACCATAGCTGATTCGACAAGGCTTTGGTCCCTAGAAAGAAGAGTTTAGGGGAGGATCGGGCAACACTGGTAGAATTGACGGTGTCTGTTTCTGTCGATATGGATGGCCCGACACGGGTCTTGAAAATTGGATCGCACCTTGAAAACAATATGCGATTAGAACTCACCAAATTTCTTCATTCCAACTTGGATGTGTTCACTTGGACACATTTCGATATGTGTGGGGTATCGCTAGAAATTGCATGCCACACACTCAACATTGACCCCGGGTTTACATCGGTAAAGTAAAAGAGGCACATCCTAGGCCCCGTGCGGTCCAAGGCATTAAGAGAAGAAGTAGACAAGCTGATGGCTAACGGTTTTATCCATGACGCGACTTCTTAGAAAGCTCCTTTTCAAAACACTTTATTTAATTATGCCATGGTTCTATTTCAAAAATGAGATTTGTTATTTTCTTTGAAAACTACGGTTGTCGAAACCTTCAAAACCTTGCTTTCGACTTCATTGGACAACCTCCTTCGAAAGCATATAGATCTATCTTCAAAACATTAGGCTCCTGCCTTTGAAAACACTTTAAAACCTTTCTTTTGAAACCTTTCAAAGGTATTAAGGTATCGACATTCAACTTTAGAAGCATAGCTTCGAAACCAATTGAAAGTGCCCCTTTTGAAACCATTGGAAGTAACCCTTCCGAAACCATTAAAGTCCCCTTTTCGAAACCATTGGGAGTAATCTTTCCGAAATCATTGAAAGTCACCCCTCGAAACCCTTGTGTTTATACTTAAAATATTATTTGGGTCAAAGTGAATATAGGCGAAATCATCTCTTTCGAAACCATCCTTTATCATATAAAAGTATTGGGGAAAACATGATCGCATCGGCACCATCCCTTTCGAAAGCTTCAAATCATTTAAACAAAACATTGACAGATAGCGTCGAGACCCCTTTCGAAGCCATTGCCTTCGAAACCCTTGGACTGTTTTTAAAGCGTTTAGGAAGTAGCTTAAAACGCCTTTTATAACAAACACTACCTTTTGAAAGCATTGATAACTTCAATACCATCGAAAGGCTAAAGAACGGAAGCAGGGCTTCGACTAGGTCGAAACCCCTTCTTTCAAAAGCATCATTTCATAAGTAAAAGAACCCATTAGAAAGCAAACATAAGTTGATGGCAACCCCTTCGAAAGCTTTTGAAAACCCATTTCGAAAATATATGCTTCAACTCCTTCGAAGGTTTATTAAAACAAAGGCAGGCGCTTCTCTTCTTTAAAACAAACCAAGGTGTCGACTCCTTCGGAAGACACGCTTTCGACACCTAGCCTTCCGCCTTTCTCCAATCCACTGCGTACCATCTTTGTGATACCTTGTGTATTGGTTTCGGCTTAGTAGGTTTCGACTAGGTTAAAGGTGGAAGCTCTAAGTCAAAAGGTACTTCTAAAGAAGGCGAAACCAACTTTTCTGGGTAAATCTGTTTTAATACTAATTAAAGTAAACCCTTCCTAACTAACCTGCCATGTGTAAACAGAAGATTGGTTGCCTTAACTTTTCAAATTCTTTACTCAAATAACTACCGCTAATTTCAGATCTAAACCATGGTTAAATTAATCAAATAAGCCCTTCCATTCAGCAAAACCAATATTGCAAAGAAGTCCTCTTCTAAACTAATTTAATTGGCATAGCAATTCACTTTGGAAAAATCCGCAAAAATCCAAGAAATTCACTTTAATCATGTTATCTCACATATCAAAATTTCAGACCCAAATTCTCAATATATTTTCCGAAATAAATTTATAAACCCAAATAACCATATTTTCCATTGAAAATTCATAACAGTCTTTTCATAGCTTGGCAAATTATCAATATTAAAATCCAACTCCAAAATCATGTTTTACATAACATACAAAATTTCCATGGCATTAAAACATCGGCATAAATCGGTTTCTCCCTAAAACCGTGTATATTCTCATTTAAACAATCTTGTTTAAATTAAACAAATAATATTCAAGCATATCATCATCCAAATCATCATAAAAACGAATTTACCCTTAAATCTGAAAACATACGATTTAAAAAAATAGGGATGGAATTATTATTCATCTTAATTTAGATAAGGAGATTGGATTGAGATTGATTTTCCCTAAGCTTGAATTATTAGCTTTTAATTGAATTCCTCTTCACTTATTGGTCGGCTCCTCTTTAAGTTTTTGTTTATGATTTCAAAATGACGTGAATGGGAATGAAATGGTAGGAATGAAAATATATAAGGGTTAAGGGTTATGTGCGACAAATTCCTAACATACCCTTATGTAGATTAATTATCTTAAAAACCATTCTTAAGCCCATTTAATTATTTTATTAAGCACCGCCTTAGTTAGATTTGATCAAATCTCAACCCCCTTATCACTTAACATTTACATTATTCTATTTAATTTATCTAATTAAATCTCCTGAATAATGTTACTAAAAATTAGGGGTGTTATAGGCTCCCCTCCATAAAGAATTTCATCCTCGAAATTCAGTAAGGACTAAATACTGAACATGGCAATCATCTGTAACGACTCCTAACAACCATACTAATCTACCTGACTAGGAAGTATCAATATAAATCTATTATAAACATACCCTTAAAGCAGATCAGGATAAGTATCTCGAATCCTGTCCTCTGTCTCCCAAGTACAGTCCTTCTCGTTATCGCTCCACTGAACTTTCACCAACTTGACTTTCTTGTTCCTTAATCTTTTCTGATCACTTGCTACAACCTGAACTGGTTGTCTAATAAAGGTCAAATTAGGCTCTACTACTATATCTTCCAACCCTGTCGGAGGAATAGTAGCCTCTGGATCATGCACATACTTGCGAAGATAAGACCAGTGAAATACAATATGGACACCTTCTACACTGCTCGGCAACTTTACTCTGTATGCGAGCTTTCCAATCCTCTCTATAATCTGGAATGGACCAACATATCTTTGTGCCAGTTTCCCTTACTACCCAAACTGTACCACACCCTTCATCGGTGATATCCTAATGAAAACCCTGTCTCCAACTGAGAACTCTAGGTTCTTACGCCTCTTATCTGCGTAACTCTTATGTCTGGATTGAGCTTCCTTCATCCTTTCTCGGATCAACTCAATCTTCTCTGACGCCTCCCTAACCAACTCTGGACCTAAGACCAATCTGTCTCCAGTCTCCAACCAACATACTAGTGATTTGCATGGCCTTCCATACAAAGCTTCAAAAGGCGCCATTCCTATACTAGTCTGATAACTATTATTATTATAGGAAAACTCAACCAAATGTAGGTGATCCTCCCAAGATCCACCAAAGTCCAATACACAAGCTCTCAACAAATCCTCGAGTACCTTATTGACTCTCTCTGTCTGCACATCCATCTAAGGGTGATATGTAGTACTCATATTGAGCTTAGTGCCTAACACATCCAATAGACTCTTCCAGAATTTGCTAGTGAATAAAGCATCTTTATCACTAACTATGCTGCTAGGAACTCGATGTAGTCTAACTATGTCTTCATGAACAACTTTGTTAAAACAGGTGCCGTCCTAGTCGACTTTACTGGAATGTTATGGGCACTCTTGGTCAACCTGTCCACAATGACCCATATACTCTCATTTCCTCTACTTGACCTTGGCAAGCCATCTATAAAATCTATGGATATCGAATCCTATTTCCAAAATAGAATCTCTAGAGGCTGAAGTAACCCACTCGACTTCTGATGTTCGGCTTTCACTTATTGACAGTTTACACACTCTCTAACCCACAAGCCAACAACCCTCTTCATGCCTTCCCAGTAGAAGCTTCTCTTCATATATTGATACATCTTGGTCCCTCCAGGATGAATCATAAACTTGGATTGATGACATTCTCCAATAACTTCTTTCCTCAAGTTCTCAACGTCTGGAACACATAATCGCCCCTTCTTTCTCAACCATCCTCTCTGGTCAAGACAAAAACCTTTCAAATCATCGACCTTAGTTCCAACCTCAAGCCTTCTAATCCTCTCGGCTAATAATGGATCTTCTTTCTGCTTAGAAGTAATTCACTCGATCAACATCGGTCAAACCTCTAAACAGGATAGCACAGCAGTACTCTGACTAGAACTAGCAGTCGATCTTAACTACACACCGCAACTCGCCAAAGCTTCTAGATCCTTCCATTCTGCCAACATAGCCAACACCACATTCTGATGTTTCCTGCTGAGAGCATTTGCTAATTTATTACCTTTCCCTGGTGTATATTCTATACTAGAATCATAAGCAGCCAAAAACTCCAGCCACGTCTGCTGTCTCATATTCAACTCCTTCCGAGAGAATAAACATCTTAAAGATTTATGATCGGTATATAACTCAAATCTCTCCCCCAAGAGATAATGCCTCCAAATATTTAAGACAAAAATCACTATAGCCAACTCTAAGTCATGAGTAGGATATCTTACTTCATGCGGTCTAAGCTGCCTAGATGCATAGGTAATAACTTTACCCTTCTGCATCAATACTGCTCCCAATCCAGTCCACATGCATCAGTGTATACTACAAACCCTAGGTTTCCATCTGGAACTACTAGCACTAGTGCATTGGTCAACAAATGCTTTATCTTAAGGAAAGCTTCCTCACATTTGTCGAACCAAACAAACTTCACCTCCTTCCTGGTAAGCTTAGTCAAAGGCGCTGCTATCCTCGAGAAATCCTTAATAAATCTCCGGTAATTGCCAACAAGTCCAAGAAAACTTCCGATCTCGGTCACCATCTCTGGTCTCTTCCAATTATTAACAGCTTCGATCTTATCTGGATCGACTGACAATCCTTTATACGAAACCAAGTGACCAAGAAACTTAACCTCTTTCTTCAAAAAATGACACTTGGAAAACTTTGCGTTTAGCTGATTCTGCCTCAACGTCTCAAGCACCACTCTAAGATGATCTTCATGCTCTCTTTCATCCTTAGAGTATACCAAAATGTCATCTATAAACACTAACACGAATATGTCAAAATACTTTCAAAAGACTCGGTTCATCAAATCCATAAAGAAAGCAGGTGCATTCGTCAACCCGAATGGCATTACTAGCCATTCGTACGAACCATATCTTGTTTGATAAGCGTAAGAGGAATATTGTCCTCTGCTACTCTTAACTGTTGGAACCCCGATGCCAAATCCAACTGGGAAAACACTCTGGTTACACTCAACTGACCAAATAGATTATCAATTCCTTGCAAAGGATACTTATTCTTTATCGTCCTTTCGTTTAACTTATGATAGTCGATACACATCCTCAACGACCTATCTGCTTTCTTCACGAATACCACGGCCGCTCCCCAAGGCGAACTGCTTGGTCTAATAAAATTCCTTCCTTCTAGATCCACTAGCTGCACCTTCAATTCCTTTATCTCAGTCGGTGTCATCCTACTAGGTGGTCTACTCACAAGTTCAGCTCCTGGCACAAGATCTATTCGAAACTCAACAGCTCGTTTTGGTGGTAGTCCTATGATTGGCTCAAAGATATCTGCAAACTATTTTGCTATTCGAACCTGACGATCTTCTCCCACTTCCATTGCACTTAACAAAGCATAACTGCTCGGGTCAAAATTCTCCACTAAGAATATAATTCGATTATGACTATCAGGGTGTCTTAGTGATATCTCCCCATCCTGGCAAAATATCTTTGCCTCATACCTTCTCAACCAATCCACACCCAAAATGGTTTTGAAATCTACGAAATCGAAAACATATAGACTGCAGGCAAACATATGACCTAACAAATCAAGTTCTAACTAGTCACATCTGATCCCCAGAGTTGCATACCCTCCTATTGGATTCGCAACCCTTAAGGAAGTAATAAGGTATGTGGGTTCTAAGCTTAACCTATCAACCAAATACTGTGATATAAATGAATGTGATGCACCGGTATCAAATAGTATCCTAACTGGTATACTCTGAATAAAAAACATACCTTCCATCACAGTCTTTCCTTTATCAGCTGCAGTAGGCTTAGTTGATGATCCAAAAGCAGAGACCTTTCTTTTGTCCGCCCTGACTAGCTCTGGACGCTGGTTCTTATAATGCCCAACTTGATCATAGTTGAAGCACTTTACATTCCTCTTATCTGCAGCCTTCTTCCCCTTGCCTGACCGACACTCATTTGCACAGTGACCCTTCTTCTCACATTTATAGCAAACTAAACCAGCCTCTACCTTATTGGCAGCATCCCCTTTCTGGGCTCCCTTCTTCTTAAAGAATTTCCTCTTCTTTCCATGAGAAGCCTGGGATTCTACTGGCTTCTCTCTGGTAGAAACAACAAAAATCTCTTCATGGCGAATTATTATCTCCACCACCACATTACAAGGTTCTCGAATATGGGCCATGGTCATTCTAGCAAGCTTAGGTCTTAGTCCTCGAATGAACCTCTTATTTCTTATGACGTCAGTGTCAACCATAGCATATCCATATCGAGATAGCTCATCAAACTTAGCAGTGTATTCGATTACTGACATCTCTCACTGAACTAGATCCATAAACTTCCTCATCAATGCCGACTTAGCAACCTCAAATAGAAACTTCTACTCAAACCTCCTTCTGAAATCAGCTCATGTCAATTCTTCCTCCGAAACTCCAATAGTCACACTATTCCACCAGTGAAGCGCTGCCCTTTGCAACTGCCTAGAAGCCAGCCTCCCCTTTTCCCATCATCCAATCCTAGATCAGTAAAGATCCTCTCATAGTATAATAGCCAATTCTCAACCTCAACAACATCCTCCGTTCCAACAAACGGCTTTCCACCCAGATTGGTGTAGTCTTTGCTCAACTTAGCATAGTTATTACCAATTGGAGCCACAAGATTAGCTCCTTCAACATTACCAGCAACTCCAGCTTGCAAAAGATTGGCTAATAACTGATACACCATCCCCGCATCTACTAGCGGATTTCCAGCACCTACATTGGCTTCTGCATTTTGGTTAGCATTAGCCTGTCGACCTTGGTTCCTCTTGGTATTAGGTTGAGCATTTTCGTTCGTTGTGGTGCTTCCTCCACCTAGATTTCCTCTTCCGTTTCCTACTTTCATATCCTCTTTCTCGTAAATCAGTATACGAGCCTTAGTAAGATACATATTAACGGTCTAAGAGAGAGGGGAACACGTACTTATATATATATATCAAATACAAGTATGTTACTATAGCATTATCCCAAACCCCGATCATATTTTTAAATTCATTAGATTATGTTTGAAAAAGGTTTAACTTTTCTTTTAAGTTTCCATAAACCTATGCTCTGATTCCAACTTATAACATCCCCCTACTTGGAGGCCCAAAACTAACGGCTACGGATGCTGCAGTCATCCATAGTTATTAATCTTCGACGACCAAATAGGCGGCGTTAGATTCATTGATACACAAAAACACATGAATATGGAAAAAAATTTAAAACTTCAAACAAGATCACATTCCATTTCAAAACATTTCCAATTCATTACATAATCTCACAATCATAAACCATGTTCAGAGAAATATATTTATTACAAAATACGCCAAGAGCGACATATGAAGATGCCCTCTTGAATGATCAAAGTATATACAGGCAATATAACAACTTTACCATTACAAACAACACATCAGAATCAAATAAAAGAAAACTCTATATAGCTATCATGCCTCCTGCACATCTCCAGAAGCTTTATTCGTCTAATGAGGTACCTGAAAACTCAACTCTCAAACTAGTCAAAAGCAATTAAGTACCCGAGAGTTTAAGGGGAAAACATAAACTTCGAGTCGGACATAAAGCCTGATATGAATAATAATCTACCATCTCAAATCATTTAGATATCTAGTGACATCATGCCACTTAGCGAAATAGGTTTTCCCTTCACTAGTATCCTAAAACATTTTTAAACCGTATACTGTGCTCCTGCATCCACAATGGTTAAAACAATTCAAAACAATATAATACGATGATATGCAAAACAAATGAATCAATTCTGGATTACCCATCCCCATTCATTTTGACTATTTTTCTCAATTATAGTTTCTAGGATTACTATTAACCTATTAGTTTTCACGGGTTGACTAATAACCGGTAAAATATATATAAGGACTCCTGTCCAATTACATAGTTTTCATGGGATCACTATGAACATATTGGTAACTCCAATATCTCTATTCTAGTTTTCATGGGTTGACTAGAAACCTATTGATATCTGTCAATATCTTAATCCGGATATAGTTTTCATGGGCTAACTACAAACCTACTAGCCCCTGCCAGTATCAAATCATTGTTTTCATGGGCTTACTGTGAACCTGTCTTTCTAACATCTTCCTTTATACGTAGTTTTCATGGGCTGACTATGAACCTATTGGCTCCTGCCAATATCTTTTTCTATACGCAGTTTTCATGGGCTTACTGAGAACCTATTGGCCCCTGCCAATATCTTTCTTTTATATTTTAGCATCCTATATTCTGGTCTTCCTAGCCTTCTGGATGCAATTATACGCAGTCAGGAGTTAACTTAAATTATATGCACTGCTGGGTTAATCTAGTTTGTTATTCTGCCCTTCCCCAAAATACAGTCATAGGTCCATTATAATGTGAATATATATATATATATATATATATATATATATATATTAAGAAGCATACATAATAACAAGAAAACTTCTTCAAAACCTGCTTTTCAAAGCACTATATGTAATTATGCCATGGTTGAAACACCCCCACACCCCTTAGTATACCCAAAAAGGACACACTAAGGAATACGGTGCGTTATAGGTATAATTAAAACTTTACAGAGCCTAAGATTCACAAGAAAAATAAATAAAATAGCGGAAACATTTAAATAGATATCTCATTATTCAAAATCAAACTTCATAAAATAGAGTCACAAATCCAAATACATAAGATGTCTCAAAATACCAAATACATAAGTCTCGGGGAAAAATACTTTCTCAGTCACATCATCAGAGTACATAAGAATAAAAACCATCCCTCTCACAAAGTACAGTACCTCCAAAAGTCAAATAAAAGAAAGCTGAAAAGAAGAAGAAGAATACATGAAGAATCTCTAAGAATATCACTCCAAGAAAGCTGAAAATCTACTACACGTGCCTCTACTGGCCTATGAGAGGAAAATGGGGAAATAGAGGAGTGGGTCAGACTAAAAGTCTGGTAAGTGAAAGTAACTACTAGTATTTTTAAGCAAGATAAAGATAATAGACTTTGCAACAGTTCTAGTATAAAAGGAAACAAAAGAAATAAAGGGAAAGATATAGCTGGAATAAAATATGATTTAACCGTTTGCTTTGCTTAGATAGTTTTGATTAGATTGTTTGCACTTTTCTAAAACTACTTTGATTAGGCTGAAATCACTACGCCATAGATGGCCTACTGCAACGAAATTACATGGTGTTGCTAGCTATAATGTAACGATAGGTATGCTGATTTTTGTCTATTACAACACTCGCTTCAAGGTGTTAGCATAGGTATCAACAAGATGTTGCAGTAGCTATAGATGTATTCAAATTAAAAAATTAATAAAATTAGCAATCCGCGTGAATACGATCCAACGGTCTACATTTAATCTGGTTGTTAAAATGGATCACCACTGCAATTTGCCCCAAATTTTCATTTTCCCGCCTAGTTCAGAGTAGATCCCCTTTTGGTTTTCATTCCAATTCGCCTCCTCCCATTCGCCTCCGCCACCAAATTATCACCCTCCTCTTCTTCTGCTTCCTCATTCGCCTCCGCCACCAAATTGTCACCCTCACCCCCAGCTACCCCCTGACCCATCGCGACCATCTAGCTCCAACCAGAGCCCCGTCACGACACCAAAACCCGAAGCCAAACAAAGTTTTCCGTTCAAACCCCTTTTGCCACCGCTGTCGTCGCCATCAGCTCTCACCTCCAACAGAAGACTTGCTCGCCACCAACCCCTCTACCTTTCTCCTTTAGACTACTTCACCTGAAAACCCTTCTAGTGCCTTAATTTCTCCCAAAACCCGAACTGCTGCCCTCGAGATTTTGGTTCACTTCGTACTTTCCATCGCAAGTTCAGAGCAGATCCCAGGCTGATCTCTTCGTACTTTCCACTATGATTGCGGTTGCTTCACTTGGTACTGTTAATTTCAATAAGATAGTACGCCCCCCATATGTTTGTGCTAATGCTCCTTTGGAACTTGTTAATGTTTCAAAATCTGGATGTTGTTGTAGCTTGCGGCTATGTGAGCTGAGGAATTATTTGTAAAGACACGAATCGATTTATTCACTGCTAGTTGAACAATTG
The DNA here is from genome assembly GCA_030737815.1 of Allium fistulosum. NCBI lineage: Eukaryota > Viridiplantae > Streptophyta > Magnoliopsida > Asparagales > Amaryllidaceae > Allium > Allium fistulosum. The sequence continues at coordinate 782,563,259 of CM060906.1, forward strand.
TTGAGTGAAAGGATTGTGTGAGCTGCACAGGCAGATTCATAGACAGTCGAGCTTGTGTGTTGGCAAGACTGGAAGGACCAAGTTTCATTGATGCAAGCTTTGAGTCCAACGACCAAAAGGAAACGGTAATGGATGCAAGCTCTGAATGAACAAGCAGGAACTATTCAGTGGTGTAGGTCATAAATGCATAGGTCTGGAAATGTACAAGGAAGTGCGAAGATATTCAGCGATGCATATGTCAGAAGAAATGTGCAAAGCTATCGATATGGAAGAAACATACAAGGAAGTGATAGAGTGCGTTTGAAATGTAGGTCTGAAGTGCAGTATTTGCAGGGAGTGAGAGAAGGTTGGTTGGTTCACCATTGAATCTGGATGTAGTTGTATTGGTTGAAGGTTGGTTGGTTGGTTTGGTAAGTTATGGAAGTGATGGTGGAAGTTGGTGATGCAGAGGAGTTTCAGTTGGCAGTGTGATGCCTGAATGTTGGCAGAGAGATGTAGACAGAGTTTGGAGTTTGACAATGGTAGATTGCTGCTGTGTATTGGTTACGGAGAGAAGCTAATGTGGTGATTGGAAATTGAAAACAGTTTGCAGTAGAGTTTTGGTGTTTGGCCGTAAGGGATTCAAGCAGATTTAGGCGAGGAGATGGAGGATAGGAATTAAGCTCAGTCTTCATTTGTGCATCATTTTACGTCATTTCATAGAAGGCTCGATCTTCCAAAATCGGATGAATCGGGCGGTGCCCCGGACCCCCGCCGGCGCTGCGCCCGGACCCGCTTCTCGCTTTCGGCTCGGCACTCGGCTCGCCTTCGGCTCGGCTCGTCATATATTTGTCAGTGTCGGTGTCTATATAAATTGAAACTGCATATGTAATGAGTGAACTGAGTAATGTAGTGAGGAATATCTGTATATGTGAATATCAGTGTTATTTATCATTGAATTGTAAAATAGTGGAGTCAGGAATTTGTACTATTTTAAATGTTGAAATAAAATATTTATTTAAATAAATTACTGTTTGAATATCAAATTCTATGCAATAGCATTTTATTAAATAAATATTTATTTCTATTAAAAAATCAAATATGCTCTACATTGTGGGCCCCACAAATTCAGAAAGTTAATATCTATAGCAACATTTTGGAATGTTGGTACAGATACCTATGGATGTTGCCATAGACCCAAATAGGGTTCTATTGCAACAATATTTCTTATGTTGCCTTAGATAGTCAAAATGTTGCCTTTGAGGTCTGCGGCAATGCGGCAAAATGCATCACCGAGAAAGTGTTGCCTTTGCCCTTTTTTAGCCTATAGCAACATTTTTTGGCACTTCCTGCATCACTTCTTTGGTGTTGCAGTATGCAATCTATGGCGTAGTGAATCCTAATCCAAGTTTAATTAGGCTGAAGTCCTAATTCTACCCTTTGATCGGCCTTCTATCTCTGTTGTGCAACTGTGAGCTAGTCCCATCCTATGGGTCCTACAGCAAAAGATACCCGTTTAGCGCTTGGAGCTCAATAGCGACTTATCTCCCTGCACCAAGGTCGCACGCTCGACCACCGTTAGGCTCGCGCTACCTATTGCTCCCTCTTTGGACCTCTTATTTACCCTAAACAACATAAGTGTGCCTACCCTCACCTCCGTGTGTTGTGAGACCACCAGTTCCTGACTGAAGGGGAATACTGCCGATACGGGTCCTAACAAATAAAATCTAGTTGTGCCCTTTGTCCAAATCCCCTGATTTGAACTTCTAACTATTGACCACTTATCTACCCTAAATAGCATAAGCGTGTCCCAAGGGGAATGCTGCCGGTACGGGTCCTACTTCTTAATTATTGACCACTTATCTACCCTAAATATCATAAGCGTGTCCCAAGGGGAATGCTGCCGGTACGGGTCATACTTCTTTCTTTGCTTATTAACTTAGTGTAAGTTTTAGAATAAGCCTCTTCTATTATTTCTGCTTTGTTTTCTTATTAACTTAACCTAAGTCTTAAAATAAGCCTCTTCTGTTATCTCTGATTATAACCTACGTGTTATAATTTTGCTTATTAACTCAACCCAAGGTCTAAGTTTAAAAATAAGCTTCTTTTGCTATTTCTTTTATTTTCTCTTTTTAGTTATAATTACATGTTATAACTATGCTTGCAAATATCTTAAATTTTCCTATTTCAGTCTATATCCAATTTATTACAGTTCTTCTTATTTTACATTTAATTTTATGTAAATTCAACGTTCTTATATTTTAGTCTATATTAGCGAATTATTCTCTTTTAATTATTCCATTCGTGTAAAAGGAAAATAAAAAGAACTAACATTTACAGAATAAATCCCAACGTAGAATAAATGTAAATAAAATATAAATAACAGTAAATAACTGTAAACAATTGGGAAAACTATAATTAACAGTAAATAATTGCAAATAAATGAAATAGAATAGCTAAAAGAAAATAGACTGGAAAGCAAATCTAAAATTTACTTAAAAGCAAACTGTAAATAAACTTACATGAAGGTTATCCCAAAATTATAGAAAAACTACAACTATTGGAAACCCTGTTATTTTAAATTACTTAAAAAACTAAAATAGTTACTTAAACACTCACCTTTGGTCCTTAGCTCTTTTCCTTGGCCTTCCCGAATCCACTTCTAGGGTATAAAATATTAAAAAGGTCTTCTCCTTGGAAAAATATTCCTTTTAGGGTCCAGCCTTAGGTAATGAACCCTGATGGAGAAAATCTGAATGAGAAAAATAGCTAGGCCTAGGGTCTTATTTATAGTGTCACTTGTGGATCTCAGACCGTTGGATTTGGAGATTAAATCTGGTGCAACCACGTCATAGGCTCGATGGGAATCGTCGGATGGAAGCACGGACGCACATGATCGATCAGAATTGGAAAAACACGTCATTTCTTCACCTGGACGAGAGCTCGTCCAAATGCTATGGCGAGTCGACCTAGGTGTCGACCTTTGCATGAGTTAGGTCGACCTAGCTGATGGGAGGGTCGACCTGACCACATATTTTCCTTTTCTTTTTCTACGTTTCTTGTTTCTAGCATTTCTCCTTCGTTTTAGCTCGGATTTTGATAATCTATATATGGAAATTGACCAAAAAATTACACGGACACAATGGTTTAACTCCCATGGCTCGATTCTGACAATTTCATAATGTTATTTTATTATTTAATTAATTTGTTAATTAATTTTTATAGCTTAAATTTTGGGTTGTTACATTCTCCCCTCCTTAAGGGATTTCGTCCCCGAAACTTCTAAGGATAGAAGAATGAAATAAATGTTTTCATCCAAGTTTTACAACCAATTACTCAACCATCATTCATTACATCCATTGTCCTTAAGTTTTTCTAATGTGATTTATGATACATATGAAATTAGTGTAGTGTCAATGTCCCTAACTAAGGCAAAAGATTAGGCGGTCTACTGATTCAGTCGACCTCCTTTTTATGCAATCATATCCGTGTCATGTATCCAAATGAATGCAAGTTTCCTAATGATAACTAATAGTTCTATATGCATGCTACAATCATCATCCAAATGCAACAAGCAAGTGATAATCATCCATTTATAGCAACCATGGAATAAAGTAAAAATAAAAATGTAAATGCGCACACATCCATATGCATATTCTCTAGTGTCTTAGTTAGGCCGATCCCTAAGATATAATAGTGCCTAGTGTAAGTATATCCGTCCATTAGCATCCACTATCAACCACTTGCAACCACTAGTAACCATCATACATAACATGTTTACATCAAATCCTACCATCAATAGGTTAAATCCCAAAATCTACCTTCCCAAAGGATAATAAAGGAAAGAACCTATTCAAAACTAAAGATGGAAATAGGAAATTCAAAATTATTATCAAAGAGATGTGGATAAGAGGTACGTATTTTCTCCTAATCAAAAAAATCTTCTCCGAAGTATCTCTATCCATGTCGGGACCAAATAGCAATCTCTCTGTAGACTCTAACCAACATGAAGGCGACTTGCATGGTCTTCCATAAAGAGCTTCGAAAGGTGCCATTCCAATTCTAGCTCAAAAACTATTATTATAAGCGAATTCCACTAAAGGAAGATGCTCCTTCCAATTTCCTCCAAAATCAAGGATGCACAACCTCAACCACATGTGTCTTACTATCTTACTAATATCACCTTACTATGTAGTCTACAAAAACGAAGCAACATTCCTAGGTTCCCACCAGTGTCCTATACACTTTACAGAAACTTCTATTATTATTTCTAAAAGTAATTACTGCTATCTCCTATATAGCCTTACACTTTTTCCGTCACACCTAGAAAATGATTCCTATCTACTCCACATTTAAAAGTTTGGTTTTGTATTTTTCATTCCATTTCAAAAACTAAAGCTTCTAATTTTTTTTTAAACATCAAATCCTAAATTTTTTTCCTTTAAAAGTGTTATTTTCAAATTTCTATTAAATTCAAAGTTACTAGGTTATTAAACATTTTATCTTTCTAGACTTGCATCCTTACAGCTTTTATTATTAACAAAACCTAGAGGGGAAAACTTACAGATTGTAAGTTCAAAACTTATTCTTCGTTTTCTTTTGAAGACCTTTATAGCTTTCCATAAAAATCTAGATTTTTAAATTTAACTGTTACTAAGTTTTTCGCTTCCAAAAACTTATTTACTTTTTCCACCAAACCATTTTTCTTTAAGATATCTTTACATGTTTTCAAAACATCCTCTTTTCATAAATTTTCAATTTTTGCAAAAACTGGAGTAGATAAGGACAATTATTTCATTAAAAACCCCTTAACATTCCAATTACCTAACCTTGGAGTAGTTTCAAACTACATATCGGGACTTTCTACAAAGGATTTCTATGATATCTCTCCTAGCAAACACCGTCTCTAGTTATTACACTTCTTATTACACCTAATGGCTTTATACTTTAATGTATTGGAATTACGTTCTTTTATAAGAAACTATTAACGCTAAAACCTTCTATGAACCCTTTAAAAGAGGACTCCATGTTTATGTGAAATTACAAGGAACTTATTTTATATTTTTCGAAATAGGCCATACAAAATATGGTGCTTCCCATACCTTGTACATCTCTTTCATGTATTCCTTATAACTTGCACAAAACATGATTTGGTTTCATAGAAAATTATACCATTATTCATTTCATTCCAATAAATTAAAGTATGTTTAATCTATATTCTCTTAAAATAGACAATTTCTATGGAATTTATTAATTCCTTAATATTTAACTTACACTTTTCTCTTCCGAAAAACTCATTTTCAAAACTGTTTTAATATATCCATAACTAGAAAACATTTCCTTATACTTATTTAAATACTAAATGTACTGACAAACCACTTTTTTCTATACTTAGAAATTATCTTCAAAACACATTTTTATTTGGGTCAAAACAGATGTTGCGTAAAACACCGTTACTACAACACAAAAATACTAGTGTATGGATTCAAAAATAAATACTAGTAAACATGATATACTATGTAAAAACATTTACTACGAAAGTCACCTACTATAATGGACAGCTATTCGGAAGAAAGAGAAGGGGTCGAAACACTGAGAAGGCCAACTTCCAACCGCCTTCAATTAGCAAGCATTAAGTGATTACTATTGTGCAAGATTCTAATTGTTTAGCGGATTAGGTTCACCTCGCAAACTTCGCTATCTCTACTCTTCTTCGATCTTTCAAAGAAGAATTTCCGCAGAGTGTAATAGAATATACTGAGTTCCATCAATTAGAGCGCTTAATGGAATATTGTAATCTTCCCCTTTCTCTTCGATAGCCCACATCTTATGATTGTCCACTTCTTTCAGCGGCAGGGAGCTTTCTCTTTAAAAAGGGTCTTCGTTGCGCTTTCCTCTAACAGCCTTACGAGGGCAGGGTGCCCTAGCTAGATTCAAGTTCTCCTTCCAAGTAACTGCTTAGTGTTATAGTCTATGCCCCTTTATTTTCCACGAAAACATCTGTTACAACAATAAATGTTGTAACCTACGTTTTCAATACTTAATAAACTCTAGATTTTTATATTTAAAATCTTTATTTACCTACAAAGGAACTAGCGAGCTATATATGCTCTATAATTCTTCGAAAAGAATTTCACTATTAACAAAATTTACATCATATAAAAACCAATTTAAATTTCATACCACTTTTTTTTCAAAAACCCAATATTTACTTCCATAAAAACATTGACAATTATATTTTTCAATTCTAATAATTTCATTTTATTGGGCTAGACATAAAGTGGATTTTCTTCTTACTACCCTAGGAGTACCCTTCCTAAACTTTTGGAAATCGTATTTCCTTACTAAAGTCTTTTGTTCCTATTTCTCTTATATGCTTATATTTTAAACAATTATAATTTTCGCAATTACCTACACATGGGCTTTCTTCTTTTCAACTGAATCTATTGTACATCTCCAATCTTTGCCTACAACTCTTTGGATTTCCATAATCCAAACCTAAATGTACCAAACCATTTGTCAAAACTCTTTCCATGTGTTGACCTTCTCTATACCTCAAGGAACGTACTTCCTTACGCCAAAAGTGACACTTCAAGAATTTGGCATTCAACTGATGAACGTGAAGTGTACTAAGAATCTCTTCTAGATGAATAACATGCTCTTCCATACTCTTGGAAAATACCAAAATGTTTTCCATGAATGCTACTACGAACATATTTAGGACATCTTGAAAAACACGGCTCATCAAATATACAAAATAGGCTGGGGCATTGGTTAGCCCAACCACTTAAAGAATTCATCGGGTGTCCTAACTGTTGTCTTATCTATGCTATCGTCGGCGACCCTAAGCTGATGAAATCCAGTAGCTAAATCAAGCTGAGAAAATACCGAAGAGCCAACTAACTGATTGAAAAGATCATCTATCCTAGGAAGTGAGTAACAGTTCTTCTTTGTGTGCTTATTCAACTCTCTATGGTCTACGCAAAGTCGAAGGGAACCATCCGCCTTTGTAGCGAAGACGACTGGCGCTCTTCACTCAGATATACTCCTTCTGATGAAGCCTTTCTCCAATAGCTCACGAATCTGCTTGCTTAACTTCTCCCTCTCCCTAGGTGCCATGTGTCTCACGGGTAATGCCACTGGCTTAGCATTGTCATTAAGATAGATCCTAAAGTTGATTTCTCTCTTAGGGGGTAGTCCCCTAACTTCCTCGAAGACGTTTGGGAAATCTCTGACGATTGGAACTAAATCTAATTCTGCTGATGATGAATCGAGGGAATAAGGGAAGCTCAATAGGACGGACCCCTGTGGGTCGCAAGAAACCTCGAGAGTCCTACTGCTGCATGTCTTTAGTCTAACGACTCTCCTCTCATAGTCCAATATCGCTCCATAAGTGGATACCCAATCCATCCCAAAACCATCCCATACCCTGAAAATCCCAATAAAAAGGCGTCACAGTCAAACTCTACGCCTAATGTGAAAATTTTCAAACCCCTACAAATCATAGATAAATGTGCCGATCCTCCTATGAGATTTGAAACACTATGGGGTTTACTACTAAGGAGATATCTAAGTGCAAACAATTAACCAAGGAACTAGAAATGAAAGAGTGTGATGTTCCAGAGTCAAAAAGAGACCGAATAGGAAAAATCCAAAATAGAAATCAAACCTTCTAAGGAGATTTTCCTACCTCTATCCGGTTTACTGCTAAAAGGTGCTACATCCAAAGCTTATATCTGCCCCGTAAGTGTGCCTGCTCTCTGCCCCGTTCACTGAGGACAAGCTCTACTAAGGTGACCAGGCTGTCTATAGTTGAAACACCTCCCCTTCATCATTTTATTCTTACAGTCCCTTGCGTAATGACCAACCAATCCACAGCTATTGCATTTCTCGCTTTTCTTGATCCGCTTCCGAGGTCTGCCTTCTTTCCTCTTGTCCTTATACTTCTTGTTCTTCCACCATGGCTTCTTAGAGCTTTCTGACTTAGGAACCTCTTTAAGCTCTCCCTTCAGATGCAGACTCTCTGTCGGTCCTCCAAATCTAACAACCTAAACATTCGCTCTATATCCTTCAACCTAGCTCGTGCCTCCTCGAAATCCTCTATGTCAGAAAATGTTCTGCCTCCTAGACTAACGAAGTCCTTGCATATCTTATAAAATTAGCTGTTGTAGGTGGACTAAAGAGATCTCCACCTACCGGTGCTGTATTGGGTGCTTGCCCTTGCACCTCTGGTATCGTAGCTCAACGGAACTAGTCAGCCATACTATGCAAAGAAAAGAGAAAGAATCGAAAGAAGGTCGAACTGGACTTTGAGGGGATTTTTATAAAAACTCTCTTTTATACTTGAAAAACTATTTCTATAATAAGGGTTTCTTCTGAAAAGTACTTCTGGTTTGAACATATGCTACTTTTTAAAAATAGGTTACTTTTGGAAAAATACTTTATTTTTAAAACAAGTTTTTAGGAATCCTTTAATCTTAGGCTCCGATACCAAGTGAAACACCCAACACTCCTTAGTATACCCAAAAAGGACACACTAAGGAATATAGTGCGTTATAGGTATAACTAAAACTTTACAGAGACTAAGATTCACAAGACAAAATAAATAAAACATCGGAAACATTTAAATAGAAATCTCATTATTCAAAATCAAACTTCATAAAATAGAGTCATAAAACCAAATACATAAGATGACTCAAAATACCAAATACATAAGTCTCGTGGAAAAATACTATCTCAGTCACATCATCAGAGTACATAACAATAAAAACCATCCCTCTCACAAAGTACCAGTACCTCCAAAAGTCAAATAAAAGAAAGCTGAAAAGAAGAAGAAGAATACATGAAGAATATCCAAGAATATCACTCAAAGAAAGCTGAAAATCTACTACACGTGCCTCTGCTGGCCTATGGGGGAAAAGGGGGAAAATAGAGTAGCGGGTCAGACTAAAAGTCTGGTGAGTGAAAGTAAGTACTAGTATTTCTAAGCAAGATAAAGATAATAGACTTTGCAATAGTTCTAGTATAAAAGGAAACAAAAGAAATAAAGGAAAAGATACAGCTAGAATAAAATATGATTTAACTGTTTGCTTTGCTTAGATAGTTTTGATTAGATTGTTTGAACTTTTATAAAACTACTTTGATTAGGCTGAAATCCTAATCCAAGTTTAATTAGGTTGAAGTCCTAATTCTACCCTTTGATCGGCCTTTTATCTCTGTTGTGCCATTGTGAGCTAGTCTCATCCTGTGGGTCCTACAGCAAAAGATACCCGTTTAGCGCTTGGAGCTCAATAGCGACTTATCTCCCTGCACCAAGGTCGCACGCTCGACCACCGTTAGGCTCGCGCTACCTGTGGCTCCCTCTTTGAACCTCTTATTTACCCTAAATAGCATAAGCGTGCCCAACCTCAACTCCGTGTGTTGTGAGACCACCAGTTCTTGACTGAAGGGGAATACTGCCGATACGGGTCCTAACAAATAAAATCAATTTGCGCCCCTTGTCCAAATACCTTGATTTGAACTTCTAATTATTGACCACTTATCTATCCTAAACAGCATAAGCGTGTCCCAAGGGGAATGCTACCAGTATGGGTCCTACTTCTTAATTATTGACCACTTATCTACCTTAAACAGCATAAGCGTGTCCCAAGGGAAATGCTGCCGGTACGGGTCCTACTTCTTTCTTTGCTTATTAACTTAGTGTATGTTTTAGAATAAGCCTCTTCTATTATTTCTACTCCGTTTGCTTATTAACTTAACCTAGTCTTAAAATAAGCCTCTTCTGTTGTCTCTGATTATAAACTGTGTGTTGTAATTTTGCTTATTAACATAACCCAAGGTCTAAGTTTAAAACTTAGCATCTTTTGCTATTTCTTCTATTTTCTCTTTTTAGTTATAATTACATGTTATAACTATGCTTGCAAATATCTTAAATTTGCCTATTTCAGTCTATATCCAATTTATTACAGTTCTTCTTATTTTACATTTAATTTTCTGTAAATTCAGTGTTCTTATATTTTAGTCCATATTAGCGAATTATTCTCTTTTAATTATTCCATTCACGTAAAAAGGGAATTAAAAAGAACTAACATTTACAGAATAAATCTCAACGTAGAATAGATGTAAATAAAATATAAATAACAATAAATAACTGTAAACAATTGGAAAAACTATAATTAACAGTAAATATTTGCAAATAACTGAAATAGAATAGCTAAAAGAAAATAGACTGGAAAGCAAGTCTAAAATTTACTTAAAAGTAAACTGTAAATAAACTTGCATAAAGGTTATCCCAAAATTGTAGAAAAACTACAACTGTTGGAAATCCTATTATTTGAAATTACTTAAAAATCTAAAATAATTACTTAAACGCTCACCTGTGGTCCTTAGCTCTTTTCCTTGGCCTTCCCGGATCCACTTCTAGGGTATAAAATATTAAAAAGATCTTCTTGGAAAATATTCCTTTTAGGGTCCAACCTTAGGCAATGAACCCAGATGGAGAAAATTTGAATGAGAAAAATAGCTATGCCTAGGGTCTTATTTATAGTGTCACTTGTGGATCTCAGACCGTTGGATTTGGAGATTAAATCTGGTGCAACTACGTCATAGGCTCGATGGGAACCGTCGGATGGAAGCACAGACGCACATGATCGATTAGAATTGGAAAAACACGTCATTTCTTCACCTGGATGAGAGCTCGTCCAAATGCTATGACGGGTCAACCTAGGTGTCGACCTTTGCATGAGTTAGGTCGACCTAGCTGATGGGAGGGTCGACCTGACCATACATACATACATATACATACACATACAGATACATATACATATACATATACATATACATATACATATACATATACATATACATATACATATACATATACATATACATATACATATACATATACATATACATATATATATGTTTCTTGTTTCTAGCCTATCTCCTTCGTTTTAGCTCGGATTTTGACAATATATATATATGAAAATTGACCAGAAAATTACAACGGACACAATGGTGCAACTCCCGTGGCTTGATTCTGACAATTTCATAAAGTTATTTTATTATTTAATTAATTCGTTAATTAATTCTTATAGCTTAAATTTTGGGTTGTTACAATGGTTCTCTTTCAAAAATGAGATTGGGTTATTTGCTTTAAAACTAAGGTTGTCGTAACCTTCAAAACCTTGCTTTCGACTTCATTGGATAACCTCCTTCAAAAGCATATAGATCTATCTTTAAAACATTAGGCTCCTGCCTTTAAAACACTTTAACACCTTTCTTTTGAAACCTTTTGAATGTATTAAAGTATCAACATTTAACTTTAGAAGCATGGCTTCGAAACCAATTGAAAGTACCCCTTTCGAAACTGCTGGAATTAATCCTTCCGTAACCATTAAAAGTCCCCCTTTCGAAACCATTGGGAGTAACCCTTCCAAAATCATTGAAAGTCCCCCTCTCGAAACCCCTGGGTTTACACTTAAAGTATTATTTGGGACAAAGTCAATATAGGCGAATGTATCTCTTTTGAAACCATCCTTTATTATATAAAAATATTGGAGAAAACATGATGTTGTCAGCCCTTTCGAAAGCTTCAAATCATTTAAACAAAACATTGAAGGATAGCGTCGAAACCCCTTTCAAAACCATTGCCTTCGAAACCCATGAACCCTTTTGAAAGCATTTAGGAAGTAGCTTAAAACATCTTTTAAAACAAACTACCTTTCGAAAGCATTGATAACCTCAATACCATCAAAAGGTTGAAGAACGGCAGCAGGGCTTCGACTAGGTCGGAACCCCTTCTTTCAAAAGCATCATTTCATAAGTAAAAGAACCTATTTGAAAGCAAACATAAGTTGATGGCAACCCCTTCGAAAGATTTTGAAAACCCCTTTCGAAAACATATGCTTCAACTCCTTCGAAGGCTTAATTAAAACAATGGCAGGTGCTTCTCTTCTTTAAAACAAACCAAGGTGTCGACTCCTTCGGAAGACGCTTTCGACACCTAGCCTTCCCCCTTCTCCAATCCACTGCGTACCATCTTTGTGATACCTTGTGTATTGGTTTTAGCTTAGTAGGTTTCGACTGGGTTAAAGGTGGAAGCTCTGAGCCGAAAGGTATTTCTAAAGAAGGCGAAACCAACTTTTCTGGGTAAATCTGTTTTAATACTAATTAAAGCAAACCCTTTTCTAACTAACATGACACGTGTAAATAGAAGATTGATTGCCTTAACTTTTCAAATTCTTTATTCAAATAACTGCCGCTAATTTCAGATCTAAACCATGGTTAAATTAATCAAATAAGCCCTTACATTAAGCAAAATCAATATTGCAAAGAAATCCCTCTTCTAAAATAATTTAATTGGCATAGCAAATCACTTTGGAAAAATCCCCAAAAATCCCAGAAATTCATTTTAATCATGTTATCTAACATATCAAAATTTTCGACCCAAATTCTCAATATATTTTCCGAAATAAATTTATAAACCCAAATAGCCATATTTTCCTATGAAAATTCATAACAATCTTTCCATAGCTTGGCAAATTATCAAAATTGAAACCTAACTCCAAAATCATGTTTTACAAAACATAAAAATTTTCCATGGCATTAAAACATCAACATAAATCGATTTATCCCTAAAACCATGTATATTCCTATTTAAACAATCTTGTTTAAATTAAACAAATTAATATTCAAGAATATCATTATCCAAATCATCATAAAAACGAATTTACCCTTAAAACCGAAAACATTTGATTCAAAACAAAATAGAGATGGAATTATTATTCACCTTGATTTAGGTAAGGAGATTGGATTGAGATTGATTTCCCCTAAGCTTGAATCTCTAGCTTTTAATTGAATTCCTCTTCAACTCCTCTTAAGTTTTTGTTTACGTTTTCAAAATGACGTGAATGGGAATGAAATGGTAGGAACGAAAATATATAAGGGTTAGGGGTTATGTGTGGAAAATTCCTAATATACCCTTGTGTAAATTAATTATCCTAAAAACCATTCTTAAGCCCATTTAGTTATTTTATTAAGCACGGCCTTAGTTAGATTTGTTCAAATCTCAACCTCCTTATCAATTAACATTTACATTATTTTATTTAATCTATCTAATTAAATCTTTTGAATAATGTTATCAAAAATTAAGGGTGTTACATCTCTTCCTACCTTCCAAAAAGAAACGCCTTTTCATATCCTCATAATCTGAGTTCCTCCTAGATGAATGATGAACTTCGAACGATGGCATTCTCTAAGAACTTCCTTCCTGATGTTTCCTACATTCGGAACACATTTCTACCTTTCTCCTTAACCACCCATTCTGGTCAAGACTGAAATCTTTCAAGTCATTGCTCTCTATTCCATTCATTAACTTTCTGATCCGTTCAGCTAATAATGGATTCTCCCCTTGTTTAGAAGCAATCCATTCGGTAATCACCTATCAAACTTCTTAACACGATAACATAGTAGTTTCTTGACAAGAACTACTCCCATATCTCCATTGTATTCCACATGTAGTCAAGGCTTATAAATCTTTCCACTCAGCTATCATTGCCAGTACTACATTTTTATGTTTTCTGCTAAGTGCATTTGCAACCTCATTGCCTTTTCCCTGTGTGTACTCAATACCAAAGTCATAAGCGGCTAAAAACTCCAGCCATCTCTACTGTCTCATATTCAACTCTTTTTGAAAGAATAAATATCTTAGTGACTTATGGTCCATGCATTACTCGAATCTTTCTCCCAAAAGGTAATGTCTCCGCACCTTCAATGTGAAAGTTACTGCAGCTAATTCCAAATCATGAGTTGGATATCGAACCTCATGCGGTTTGAGTTGTCGAGAAGTATGGGAAATCACTTTACCTCTTTGCATCAACATAGCTCCTAACCCTTTTCCACATGCATCCATGTATACCACTAAGTCCTGATTCCCTTCTGAAACAACTTACACGGGTGCATTAGTCAATAAATATTTCGGTTTCTAGAATGCCTCCTCACACTTATTAGTCCAGACAAACTTCACATCTTTCCTAGTTAGCTTAGTCATTGGTGTTGCTATCCACGAAAAATCCTTAATAAATCTCCGATAATAACCAGTTAATCCAAGGAAACTCTTTATCTCAATCACTGTCTTGGGTCTCTTCAACTATTCACTGCCTAGATCTTAGCCGGATTTACTGACAACCCTTTCTCTGAGACTACATGACTTAAAAACTTCACTTCCTTCTTTCAGAAATGAAACTTCAAAAATTTCACTCTCAGTTGATGCTGCCTTAGCGTCTCCAGCACCACTCTAAGATGAACTTCATGCTCTCTTTCATCCTTAGAGTATATCAAAATGTCATCTATGAACACTAACACGAATCTGTCCAGATGTTCTCAGAAGATTCTGTTCATCAATCCACGAAGAATGCTGGCGCATTAGTTAGTCTAAACAACATCACTAACCATTCGTACGATCCATATCTTATTCTAAACGTCGTCAAAGGAATATTATCCTCTACTACTCTAGGCTGATGGAAACCAGTTGCCAAATCCAATTGAGAAAATACTTTAGCTCCACTCAACTGGTTGAAAAAATCGTACATTCTAGGTAACGGATATTGATTCTTTATCGTCTTCTCATTCAACTTATGATAATCGATACACAACCTTAACGATCTGTTCGGTTTTCTCGCAAACACCGCGGCTGCTTCCCAAGGCGAACTACTTGGTCTGATAAAGTTCTTACCTTCTAAATCCACCAACTCCACTTTTAGTTCCTTCATCTCGGTAGGTGTCGTTCTACTTGGTAGTTTACTCATAGGTTCAGATCCTGGTGCTAAATCTATTCAAAACTCAATAACTAATTTCGGCGGTAGTCGTACTAAGGGCTCAAAGACATCAGCGAATTCTCTAACAATGAAAACTCGATTCAACTCATCATTTGCCTCCATAACACCCAATAAAGCATTTACCTCAAAACTAGGGTATTCTATGGAGTATATAATCCGATCACTACAATTAGGGTGTCTAAGTGATATTTTCCTATCATGGCAAAATATCCTAGCATCGTACTTACATAATCAATCCATACCCAGAATAATTCTGAAACCTATGAAATCAAACACATGCAAACTGCAAAAAAAAATATGACCTAACAATTCAAACTCTAACTGGTCACATTTCATCCCAAGTGTCGCATATCCTCCTATAGGATTCGCAACCCTCAAGGATGTAACTCGGTATGATGGTTTTAGGTTAAGCTTATCTACCTAACAATGAAATATAAAAGAATGTGATTTACCAGTATCTAATAGAACTCTAACTGATACCCCATGAATCAAAAGCATACCTCCCAACATAGCTTTCCTTTCTCCTCGGCTGTTAGTCTTGAGGTAGCCAGTTCCAATGCAAACATTTTTCCTTTTCCATCCTTGGCTGGTTCCTTGCACTGGTTCTTGTAATGTCCAATCTAATCAAAGTTGAAGCATATGATATTCTTCTTACCGATCACCTTCTTTCCATCTCCCGAGCAACATTCATTAGCGAAAGGCCCTTCCTTATCATACTTGTAGCAGGTAACTTCCATCTTTCCATTCTTGGTTGTTCCTCCTTTCTGAGCGTCTTTCCTACGGAAAAACTTTCTCTTCTGGTTCTTCCACCTTGAGTTTCTCTTGCTTTATTACCATTAAGGAAAGCGAGCATCTCCTCATTCCTCAAAGCCATCTAACCAACCATATTGCACAGATCCATAATATGTAGCAAAGTTGCTTTAGCAAGCTCGGGTCTCAATTCGTGGATAAATTTCTCATTCCTTTTGATAACGATATCTATCGTAGCATATCCGCATCTCAATAATTCCTCAAATCTCGTAGCATACTCAAGCACTGTCTTGTCTCCCTGCTCCAACTCAGCAAACTTCCTGAGCAAAGTTGACTTGGCGATTTCCGACATGAATCTTTCCCAAACCTCGTTCTAAATTATGCCCAAGTCATGGTCTCTTTATTTACTCCCACAGTAACACCGTTCCACCAGTATAGTGCTGCTCCTTGCAACTGCCTAGAAGCAAGTCTTCTCTTCTGCTCATCATTAAGCTCCAAATCAGCAAAGATCCTTTCACAATGAAGCAACCGATTCTCTACTTCAATTGCATCCTCAGTTCCAATAAACGGCTTCTCTCCAAGCCTAGCATAATCTCTGCTTAGTACTACATAGTTATTGACCATCAGAGCTCCCTGATTTCCTTCTCCAGCATTTCCTCCAACTAATCCCGTAGCAGCTCCAGCTTGCATCATGTTGATGAAGAACTGATACATAGTTTCCATATCAACTTGTGGCACTCTAGCACCCACATTAGCAGTTGATGCTCGACCTGGATTCCTTCTAGTGTTTGATCTGGCATTTCCATTAGTAGTTGTGCTTCCTCTACTAAGGTTAACTCTTTCATTCCTAGTATCCATATATTACTTCATTAAAATCTAAATTCGAGCCTTTGGAAGATACAAAAGAATATCCTAAGAAAGAAGGGAGGACAGAGACAAAGCGTATACTTATATATAGCAAATACAAGTACGTTATTATAACGTGATCCCATACCCCAATCTTTTCTCAAATTCCGTAGGATTATGTTTTCAAAATAATTTTTAAGTTTAGAATTCCTTTTAAGTTTTTATAAACCTATGCTCTGATACCAAGTTGTAACATCTCCTACTTTGAGGCCCGAAGCTAAGCACTACAAATGCTCCAATCATCTATAATATTAACTTCTGATGACAAAATACGGTAATGTTAATGGTATCCATAATATCAAAAGTACATGAATATGAAATAAAATCAACACAGATTTCAAAAACAACTTTTTTGATTACGTTTCACATCCATATTTCATATTTAATTACATAATCCCAAAACAATTCTTAGGTTTTGATCAAATGTAATTATTACAAATTATGACAAGAGCGATATGTGAAGATGCTCCCTTGGACGATCAGGGTACTAGATAAACAT
Source organism: Allium fistulosum (assembly GCA_030737815.1). Taxonomy (NCBI): domain Eukaryota; kingdom Viridiplantae; phylum Streptophyta; class Magnoliopsida; order Asparagales; family Amaryllidaceae; genus Allium; species Allium fistulosum. The sequence continues at coordinate 782,580,230 of CM060906.1, forward strand.
ATCAGTCATAAATCATCACGGTGGAAATAATACTAAATAGTTCCTACATAGCTAGCTCTACCACGTGCATGTCTTCAGAAGCTTATTCGTCCAACCTACTAAACCTGAAAAGTCCTTAACTCTCAATTTATTCAAATAAATTTTGAGCACCCGAGAGTTTAAGAGGAAAACATAAACTTCGAGTTAGACATAAAGCCTGGTGTGAATAATTCTATTACATCCGGGTTTATTGATATTAAGTGAGACCATGCCGCTTAGCGGAACGGGTCATATCTTTTATAAATTAAAATCCTGCAATCAAACTGATTATAACAACAAAAGCAATTACATATATGCATATAAATCAGGTAATCAATGGACTATCTATCCAACATTATAGTTTTAACTGGCTAATTATTAACTGTTGGCTGACTCGGGCCTACCAGACATGACAAATAATCTAACTTCTGTTAGATACAATGTTGGATGATCTATCCTTAACTTACTTCTCCTAGGGTTAACTGACCGTAATGGTTTTGCGGGCTCACCAATAACCTATCTTTTCTCTGTATATTCCTTTCTATGTGTAACATCATTTTAGTCTTACCTATGACTAAGTCCTATACACTGGAATTTTAAACTTATATTAGCTAGGGGCTAATAGCTAAAGTATAGGGCGCGATCCAATACCAGTCCCACCTGGTCTTCTAATATATGAGTCATAAACTTAGGATTAACTACCCCCTTCAACTTTCCTTGAAAACATTTCTCTCAAATTGATTTAACCCTTTTAAATCATACTTAAACAAGGAAATTTTACTCTTCGCTTTATTCAAAACACTTATGCCATAATATAAGATTTACATAGAACAAAATGTTGATGAAAGTCCAAATCAGTAGGGTTATCTATTCCTTTAAAACAATTTGAAGCCCTTTTTAACTTAGAAAACATTAGGCTATATAGCCAAAGCCATACCTTCGAAACCGTTGATTAAAACCTTATACAATCCCTTTCGAAATCCTTGAAAACATCCCTTTCGAAAGCATTAAGTAAACCTTAGGTATCCTCTTTCAAAACCATTTAAACTTATCTTTCAAAAGCATTGAAAAACTTTCTTTCGAAACACTTAAATCATACCTTTCGAAAGCATAGGGTTCAAGTAGAGTGTGTAGAAACATAGCTTCGAAATCATTTAAAATTGTTCCTTTCGAAACCATTGGGTTTAACTTTTATTAGAACTATGGGGTCCAAGAGAACAGAGGCGAAAGCATTTATCCCAACTAAAAGAAAGTGGATAGTTTCAAAACCCACCCTTTCGAAACCATTGGCTCCAAAACCATTTGAAAGCGGCTACACGACTCTTTCGAAAGCATTGAGAAAGCGGCTTCATAGTTAAAAGGCAAAAGCACCCCTTTCGAATACATTGTTCTCAACTAATTTGAAAGGTATGAATGCGGCAGCATGGGTATCGAATAGGTTCAAAAGCGGCTATCAATTCGAAAGCTTCTTTTAAAATAAAATAAGTGGTAACTATTTCAAAAGCTCCTTTCTTAAAACAAAGGCAAGAGGCAACTTGTTCGAAAGCCTCTTTTAAACAAAGGTTAGTTGATTGATTCGAAAGCTAATTAGAGTGGCTTCAACTCCTTCGAAAGCATGCCTTCGACACCATCATTCCTTCCGCCTTTCTCTAATACACCACATACCAATTACTTAATATCATGTGCATTGGTGTCGAATAGGTGCGAAAGGTCTAATTGGGCATGGTAACGGAAGCAAGCTAAGGAAATGGCAAAGTTGTAATTCGAAACAAAACTGATTTTATGCCTTTCAAAGTAATTTCATTTCACCTAACTTGCCTAATTTGTCAAAATATGGTTGGTTGCCATTTCTTTATCAAATCCTTTTCTAAAAGACTGTCGAATTCAAAATTTACAATTCAAAACACTTTAACAAATAAACCCTCCTCCTTAACAAAACATATAAAACATTTAGGTCCTTTAACTTAAACAGTTTTATAACCATACTAAAATAATTAGGAAAATTCCCCAAAAATCACAATAATTCACTTTTTATATGTTTTCTAACATATATAAATTTCATACCTGAAATCATTATATAATTGTCTTAAATAATTTAAATCCAATATTAACTATTTTCTCTCATAGAAAATTTATAATAAATCCACAATTACTTAGAAAATTATGAACTTGAAACCCAGTTGTAAAATAATGTTTTTATCATATATTAAAGATGCAAATCATATGGACGTCATTTAATAGGTTTTCCAATCTAAACTTATCATAAAAAACTATATGAAACAATATAAATCATCGACAAGCATATATATCCGTTTAACCTGACATAACATGGCATATTACTTGCCAAATAATTCGGATCAAACCCTGAAACTGAAATCGATATCAAAAGTGAGATGTAATTTAATTATTCACCCTGGCTTGGTGTTAAGAAGGTTGAGATTTACCCTTGGATTGATTTGCTTAAGCTTTCTACTTGAATCCTAGCTTTCCTTCTTCTTAAATCTCCTTAATGGTGGCCGGCCGAGCTCACTTGGGTTTTTAGTTTTGTTTGTGATTATTAGAGCGAGTAGGGAATGAAGATTAGAGGGGTTTAAGGTAAAGAACAATGGCTATCCTATTTTACCCTTACCATATTCCTCGTACTTACTTATTTTCAATTCTCTTCTTCTTATACATTCATTAAGGCATGGCCCCATATTTATTAACAGATCTCAATCCCTTAACTATCTACATTATTTCATTTAATTTATCTAATTAAATATCCTAAATAATGTTATTCAAAATTAGGGTCATTACACATCTTCTCCATGCCGCTATCCTCCAAAGTCGCATCTCAGGTGATATCGCTTCTTTTCAATAATGGGCCTCAAGTGAAGCTGTGCTACATCCATACCATATAACATCTATGCTGAATTTAATCAATGCCACATAAATTCCATGTCGCATGTTATCGAAGCTACATATTATCAATGTCGCATGTAATCCATATCAATGCCGCTCCATTTCAATGCCGCTCCACATCAATGCCGCTCCATATCAGTGCCGCTCCATATCAATGCCGCTCCATTTCGATGTCGCTCTATATCAATACCACTTCAGGTCGATGCCACCACCTATTGATGAAGAATACCAAATATTGTCTATAATGCTCGACGTCATTAATATTGTCGAAGGTTATGCATGCCAAAGATAAGTTAGGTTGAAGGCTGCATAAAGCATTATGCTAAATCCATCTACCCATATAAATATGGACCGTGGGGCATGAAGGAAGAAGCGATCATTTCTTTTCTCTCCTCTAAAAACTAAACTCTTGTAATCCTAAATTGATTTGAGGAAAATCTCCAATTTGATTGTAATCATGATTAATTGAAATAAATGAGAACTTGGACATGCCTGTTACTATTCACATAGGATCACATGAACTTTGGTCCAAACTAGTGTTAATATGCATAGCCTCTATTTTGCCTCATACATATGGACATTGGACTATGGACATAAGGACTGCTTATTTAGTTCATTAACATGCTTAATGGGCTACTGCACACATTTCCTACTTATCTTCTCTCTACTTTGAATATATGATGTAGGATATCGAGTGTTTTATTCCTTAAAGATCATATAGATTCTCGAATATATTATTCCAAGTAACCTTAAGGACTCTCGAATATCTTGTTCCAAGTGACCTTAAGAGATCTCGAATACTGTATTCCAAGAAATTATATTGGCTTTTGAATGTGCATCAACCAAAGTCCATGAGCATTATGGATCCAGTTTCTAATGATATATACTCATACTGAATGTTAATCTTATTCTTGATTTAATTACCACCAACTAAACCATGCTTGGTCGTATCGACATATGAACTCGAATCAAGGATTGGCTCATCATTCTTAGCTTCATGGATGTTATACCAATTTTTGGTTTAACATAATTCTACTGTATTTCGTAAATATATGAGAACACTCTAAACTACCATTTAGTGACCTTAATTGTGATTTTATATTTTCTTCATGTACCAAATACATAAGAAAATCATAATATTATAGACAACATAACATGTATGATGTTTCCTATTGCTAATGCATAAGGAATCCATCTTGCATGTTTCTTATTAAACATTTTAATAAGTCTACATATTGTTTGGGACATTCCTAATGTCCTTTGTGTTCCCTACAAAAGACATCATTTATTAAGTCAATATCGCATATGTACCTTCAATATTGTTTCTTATGGACATAGTCTTTCTTTGCATTTTGGCTGAAATCAAACTATTTGATATTTCTATCAAAATATTTGTTCAATTTTGATGCTTCTCGAATGATACTTTCATACCGGTTCTTGGATCATATCCAAAACCCAATAAATCAATATCGCACCCAATGACTCCGAGACACTTTGGTTGTTATATACAAACAGTCTAGTCTAAGTCTTTATTTAGAATTTTCTGTTTCAATACATATGTACCAAAACACAAAGTCATACTTGTGATAATATTGTGAGTAAATCCATATCAACTAGAGCATATCGAATGGCAAATATGTTATGATAATTTCAACAATAGAAACTCACGATGTTATTCATATCAATGTGGCTCACTATATTCCAAGTGCATTTGTCTTTCTCTTAATGACACGTTTGTGACCGATGGATCATACCTCTTTGGATACAACTATCAAAATCATATTTTGATAATGTACTTGAAATCTGTTTTGGATTTGTGCATCATACTGTATCATAGAGTACATACTCTTAATGGTTTAATTAAACAACAAAGAATTATTTATTCTTGACATTGACTAGAAACCTATAGTTTCTCTTTGATGTGCAAGAGTACTCATTAGACATTCTAATGTGTTGTGTTCATTTAGGTTTGGTTAATTTCATTTCATCCCTTGTAATCAATTTTAATCTTGGATCATATCCATATCTAATTTACTGCCAATAATTTCTAAAAGAAATTCATTCGCTATGAAGTTTGCATGTCTTTAAACAATAATTTTTTCTCAGTGCAACGGAATAGGCATCCGTAAAAATTTTGTGAATTGACTTATTTAAAACTAGTTTGGTATTAGTTCACAATATTTATGCTCACAATATTAATTAGTCATCCAATGACTAATGTTCCCAAACTTCTTTCGGTGTGATTCACACAAGATACCTCACATATTATTATTACGTGCAGTCTTTCGAGTCACACAACTTGCCAATTCCTTAGCCTAGGACATGATGGGGTTTCCTATAAACCCATATCTTGTATGACTTTATAAACTATTCTTCGGATGATATTAATCTTAACCTTGTGTACTACTCTTAAGTACACACCTTATAGAAGTAATTTAACTCAACTTCACTCTATCATTTAATCGTCCTATGTCCTACAGAGGTCAATTACTTCTTTTCAACACATTATTATATATATTACAAGAAGGAGTGGCTCTTGATACTGAATCTTAATTCATTTTAGGTATGTTGAAACTCTTTTCAATATATTCACCCATTCGATCAAATGAATCATTTATTCTGCATGTTATTTTATTTTACTTTCGTTTTATATTCTATGAACTTATCATAGACATGCCCCATATGAATCAAATACATATATTCATCCTTGTGATAATTCATCTGCGAATATAACAAAGTATGTTGAACCGTTCTAGTATAATCAAATTTGTGACTGCATATATCTATATGTATTAATCTGAAGAGTTCATCAACTCTTAACCCTTCCACAGAATGGGTGCTTTGCGATATAACGACCTGGAAATTTATCGTTTTGATTTATGAACATTTAATTAATTTTAAATATTCAATTAATGATTTTTAATAATCAAATAACCCTCTTCTTAAGTAATGATGGAAAACTCATTTTGAAAGTTTATTTACAAAATTAAATGATTTAAAGAAAAATCGAAAATGTGACCGAAAATCATTTTTTGGATTTTTGTCTTTTCGTCAAACAACAGCTATTGAAACTTGTTGCAGCACACCAGTGTACATATGTGCACACATATATAGGAATAAGAAAAGCACATTATGTTAATTAAATGGATTTATATTAATCATTATCAGAAATGCAATTTAAAAATTTAGTAAAAGTAGACTTTTATTTTTTATTTTAAGTGATGTAGTACTAAGTAGTACAATTGACATAATGGAAGGTACTTAAGGCCATGTGGTGAGGTGTACCATGGTTGAATTTTGAAGGGTAGTGAAGGGTAAAAAGGTCATCTGGAAAAGGGAAAGGACTGTAAATGCCACTTCCAATTTCTTTATAGAAGTGTACATTCATTTTCATTTCTTACTTTACACTTCTACTTTTATTTTCTTCACTTTCCTTTCCATGTTCTTTATTTTCAAAACCATATTCGAATCAACTAAAACCACTTACTTTTAGCTCCTAATTCATAATTTAAGTCCACATTACCATTAAAAAGTCTTTGCCATCCATGAAGTTGCAAACTTTAGCCCTAATTTTCCATTTTGACCATGGTCGTGAGCTCCCAGGCTACGGAGAGCTTGGGCATGAGCAAGAGGATGGAGGAAGGAGGTTTTTTTGATCATTTCTTAGTCAAGGAAGGAAGCTTGTGTCTTGCTTGAAGTTCAATCATGAGGAAGTGAGTTAAACTCACTTTAAAATGGTTTTAAAAATTGACTAAATGTTGTAAAATATAAATTGTTTTTTATGTTGTTTATACTTGTGTATATTGCTTGTTTGGATTTGGTTCCGCTGGATGGCGGATGACATATGTAATTGTTTTCGCAGAGGACTAGCAAATGTGAATGGATGTCAAAGTGTCTTTATAGCGAATAGGTCGCTACGGAAGCACTTTGAAAAATGGAAATCTTGTAGAGGGATCCTAAAAGATTCCTCGCCATTGTTGATTTTAATTTTGTTTATATATTTGTTGTATAAATTGTTGAATGCCAAAATCTTGATAGCTTGGCTATGTTGTATGTAAAACATTGATATGTTTTAAAGGTCGAATCTTTTCTTTAAGAAAAGAAGTTGTAGCATGTGTTAAGTACTAATGTAGCCCCGATGCCTCTTTACGACTTTTGAAATGCATTATGATTTATAACTTTGAATTCCCATAGAAATACTTTTTGCTACTTAGATTTTCAAGGATGTTTTTAATGTGACATTTGATTTCTATAATCCTCTTTTATGTGACCTTGTCGTTTGATTTTGTAACATCCCCTACTTAAAGGCCCAAAACTAACGGCTACGGATGTTGCAGTCATCCATAGTTATTAATCCTCGACGACTAAATATGGCAATGTTAGATACATTGATATAGAAACATATGAATATGGAAAAATATAAAAACAACAAACAAAGTCCAAAGTCCATTTCAAAATATTTCAAATTCATTACATAATCCCAGAGCGCAGACCACGTTCAGACAAAATATACTTATTACAAAATACACCAAGAGCGACATATGAAGATGTCACATTAGGTGATCAGAGTATATAAAATGGCAATAAAACAAGTTTGCCTTTACAACCAATCAAAGCGGAAATAAAAGAATTCTAAGTAGCTAACATGCCTCCTACACATCACCGGAAGCTTTATTCGTCTAAAAGAACACCTGAAAACCCTAAACCTCAAACTACTCAAAATCAATTGAGTACCCAAGAGTTTAAGAGAAAAACAAAAACTTCGAGTTAGACATAAAGCCTGGTATGAATAATAATCTACCATCTCAAATCATTTATATATCTAGTGAGACCACACTGCTTAGCGGAACGACTTTACCCTCACTAGTATCTTAAAACCTTTACAAACCATATATTGTGCTCCTGCATCTACAATGGTTAAAACAATTCAAAATAATATGATGATATGCAAACAAGTAAGTTAATTCTGGATTACCCATCTCCATTCATTCTGACTATCTATCTCAATTATAGTTTCTAGGATTACTATTAACCCATTAGTTTTCATGGGCTCACTAATAACCGGTTAAATGTTTATGGACTACCTGTCCACTTTCATAGTTTTCATGGGATCACTAAGAACCTATTGGTAACTCCAATATCTTTTCTCTTATCCTAGTTTTCATGGGCAGACTAGGAACCTATTAACTAACTGTCAATATCTTAATCCGAATATAGTTTTCATGGGCTAACTATAAACCTATTGGCCCCTGCCAATATCAAATCATAGTTTTCATGGGCTAACTATGAACCAATTGGCCTTTGTCAATATCTGTCCCTTTACACAGTTTTCATGGGCTTACAGTGAACCTATTAGCCTCAGCCAATATCTTCAATTAAAATTTTAACATTTCTTAAGTTATATTCACTACTGAGTCAACCTAGCTGGTTAGTATGCCCTTCCCGAAAGCACCGTTATGGGTTAATTACAATGTGAATAAATATATGAAGAAGCAATCAATACAACAATTAACACTCTCAAAAATCTTTATTTATGCCATGGTATTTACTTTAAAATGAGAATGGGTTATTTGTTTTGAAACCTTAAAACATCACTTTTGAAACCACTGGATGACCTCCATTGAAAGCATGTAAAACCTCTTTTCAGAACTCTAAGTATATACCTTTTGAAGCTCTATAAATCAATCCTTTCGAAACCAAATCACACCTTTCGAATGTGTTAAAATATTGCTAAATAATCTTCAGAAATATAGCTTTGAAACCAATGAAAGTACCCCCTTCGAAAATATTGAGTTTTACTCTTTAAAAACATCTTTTGGGTGAAAGTGGTTACACACGAAAGTATATCTTTTGAAATCTTCAATAAAATATTTTTGGGGAAAAATTGATGGTGTCAGAACCATCTATTGGAAAGATTAAAATCTTGGAGTAAAACTTTGAAGGATAGCATTGAAACCACCTTTCGACACCATTGCATTCGAAACCCCTCAACCCATTCGAAAGCATTTAGGAAGCGACTTAGCTTAAGTTTAGAGCAAAGAGAAACCCTCAAAAGCATTGATGGCTGCAATACATCCGTAAGGTAAAAGAATAGCGGCTGGGTTTCGACTAGGTCGGAACCACTTCTTTCGAAAGCATTATACAAAAACAAAGGAACTCATTCGACAGCTCATACTTAAAACATGATATGGCAACCTACTTAGAAAGCTATTTAGAAAAACCCCTTTCGAAAACATAGTTTTCGTCTATGTCAAAATCTTTAGGTAAAACAAAGCAGGCACTTAACATTTGAAAACAGAACTAAGGTTTCGACCCCATCGGAAGCATTGCTTTCGACACCGTAGCTTCCGCCTTTCCTCTAATCCTCTGCATACCATCTAAGTGATAACTTGTGTATTGGTTTTGACTGAGTTAGAGCAGAAGCATTGGAGTCGAAAGGTACTACTAAAGGAGGCGGAACCCTCTTTTCTGATTAAAAGTTGAAATTATGCTCATTTTTAGTATTTTCTTTAACTAACCCGCCTCTGTGTAACCTTTTAATTGGTTGCCTTAAAACTTTTCAAATACTTTACAAAATAACTACCATATTTATCAGATTTAAATCAAAGGAAAAATTAACATTTAATCCCTTCCATTAAGCAAAACCAATATTGCAAATAAGTTCTTCTTTTAAAATAATTTATTTTCCATAGCAAATCAATTAGGAAAAATCCCCAAAAATCACAGAAATTCAATTTCATCATGTAATCTAACATATTAAAATTTCAGACCCAGTTTCTTCCTGAAATAACCGAAATAATTTTAAACCCAAATATATCATATTTTCCTTTAGAAATTCATAATGGATTTTCCATAGCTTGGAAAATTATGAAAATTGAAACCCATCTCTAAAATCGTGTTTTAGCTAACATATACTTTTTCCGTGGCATTCTAAATTCAATAACAATCGGTTTTGCCCTAAAACCGTGCAAATTCATATGTAAATGAATTGGTTTAAATCAAACATATAATGATTCAAGCATATCATCATCCAAAACATCTTAAAAACGAATTTAACCTTAAATCCGAAAACATATGATCATAAAAACAAAATAGAGATGGAATGAATTATTATTCACCTTAGATATGATAAGGAATTTGAGATTTAAAGAAGATTGATTCCCCTAGCTTTGATCCTTAGCTTTGATTTAATTTTTCTTTCACGTTTCCCTTGTTGATGGCCAGCTCTGATTTTAGGTTTTTGATTTGCGTTTTTGAAAATGAAAAGTGTATGTAAATGGGCAAAAACGTGAAATGTATAGCGTGACTAATAATGGTGCGGCTATTTACTATCTTTTGGAAATTGATTTATATAACTCAAATTTCCTTTAAAACATTTTATAAAATTTATTTCATATTTTTAATCATTTGAAAATATTCATTTTAAATCAATTTCATATTCGAGTTTTAATATGCAAATTTGCGATTTTTCTGAAAACTTGTTTTGTACTTATTTAAAAATTTACAAGATGAAATATTGATTTTCTTTCTTCATTTAAAAAGTACGGATACAATAGTCCAGGAAATTCTTATCTCAAAGAATTCCAAGCTATACCCATTCTCTATACTTGTTTGAATTCTACAGCGCAAAATCACAAACTGCTTTTACGCGACGCGCCTAGTTTTGACTTATTTCTCAATTTCTTTTCAAACTTCATGAAACCCTTTTATGTGTTTATAAAACATTTCTAAATAATATTTAACTCATTTAAACAAAACAAAAATCATATTTCAAAATCATTTTCCATCTCATTTCATATTAAATTATTATATTATTATAATATCAATTTCAACCTTTTAGACGTTTAATATCAATTACAGGCTAAACAGCTCCATACACATCTTTATATGAATTTAATTCTCATTTAATTAACTATGGTTAATTACTAACCATTGCTCTTATCATTTATCAAACTAAACAATCATCCATATTAACATCCATATATTCAAACAAGAAATCAACTAAGTAATCACACATTTAATCATCCAATATATATTATATTTTCATATCGTTAAACTTGAAATTATTTAGAGATAAATTAGTAAATTTAAATGTGAGTAATCACCTTTAACCAAATCGTTTCACTTCCTACCAACATTCATTTAATTCAACACTTCACTATCGTTTTCAACTTCAACCAAACATCACTAAAACCATCCCTTTTTCCTCTTAACCTACATGCTTTGCTCAATCTCCTTCTTCTACAACCATAGCTGCCTTCCTTCTTGCTTAATCTCATCCATTTCCACCATCCAACCTCCCCTAGGTTCGGCCTCCACATGTTCCACCCATTTCTCCATCATTTCTTCATTTCTTAGATGCTAAACATGTTTTAATGATGATATAAGAATTTGGGCAAAGTTTGATGGAGTTTAGAGTTTGTTTGATATGATTTTAAGAAAGTTAGTAAGGAAGAAAAAGAGAAGAAGAAGCCATTAAAATAGCTTAAAGGAAGAAGAAGAGAATGTGTGTGATAAAACGAGAGAAAAGCTCATGTATTTATAGAAAAGGTAAAAAGTGGTAAGCTACCAAATTAACCCATTACCAAATTACCAAAATACCCTTTCTTAACTTTAAAGTAAACTTACCTTTTCAATATCTACCATCATCCATAACTTCATTACTTTATGTTATTTTCACTTAATACTTAAGGAATGTATCTGGATGGAAAAGTGGATTGAAGTGAAGATTTGCCTTGGTTTTAGTGAGATTTGATTTGATGTTTACTTTTTGACTTTTTTAATTACCTTACTTTTACTAATGGCATTCTAGAATTTTCTAATGATACTTAGTAAAAGTAAACTTGATTAGTTGTAAAATGTATATATATGTGTTAAAAATGTTAACAAAGGTGCAACAATGTTGCGACAACTTATATTGAACAAAACGTTGATTTTTGACAAAGTGTTTTACAGTCACATTTTGACGTTTTTGTTAAACTATTTATTTATGTAAACAAAACTTGAAAATTGATTTTTTATCCTCCTTAAATAATTAAAACAAGTGTATTTGACTTATAAAATCATATTTAATAATATTAAAATCCAATTATAAAAATACGATGTCGATTGGTTGAAGTGCGACGAAGTTTGTACACTTTTATAAAACAAGTATATATGTCTATAAAACCATTGTAAATCAAATTTCTATTATTAATATATCATTATACAAACATTAAAAAGAGTTATTTATTATTTACAACAATTATTCAAATGTATATCAAATTTTATCGAAAACCGGCTTTTTTCAATTTTACGATGAAAAACCAAAATCTTTTATTTTTTTAAACCAATTCTAAAATATAAGTTCACCATTCTTATTTATCACATAAAACATGATTATTTAAATTTGAAAATTCTATATTTTAATATTTAAAGTTAATTAAATATCCCATTTATAAGTTATAAAATTACGGATCGTTACATAAGTGCTATGTGGCATGCTCCCATTATTTCCGCCATTACTATAATAGCATGCTGAAGACAGAGGTCCACCATCCACTTAATATAGATTATTTATTTCATATATTGTAACTATTTTACAATGGCAGTTCTTTGATTAATTATCTTGAAATGAAAAATATAAATGTCAAAGAAAAAATATTCTATATGAAAATACATTTTGGAATAGAAATCATATTTCTAATTCCAATGTTAAGGATCTATTATAATTTTACTATTTTCATTTTCGATGTTTCTTTACGAAGTAGAAGTGACCATTTACACTCTTTATCCCAACTATACCTTAAATTGCATCTACTCTGGCACATTCGTTTTTGTTTCTAAACGGTTGAACCAACCAAAAGAAAACCTTTGCTATGATATTAGAACAAACTCTTTACAAAAGCGCACTCGCTCATCCTTAACATATAAGGACATCAAATATGTTGCACTTTATGTAAAATGACCAAAATGACATTTCAGCGATTGAATTCTTAGATCCTTTTGTAGGTTTGAAAAAAACCATAAGTCAAGTTTGGAAAAACATTTCAAAACACCTTTACAAAATCTAACGACAAGGTCACATAAAAGAGGATTACAGAAATCCAATACCACATTTAAAACATCCTTGAAAATCCAAGCAGCAGAAAATATTTCAACAGGAAATCAAAGTCATAAATCACCATAGCATTTCAAAAGTCTTAAAGAGGCTTCAGGGCTACATTAGTATTTAACACATGCTACAACTTCTTTTCTTAAAGAAAAGTTTCAACCTTTAAAACATTTCAATGTTTTACACACAACAAAGCCAAGCTTCCAACCTTTCGGATTTCAAAAATTTGTACAACTTCTATTTTTCGAAGTGCTTCCGTAACGACCTATTCGCTACAAAGACACTTCAACATCCATTCACATTTGCTAGTCCCCTGCTAAATACATTTACATATGTCATCCGCTGCCCAGCGGAATCAAATCCAAACAAATAATATACACATGTATAAACTACATAAATAATAATTTATATTTTACAACATTTAGTCAATTTTTAAAACCATTTTAAAGTGAGTTTAACTCATTTCCTCAAGACTGAACTTTAAGCAAGACACAAGCTTCCTTCCTCGACTAAGAAATGACCAAAGCAAACTCCTTCCTCCATCCTCTTGCTTATGCCCAAGCTCCCCCAGCCTAGGTGCTCATGACCATGGTCAAAATGGGAAAATGGAGCTAATGTTTGCAACTTCATGGATGGCAAAGACTTTGTAATGGTAAAGTGGACTTAAATTATGAATTTAGAGCTAAAGGGAAGTGGTTTTAGTATGGTTTGAATATGGTTTTGAAAATAAAGAACATGGAAAGGAAAGTGAAAAAAAATAAAAGTAGAAGTGTAAACTAAGAAATGAAAATGAATGTACACTTTTATAAAGAAATGGGAACTGGATTTTTACACTCCTTGTCCTTTTCCATATGACCTTATTACCCTCCAATACCCTTTAAAATTCAACCATGGTACAACTTCTTACATGGCCTCAAGTACTGTAACATCCCACCTTTTGTACGCTTTAAGCAGACACACATGCCGACTCAAACCATACAGAAGGGCGGATTGTTATTGGGGTGAATAAGAAAAAGCAGAGAAAGAGAAAAAAATTAAACAAAATTTGCAGTGGAATGAAAAAATATAATAATCAAATAAACAGTTCATGAAGCTGTTTTACAAAATAGTTGATTATACTTATACAACACAGATCAGAGTTACACATACCAGAGAATAATAAATAATGCAGCGGAATACATGATGCAGTGAATTAATTATAGTAAATAATAATAGTACAATCTTCGTCTTCGTCCTCTAGAAATAAGGTCTTCAAATCCTGAAATGCTCAGGCTGACCCGAGCGAATTGAAAAGACAAAACACTTGAGTCAGAACTAAAAGATCTTATGTGAGTTAAATCAACGGTATATAAATAAATATGAGTGGAACGGCATCGGAAATGTTTACGGGGTTTGACATCTCCTATCCAGTGCCTAACGTGAGTGCAGTAACTTAAGAGATGTTCGGGATTCACATCTCCTAAAGATCCGTTAAACAATCTACTATGTAGTACAATACGCTATTATAATATGTCTACAGTAAAGTAAAGGTATTAAAATAGCAATAAGGCGTTACCCATATCCCCCTTAACACATTTTTATAATGCCAATAGTCTATACAGTACCGTAACTCCCCGTAAACTGGAGCCGCCAGAGGATATCACATAGGTACGACATAAAACAAACTCGTAGAAGGCGCGCTGGGGTAGGTGACACGGCACAACTAGGCAATGCCAGGGTAAATATACCAATTACACTTCCGGACTGTTGGTAACGCATAGCCGCAACTACCGCCCAACTCGAAACACACTCCCGAATCAAAAAAATCGAGGGTGGCTACCAAATAAATCGCAAAGTCAGAATATAGTATCGATGAAATGTGCCCGATCGGAGGAATGACCTCACTTAGCCCGTCGATTGCTCCTGTTTTAGCCACCTTAAGACAACTCACGGGAGTTGGGTCCACGTATATACCTCATATAGGATCGTCGCCAACCATCCTACTTCATTCTTGAATCTCCACCGCGTACATAGTTGTCAAAGTGGTTTTCGGTATTGGCAGAGAGTATGATAATATTCGATCCCGGTCTCCTTAACAACCAATCGCTTATTACACACCGGATGGTTCTTTTACATTTCCAAAATCATTTCATAATTGATATCAAAATATCATATTCAATTCAAATCATATCATTTTCGAAATCATTACTTACTTCCGAAATTATATCACATTTAAATCATAGTTCAAATTTATATTTCCTTTCAAAAGTCATATTTCCGAAATAGGTTAAACTCTCATTTCAAAATTATCATATTAAACCAAATATGCTATTTAGATCCCAACTTAGGTTATAATGTCGCTTAACCACATTCACTTTAAAAATTGAGAATTTTAATATAAACCCACATTTTACTTAGTTTGGAATTTAGAAGAAAATAGTTTTAAATAGTTATAAATAGTTAATATAGATTTAAAATAGATCAAATATAATTAAAATAGATTAAATAGCTTTAAAATAGATTAATTAGATTTAAAATAAGTTAAAACAAGTTAATTAGTTTAAATAAATTAAATGGTTTAAAATATGTTAAAATGATTTAATATAATTAATACAGGTTAAAGTAGTTTAATACTTTGAAATCTTAATAATTAGAAATTTTGAAATAATATATATTTTTTAAAACAGTTTATATTAAAACATGAATTTGGAATTTAATATCAAATTAAACTATTCATTTCATTTCAACGCATTTGGACCATTTTCAATTTCCAAGTCAACAAACCAAATTCCAAACCCTTTCAATTTAACATTTCAATAAACTATCGAACTTCATATCGCTTCAATTCATGTTCAAAATATCACTTTAAATTACTCCAATTTCAATATATTTCAAAATTATTTTCAAACCATTTTAATAAGTCATTTTTCGATAACTTCACTTTACTTCAAATTCAAAATTTAAATTTTCAATTTTATTCCTTTAAAGAATTCCTTTAAACTAATTTTCCAACTTAAACTTGATTTCCAAAATAATTCAATTTATAAAATCAAATTCTTATTTCAAAATATCATTTAACTCCACTAAAAAATTTAAATATTTTAAAATCATTTAATTTAACCAATCCGGTGTCCGTATATAATTCTCTACCCTAGGGTCAAGTGATACAGATATTTATCATTTCAATCCGGAATTTAAAATTTTATATTTACAGATATATATCATTTCAATCCACAATCCCGAAAATATTAAATCCATAAAATCGCTCGAGTCTATCATTTCAACCCATAACGATATTTCCTTAATCTATTGATCATTCGGGTATGTATCATTTCAACCCATAGTGAACTTGTAGTTATAACAATATAAACACAACATCCATTCATCCAATGCAACAAATCAAACATTCATCACATTCATCATCCAAATCAATTTATAAATATCAATATAGAACTGATAATCAATAACAGGTATTTAACTGGCAATTTTAATTCAATAATAAATTAAATAACGATTTAATTCAAATAAATTCAAATTAACTAGAATGGCGATTTAAATATACCAAACAGTCATAAATAAATTTCCAATCACATCACGAATTTAATTTAACAAACATAAGAAATTTTAGAAGTTGTGAGTGGGTTAAAACACACCTTTGAATTTAAATAGAATTTAAATTCAATTTAAGCCCAAAATTTGAATGGTCTCAGAATTTTTCCAAACCAGCGTCAGAATGTCTGGAATTTCAATACGATCCCAGCGGATCCAACCGTGCATGAATTGGATCTCGTACGTAAGAGTTAAGATAATTAGAACGTTTCGAAATTTAATAGAAATAACATAAAATTAAAAAAAACAAAACCATACTCACCCTGACACGTCACCTCATCTTCCCTCTCGTACCCAGACCTTCGAACGCGAACAAACAGAAACCCACCGCTCCACCTACCGTTGACCACCAATTACGCTAACTTCCGACCACCAATCGCTGAGTCGCCGCCACCAAAGCCCTGCCCACGACGAGCCGCGCACGCAGGCCCCCACCCTGAGCCTTCCGGCCTCCTCAAGGTGTTGCGCCGCCGTTGGCAAAATTACGGTTTCGAACCCTAATTGAATTATTGACGAAGATCTAGCCATCGATTCGACATGTGAACAACGCTGCTGCACTCCCCTCGGTCCCCTCTACAATACCGTATCACTGATTCGTCGATCAGTTGCAGTCGATCGCAACGAAACGAACGGCCGAGAATAGTTCATAAATTTCTGGATGAACAGTGGTTCAAATTGGAAAACGAATTACAAATTTGAGATGCGCTCGTCGAGAGCTTCAAATCGATATATAATTCGATATAGTTTGTGGAGTTTGATTTTCAATTTGATTTGGATTTGCAATTTGGGAATTGGTTTGTTTGCCATTCAGAAGAAGAAGAACAGAAAGAATTGTATGAATAGACAAATGAGAATAAGGGATAGCTAGGGTTTATAATAGGTTATTTATAGACAAAGCTGAAAATAGAATGGATAGACAAGATTTGGTTTGAATTGGAACGATAAACGACCCAAAAAGCCCGTTTCGACTTCGGAACAAAAATGGGTCAACCCATATATCAAAATAGATGCTTTCAAATAATTTAAACTCAATGGAACAGGTTTCAAGTCCTAATTCAATCGTATGAAGAAGTTATGATAAAATTAGCTTATTTCAAATTGATTTCAATTAAATTAATTTCTACGCGTTTCAACTCCGTACGATCAAACGACAAGTCCGATCGTTACGAAACTTGAAATCTTACAATAATTCACTGTTATGGATCAACAGGTTTCGTCAAAATCCGAGTCAGTGGCCAAAATGGCTATATTTCCGTTAATTAAATAAATTAATAATTAATTAATTAAATCACTTTTTCAGTTCTGATTCTATAATTGACAAATTTTAGCACCTTTGATTACTTAGACATTTATAATCATTTAAAACAAATTTCCATGTTAATTCAATGTTAATTATTTCACTAAGTATCATGTTTACTTTCAATTTCAATAAATTCAGAAATTATAAATTATATTTTACATAATTCCATTTAATTGACCTTTCATCCTATTATTTAATCCATTATTATCAAATGGATGAAATTAACATTGGTTCATGATCTATTACATTAATATTCTCAAATTTTATCTTAATCTCCATTAACGTAATATTTAAATATTTAATTTCATTTATTTGCAATTAATCCAATTATTATAATTTGAATTTCAATAAATTAATAAATCTTGATTTCCATTCTTTTATTCAATCAATTATCATATTATGAATAAAATTAACATTATTTCCAAATATTAACTTAATTTACACTAACATAACATTGAATTTAGATTCATTGCAATTGATTACCAATTTTGATTTAATGGACTAAATAAATGGGTAACTTATAATAATTGTCACCATTAACCTTTAATTACTTCTATAAGTTACTACTTCCAAACAAAGGTTATAACTACTTACATAACACCAATTTTATTCAATTACCATTAATTATATACTTATTCATCAATTGATTCAATCTTTACACTTGTTTTCTTATATTCACTTTATAACCAAGTTATAACATTTGAATCATTTCAATTGATTGGAATTTCATTTGGTTTATCAATAATTAACTTTAATTAACATTGTTACCTTTCACTTTTGTTATTATTCCATTATTAATTTACAAATTTTATTTCTTTCGATATTAAATTACCAAAATCTTATTAAATTAACAAATTTAATTTATCGAAAATTACGGGTCGTTACAAGTACCTTCCATAATGTCAATTGTACTACTTAGTAATAAAACACTTAAAATAAGAAAGAAAGGTACACTCTTACTAAATTTTTTAATTTCCTTTTTGAAAGTGATTAATATAAATCAATTTAATTAACAAAATGGGCCTTTCTTATTCGTATATGTGTGTGCACATATACACTAGTATGCACAACAAGTTTCAAAAACTTTTGTTTGACGAAAAGTAAAAAATCCAAAAAGCAATTTCCAGTCACATTTTCTAGTTTTCTTCAAACTATTTAATATTGTAAACAAACTTCCAAAATGAGTTTGCCATAATTACTTACTAATTTGAAAGGATTATTTGATTATTAAAAACCATTAATTGAATATTGAAAATTACTTAAACATTTACCAATCAAAACGTTAAAATTTTAGGTCGATACATCATTCCCCCTTAAATGATTTTCGACCCCGAAATTTCATCACAAACAAATTACCAAGAAACAAATCATAATAATATCAACATTCTTACTTAGGCCCATACTATGTGCATGAATCATCTTATGCAATATCCCACCCGATCACTTGCTCGGATACATGAATCTCTCATCCAAACTAGTATAGGTCACATAACTTCTCCATTGCGAAACTCTGATCCGGTTCCTTGATCTGATACTTATGTTTTCCTTACATAATCCTAAACTATGATAGAAAACCCTCACATCATCACAAGAATCCTTCTCAAGTGCTCACCGTCAAGAAATCGAGTGAAAACGCCTAGTTTACATTGGTGTATATCACCTAGAAATCCTATGCCCAAACTCTGGATCTAGTTAGTTCATGCGAATAAAATGTTCCAAGTCTATCTTAAGTTTTGAACTTGCATAATACCCTACTATATCTTGAGAGTATATATAACTATATGATTTAAACTTTTATCATTTTATTTTGAATCCATTTTTTAAGGAAACTTAAGAACTAAATACTCGGTTTTTATTTCAAAACCATTTTGAAATAATACTATATATTTTAATCCATAGAGAGTATACACATAGATCGACTAACACAAAAATGATACCTAGGAACTGGGTCCTACCAAATAGTATCATACATCCATTATAAAAAAGGGTAATACTTAAGAGAAGTGCTTACCATCCAAACACATCTCTTGGCCATTTTTAGTCATTTTTGAGCTACTCGAACTAGTTAACATAAAAATACTTCTTCTTTTTGAATCCTATTTTGAAACAATATTGTATATATTTCTATCTAGATAGTTTTAACAAAATATCTATCACCAACTTACTTTGGGTTTGCTTGGATTCGAACTTGTTTTGATCATACAATGACAAAGGGAATAATTTACTAAGTGAACCACAACGTTCGCCTATGCAAACATCCGATTGTCACTTAAGAAGATTATTCAGATTACCACAAAGTTAATCGTGACTCATTCCCCGAACTTTCCTAAGAAAATGTATGATACTTAAAACTCTCTTTGAAAATACCTATACTTATAAATACTTTAAAGTAGTACTTTTATTACCTTTCTCAAAAATCATTTGAAATCTCTTTTTCAAAGATATTGGGATTTAAATTCTCAAAAATCCTGTTCATTTACAAAACACGGTTTATAAAACCAATATATAAAATCATATGTATGTAAAATCATTCTTTCTTGTATCAAAATAAATTTTTAACAACCTTACTACTGAACACCTTATAGTCAAATTACGAAACTTAATTCATAAGGTATTCGTATTTAATCTAACCAAACAATAAATGCTCATAAACTAGCTAAGCATAGTAATAACTAAACAATAGCCAATGCTCCTAAACAAGACAATAATGACTAATCAAACAGTAAATGGTAATAGCTGAATATTATCATTTCCTAACAAACAAACACATCATAAATTACTATATCATTTTTTTTGAAAATTATTCTTTTTGTATATAAAGTATAATCTTAGGTAAAATTATTTCATTTACCAATTTTCAAAAGCAATACTGTGTCGACTTTTTATCCAAGTGATTAGAAACCCCTATCGACACTGTGGCATACCATGTCTCGATCAGAATTCATGAGTCACTCAATAGATCAATCAACACAATATAAACCAATTTTATAACACTAACAAATATGTGCTTTCATATATATATATATATATACACACACACACTCTCAAACTCATTCTAAGGTGGTACTTACCCTCTCTTTAATGAGTTTACCCCACCAAAGCCAAGGTTCTCGCTTAACCTTCAGCTCCGATACCAAATGTAATGTTTCACCTTTTCAACCCTCAAAAGTTGACACTAATACATCCACAGTATTCATATGCCAAGCATCCGAGTGTTGAAAAGACCGATTGTTGGGATGAAAGGAAAGAAAAGATAGAACAAAATCTCTCATCATGAGGAGTAATATATAGTATAAAATAGATCTTTACCAAAAAAACTTTAATATACATATAACAATCTGAGTAAACTAACCTATCATCAACCTGGATAGTTTTACAACATGTCCTTGCAAATGCTGACAAATACAAAACAAGTAATGCAGCGGAAAATAAAATACATGAATAGGCCTTGGAGGCATTCTGCTCATCTCCTAAAGTGCCGAAGGGTCCATAGCTAAATATGGAAATGAACTTGGATCTGACCGGAGCATTATAAGAAAATAATAGCTGAATCAGTCTAGTAAAATAGCATGAGAAACTCAAATAAAATCATATGGATATTTATATTTATAAAACCTTTCAAAAATAAAGGTATCTCTAAGACCATGCCACATATAAAACAGACAGTTTTTACCTTACAATAACCAACCATTTTATTAGAAAATCCAATGATATTATAATAATGCCTAGGGTTTAAAATAAATATATAACATAGTTGTAATGCTTGCATCTCACATTCTAGTATTGATACAACCAAGTCCATTAAGGCACGTATTGGAAAATGGGTTCCAACAATAACAAGGTAAGGGACTACTTTCCGTACAGTACACCTATAGAGAAAATATACCAAGGGCCTCACCAGGACCACCACACTAACACAAAACTGGCATACCCCTTACTGGATAGTACCGAATATGATCATCACCATGGCTGCCAACTTGACAAACCATTCCCGTGGTCCCACCATAAAAAATCTTTAAATATCGATCTAGATTCAAGTGATGATCATACCCTAATGGTAGCGAACCACATAGCCCTACCGCATCTCCCCCACTTTAGTCATTTTTGGGTGTGAGGTTTGAGGCTACATTTTACCTTTTAGAAAATCCCCCATAGAATGCTAACACTGCCCTCTATGCAATAATGCAATGCCAGCTCTCATCCATACAAGTTGTTCTGAGACTGAGCAAACCGAAGGCACTACTTCTACAACATCCTTTTTGGAATCACCCTAAGGATTAGTAGCAAGTAGCCCTTGCACTTCAAAGAAATCCAACTTCAATTTCCATCATCTTCAATATGTCTCCAATTTGAATGCTTATGCTAGTTCGAAGTGGTTTCGGTTAACTTATCCGATCCTAGTCTCTCCAAACCAACAATCAATAGTTTCAAAACTAGCCAAGATTTGATTGTCCATTATTTAACTATCAAATAAGCGAACAATCAAATCAAAGATTTAATTTCATATGTAAACCAAGCAGGATTAAGCACATAAGCAACCACTAAGACTCTTTAGTTAACCTTTCGTTAATTAAAATCTCCTTTCAATTACTTGTATTAAATACCTTTTACAAAAGATATATTTATAAACCCTCTCCACTCTTTTCAATAAATGAAGAATTGTTCATATATTTATCTCAACTATATAAGTATACTCACAAACCATTTCACTTTCCGTACTTAGAAAACGTCCCCATATACTTATATCAATGGTATAAGTATATTCACAAATCGTAAGGAAGATTCCCCCATTTTTCAAAATCATATTTAATTGGGTGAAATAATTTCATGTTAAAAAATTGTTTACTATAAACCAAAAATACTTTTCTTCCGGTGTAAGTAAATGGATCATATGGGAATTAGACCAAATATACTTACCATCACTTTTCGATTTCAAACTTGTACTATCCCTCGATTAACATGATGTCAGACAAGTTAGAGAACTATCCTTGCGTCGACATATATTCTTAATTCTCATGGATAGAGACGATTTTCAATAGCTTGGAATTTAGTTTAAATACAAAAAGAATGCTTTCCATACCACCATAAATTATAACGGTCGTTTATAGAAATCAAATCTCCTACACTTATCATATTTTCAATATTTTGACCTACTCTATCCTTGCCTAGAAACAATGCCCAGTAAGTCAGGGTACTGCTTTCTTCTGGCCTTGCGTTAGTTAAAATACTCTGATTCTAGATCTCAAGATAGAGGATCAATTTAATCATTGGCTTTTAGTGCCAAGTATAGGACTACTTAATTTCTATAAGTAACTAAATCCATATACGGAAATAATTCTTCAAGTATGTAACATCAATCTTCGATTTCAAACTTAAACTATCCTTTGGTTAACAATGAAACTATTCAAGTTGGGGGTGTTATTACCTCTCAAATCTTGACTCGACAACATTCTTATCTTTCAAGTTAGGTAGAATTTTACCTACATTGAAGCTTAATGGCAAGTATAAGACTTCATAAATTCCATATAATTATTTAAAATAACAAAGTGTTATAAACTAAACTTCGTTTTCCACTTTCCAAAATCTTTTACTATAACCAGAATATTATAGTCCATAACTTCCTTGTGTATTCCAAAAACCATTTAATAAAACACATAGGTTATAGGACTTGCCCTCTTCTTTTACAAAATCATTTAAAACACTTACAATATAGTTTAAAATTTTATTTAAATCATCTCCGAAATATCATTACTTTTAAAAGAAAGTTTGACTTTGGAAATAAAAGAGTTTCCCTTTCTATAAAAGTACCAGTTGCTTTATTATATCACATAATCCTTTAAATCACTTATATAAATTTCAAACCTCCTTTTAAACATTTTAAACAAAGTTTAAATTTCCATTCAAATCATAACTTAAAACCATCCCTTTTTAATAAGAATTCAACTTTGAAAAGTAAAGGGATTTCCTTTATATAAATCACTTGTTTAAATATCCCATAATAATATTTTAAATATGAAATCTCTTTTAAACCTTCTACTTTTCAAAAGTACATTTTTTAATTTTAATTCAAAATTCTTATACAAAATACTACTTGAGGATCTTTAATTGAAACCCAACTTTTTTTTGGCAAAGCCAGCCGGTTTATAGTGGCCATACCACTGTTATTAATATATGAAACATGTGTTCTATAAATGCACATAATAGTTAATAAAAGGAGAATACAGAACATGAGTTATGCAAAGGAGCCTAAACTATTATAAATGACCTTAAGATAGTCCTCCTAAGTAGAGGAGGAACCACTTTCATCATCCAGAGGATCGAGGCCTAACACATGCAGATAATTTGCAAAAGGGGACACAATTTTCGAAAAAAAACTATTGGAATCCTTGCAAATGATAAATTTTCTATTCCAACTAGAATAAGAAAGGACAGCCCTATTCCGAGCACCATGGGTATCGACAATAGTCAGCACAAGGTCTTCACTTACAACAGTATAGTGAAGACGCCTGTATTCGCCTTCAACTTCACT
Organism: Allium fistulosum; assembly: GCA_030737815.1. Classification (NCBI taxonomy): domain Eukaryota; kingdom Viridiplantae; phylum Streptophyta; class Magnoliopsida; order Asparagales; family Amaryllidaceae; genus Allium; species Allium fistulosum. Next base: position 782,604,659 of record CM060906.1, read on the forward strand.
AATAAACATATGAAAATCATGTCTAGTAGGGTCATATCTCATCTCAAATGGCTCATGTATCCCAACTTTCTCAGAAGAATTCAATTTAATAACATCATATAGAGTGGCAAAAGAAGCTGTAGGATCAACAGTAGCGGACACAGAATCTATAATAACATCAAAGGGATATATCACAAGTGAAACAGTACCTATAACAGAAGTAGCGATAGGGCAAGCCTCCAATACAGAAGGAGTAGAAGCATCATCTGAAACAGGAACAACATCTGTAGTAAATCTCTTCCTAGACTTAGGAACTCACTTATGCACAAGAGGACGAGTAAGCAGTATCTTGACTAGAGGAGGAGCCTCTAGGGTTGAGACAAGGAGCTTGCAAGAGTCAAAACGGTGGCCAAAAGAATGACAAGTAGTACAAATATTAGGAGCCCAGTCGTATCTAACTCGAATCTCCGCTACAAGGCCATCAGCAAGTTGAACTCTACTCGAAGAAAGGAGCGGCTTATTAGGGGGAACCTCTATTAGAGATTTGGCATAAACCAACCTCTCACGAACCAATGTATCAGAATCAAAATATTTTAATTTTCCAATAGTGCAAGCCAACCAATTCAGCCTCATTAGCGAATGAATAACAAATGGAATATGCGTAAAGTATGTCCAAATAGGAATAGGTAACATTTGGTCTCTAGCAAAAGTCACGGGACGAGACCAAGTAGTGATAATGAATGGTTTCCCATCAATAAAGGATGGATCTGCTTCTTGGATGCATTGACAAACATCAAATCGAGATAATTTGAAATAATAGAAGGTGTCAATGTCGATAACATGGAGATCACCACAAAATTTCCATATGCAACAGCATAGAGTTCTAGAATCTTGAATCATTTGATTAGGGTCTAGAAAAAATCCAACTAAGAAACCTGACCAATAGTCTGCTCCAGCTTGAATACCGGAAGGAGGAGGCACCATAATTCCATTATTCCACAATATCAAAGTCTGTCGAATCGTAAGAACCGACAATGTGGGGTAGCAAGCGAAAGAGAAACATCCATGGCTTGGGAACCACTGGAATGAAGTTAGACGTAGTAGGCAGAGGCTTATGGGACAATGCAGCAACATCGAGCAATTGATCCCCCAAAATGACATTTTGTCTAACACTATCAGTGCATAAGCCTGTAGCAGCCATGAGAGGATCCAAGGACTCATCAACGTCAGGCACCATTCAACGCTTATTCACATTTGAATCAACCATCAAGCCAACCTTGCCAATATGCAAAGGCAGCAAAACCATATTAGCAGAAATGTGTAGAGCCTTACCATAATTATTAATAGACCGGAGCTCACCAGAATGGTGCAGAGGAGAAACATGGGCCTGAGCGCTGTCAGTATAGTGACGAGATGAATCAAAGTCGTAGAGAAATGGGAAATTCAATGGAGAACTAAGATGAGGCCAGAGAGGTGACAACGACCGGGATTGAATTTGAGAATTTAATGGGCGATCGGACCTTTCCAGACTCAGCCGACCAATACTCGGCAGAGGAGGGAAGTATTTTCTAGGTATCTTCATCGTGGATGAGCGATGATGAGGGAAGGAAAAGTCAATGGAATTAAAGAGGAAGGAGGAGAGGAGATAGAAAGGAGAATGTAGACGCCATTTTTATGATAAGCGATTCAACATGGATGATGATTAAAAACAAACTTTAATTTGAAAAGATAAGAATTTCTCTTTATAAAAATTTCATCTCTTATTTAAGTAACTCAAAAAAATTCTTTAAAATATATTTAAATTTTCAAACTCCTTTTTTTTAAATACTTATATAAATTTTATTATTGACAAGAAAACTTGTCAACACCTCAAATTGAAGCTTGGAGTATGAGTGATGCTTTCAAACCTCCTTTCGAACGAGTGGAGGTTGCTAACACTTTTCAGGCCGGTAAAGATGATCAAAAACACATCCTTGGTACCTTTCGACGCAGCTGAAAGGATGACTCCTCTTTTAGAAAATCCTTTTGAATAAGTTGGATTAGAACTCTATCAGAACCACCATTCGACACCGACAAGGTAGCTTAGGTTAAGGACTTAATGATTTCTGGAAAAACGGAGCTGGATGGATTTCAACTCTGTCGACAGGGAGTAGCACTTGCTATCTTGTAGATTTGTTCTAAATATACTAGGAACTATGAGAACTAAAGGTTTTGATCCGTTCGAAGGGGGACCTTTCAATCAGTTTAACAGCAGGTTCACATATTTATGAAAAATAGGAAAATCCAAGTTGCTAAGTAATCAAGATTATCACAATCCTCTTTTTATTGAACTCAATTGTACAAATTGACAAGATCTCTAATTTGATTTAGGAATTAGGGTTTACTAGCTTTTAGAAATTGCAAGTTAGAAGTGAAAGAAATCGGCCCCTTTAAACATGACCCCTGGGCTCTTATTTATAGATGTGGGTCAACACCTTTCGACCAAGAGCTTTCGATACGGTCGGAAGGCTTGCTTTCTTGCTTTCGTACGTATCTCTTGAATCATGGCTTTCGACCTAGTCGAAAGGTTGAAAGGGTCGTGTGGCCATCCTTTTGCTGCCACTGAAGACTGGGCTTCATCCTACTTTGTTTTATTCCCTTCGACCTTGTCGGAAGGCATATTGCTTTATTACTTCTGACATCATCGGAAGGCAATGTCCGGCCCATTTCGACTCCATTGAAAGGTGTATAACTGCACTTTTCCTTTAACTGTTCGTACGCTGTGATGTCCCACCTCTATACTCACACTAACCAAGGACACTACGGGGTAATGCCGTCGGCTAGTGCGAAGAATATGGCTATTGAGGAGCGACCAACTATATATTTGATTTGAGCGAGTACCGATATGTCAGATGGTATGTCACGCATTTCATTTCAAGAGAAAATCTGACATATCCAATCCAAACTCAAATCTACTACACAGTGGCTGAATTCCATTCGAAAAAAATATAAAATAATCATAACATAAAATAAGGCACAGATATTCATATCACTAAGATGGAAACAAATATGAATATAATACATAGAAGTGAATATCATAGTAGTGGTCATACAAGATCTACTACAACACAAAAGAATAGGTACATGTACTACGCAAAAGAATATGTATACATCAAAGAGTCTCTATTTCGGATACATGAAAGATAAAAACTACTAAGCTAAAGTAGTTAGCCAAAAGTCGGAAGCTAGTGCCTGTTAAGAAGTCAAGTAGGAGCACCTGAAACACCTCGGTCTGACCCGAGTATTATTTAAGAAGAAAAATAATAAACAGATCAGTCTAGCTATAATTATCATGTAAGATGAGATAGGATAAGAGATATGACACACACACACACACACACACATATATATATATATATATATGATAAGAATAAAAATCATACAATATCTCAAGTTTTCTTAAACACCCAAAACGAATATCATATTCTTTATTTTAATTCACCAAATCATAAATATTTATAAAGCTTAACAAAGAAAATCACAATAATTAGTGAAACACAAATTCTAGACATCAATAACTAGAAATCCAAAAAACACAAAGGGGGAAGGCCTATCACAAACGGGAGTATGAAAACTCACCAACACGTGTATCACAAACGGGACGCTATCGCATGGGTCGTTAACCCATAATAATGAGCCGAAGCTCCACGAACGGTCAAAAGACCATGGGTAGCTACCCCATAAAAATGAGCCGAAGCTCCACAGAACGGGGTACAGTCCCCCACGCTGACAAAGAGACATTGCTCATCGCAAGTCTAAAACATAAAATGATCATCATTGATCAATAAGTGTAAATTACACTAAGCTAGTAAATAAACGAGTTTAGGTTAATGTTCCATAATCACTGGCTTAACTTAAATATTTACGAACAGATTGTAGATTTCCACTCGAAAATTATCATGAGTTTTCAATCGAACAAGTCTAAGAATTAACCAACGAAGTGAACGCAAGCGTTTCATACCACTTGTTTTACTAAGTCGTTTAATTGGATTTCTCATCCGAATGAGGTAAAGGTTTGTATATACTAATAGATTGGAAAACAGTTTTATAATAAAGTTTTGTATTAAAAGTAGTGTTGAAATCATTTTTTGTGAACAAGTTTTAGTATTTATTACCAGTATAAAACCTTAGTATTTAAAGTGACAAATCATAGAAACGATTGTAAGGACAGTCTATCATAAAAATCCACATTTCTATAATGTGAATCAAAACCATGGAAATCGATATCATACTATAAATCTAGAAATGAAATCATCAAAGTTGAACTTTATTGACAATAACTATACGGATCATCAAAAATCGATAAATCAAAAATCCATGAAATAGCCCAAATTCCAGAAATTGACAGCCACAAACGTCTGTGGAATTTCACAGACGTCTGTGATAGGGCTCTGGAAATTCATTTTCGGAACCCACATACGTCTATGGATAAACCACGGACGTCTGTCCCCTGCTTCTGGAATTTTCAATCCAGGACCACAGACGTCTGTGGATAATCCACAGACGTTTGTCGCCTGTAGCGGGACATAATTTGCAAAGCCCAAAAATGGGCAAACCAACCTAACTTCATTGATTCGGAAGTGATTGAATAAGCAACTACGACTAGGGATTCATGCCTAGCGACAACCCAGCCCTATAGGCTCTTCAATACACCCAAAAGAATATGTCTAAACACGCATACTAGGGTTTTCATAAATTTTGACTTCAAAATACCAAAATTAGGAAAAATTCTCCAAACCAATTCAATTAAAAAGCAATTGAATAAGAAATAGATGTTAGGAATTTATATCTAACAACAATCAAAGCTATAGATAGAGATGTGAGTTCAAGAACTCAAACTCAAAAATAGAAAAGATAAGCTCTAAAACAAGCTAAGATCAATTCCTCTTCTACTACACCTCAAAGATCTTCAATCTATTATCACATGCAAAGATTTTCCTAAGTTAGGTTATAGGAAAAATCAAGAGTTGAAGAGAAATTGAGATGGGGAAGATGAAGAGGATGCTTACCTAGCTTCTCTTTGATTTTATAACTTGAACTTGAATTTGGATTTTGAATTTCCTAAGAATTTAGGGCTTAGGAATTTTAATTTCCCCTCTTTCCCTCCATTTTTCCTTTAGCTTTGAGTGTTAAGAAATTATGAATGGAATGAAGGAAGAGGAGAGGAGTTAGGGGTATTGGTAGAAGAGGGTTGGGTCAATGGGCTAGAACAAAGCCCAAAACCCAACTAAAAATGCCAAAACCCAAATCAACCACAAATACAACAATGTTTATATCTAGACAAGTTGTAAACATTGATTTGAACTCAACGAAAGTAGTCTCGTGTCCGGAATCGACTACATACAAAAAGTCACATTTCGGACTCTAATTTCAACTAACGATACTATATTTAAATAAAACATTTAAATATACAATCATAAAATATGCGGGTTCTTACAGACTCCCCTCCTTTAAGAAATTGCATCCTCGCAATATTTGAGAAGGTAATAAAGTGTAACAACCATTCTATGACATAACAACACAAAAAGGAAGATTGAAATGAGAAGTTCACCTTAAGGAGCATGAGAGAGTAAATCAGGATGTGTTTGCTCGTTGAATTCTTTGGATTCCCAAGAACAATCCTTCGGATTTGCAGACCATTGAACTTTAACAAGCGAAACGTCTTTATTACGAAGGCGTTTAACCTCGTAGCAATGATGCGAATAGGATGTTGCCCATAAGTCAAATTAGGTGAAACCTCAATTTCCAATAATACTAGGCTCAAGAATAGAATTAGAATCTCTAAGGCATTTCTGTAGCTGAGAAACGTGAAATACATCATGAATAGCAGAAAATTGAGCCAGTAACGAAAGGCGATAAGCTACGGAACCAATGCGTTCAGTGATGCAAAATGGGCCAATATATCGAGGTGCTAATTTTCTTCGACTGACTGAAACGCACAACACCCTTCATAGGCGAAACACGAATGAACACCAAATCTCCCATAGAAAATTCCAAATTCCTTCTTCGGTTATCGGCATAGGATTTTTGTCTACTTTGAGCTCTTTCATCCTATGACGAATAAGGTCAATCTTTTCTGTGGCATCACGAATAAAATCTGGACCTAAAGCCAGCTTCTCACCGGTTCCAAGCCAACATGAAGGAGATCGGCATGGCCTTCCATAGAGTGCCTTGAAAGGTGTCATACTAATACTAGATTGGAAGCTGTTATTGTAAGAAAACTCAACAAGGGAAATATGATCTTCCCAACTTCCACCAAAATCAATAACACATGCACGAAGGAGATCTTCAAGAGTTTGATTCAAACGCTCCGTTTGTCCATCAGACTATGGATGATAAGCGGTGCTAAAATTAAGCTTCGTTCTCAAAGCTTTTTGAAGACCATTCCAAAATCCACTAGTAAATAATGGATCATGATCGCTACCAATAGAAGTAGGAACTCCATGTAATTTAACAATTTCTTTAACATAGAGTTTAGCCAAAAGATGTACGGTTCGGTTGGACCGAATGGGAAGGAAATGGGCGGATTTTGTAAGTCTATCTACAATCACCCATAAACTTTCATGACCTGAACGAGAACGGGGAAGACCGTTAATAAAGTCCATGGAAACTTGATCCCACTTCTAGACGGGAATGTCTAAAGGTTGCAATAATCCGTCGGGCCTCTAATGCTCGACCTTTACGAGTTGGCAAGTCATGCAACGCTTAATAAAGTTAGCAATATCAGATTTCATTCCATCTCAATAATAAAGTCACTTCATGTCCGCATACATTTTACTACTACCGGGATGAATTGTAAATTTAGAAAGATGACAATCTTCAAAAATGTCTTTACGGAGATCACTAATATTTGGCACAATAAGTCTACCAAATTTTCAAATGCCACCACGAGCATCGATTTCATAGTCTTTCAAACCATCAATATTATTTTTATCTCTACAACTTTTGCTAAGATGAGCCAATTCAGGGTCGTGCTTTTGAGCTTCAAGGATGCAGTCTAAAAGAGAAGGATGAGCCTTAAGTCTACATAAAACAAGAGATGAACATGAATCTGATTCACAATCTTGTGACAGCCCATAGTTTAAACAAATATATATAAAAAAAAGATTTAAATATTTTATAAAAGAAAGACATTTAGTTAAAAAAACAAATACAATTCTCTGGAAAGATTTGTGTGAGAATGAGTGTGCATGCCCTTGTGCATGTGCACACTGTTCCAACATACTACATGAGCAAGGCACTTTAGTGAGTAAAGGCCTTGTAAATAAATACAGAAAAATAATAAATGAGTACATGACTTGTTAGTGTGTACACATTAGCCTAGTTACAATACATAAATAACTTAGGCAGTTTTTAGTTTAAATTTCCATAGATTAAATAGGAGCATAGTTGCTTGTGTAGGAAGGAAATGCATGAATATATAAGATGTGCAAAATATTTGATTGATACACACACATAGCTGGTTATACAAATAAGCTTATATGCATGATTAAAACCAGAAAAGACAAACAATGCCTGAGCCAAAGTCATGCATATAATGTGTGGAGAAATTTGCCAAAAGTGGTTAAGACAAGGGAAAAGGGAGAGATGGTGGGAAAAGGAAAGTGGAGAGGGTGTGGGTGAAACCAGATATGGTGATGGGATTTCTGATAAAAATAAATTACTTAACTAACCTTAAAACCCTAGTAACTCCCTTATATACATCATTATCTCCTACGGTTACAAGTTAGAACCAGAAAACAAAATATAGAAAAAGAAGAAGAAAACATGCAGCAGTTTAGAAAATTAATGGCAGACCTAAACCAAGACTTGGGAAGGAGAACTTTGGTGAGTAAACCCTCACTTGGCAAGGCATTAAGACCTATGAAAGGCAGCCATTTAATCTTTAGTTTATTATAACTTTTGTTTGATGTTTTGCATGCATTTTTAGTTTAGCAATTTTCTGTTGCTTCTAAGATTTTGTGACTTGCATTGCTTTGTTGTCACTTAATCTATGCTTGTTTATATCTATGATAATTTAATGAAGGAATAACAACTGATTTATCTATATGTTTATGAACTTGAGAAATATTTTTTAGTTAAAGCATGAATTAATAAGAAAAGTAGGGTGCAAGGCAGTAAGAGGAAGGGGTTCTCTGGCTTATGTCTTGCAACTGAAAAGATGGTTAGGGTGCAATGGAATTTCCATGTGCTGAGTCTTAATCCATCAGTAAGTATTATCTGGAAATAGGGTTGAGTAGCAAGCAAACACTCTTTAATGTGTGGATTGATTGTGAGAACCGTATTGCTGGAAACCACAGTAGCATTCACTCTCTGAAAGTGCTTTAATCTATGCTTTAACCAAGGATATATCTCTGTGTAAAACTGACTTGAAGTGATATACAAGTATAATTGACTAGTTGTTGAATGCATGAATGGATGAAGGATTGATGGATGTATGAAATCTATTAGCATATATTGGTCAAGTATACAACAGTCTTGGGTATGATTCTGCATAGACCATATTGAGTCATAAGGAAAAAAAAACTTAGTAATTAAACTAAGGAACTGGGTCACCTCTATCAGGTTGGGTATGAGGGAAGTGGGTATGACATAGTGGTTGGCTTGCATCAAGATTGGGGTGTGAGTTAGCACATGGCATGGTTATGCCCAAATAGCTTGTAGTGTACTGGAAATTAGGTAGTAGTTCCAGGCAGTGTGCACCAGTGCAACCATGAATGTAGTACTGGATCCTTAAAAATGACATGAAGTGATCATACATGCAAGGGTAAGTAGGCTAGAAGTATGTGGGAGTCCTAACATGTAGACTCAGGATTGATACTTTAGCTCAGTTCCATGAAAACTGAATGTGTATGTTGTGCAAAAATCTGGGTGTTAACATCAGCCTATGTGATTTATATGATGACTGTCATGATTTCTTAAACTAGAATTTCTGATGAAAAATTAGTCTAAGCATATATACATGTATTTAGCAGTACACTCACTCCACTGATATAATACTTAGTAATTCGAGCATGAGAAAGTAATTTGATTAATTTAAGTAAAACACTTAACCTCTGATAAACAAAAAAAAGAATAATAGAACCTACCTCATTAGTCTTTATGCATTACCAAATGATTTTACTTACACCAGACATAAGTCTGACCTGTTTGTTGCTTGCATCAAATGGGTGCTTCATATGCATTGTGGAGCAGTTCATGTGATGTCTGCAGGAAAGGAGGAAGCTAAGTAATAAGGAGCAGAAGTATGTTGCTAAGGAGAAATTGCTAATTAACTCAACTATGACTTTTGTAGGAGAATGGCTCTTATGTTTTATTTTAGCTGAAAGACTTCTATGTAATGATATTTGCAGTGTGCTAAACTTCGATTGTGATGTAATCAATGGTTTAAAAAGATTACAATGTGATGGAACTATTGTCAGTAGAAAAAGATAAAAGTATTTAGTTTTATATTATAACCTGTAAGCATACAATTTTCAGGAATTGAGAAGTAAAGTTAGTAGTAGAACTGGGGCATATGTGAACTAGTAATGTATACATATGTATTAGACTGTATTAGAAGCTAGAACCTATTTACAAATTAACTGTAAATATTATAAAGTAAGGATAAACACATAGGCAGAAAAAAAACATAAGAAGTATGAACCCAGATTTACATGAGTTCTATGTTTAAATGAATGAGCAAAGCTAGTAAATTATAACAAGACAGTATAGGGATCTAACCTAATCAAGTTGATCAACCTGAAAACTCAGGTGTAGTAAATAGCAGTTGTACATGTTTATGTGCACACAGATGCACATAAGCATGCACAACCTCCTGTTTTGCTATTTGAAAAACAATCTTGTAAAATTTTAAATGTCATGAGTCAATTCACATGTTTTATTAAATATACAATTGTCAAACACAAATAAAAAACAGGAATTGGTTAGTAAATTTGCACAAAGATTCAGATAGGAGAGGGTCTTTCCCAATTCTTTTACTGTGGCTAAAACATAGGTATTTTAGTTTAAAATAAACTGAGTTATTCTTCATTCAAAAAAACTTTGATATTAGAATTAAAATGATTTGTATGTTTATATGTACATTCAAATAGTTTTTACAAAGAAGTATATCAATATTTCTATATTGATCAAAATTGGATCTTGGGAAATAAAATAAATAAAAAAACAAAAAAATCTAATAAAAGAAAGAAAATAGTTGGTCTTGGAAGTAAGTAACCCTGAATTTAGCATAAACTAAATTGAGTAATTCAAATAAAATGGCAAGTTAGGGAGGGTTGCTTCAGTTGGTATCAGAGCTATGTTATTAAATACATAGCCAAAACAAATACTTGATTGAATCTGTGTGCATTGTTTGCATTGTTTGCTGGTTGCTTTGGTTGCTTTACTTATTATGAATGAATGAGTTCACTGCTAGTTTTAAAAGTAAAGTAGTGAATAGGAATTAGAACTAACTACATTAGAAATGTTCAATAGAGATCCAGAGCAGTTAAAAACAATCCCCAGGTTGCTGGAGAAAGGGAGAATGACCAATCCTCTTATAGTACTGAACAAGCAACTGGAGTGGTTGCTGGTCCCCCAATGATTAACATGCAAGATTTTGTTAGAATACTGAGGGATGAAATGGCACCTCGGGTAGATAATCCACATGAAGATCTGTCCAAATTGCTTAAAACATATACACACCTAAGAGGTAGTAGCTTTGATGGCACAGAAAATGTCATGGGTGTCCAAACATGGTTAAGAACAGTGGAGAGGATCTTTGCAGATATGCAGGTTAATGACCAGAGAAGAAGGCAAATAGCTTCAAGGCAACTAAAAGGCCTTGCTTTGGATTGGTGGGAAGTGATCATTGCAGGCAGGCAAGAGCAAGAGATCACATGGAATTAGTTCAAAGAAATGTTAGAAGCCAGATTTGTCCCAGCCTCAGCAAAAGCTTCATTACTTGAGGAGTTTATCAAGTTGAGGCAAGGATCTATGAGTGTCACTGAATACACTCAGAAATTTGAAGGGTTGTCCAAGTATGGGGCAGTACTAATCCCAGATGAAGTTTCAAGGAATGCAAGGTACATTCAGGGATTAAATGCTGGATTGAGTAGATCCATGTTACCATACAAAGACAGAACCTTTGATCAAGTTATGGACTTGACATTGTCATTTGAGCAGCATGACAATGCCAGGGAAAAGTTTAAGAATTTCAGGAATAACAAGAAAGGGAAGAATAGAGCACACCCATATGAGAAGAAGAAGGGAGAAGCAATGAACAAAGAAGGAAGTAAGGTGGCAAGCTCTGACGATAAGAAACCTAAAGTGATCTATTACAACTGTGGGAAGGAAGGCCATATAAAGACCAAATTCCAAGCACCCAAGTCAACTATTCTTAGGTGCTACAACTGTGGTAAAGAGGGGCACATGAAAAGGCAGTGTCCTGAAATGGCAAGGGTGGCTGTACTTGAAGGGAAGGGCAAGACCATGGAAGCACCTAGCCAAGTGGAAGGTATATTATTCATTAAAGGCATACCCATATCAGTTATTTATGACACCGGAGCTACACACTCTTTTATTTCATGTGACATAGTTCAGAAACTAGGGTTAACATGTGTTTTTGTTGATAAGCCATTGCATGTTAATAGTCCTATAGGTAATTCTTGCATTACAAATATGAAATGCATGCAAGTAGAATTATGTATAGGTGGTCACACCTTTATTTCAGAACTATATGTGTTGAATTACCTTAAGTTGGATGTTATACTGGGAATGGATTGGTTAAAGGGTTTTTGTGCTATCATCAACTTGGAAAATTCCACAATCTCATTACAACTTCCTGATGGCAAAAGAGTTTTGGTCATGTATGAGGCAGCCAAAGATAGGGGTATGGGCAGGATGTTCAACTTGAACAGTGGTGAGGTTGAATCAAGCCTAGAGAAGATACCCATAGTTAACCAATACGCAGATGTGTTTGGTGAAGTAAATGGCATTCCTCATGATAGACTAGTAGAATTTCAAATAAGACTCAAGCCAGGAACAAGCCCTGTCATTAAGAAACCAAACAGAATGGGTCCTAAGGAACTGATTGAGTTAAAGAAACATGTAACGACCCGTATTTTTACGGATCGAACGTAAAACGGTATTATTAGACTGTTAGTATTGTTAAGTCGTCCAGAGTTTAGGTCGACTAGAGCTTAAGTTGTCTGGAGGGTAAGTCGTGTGATGGTCTAGGTCGTGGGGTAGGTTAGGTCGAGTGAACGACCTAAGAGATAGGAGCGACCTATAGAATTTGGCGACCTAAGGATTTTGGTTTAGGTCGTAGTGGTTTAGGTCGTATGAGAGTTTGGAGCGACCTAAGGAAGTTGGCGAGTTAAGGAGTAGACGACCTAAGGTTTGAGCGACTTAAGGATAGGCAGCGACCTAAGAAAGTTAGCGAGTTAACGACCTAAGAGTTGGCGACCTAAGGGTTAGTAACCTACAGTAGTTAGCGACCTAGTGGTTAGCGACCTAAGAGCTAACGGTATAAAAGTTAGCGAGTTAGCGTAGTTAGGTCGTGAGCGACCTAAGGTGTTAGGTCGTATCCTAGCTAAGTTAGTTAGGTCGTGTGTGTGTTAGGTCGCAGGTGTGTTAGGTCGTAGAAGCGATCTGTGTTAGGTCGCTAGGCTGCATCTTTGTTAGGTCGTAGGTCGTATGGATGCGTTGATCTGCTAAGTCGTTAGGTCGTAGGTCGTATGGATGCGCTGATCTGCTTAGTCGTTAGGTCGTAGGTCGTAGAAGCGCATTTGTTAGGTCGTGGGTTTTTAGGTCGTAGGTTCTTAGGTCGTGGACGACCTAATTCCGAGCGAACGACCTAAGGAGGATTCAGCCTATAAATAGGAGGGTTCCTCTTCATTTTTGGGATCCGGATTTTGAAGCGACGAAGTGCTGCCATTTTGAGAGCTCGAGTTCTACACTTCTTCACTTCTTTTCTCCACTTTAATCTTGTGATTCCTTCCATCCAAATCGAAGATCCAAGAGCTTAGATTGAAGATCTACATCCATCAAAGAGAGATTTCATCGTTTGAAGCGGATTTGTGATAGATCGAGTTAGATCCTTCGCTGTCCAGATCTGAAGTGTGTAGCTTTTGAGGTGTTTAGGTGATTTGGTGAGTGGTGATTATCTCTCACACGGATCCAAAGGAGTATATCGGATCGTTGGCTTGATTTTGTGTAAAGTAGTGATTTTCATGCATTTTTGTAAACTTAAGTATAGATCCATTGTTCATGATGATTTGACATCCATTTTACTACATGTTAACCTATGCAAGTTCATTCATCAAGATTATAGAGATATTACTCATGTTTTCATGCTTGTTAGATTTAGACTCTTTTATTTACGAAATTGCCATTATTGTTATAATTGTTCATTAGATCATATTTGAATGCTTGATTACTTGGATTAATGTTTGACTTGATTGATTGCTATGAATTAGTTGATTGATGATTTGATTTAGACAAGATGGTCGAAGATGATTCAAAAGCTAAGTGAAAGGCTCTTGAATTGGGAAAGCTGCTCGTGGCATATGTAGCGGATGATGAAGCTCATATGGATAGATTTGATGATGATGATGTTGAGATGAGGCTTTGCTAGGATGATGATGAGGCGAAGCATAGTATGAGATAGTCTTGGTCTAATCCAGACGGGATCATTCCAAGCATGTTGACAACTCGGTGAAATGGTTCGAGTTTGAGGATAATGGTTTGCTCGAGAGGCGCTTGAGCTAGTATGGAAATAGTCGTCGAGGAGGATGACTAGAAGGCTGAGATCTCATCATTGTTGAAGGTTCTAGCATGCTCAAAGCAAGAGTACGTTGGGCAGATTCGATAGTCCCTGAAGGCTACTGATTGGTAGTCGAGTACTCTGGGCAGATTCGATAGTCCTAGGCACGGGTTTTGACGACGTGCGGAGTTATGTCTAGAACCGGGGTTTCCATTAGCCCTTGACGGACGGATGAAAGAATGAGCCGGTCATTCAATTAACGATGATATCGAAGCAACGATAACAGTGATAGCCAGAGTCATGGATGTTTGGTTGTATCGTCATTCGGTCTCAAGAGCGGTATTTTCTTGGTGCTTATCTGATCTTGGTTTAGGCCTTGGGGGGTTGTGCTTGGAAAACATCGTCCTTGATTCGAGTGATAATTGCTTTACTTTAATTATATGCTTTGCTATGTTTGCTCTGCTTAGTGTGTGTCTGGGGGCTATCACTGTAGAAAGAGGTGGAGTGGGAGGGTTGTATTCCTATTCCTTTTTCCTTTATGCTCTTTTGGTATGTTGTTAGTTAATTTACTGCTCACTAAGACTGTTGTCTGACTCAAGGCTTTATGTTTTAACTCTTATTGCCTTGGGCTGTTCATCCATTTTGGGACGGGCAGACTAGGTAGCAGGAGGTGCTGTTCTTGCTTTCCACGATGCTGATGACGAAGACGAGCTGGAGGATTGCATATTGTTTTCTTACTATATATACTGGATGTTCCGCTGCTTGTATTTTCTCTAAGTGTTATGTAGTGAGGCTTAATGTATTGACTATTCAGATGTTTGTATTCAACTATTATGAAGTTTTATTGATGAGATTCTATTCTGTGGAGCTTCACTATATATATATATATATATATATATTCTATTGTATTTTGTCCATGCGCTGTGAGTAATACGATAGATTCTGCTATTTTAATTTACCTTGGCAACCGTCCATGGCTGCCTGGCACACTTTACAGCGCACTATGTCTAGGTTTAGTGCGGGGGTCATGGGCGGTCGTCACAAAACAATTAGAAGAATTAGAACAAAAAGGCTTCATTAGGCCTAGCAGTTCAAATTGGGGATCACCAGTAGTATTTGTTAAGAAACATGATGGTTCCTTGAGAATGTGCATAGACTATAGGGAACTAAACTCAGTCACCATAAAAACAAATACCCTCTACCTAGAATTGATGATCTTTTTGATCAATTAAATGGTGCTAAGGTATTTTCCAGACTTGACTTAGCATCTGGTTTCCATCAAATGAAAGTGGAAGAAGAAAGTATCAAGTATACAGCTTTCAATACCAGGTATGGCTTGAATGAATACTTAGTAATGCCATTTGGTTTGACCAATGCACCATCCTATTTTGTGGATTTAATGAATAGGATTTTTAGAGATTATTTAGATAAATTTGTACTGATTTTCATTGATGATATATTAATATACTCTAAATCAGCTAATGAACATGAGAAACATCTGCACATGGTACTAAGTAGACTAAGGCAACAAGGCCTTAAAGCCAAGTTTGCAAAGTGTTCTTTCTGGAAGAATGAAATAAAATTCTTGGGCCATATAATTTCTCAAGAAGGAATTTCAGTAGACCCTGGTAAGGTCATGGCAGTGCAAGCATGGAAGAAACCAAGCAGTGTTACTAAGATAAGATCATTCATGGGCATGGCTGGATACTACAGAAGATTTATAAAAGACTTTGCTAAAATAGCAACCCCATTAACCAAGCTAACAAGGAAAGACCAGCCTTTCCTATGGACTAAGAAGTGTGAAGGGGCATACAACCAATTGAAGAAGGCATTGATGGAAGCACCAGTGCTGAAAATTCCAGAAGACAATGATAAGCTGGTAGTGTACACTGATGCATGTGGGTCAGGTATAGGAGTTGTTCTTATGCAAGATGGAAGAGTTATAGCCTATGCATCAAGGCAACTGAAACCAAGTGAGACCAAGTATGCAACACATGACTTGGAATTGGCAGCTGTAGTGTATGCATTAAAGCTTTGGAGACACTACCTATTAGGAGCAAAGTTTGAGCTTTATACTGACCACCAAGCTTTGAAATACTTATTTTCTCAAAAAGATTTGAACATGAGACAACATAGGTGGGTGGAATTCCTTGCTGCCTATGATTTGGACATTATGTACACACCGGGGAAAGCAAATAGAGTGGCAGATGCATTGAGTAGGCAACATGCCAAGTTGGCTACACTGATGATAGAGGAGTTTAAAATGCTATTAACACTAACTGATGTAGAAGTAGAAAGCATGGGAGAGAAAACTATGGTGTTAGATGAGGATATGGAGCACTATGGCAAGCTCAGCCTCATCACAATAAAATCAGACTTAGTGGAAGAAGTGAACCAGTCTCAAGACATGGATGCATCCCTAAGAGAGAAGAAGGAATTGTTGAGGAATGGTTCAAAGCTTGACAAGTTTGAATTGGATGAAAAAGGATTTTTAAGATACAAGGGAAGACTGTGTGTACCTAACACAGAAGCACTACAAAGAAAGATCATGGATGTCCATCACAAGTCTAAATACACCATACATCCAGGTGGTACTAAAATGTATCATGATCAAAAGAGGAGCTATTGGTGGAAAGGAATGAAGAGGAGTATGGGTGAATATGTGGCAAAATGCATGACTTGCCAACAAGTCAAGGCTGAGTACCAAAGACCCAGTGGACTGTTGCAACCTCTGGAAGTTCCAAGATGGAAATGGGAAAGCATATCAATGGATTTCATTGATGGCTTGCCAAGATCAAAGAGGGGTAATGACAGTATTTAGGTGGTGGTAGATAGATTGACTAAATCATCACACTTCATACCAGTGAAGAGTGATAGAAATGCACCAAAATTGGCACAAGTTTTCATGAAAGAAATAGTGAAACTACATGGAGTTCCTACCGCTATCATTAGTGATAGAGACACCATATTCACATAAAAGTTCTGGAGTAGCTTTCAACAGGTAATGGGGGTTGAGTTGTGCTTGAGCACAGCCTACCATCCCCAAACTGATGGTCAAACAGAAGTGGTTAATAAATTCTTGGAGGATCTACTTAGAGCTTGTGTACTTGATCATGGTGGTAATTGGGAAGACTACCTTCATTTAGCAGAATTTGCTTACAACAACAGCTACCAGAGTAGTATAAGGATGGCACCCTATGAAGCTCTATATGGGAGGCCTTGTTTGTCACCTGCTTGCTGGCTAGAGGTAGGTGATAAGGTGATGTTAGGACCAGATCATGTGAAAGAGAGAAATGATAAGATCACACTGATCAGACAGAGAATGAAGGCAGCACAGGATATAATGAAATCATATGCAGATAGGAGAAGGAAGCCACTTGAATTTGAATTAGGAGATTATGTGTACTTGAAAGTTTCACCTATGAGGAAGGTGTTGAGGTTTGGCAAGGTAGGGAAGCTAACCCCAAGATATATAGGACCATATGAAATCATTGCAAGAATAGGAAAGATGGCTTACAAGTTGAAGTTTCCAGAAGAAATGAGTGGAATACACAATGTATTTCATGTATCACAATTGAGAAAATGTGTACATGATGAAGCAGCAGTGATTCAATCACAAAACAAAGTGGAAGTCAGACCAGACTTGGTGTATGAGAAGAAGCCAGTGGGCATTGTAGCTAAAGAAGATAAGAAATTGAGGAACAAAACTATTAAACTGGTAAAGGTGCAGTGGAGTCTAGACCCTAATGATTGCACATGGGAGGTTGAGGACAAGATAAAAGCCCAGTACCCTCAACTATTTGCAACTGACAATTAGAGTAGAGGTACTCTATTATTCATGCTTGAATTTACCTAGTTAAATATAATATTCAGTGTTGAATGTACTTGCTTGATGTATGCTTTGGTTGAGTTAAGAATGTTTGTGCCTGATTAGTTTTAACACATGACAAACATGGGAAGAAGTGTTAAATTGTGGGACACAATTTCTTAAAGGAGGGGTGTATGTGACAGCCCATAGTTTAAACAAATATAAAAAAAAGAGATTTGAATATTTTATAAAAGAAAGACATTTAGTTAAAAAAACAAATACAATTCTCTGGAAAGATTTGTGTGAGAATGAGTGTGCATGCCCTTGTGCATGTGCACACTGTTCCAGCATACTACATGAGCAAGGCACTTTAGTGAGTAATGGCCTTTTAAATAAATACAGAAAAATAATAAATGAGTACATGACTTGTTAGTGTGTACACATTAGCCTAGTTACAATACATAAATAACTTAGGCAGTTTTTAGTTTTACTTTCCATAGATTAAATAGGAGCATAGTTGCTTGTGTAGGAAGGAAATGCATGAATATATAAGATGTGCAAAATATTTGATTGATACACACACATAGCTGGTTATACAAATAAGCTTATATGCATGATTAAAACCAGAAAAGACAAATAATGCCTGAGCCAAAGTCATGCATATAATGTGTGGAGAAATTTTCCAAAAGTGGTTAAGACAAGGGAAAAGGGAGAGATGGTGGGAAAAGGAAAGTGGAGAGGGTGAACTATGGGTGAAACCAGAAATAGTGATGGGATTTCTGATAAAAATAAATTACTTAACTAACCTTAAAACCCTAGTAACTCCCTTATATACATCATTATCTCCTACGGTTACAAGTTAGAACCAGAAAATAAAATATAGAAGAAAAAAAAGAAAACAGGCAGCAGTTTAGAAAATTAATGGCAGACCTAAACCAAGACTTGGGAAGGAGAACTTTGGTGAGTAAACCCTCACTTGGCAAGGCATTAAGACCTATGGAAGGTAGCCATTTAACCTTTAGTTTATTTTAACTTTTGTTTGATGTTTTGCATGCATTTTTAGTTTAGCAATTTTCTGTTGCTTCTGAGATTTTGTGACTTGCATTGCTTTGTTGTCACTTAATCTATGCTTGTTTATATATATGATAATTTAATGAAGGAATAACAACTGATTTATCTATATGTTTATGAACTTGAGAAATATTTTTTAGTTAAAGCATGAATTAATAAGAAAAGTAGGGTGCAAGGCAATAAGAGGAAGGGGTTCTCTGGCTTATGTCTTGCAACTGAAAAGATTGTTAGGGTGCAATGGAATTTCCATGTGATGAGTCTTAATCCATCAGTAAGTATTATCTGGAAATAGGGTTGAGTAGCAAGCAAACACACTTTAATGTGTGGATTGATTGTGAGAACCATATTGCTGGAAACCACAGTAGCATTTCACTCTCTGAAAGTGCTTTAATCTATGCTTTAACCAAGGATATATCTCTGTGTAAAACTGACTTGAAGTGATATACAAGTATAATTGACTAGTTGTTGAATGCATGAATGGATGAAGGATTGATGGATGTATGAAATCTGTTAGCATATATTGGTCAAGTATACAACAGTCTTGGGTATGACTCTGCATATACCATATTGAGTCATAAGGAAAAAAAACTTAGTAATTAAACTAAGGAACTGGGTCACCTCTATCAGGTTGGGTATGAGGGAAGTGGGTATGACATAGTGGTTGGCTTAAATCAAGGTTGGGGTGTGAGTTTGCACATGGCATGGTTATGCCCAAATAGCTTGTAGTGTACTGGAAATTAGGTAGTAGTTCCAGGCAGTGTGCACCAGTGCAACCATGAATGTAGTACTGGATTCTTAAAAATGACATGAAGTGATCATACATGCAAGGTTAAGTAGGCTAGAAGTATGTGGGAGTCCTAACATGTAGACTCAGGATTGATACTTTAGCTCAGTTCCATGAAAACTGAATGTGTATGTTGTGCAAAAATCTGGGTGTTAACATCAACCTATGTGATTTGTATGATGACTGTCATGATTTCTTAAACTAGAATTTCTGATGAAAAATTAGTCTAAGCATATATACATGTATTTAGCAGTACACTCACTCCACTGATATAATACTTAGTAATTTGAGAATGAGAAAGTAATTTGATTAATTTAAGTAAAACACTTAACCTATGAAAAACAAAAAAAAGAATAATGGAACCTACCTCATTAGTCTTTATGCATTACCAAATGATTTTACTAACACCAGACATAAGTCTGACTTGTTTGTTGCTTGCATCAAATGGGTGCTTCATATGCATTGTGGAGCAGTTCATGTGATGTCTGCAGGAAAGGAGGAAGCTAAGTAATAAGGAGCAGAAGTATGTTGCTAAGGAGAAATTGCTAATTAACTCAACTATGACTTTTGTAGGAGAATGGCTCTTATGTTTTATTTTAGCTGAAAGACTTCTATGTAATGATATTTGCAGTGTGCTAAACTTTGATTGTGATGCAATCAATGGTTTAAAAAGATTACAATGTGATGGAACTATTGTCAGTAGAAAAAGATAAAAGTATTTAGCTTTATATTATAACCTGTAAGCATACAATTTTCAGGAATTGAGAAGTAAAGTTAGTAGTAGAACTGGGGCATATGTGAACTAGTAATGTATACATATGTATTAGACTATATTAGAAGCTAGAACCTATTTACAAATTAACTACAAATATTATAAAGTAAGGATAAACACATAGGCAGAAAAAAAAGAAGTATGAACCCAGATTTACATGAGTTCTATGTTTAAATGAATGAGCAAAGCTAGTAAATTATAACAAGACAGTATAGGGATCTAACCTAATCAAGTTGATCAACCTGAAAACTCAGGTGTAGTAAATAGCAGTTGTACATGTTTATGTGCACACAGATGCACATAAGCATGCACAACCTCCTGTTTTGCTATTTGAAAAACAATCTTGTAAAATTTTAAATGTCATGGGTCAATTCACATGTTTTATTAAATATACAATTGTCAAACACAAATAAAAAAACAGGAATTGGTTAGTAAATTTGCACAAAGATTCAGATAGGAGAGGGTCTTTCCCAATTCTTTTACTGTGGCTAAAACATAGGTATTTTAGTTTAAAATAAACTGAGTTATTCTTCATTCAAAAAAAAACTCTAATATTAGAATTAAAATGATTTGTATGTTTATATGTACATACAAATAGTTTTTACCAAGAAGTATATCAATATTTCTATATTGATCAAAATTGGATCTTGGGAAATAAAATAAATAAAAAAACAAAAAAATCTAATAAAAGAAAGAAAATAGTTGGTCTTGGAAGTAAGTAACCCTGAATTTAGCATAAACTAAATTGAGTAATTCAAATAAAATGGCAAGTTAGGGAGGGTTGCTTCAGATCTCAAATCTCACAAGTGGACAAAGTCTCGAGATCATTCCATTCAGATATCATCATGGAAACAACCGCTTGTTGCTTACAACTAAGGGCATCAGCAACACGATTTCTTTTTCCGGGAGTATAAAGAATATCAAGATCATAAGATGCAATGAATTCGAGCCAACGTTGTTGATGCGAATTAAGTTCCTTTTGAGAGAATAAATACTTTAAAGATTTATGATCGGTGTGGAAAACAAATTTCTCTCCCAAAAGATAATGACGCCAAATTCTAAGAGCGAAAACAATGGCCGTGAGCTCTAAATCATGAGTGGCATATCTAGTCTCGATAGGCTCTAACTGCTTAGAAGCATAAGCGATAACACGTTCCCTTTGCATGAGAATGGCTCCCAAACCAATACGACTAGCTTCGGTATAAGCAATCAAGTTTTGGTTCCCTTCGGGAATCACAAGAATAGGAGCATCGGAAAGGAGTTCTTTTAATTTCTGAAAAGCAGCTTCACATTTGTCTGACCAAATGCACTTGACTCTCTTCTTTGTCAAACTAGTAAGGTGTAAGGAAATTTTAGAAAAGTCTTTTATGAATCGATGGCAATAGCCTGCCAATCCAAGAAAACTATGAATTTCAGTTACAATCTCCGTTCTCTTCCAGTTTTGAATCACCTCAATCTTTGAAGGGTCCACGGAAATTCCAGATTCAGAAATAATATGTCCTAAAAATTTCACACGAGATTGCCAAAAATGGCACTTAGAAATTTTTTCTTTTAATTGATTGCTCCTAAGAGTTTCCAACACAATTCGAAGATGTTTTCATGCTCTTCCTCGGTTTTAGAATAAACAGGAATATCATCAATAAAGATAAGAACAAATCGATCGAGGAAGTCTATGAAAATTCGATTCATAAGGTCAACGAAATAAGCTGGAGCATTCGTTAAACCAAATGGCATAACAAGCCATTCATAAGATCCATAACGAGTATGGAATGATGTCAAAGGAATACTATCCTCTGCAATTCGAAGCTAATGAAAACCGATTGCTAAGTCTAATTGTGAAAAGACTCTAGCACCGCAAAGTTGATAGAATAGATCATCAATCCGAGGCAAGGGATATTTATTCTTAATGGTAAGATCATTAAGCTTGCGGTAGTCAATGCAAAGTATGAGTGTACCATCGGATTTCTTTACAAAGATAGCTGAAGCTCCCCAAGGAAAGGAACTAGAACGAATGAACTGTTTTGCTTCTTATTTAGATAACTGTTTACGCATCTCCATATTTTCCTTATTGGACATACGATAAGGAGGATGAGTGATAGGTAGAGCTCCAGGGATTAGATTAATTCTGAACTCAATTGCTCGCTTAGGTGGTAATCCTAAAACAGGCTCAAAGATATCGGAAAATTCACGAACAATGTGAATAAAGGAAATAACTTCTTCCTCATCATCATTATCATCATCATGCGGGATTAAAGAATACAAGGATGCCACCGAATTGGAATCGGAATCATTAAGAACAATAGAAATCTGCTTAACAGGTTGGGGATGTCGAAGATGGATAGTCCTCTCGGGACATAGGATATGGGCTTCATATCGATTTAGCCAATCCACTCCCAAAATCATTCCGAAACCTAGATAACGCATAACATGTAGATCGGCACGGAAAGCATAATCACATAAAATAATCTCAACATCCTTACAAAATAAACTAAGTGTTGCGGATCCACCAACCGGATTCACAATTCACAGTGAGGTCACCAAGCCCATAACATTTAAAGACAAAGTATCCACAAGTTCTTTTGATATAAAAGAATGAGATGCAGCCGTATCAAAAAGAATTCGAATAGGATGATCACGAAACATAATAATGCCATCAAGGACAGAATAATAAATACCTTGACCAAGAGAAGGGTACTAGAAGCTTGCACAACATTCAGCTTTTCCTCTTTCTTGTTTTGAAGTTTAGGATATGAAGATATAGGATGGCTCAAACTTTTGCAATAGCAGCAAGTAAGGGACCTTGGACACTTATTTGCATAGTGGTGCTTAGAACCACAATTGTAGCATTCTCCATGGCCAGGGGTGGAAGTCTTTGCTACCGAAGTTGCTTGCTTCCCTTTCTTGTTGGGATTAGGGCTTTTGAACTTATTATTGGGATGCCTCTTCTTGTTGTTGTTGAAGTTCATTTTGGCTCCCCCAACATCACCATCACTTTCCTTATCGGCTTCTCAAGTCGAAGAGCGATATCTACAAGCTGATCGAAAGGCACTTCTAGTTTCAGAAGTAAAGCCTTTTTGAGATTCTTATTCAAACCATAGATAAACCTTTGATTCTTCTTCAAAGGGGTATTAATATACTCGACCCCATATTTAGAGAGGGATTCAAAAGATGCGACATAATCTATCATAGAAGATTCACCCTGAATAAGATCAATAAATTGTCGAGCTAAAGTTACCTTTTCTGCTTCAGGTACAAACTTTAACTCGAACTTTTCTCGGAATTACTCCCAAGTAAGATCCGCTTCTACAATTTCCAAAATCAAAAGCTCATACCAATCTAATGCTCTCTCTTGGAGCATGCTAGAAGCCACTTGGACTCGATGTAAATCCAAAAGATTCATGCGAGAAAAGATGTGATCGCATGTTCTAAGCCAAGCCTGGACTTCCATAACACTTTCGGAACCTTTGAATGGCTTTCCACCCAAATGGGTGTAATCACTGCACAAGCGTGCAAACCCAGATTTAGGATGAGTAGGCTCAGGAATGGGACCGGCAGTTTGGGCATTCTTTACATGATCCAAAATCTGTTGAGTAGACATGAATACGCCATCCTAAGGAGGATCACTGGATTGACCAGTGCTAGGATGGCATGTTCTAACCATTTCTCTTCTTAAAAAAAAAGAAAGAAGAGGAAAAAGGTTATTCTCAGAATGAATTCAAATAAGCTTGATTGATAAAACTAGGCATCATAAAATAAGATAGGACATGACGGATCCTAAGACTCGAATTAAATCCTAAGGCACGATTCCTAAGAGAGACTTAGGACAATGATCCTCGTCATAATATCTTATATTGTTATGAAGTTTGGCTTTGATACCAAGCTGTGATGCCCTACCTCTATACTCACACTAACCAAGGACACTATGGGGTAATGTCGTCGGCTAGTGCGAAGAATAAAGCTATTGAGGAGTGACCAACTATATAATTGATTTGAGCGAGTAACGATATGTCAGATGGTGTGTCATGCATTTCATTTCAAGAGGAAATCGGACATATCCAATCCAAACTCAAATCTACTACACAGTGGATAAATGCTATTTGGTAACAATATAAAATAATCAGAACATAAAATCAGGCATAGATATTCATATCGCTAAGATGGAAATAGATATGAATATAATACATAGAAGTGAACATCATAGTAGTGGTCATACAAGATCCACTACATCACAAAAGAATAGGTACATGTATTACACAAAAGAATATGTATACATCAAAGAGTCTCTATCTTGGATAGATGAAAGATAAAAACTACTAAGTTAAAGTAGTTAGCCAAAAGTCGGAAGCTAGTCCCCACTAAGAAGTCAAGTGGGAGCACCTAAAACACCTCGGTTTGACCCGAGTATTATTTAAGAAGAAAAATAATAAATGGATTAGTCTAGCTATAATTATGATGTAAGATGAGATAGGATAAGAGATATGAGAATATATATATATATATATATATATATATATATATACATACATATATATATATATGATAACAATAAAAATCATACAATATCTCAAGTTTTCTTAAACACCCAAAAAGAATGGAAATTGATATCAAATCCATCAAATGGAAATACTAAAATTCCAGAAAGGAAATCATTAAAATTGATTTTAATTGAATATAACTATACGGATCATCAAAAATCGATAAATCAGAAATCCATTTTAGAAATAGCACAAATTCCAAAAATTGGCAGCCACAGACGTCTATGATAGGGCTCTGGAAATTCATTTTCAGAACCTATAAACGTCCGTGGATAAACCACGGACGTCTGTCCCCTGCTTCTGGAATTTCAATCCAGGACCATAGACGTTTGTCGTCTGTAGTGGGACAGAATTTGCAAAGCCCAAAAATGGGCAAACCAACCTAACTTCATTGATTCAGAAGTGATTGAATGAGCAACTGCGACTATGGATTCATTCCTAGTGACAACCCAGCCCTTTAGGCTCTTCAATATGTCCAAACACCCATACTAGGGTTTTCATAAATTTTGACTTCAAAATACCAAAATTAGGAAAAATTCACCTAACCAATTCAATTCAAAAGCAATTGAATAAGAAATAGATGTTAGGAATTCATACCTAACAACAATCTAAGCTATAGACATAGATGTGAGTTCAAGAACTCACCTTTAAACTCAAAAATAGAAAAGATAAGCTCTAAAACAAGCTAAGATCAATTCCTCTTCTACTACACCTCAAAGATCTTCAATCTATTATCACATGCAAAGATTTTCCTAAGTTAGGTTATAGGAAAAATCAAGAGTTGAAGAGAAATCAAGATGGAGAAGATGAAGAGGATGCTTACCTAGCTTCTCTTTGATTTTATAACTAGAACTTGAATTTGGATTTTGAATTTCCTAAGAATTTAGGGCTTAGGAATTTTAATTTCCCCTTTTTTCCCCCATTTTTCTTTTAGCTTTGAGTGTTAGGAAATTATGAATGGAATGAAGGAAGAGGAGAGGAGTTAGGGGTATTGGTAGAAGAGGGTTGGGTTAATGGGCTAGAACAAAGCCCAAAACCCGACTAAAAATGCCAAAACCCAAATCAACCCCAAATACAACAATGTTTATATCTAGACAAGTTGTAAACGTCGATTTGAACTCAACGAAAGTAGTCTCATGTCCGGAATCGACTACATACAAAAAGTCACATTTCGAACACTAATTTCAACTAACGATGCTATATTTAAATAAAACATTTAAATATATAATCATAAAATATGTGGGTTTTTACATATGCTGTGCAAGTTGGCATGTGTGTTGGCCTTCATTGCTGTCGAAACATGTGCTTTGGCTTTCGAATGAGTCAAAACATTGTAGAAACCATTGCTGCAAAGGACTCCATTCGAAAGCTCTCCATCTAACTGGCGCAGAACCTTATCTCTTCCTTCATAAGTGAGAATGGCTTTAACCAATTCGAAAGGCTAACATATGATTTTGAAAAGGTTGACTCGGCTGATCGTTTTTCTGGAGGAGGTAAACAAAGACGAAACCAATCGTTTCGAATGACTTAATGCACATGCAAAAGGTATGCTGTTGATTTCCCTTGGAAGGTAACTTTCGACCCCATCAAAAGCTCTTTGCTCATATAGAATACTGCTGAAGCATTCTTCTGACCTCTTCGAAAGATGCTGCAGGCGCCACCATCTTCTTGTTGTAAGTTTTATCTATTGTTGATATAGACCATCCTAATGATTTCATATCTTCGTCAATTCTCTTACTCCTTCTTTCATACTTTTATCCTTGAGCATATTTTATGGATAACATTTAGCCCCCCTTGTATGAAAGAAGCTTTTATTCTTTAGGAAAAAAACTACAAAGAATTTTCTTCTTTGTTTTCTACAAAATAAACAATAACTATCATAACCTTGTTATAAGACCATGATGGGTAACTTATAATTCTAGACGCTATTTGGTTATGTCATTGGGCAGAGCATTCAAGTAACTATATGACCAAATTCTTTTAATGTATGAAACGATATCACCTGGTCTGTTGTTGCTAATTTAAGTAAATTGATCTTCCTCAAAAAGGCCATTGCGTACACCTAATCCTTCGCTCTCAGGTTATATTTTCCTCAGCCATCGAGGATTAATTTCTTGATTTTGGCGGTCTTATCTAGTTTCTTTGCTATGACTTTATTTTTCATCTCTGCACTTTGATGAAAGTCCAACTGGTATTGAGAAAGTCTTGCATAGAATTCAAATTCAGAAATCCAATAAAAAGTTCGTAAATTATCATGAAAATTCCATGACGATATCTAAAATTCACAAAATCGGAAATCTGATAAGAGATCATCAAAGATCCAACAAGGAAATCAGAAATATGAAACCTATAAATCATCATAAACATTCAATAAAAAACTTCAGAATTCACAAAAAAATAAGATCATTATGAAAATCCAATGAGAGAATCAAACATATGATATCCACAAATCATCTCAAAAGTCAAGGAGGAAATTTAGAATTCACCAAACTAGAAATCTAATAAAGACGTCATTATGGAAATTCAACAACGAAACTAAGAATACGAAATCCAAAAATCATCATAAAAATCAATATGCAAATCCAGGATTTACAAATCCATAAATTCAATAAGAGATCATTGCAAGAATTGAGTCAAGAAGCAAAAAATGCAGAATTCACCAGTCACCATAAAAATTAACAAGAAGATTTAGAATCCATAAAACCAGAAATCCAACAAGAAATCTTCACAAAAGTCCAATAAGGAAACTCAGAATATGAAATATGTAAATCTCCATGAAAATCAAATAGGAAATATCAAATTCACGAATGTAGAAGCTCAATATGAAATCTCTACTAAAATCCATTGAGGAAACATTGAACATGAAATCCATAAACTACCATAGAAATCAGTAAGGAAATGTTAAGTCCATGAAACCAGAAATTCAATAAGAAATCTCTACGAGAATCCAATGAAATCTTCATGAGAAGAAATAAGGAAATTGAGAGTTCATGAAATCAGAAATCCAACCAAAGCCTCATCAAGATCTCATCTGACGAATAAACTACTCATAATCTTATCCAATATTCACACAAAATCAGAAACCTATCTAGTAATGCTAAACTTAATAGATTCAAGCAAAAGATTCCTAGGCCTATCTGGCCTAAATTCTAAAGTTAATACTATGCCAGAGATTTATTTTGAACTTATATCTTGACTAGTGATGAGGATTCCTAGTACCTTATAAATAGATGTGTGATTCCTAAAGTGCCTATAGGTTAGTAGTATCAATGTTATATTGGAACAGAGTAGTTCTATAAAGTCATGCAATCATTTAGAATAGTGGTTCCATATTATTGCTTGGTCTCCCAGTAGTGCAATGTCCCAAATAACTCAGTTTCACATTTATATTATATAGACTCCTTTATCTTAAGGGGTCAAGTCATTTCTGAGGAATCAAGAGTGGTTTACTCGATTTAATCTCTGAATAAAGTCACTTTTATCTTTGGTGTAATAACTTGCTATCTATTCCATTCCTTTAGCTTTTGTATAGACTCACTATGCCACAAAGTGAATCAGATAAAGTGATCACACGACATTAGGTAGATTTTCTGTTACCCCACCTTTTCACACAACACATGACAAAACCATTGTTGTCTGAAGAGCCACATAATCTTTCATCTGTTGTCTGAATGGCCCGTGAAATCCCTATATACAAGCTTGTTATTCAGACAACATTTTATATGTCGTCTGATTTAAGTTATCAATTTTTTTATTTTTGGCTCCAACTTTTCCCACTTAATTATTTCATGGCCGCGATTCCCCCATTTATTATTTCATTTCGTTCCCCCTTTTATTTTTTCGTTCCCCCTTTTTATTTTAATTCAGGAGAAAATCACCATGTTCTTCCCGTCGTTAACTTAGGGTTTTATGAAATTGAAGTTGTCTCCTTCTCGTCTTCTCGTCTTTGTGTAAATTGATGGTTGCATGATTCATTCCTTATCGAGTGTTCTTCGATTAAGGCTATTGATGGTTACGACTCCTTTTCGATTGTTCATCGATTGATTTTGATATGATTTTTTCCCCTTTTGATTTAAATTGTTCTCGAATCTGATTATCCTGCCAATGATGAATTAGGTTATTTATATAGGAACTAATTTCCTATATTTCCGTATATATGTTGAGATTTCTGCCGCTTTTGATTTTGTATTGATCTCGACTTGATTTGCCTTTCGATTTCTGCAACCATTTGATTTTGTATTGATCTCGACTTGATTTGCCTGTTATGATTTGGGTGTTTATTTGACAATGAACAAAACTTGGTAGAAGTGCACTGGCTAACATGTATTGGTCATGTTTGTATTATTTTTTCAGTTCTTGTATATACTTGAGTTTTGTTTATTTTCAGTTCTTGTTACACTTTTTAGTTCTTGAATACTTGTTTATTTTCAAATTGGATATTGGGATCTGCTGAAACTTGACTTGTTCATTTGTGATATATATATTCTGATATATTCACAATATGCTTTGACCCTTGTTGAATTTCTATTTCAAGCTTCCCTTTTTCCGAAGAACCGAGTTGAACTTGTTTATTTGTTTTCATACATCCTGCTCAGTGTGCAATTGCACTGTGGTTTTTATGCCTGAGTGTGCAATTACATACATTCACATGTATTGCATTTGACAATTGACATGTATTGCATATATACATGTATATACATATGTTTTATATTGTTTTGATATGTGTTAATTATGTGTGTGTGTGTGTGTGTGTGTATATATATATGTATGTATGTATGTATTTTGATACTTAAAATGTGGTATGTGTTGTGTTACTTAAAATGTGGTTCATCCATGTTATAGTTTCCTGGAACTTTGATGCTTATGTTGACTGTTGGTTCATCCATGTATATACATGCATACATATGTATGTATATATGTGTGATTGCACTTATTGTTGACCTTATGGTTCGCTATATTAATTCATCATACTTGATTCTGCCATGAATCCGGTTTGTCGCTGCTCGACTTTGTGCATCTCCATGTGCATTGAATTGTTCATGTGTTCATGTGTTTTATATATATGTATGCATGCATATACATGTAAAATCCCTTAACCAGATTTTGAATAGCTTAGAGCTGCTTTTGAATTGTTCATGTATGTATGTATATACATATGTGCGTTGAGCTGATTTTGAATTACTTTGAGCTGCTTTTGAATTGTTCATGGATTTATATGTTGAATTTTTGATGCATTTTGCTTAGATACTTGAATGGATTTTTCTTTGATTGCTTTCCTTGAACCTAGAATGCATTTTGATACATGCATACATCCTTTTGTACGCATTTTGGTTTATATATGTATACATTCAAGGTTTATACATATATACATGTATGCATTTTGCTTCGAATGGTTTATACATACATACACACACACACATATACACACACACACATGTATCAATTTCAGGCCATTCAAGTATCAAAGCAATCAAAGATTTATACATGTATATATGCTTTGATACCAAAATGTATTTGCTTTGATTGCCTTCCCTGAACCTTGAATGTATACATCCTTGCCTTCCATGATCCTTGAATGGCCTGAAATTGATACTTGAATAACCTGAACCTTGAATGGTTGTTACTGCTATATGCAGTCTTCTTGCTTGTTACTTCCATGCATATATACACACATACGTATGTATTACATATGTGTGAAATATTGCCATGTTTTCCTTATTTTTGTCTGTTTTATACATGTGCACTTCAACTTTGTTCATGCTGCTCTTATGTGCACTATGCTTAAACTATTTTGAGATTTCTTGCCTTGTATTCATTATGTACTCTTGTGTTTGTTGAATTGATGAAACTTGTTTTATGATATGTGCACCTGAGTTGAGCCCGAGGAGGCTTGGGCTTGACCTTGTGCACATTTGCGCTGCACTTATTTTATATCATAGTCGATCTTGTTGCAGTGTGTGGTTTTCCTTTTGTTAAAGTCTGGTCCTCCTTGATTTTCTGGTTTGTATATTTCTGCTTTGATTTTTTGGTTTGAGTTGCATTTCCTTGTGCACCTGAGTTGAGCCCGATGAGGCGTGGGCTTGACCTTGTGCACATTTTCACTGTCTTGAGCCTTCGGGTTTGACCTTTGCAAAAGTCCGTGAGATTTAATCGATGTCCGACCTTGTGATATTCATAGTGATACATTGTGCATATCATAAGTTGTCCGTGCACATATATATTTGTTCGGCCATGTCTAAAACATGAAGAGAAAACAAACCCATAAACTGAGGCAATATTAATATTCAAATTTAATTTAATTTTTGTAATTTAGGTTTGTTTCCTTTTCCATTTTACTGCGTTGTTTATTTGACAAGTATAAGAGATGGCTGGACACAAGCTGAAGCAAGCAAATGAAGATCAATATCAAAATAAACTCGAGTGAGTGTAAGTCAGTGTAAGTGAGTGCTAGTAAAAAAATGTTATATATGAGAGTGTAGAGAAAAGTTGTATATATGAGAGTGATAGTGAAAGTTGTATTGTATTAGAAAATGTAGGAATAGTGAAAGTTGTATTGTATTTGAAATGTAAGTATAGTGAAAGTTGTATTGTATTTAAATTTGATTTGAAATAAAATATTTGTTTAAATAAAATTGTGATTCATTATTTCATTTTGCAAATATAACATAAGTGTAATTGATATGCATACCAGTCAATATTTATATGTTGTCTAATAGAACATTTTAGAAATGATACTATAACATCATACAACGTATGGTTTTTTTTCTTTTGATGTGTTGGTGTATATTAGACGATGGGGCATATCTGTGGTCTGATGTGCAATGAGACGGCAAGGAAACAGTCGACAGATAGATATGCAATCAGACAACGTAGCATATCTGTCGTCTGATGCCTTTTTCCCATAGTGACTTCTGCTTTCGATATCATGTTATGGATTTCTTTATCCATTTCCTAGTCTCATGCCTCCTTATAATTTGAAAGTTTCTTAATCCTTTGGCATAGAAACCATTTTCCAAGCATAATATATTCTGAAGATCGTTAGTGGATATTTTGTCTTTTCTGATCATGATTTTGGACTCTTTGTCTATTTTTGATTATGACGTTGGATATCTTCTTTCTTTTGCCTTTTTATATTTCGGTCTCTTCGGTTTCATCTTTGTATCAAACGAATGGCAGACTTATTTCTTTAACCCTTTATTCTCTTAGGTTTTGACCTTCTCTTATATAGTGGATGGATTTTCTTAACCCTTTATTCTCTTAGGTTTTGACTTTTATTTTGAGTGGTAGACATCTATGTCTTTCTTCATTTGTTCAGTGCCTCCCCTGGGCTTTCCTTAGCTCTAAGGGATATAGTGTATGCTGAGTTGACCTTCCTCCAGAAGGTTGCTGATGGGTGCTTATCCTGACCCTTCCCTAAGAGGTGATATGGATGTTTGGGGTTTTGTCTCTCCATCTAGGAGATGCTATGGAATAGCGTCGTAGGCTTATGTCCCTCCCTCTAAGAGGTGCCATGGAATAGTGTCGTAGGCTTATATCCCTCCCTCTAGGAGGTGCTACGAAATAGCATCATAGGCTTAAATACTTGTATATGAAAATCTTTGTTATATGAAAATCATTTTTGGCCAATCAAAATAGAGTCTCTTTTGAGAGAAAGAAGTTTTGTAATTGAACCCTTCTAGTATATTAAGGGGTTATCTTTTGAAAAAACTTTTGGATACATGCATCCTTCCGATAAAAGAATTTTTTCCTCAATGTTGCCTTTTGCAAAAGTTCTTTTGCTGTTCCCATAATAAAGTCACGAATCTCAAATAGGAGACTGGGAGGTCATGATTCATGAACCAATAGTCTTTTAGTTGAGAATAGGATTCTCTAATCTGAGTTCTTTTCAATTAACTTTGAATAACTATAAAGTTTTCTTGAAAAGTATAAATAGGCTTCACATTGCTAGTGGTTTTAGGAACTTTGAAATATTGAAATTGTTTAGTCAGGAATCCTTTGCGTGCACTCATCAACGCTATATAATATCTTAAATAGATTGCAAAAATCAACTTTTGAAATAGATAGACATTTGTTTTCCCCAGGTGGTGGGGTAATTGAAAATAGTTTTCTTATGAAGATATATTTAAGAAATTTCTTTTAAAACAATTTAGTAAAAATAAAGTTGGTATATATAGGCTTTCTCTTAAATTGATGAAGGATTGGTAGCGATCTGAATGGAAGCAAGCCTTTGTATTGTGTTGATTGAAATATTGATAATCATCTCGTATCAAGCATCTGAGCTGTCTTTTTCAAGTAGCTAGAAGTTCGTTGTGCTCCAAGAGTATGTTGAATGCCATGGACTGGTTTTGTTCTACCTGTAATGTCGCTTGAATTTTGAATCAGTACATGGCCAATTTTCAATACAAATCAAAGTACAAATTGAGTTGAAAAGATATGAAAAGAGAGAGAGTTCATAGTTGAACTAATACTGCAAGATTTCATGATTTGGTAGGGGTTCGCATTCTGAAGTTGCTAAGCTGCTTTCTTCTTAACTTGAATAAGATGTCTCTTTAAGTTTCTTTAACGAACTCCTTTAGGAATTCTGACCTAATCATGCCCTGAATTGCTTCTGCTAAAATGCGGCAGTTGTCGGTTTTGTGTCTATATGCTTTATGGTAATGGCAGTAATCACCTCCTTTATTTGGTTCTGGAATGTTCCGCATCTTACAAGGAGCAATAAAATTCTCATTGCCCTTCACTATTGTGAATATGTGGGAGAGGGGTTTGTTTTGGACTACATAGTGTGATTTGGAAATCTTTCTTCGAGTTCCCTTCTGGTTTTCACTCTCCCTTGGTCTCTTGTCGAGACGCCTAAAGTCGGATTTCTCTTCTTTACATTCTCGATGAAATTCCTTCATAGAATGATGCTTTTTGTCCATTGGAATAAACTTTTCCGCTCGGAGAAAGAAATGTTGTAGATCTTTGCATCCATTAACATAAAGGTCTTTCCAGAATGGGGTTTGTTCAATTAACCCCAATCGGACTACCATAAGATTTTCTCTATCGGTTTTACTTTATGCTTTTAATGCTTCTAAGCTGAATCTGTTCAAGTATTCGCCAAGCAGTTCTTCTAGTTTTTGTCTGATCGTTGCCAACAAGCTAAAGTCCATAGTTGTATCTCTGAACATAGAAAATTGGGTCACAAAGCCACAGGTAAATTGTTCCTAAGAATGGATGGTTTCCATTCGGTAACTCTTATACCATTTGATAGTCGCTTCCTGAAAAGTAATAGGAAAAAGCTTACAGTGAACTGCCTTTGGAGCATTATATAAGTTCATCTAGTTTTCAAAAGCTATAAGATGACCATCTGGATCAGTAGTCCCATCATATTTCAGTGAAGGAATTTGGATGTGAGGGGAGAGACCAACTACCATTATTTCTTCTGAAAAGGGAGTCTTTTGCAAGGTAACATATTCTCTGGGTTAGAAATTCCCTTTTCCCTAAGCGTAACCATCATTATTTGGCATAGGATGTCTTCTTGGTCGGTTTCATTTCTATGGAAACCTTTGTTGTTTCCTTGGATTAAACTATTTGATTGCTCGAGAAACCTTTTCGCTTGACTTTCTCGATTTAAATCTTGATATTTTACCTCATTTGGGGGTGCACTTCATCCTCTACTTCCATAATCCTTAATGATTCTCGAGATGTGACTCTTTCAGGAAATTCTCGCATTGCTATCATTTGTGAACGTTGATTCTGGGCTTCGATCTCATTGTTTTCCAATTTTGTTAGGGTTGAAGGTTGCCCAACTTCTATATTCTCTAAGTTAGAGTTTGGGACTATGTTATCTTTCAAAGTTGATTGTGATTCATCTTCTTCATTCAGATTGCTGTTATTATTCCTTGCCCTTACCATTTTCCTCTTTTGAATGAAGGACTCCATGCAATTAATCTATGATGAGAATTATCGGGGATCGGAGGTTCGAACCCTCCTTCTAGCGCCAAAAATGTTGACAAGAAAACTTGTCAACGTCTCAAATTGAAGCTTGGAGTATGAGTGATGCTTTAGAAATCTCCTTTCGAACGAATGGAGGTTGCTAACACTTTTTAGGCCGGTAAAGGTGATCAAAAACACGTCCTTGGTACCTTTCGACACAACCGAAAGGATGACTCCTCTTCCGGAAAATCCTTTCGAATAAGTTGCATTAGAACTCTATCGGAACCACCTTTCGACACATACAAGGTAGCTTAGGTTGGGGACTTAATGATTTCTGGAAATAGCGGAGCTGGACGGATTTCGACTCTGTCGAAAGGGGGTAGCACTTGCTATCTTGTAGATTTGAGCTAAGTATACTAGGAAATAAGAGAACTAAAGGTTTCGATCTGGCAGAATGAGGACCTTTCAATCAGTTTGACAGAAGGTTCACAAATTTATGAAAAATAGGAAATATCAAGTTGCTAAGTAATCAAGATTATCACAATCCTCTATTTATTGAACTCAACTATACAAATTGACCAAATTCCTAATTTGGTTTAGGAATTAGGGTTTACAATCTTTTAGAAATTGCCAGTTAGAAGTGAAAGAAATCAGCCCTCTTAAACATGACCCCTGGGGTCTTATTTATAGATGCGGGTTAGCATCTTTCGACCAAGTGTTTTTGATACGGTCAAAAGGCTTACTTTCTTGCTTATCTCTTGAGTCGTGGCTCTCGACCTAGTCGAATGGTTGAAATGGTCGTGTGGCCATCCTTTCATTGCCGCTGAATATTGGGATTCCTCCTACTTAGTGAACGACCCGTAATTTTCGATAATTAAATTTATTAATTAAATAGGTTTTGGAGTTTAATGTTGTGAAAATTAAAATTTAAGATTTAATAATGGAAATATAACTAGAATGTAATTGTAATAATGATAATGTAAGTTAGTGGATAACTAATTTAATGCAATTCCAATTTATTGAAATGATTGTAAATATAAGATTTGGTTATAAATTGAAATAAAAGGAATAGACCAAATGTTGTATTAAACGGTGAAATTGTATGAAATTAATTGAAATTCATTATTACAGAATAATTGATTAGTATGTGAATTTATTAACTTGGTTGATAAGCAATAAACATAGAAATGTTTCTGAATTGGTAAGTTATAATAATGGTTTAATTATAAATTCACTATTTAAATTAATTGGAAACCAATTGGAAATAAATTGCAATAAGTATAATTAAATATTACGTTAATATGAGTTAAGACGATAACTGAAAATGTGAATGTAGTCAAATGTACAAAAATGTCAATTATATTCATAAGGCAATAATTGATTTAATAATAAGAGTGAAACCAAGATAAATGAATTTAGTGGGACTTTAAATTATAATTAACGTGAAAATCGAAAATAATTCAATATAATTGAAATATTGCAACTAATATGGTAAAAGATGATAATTGTAGAATATTAATGCAATAAGATGTAAACCAATGTTAACTATGTCCACAAAGTAATGATTGATTGAATAAAAAGATTGAAATCTAATTAAATCAATTTATTGGAATTAGAATATAATTACTTGGAATTAAATGTAATTAAATATTGTGGTTAATGTAAGAAAAGGCGTCAATTATAGAAAATGAGGATAACAAGATAGAAACCTATGTTAATAATTTCATAAGGTATTGGTTGATTTAATAGTAGGAGTGTAAATCAAAATAAATGAATAAGTTTAGTAAACGAGTAAACATATGCTTATTTAGTTGAAATGTTTGGTAGCTGAAAGGTTGATTGTAGAGACGAGAAACTATTATTTAGTAAGAAATATATAATTACTGTTTGTATCCAATAGTGTATAAATATGTTTAAATTACTATTAGATAGGAAATAATTGTTCCACTTCTCATTATATTCATTTAGTCCATTTTGAAACTTAATCAACTGAAATTAATGTAACTGAAAATTTTCAATTAATAGGAGAGAGAATACTAAATTGTAAATTAATAGGTGTAATTAAAAGTAGCTTGTGTTTTGTGAAAATATAAGGAAAGTTTGATTTAATGAAAAGAACATTTACATCAAATAAAATGAATGTTTCATTTGTGAATGTAGGTTTAATTTCATTAAAATAAAGAATAGAATGATTGATTTTAAAGGAAGAAATACATGTTTATTTGAACTATGTTTTAGCTGATAGATTGATTACAAGAATAGGAAAATAATCTATTTTAGTAAGTTATTTATTACTCTTGTGTAAAAACAACAAATTTATAAACGTGTTTAAATAAACAATTGTTCTATTTTTCATCCATTTTAGTTGTCTGTTTTGAAATTTAACTTTGTAAGTAATTGCAATTAACGTAATTCAAATATTTCAATTAAAAGGAAAGAAAACATTGATTGCAATTAATAGATTTAATAAAAGAAACGAACGTTTTGTGTTAAACAAAAAGGTGTTTTAATGGAAATAAAAGATCATTTTGGGAAAACCAAATTGAACATTTTCATTTTTAAGGTAAGTATAATTTTTTTTTGCGTAGATAAAAACCTAAATGCATACAAATTTGAATATTATTTGAGTTAATGAAGTTAATTTGGTTACGTTTCAAAAAAATTGAATTTCAAAAGGTTGTGCGATGTACATGGTTCCTTCATTTCTTTTGTTATTAATTGTTGCATGAACGTTTT
This sequence comes from Allium fistulosum, assembly GCA_030737815.1. NCBI lineage: Eukaryota > Viridiplantae > Streptophyta > Magnoliopsida > Asparagales > Amaryllidaceae > Allium > Allium fistulosum. The sequence goes on from CM060906.1 coordinate 782,642,045, forward strand.
AAAATAGTTACCTTATTATTAATACTTGATCCGTTCATTTCTCCTTCTATTTAATACCTGAGCCTAGACTTTTAGGTTATATTTAATTCTTGCGACCTCGTTTTCACGTATATAAAATTTTACTTTCCTTTGATTTGCAAACTTTTCCATTACTATGTACATTTCCTTATGCATTATTAATGACTGGATCTTTCAAAATAAAATGTGACATTTATTTTTTTTCCTCCACCTTCATTTCCTAATTATAAATAGCCTGCAGCTTATTTCTTCATTTGCGTTTTGTTTCTCCTGACACCTCATATTCAAAAGCTCTTATTCTTGCAAATCCAAAAGCTTTCTTTTATGAAACATGATTTTTTTTCATTTTTCGTACACGTCCTGTCCTCATCTCAGTTGTTCTTCAATCTTTTCCTTAAACCTCATCTTGAGAAAAACGTAAGTATTAAAATTTGTTTATTTTTTTTAATGCGTACTAATTATTATTTTAATAATATTTCTTATAACATGAATATCTTTTGCATATCAATTTTGATTCACACACGGTTTCTTCTGTTGGATTCATATTTAAATTCCAAACAACATGAAATTGATTTAGTTGAATTTGGAGACTGTTGAGTTTTTGCGCTTCTGTTTGGATTTTATGGGCTAAAATCAGAGGTGAGTGTTTTAACCCACTCACAATTACTAAATTATCTTATGTTAGTTAAATTAAATTTATGATGTGATTAGAAATTGATTGGTTGATGTTTGGTATATTTAAATTGTCATGCCTGTTAAATCTGACTTATATTGATTATTATTGCCATTTAATTTAATATTAAATTTTAATTCGTCAGTTTATACTTGTTATTGATAATCAGCTAGCTATTGATGTTTATTGAATGATTTGGATGATGATTTGGATGGATGTTTGATTATTGATATTGGATGACTAGATGTTATATTTTATATTGTTGTAACACTACAAGTTCCCTATGGGTTGAAATGATACATACCCGAACGATCTGATAGATTAGGGGAAATCATTATGAGTCAAAATGATAGACTCAAGCGATTTCATGGATTTGAAGTAAAATTTGGGATTGCAGGTTGAAATAATATATACCCGTGAAATTTAATTAATTGCGGGTTGAAATGATAAATATTTGTATCACTTCACCATAGGGTAAAAAATTATATACGGACACCGGATTGGTTAAATTAAACGATTTTAAAACCCTTATATCTTGGATTGGATTAAATGATATTTTGAAGGAAATTGATTTATATAAGTTGAATTACTTGGAAAATCCAAGTTTGAAGGTTGGAATTGGAAATTGGTTTAAATAGAAATTTTAAAGTATTTTAATCTATTTGAATCTATTTTAAATCTATTTAAAGTATTTTAACCTATTTTAACCTATTTAAATCTATTTAAAGTGTTTTAATCTATTTTAAATCTAGCTAAAGTATTTTAATCTATTTTAAATCTATTTAGAGTATATTAATCTATATAATCTGTTTTAATTCTATTTTTAAACTATCTAAAAATCCATTTCAACCATTTTAATATACTTTAAACTATTATTAACTTATTTTAACCTATTTAAAATTTAAACTGGGTAAAATGGGATGATTTATATTAAATGAATAAGGTTAAATGATATTATAACAAAAGTTTGATTTAATGACATATTTAATTAAATATGATGATTTTGAAATGAGAATTTAACCTATTTGGTCGATATGATTTCGAAAGTGAATATATTTTCGAAAGTAATATGGTTGAATTGGATATGATATTTTGATATCAATTATGAAACAGTTTTAGAAATTTAAAAGAACCATCCGGTGTAAAATAAGCATTTGGTTGTTAAAGAGACTGGGATCGGATATTGTCATACTCTCTGCCAATACCGAAAACCACTTTAACAACTATGTACGTGGTGGAGATTCCAGAATGAATAGGATGGTTTGGTGTACGATTCTGTATGAGGTATTTACGTAACCCTAACTTCAATGAGTCAGCTTAGATGTGACTAAAACAGGAGCTATACCGGGCCAAGTGAGGTCGCACCTTCGATCGGGCACATTTCTTCGATACCATACTATTACTTTGTGATTGATTTGGTGGCCACCCCTCGATTTTGATTATGGGAGTGTGTTACGAGGTGGGCGGTAGTAGCTTCTACGCGTTACCACCACTCCAGGAGTGCAAATGGTAGAATCCTACCCTGGCATTGCCTCGAATGCCGTGTTCACATGCCGTATCGTGCCTTCTACGAGTTTAGTTTGTACCATACCTATGGAGTGTCCTCTGAGTAAACCTCACGGAGGAGCTTACAGTACTGTATAGACTATGGGAATATATAAAATGGGTTAAGGGGGATATGGGTAATGCCTTAACGCTATTTTAATTCTTTACTTTATTGTAGACACTATTATAATAGCATATTGTACTATGTATGTAGATAGTTTAACGGATCCTTAGGAGATGGAAATCCCAAACATCTCTTAAGTTATTGCAGTCACGTTAGACACTGTATAGGAGATGTCAAAACCCGTAAACATCTCTGATGCCGTTACACTCATATTTATTTACTGTTGATTTAACTTACATAATATTTTTTAGTTCTGCCTCGATTGTTTTTTCTAAGTGTTTTAATGGATATATAAAATTATTTAAGGTATGGGACTTAAATGTTTTATATATTTATGAAATGAGAAGGGGCTTTTTGAAAATATGTAACGACCCATATTTTTAGCTATTTTAAATTATTAAATTTAAATTAATTATTAAATAAAAATGGTTAAAAATAAATATTTAATGATTTTGAATGTAAGTTATTGGATATGAACTTGGATAAAATTTTGAAATAAACTAATTTCGAAGATTTAAGTAATAACAAGTATTGAAAAGTAATGGTATGTATTGAATGTGTAATTAGATTAAATAATAAATGTTGAATTTATTAGATGTAAATATAATAATTGATTGATAACTAAAATTCATTTAAAATCTAATATTGAATTTGTTTAATATTGAACAATTAAATTGTTTAAAGTCAATATTGGAAATTATTTGATTAATTGAATTTTGAATTTAATATGATAGAAAATGATATCGGAAGTTGATGTAAATTTTATTTAAACAACAATGAAGATTTCTAACATTTAAAATTGGATTTAAAGGTGAATAATTAGAAATTGAAAATTTTATATTATAATCGAGACGTTAAAATAGCGATCTGCGGCACAGTCTCAGATTTTGATGAAACCAGTTCCATTGGATCCGTAATAGTATATTATTATCGGATTTTAAATTTCGTAGCGTTTGGAATTATCGTTTGATCGTACGAGATAGAAACGCGTTGAATTTAATATCGAAAATTCAATATAATAATAGGATCCAAAAAGCTATCTTCTCCATACTATCGATTTAGTACTCGAAACTTGTTCCATTGCGGTCGGAATGGGGGTATAACATTATGAACACCTAGCGGCATGCCTCAATAGGAGTTCGAAATAAATATCTAAATATTTTAATTTACAATAATAATAATATATACGTTGATTTGACCCTACCTTCACATCAGCCCAAATTCTTTCATCTCAGCCAACCTATACTTTGAACTACCCATCCTTCCTTTTAAATCAAGCTTCTCCCCATCTTTTCATTTCATTCGATAGTAAGAAAAAAAACAAAGAGACTTCAAAAGTAAATGTCTGCAAATCTACTAGATAAAAAAAATGTGAAACAAAATTTTAAATTCCTATTTTTCCATAAGCTGCGATCTGGCATAGTTTCGTAGGGTTCGACGATGACTTGGGTTGCTCGGTAGTGAGAAACGAGTAGGCGGAGAACTAGGCTTTGGAAATTGGAATTTTGGAGTACTCGATTCTGGTTTTAGGCATCACATTTGGGTTCGAGGTGGAAAATCACATCTACTCATCGATTTTCATGGCACTCGATGGTGATTTGGAAGTTGCGACCTGACAAGGTCGTGCGTGCGTGGCCATGAACGCGTTTCGCAAGGGGTTGGCGGAGACGACGAAGTGGTGGTAGGCGGGTCGAGTGCGAGGAGAGGAGTTCGTTGGTGTTGTTGGATTCGAGTTTTGACGAGGCGTTCGCCGTGTCAGTGCAAAACGTGCACGCTCGTTTTTGGGTTGCTTTCTTGTTCGTGTACAGGGAATGCAAGGGGGAAGAAGGAGTTTGTTTGCACCGGGCCTATTAGGTAATGGGTCTTATATATAAATTAAGTTAGTGATTTAAATTAATTATATAATTAATCGGTGAACTTAAAAATTAAATATCTCGCTCATACGAGGTCCAGTTGAGACGAAACAAGTGGCGATGGAATCGTGGCTATGAGCACTACATTCTAGAATTGATTTGGAGACGTTTGGAGCTAACAAAATTTTTAGGTTAAATCGAACGTCGTTCGATTTGATCTAAAATCGAAAACTCAAGGTGAGTGTTTTATAATGCTCACACATACTAAAATATTGTTATGCTAGTTAAATTGAAATTATGAAGTGATATAAATTGATTGATTGTTGTTTGATAACTTTAATTGACATTTAAATTGACATCTAATTTAAATGACAAAAATTTAAATTAACGGTTAAATAGAATTTGAATTAAATTGTATAGTAAAATTCCCGATTATTGATAATTGCGTAATTGTTGTGATTTACTGACTGTTTGGATGATTGATTGTGATGGATGCCAATTGGTTGATATTTGGATGATTGGATGTTTATTTATTATATATATATATATATCATGTTATCACCCTGTAAATTATTTACAGTATATAAACTGTAAATTGAATTATTTCGAATAAATTAAGAAATAGGTTGAAATGATATATACCTATGAAATTGTGATTTGAATTGAAATGATATATATACATCCCTAAATTAAATTTAAACAACTGATCACTTGCCCATAGGATAGAAAATTATATACGGACAACGGATTGGTTAAATGAAATGATTTTAAAAAATTTCGATTTGAAATTTATTTAAGTGATTTTGATTTAAAAGAAATAAAAATAAATTTTATAGAAATCAAATTATTTCAAACTTTGAATATTACTAAGTAAAAGTGATATAAAAACGATATTTCGAAATTGAGCTCGATTGAATTATATTTGAAGATTGGGATTTTAAACTGAATATTGAAGGATAATTTGATTTAAATGTTTTGAATCGATATTTTGAAAATCGAGCTTGAAATTGATATAAATTGAAATTGAATTAATTGGATTTGAAAGTGGAATTGAATTAATTGAAATCGAAGTTGAAATTGATTTGAATTGAAATTGAAATTGAATCGATTGAATGGAAATTTGAAATTGATTTTGAATTGGGAAATTGGAATTAAATCGGTTTGACTTTGAAACTATTTTCAAATTAATTATTTAATATAAAACTATTTAAAAGATATCTTCTTAAATATACAAATTATTTTGGTTTTCCAAATTATTTTGCTATATAAACCATTTTAATGCTTAAACTATTTTATATTAAACTATTTTAACCATTTAATATATTTTTAACTATTTTAACCATTTACACTATTTTTAACTATTTTAGTTAATTAAACTATTTTAAACTACTCAAACTATTTTTCAAAAATTCAAACTGGTCAAGACTGGAATGTTATTTTAAATCTTGGATTTAAATACGAATTGGGTTAAATGAAGTTATAACCTAAATTGAAATTCGAAACGATTTTGGAAGTGAAATCGAATATTAAGGCGAAAATGATTTTGAAGTGAAATGGTATATTTTGAGTAAATATGATGATTTCCAAATGGATTTTATTTTGAAGCGAATATGATATTTTGATATCAAGTATGAACTGTTTTCAAAATGTAAAAGTACCAACCGGTGTGTAAAATGACGTTTGGTTGTTAAAGAGACCGGGCTGGATATGGGCATGCTCTCTGTCGATACCGGAACTACTTCAACAACTGTGTACGTGGAGTGATGATCCAGAACGAATTGGTTGGATTTGGATTTTTTGCTGGATTTGAAGAAAGAGAATGATAATGGATTAGCCTGGCACTTGTGTCAATTTGAAATGACTAAAACAGGAGCCGTACCGACCAAGTGGGTTAACTACCCCGTGTAGATGCACTTCTTCGTATTATCATCATTTACATTGTGTTTGATTGGTGCGCACCCTCCGATTTTATGGAAGTGTTGGACGCGGGGGGCGATCATGGTTATGATTCGTTACCATTAGCTAGGAAGGGTAAACTGGTAGTATCCTAACTTGGGCATTGCCTCACGTGCCTTGTCATACTTTTATCCCTATACGAGACTCGTACGATTTTGGTTTAGTGTTGTCTTATCACGGCGCATCCCTCACTACCGACGTTCTACTGGTGGTGTCAAATCCAAACTTACGACAATGCTTAAAAACGCGTTAAGGGGGATCAATGTAAAGCCTTACGCTAAGAAAAATATTTATTTACTGACTAGACATTATATATATAGCGTATTCTACTACATATAAATATTTTGATGGATCCTTAGGAGATGGAAAATCCTGTAACATCTCTTGAGTTATTGCACGCACGTTATACATTGGATAGGAGATATGAAATCCCATAAACATCTTTGACGCCATTACACTCATGTTATATGCGATATCGATTTAACTTACATAAGGATATTTTAGTCCTGACTCGAGTGTTTTGTCTTTTCATTACACTCGGGTCAGCCCTGAGTTTTTCAGCTTATTGAAGATTTATTCTGGAGGATGAAGACAAAGATTTGGTATATTATTACTAGTATTATTACATCATTGTTTGTTTTGCTACATTATTTTATTTGTTCTGTTGTATATGTAACACTGATAAATGTTGTATAAATTATAATCAAAAGTATAGTAAACAGCTTCATGAACTGTTTATTTGATTATTATATTTTGTCATTCCGCTGCCAGATTCTGTGTTTGTTTCCTTCTTCTTTTCTTATTTTTTTAATTAACCCCATTGATTATCTATGTTCTGGATTGTTTGGATTGGACATGTGTGGATTATTGTCGATTTAAACCTTCCGAAATGTAGGTCGTCACACTTGGTATCAGAGCTTTGGTTTAACGATAACCTTAGCTTTGTAGGGTAACTCTTTATAGATAGGGTCAGTATCACCCTAGAATGAGTCTGAGTGTATTAATAAATACGAGTGCATATTTGTTAGTGAATATAAAAATTGTTTTATATTGTGTTGGTTGATTTGTTGAGTGGCTTATGGATTCTGGTCTATACGCGTAATTAACGTTATTGATAGGGATCTCTAAACACTTGAACAAAACAATTCGACATAGTATTGTTTTGAAATTGGGTAAATGAAATAATTTTACCCTGATTATATTTTATATATAAAGAAATAATTTTTCAGGAATTATTAGGGTATATATAGTGTGTTGGTGGTTAGGAATGATAATATTGGCTATCATCATTAATTGGTTGTTGTGCCTTAATAAAATATGATTAAAATAAACAATGATAAAACATTTGTGAAATGTTTTAAGGAAGTGAAATTTTGGAAAACATAATTTATAAATGTGACTTATAAATTAAAATGGATTTAAATTGAGAAGTTTTAAATCTAAGTCCCGGAAATTTTGAAATATGTTTCAAAGTGTTTTGGAAAAATAATAATGATAGTATTATTTTGGAAGTATTTTGAAATACACACACACACACATGCATATATATATATATATATAATGGTTTTAAAGGAAATAAAAGCACTGAACTCACTTCGGTCGTTGGAAAATAATTTTGATTATGATCGCGACATCATCGATGTTCATTTTCGAGTTTCTAAGTGATGGATTGCTACCTTAATGATTTGCTAATGGAGTTTTGTTTTGATAAATGAGTTTCTATTTAGAAATTTAAAATCTTTATTTGATATAAAAGTGAGATATATATATATATATATGATTTCAAATTGATTTGAAATTAAACTGGGTGTTTAGATTCTAAAATTTGCTATTTAACTGTTTGTAAAAATAAATAAGGGAAATAATAAATAAATTTGCCAAGAATGGTTGAAATTATATTGTAGCCTTTGGAGATAATTATGAACTCGAATAAGTTGTAATAAAAGGAAATGAGCCATTATAAAATGGTTATAGTTTAAGAAAATGATAAATGAGATGTTTCACAAAATAAATTGATATCAAATGAAAGTGTGGAAATAAATGTGAATTAAGTTGCAAAGAACTTAAGTAAGGATATAAGAAAATGTTCATTAATAATGTTAATGCAAATAATGAATATTGTAATTTAAGTTTGTGAAAACATAAGAGTTAAAAGTGTTGCAACTTATACCACTTATAGATTTGGTGAATATAAGTAAAACAAGAAATTTTAAATTTATTATATTGGATGATAGAAAATGAAAATCCGAAATGAGATATGAAATTTAATCTAAGTAAAGTAAAATGAAATGAATAAATGAAATAAGTTAATGAATGGATTGGTAAAACAAGTTAAATGAAACAACATTGACTTAAAATGGAAATGAACTTAAGTTGTAGAATGAATGTGATTATAATGAATGTTAACAAGTAAATGTAAATAGATTTGTTTAGGGGAATGTAGATTGATAGATTGTGAATTCAATGAATAGGAGTAAGTGAATGTGAACATAATAAATTTGAAATGAATGTAAATCAATTGAACAAATGAATTAAATATAAATGAAATGAATGTGAATGAAAAGAATTTGGTATAGCTAAGAATCAATAGAAATAAATATGTAAGTTCTACGTATATTATTTATTCGCATAACGATTTGATCTGGATTCGAGCACAGAATTTCGAGTTAATTTATATCGATCCAAGTTAGGATTTTTCACTCGATTCTCGATGGTGAACCCTGGGTATGGATTTTTGATTTGATTCTGGAATTCTCTATCATAGTATATGGCTATGCAAGGAGAATGACGGTTTCTGGTCAAGGAACCAGATCTGAGTCCGCATTAGAGAGTCGAGTGAACGATACTAGTTTAGAAGTGAAATTGTGTGATCGAGTGAGCGATTAGGTTTGATATTGCGTACGGATGATATATGTACATCGTACGAGCTTAAGTAAAGCAAATATTGGAAATTGAAAATGCAAAATATAAAATGATTTAAATTATATGATTGGATATCATTGGTAATTAAGATGCAGGTATTTAAAATCAAGAAAATTTTGGATTGCCCGACAAAAAGGTACATGTTTATTTTGTCGTTTGATTTGATGGTTTTATGATTGAGCCGCTTGGCTTTTATTTTCTTTTGTTGGTTTGGGGCCCGTAGTGGCATTTTGTAGTTGTTCTGATCTAGCCGCGCAAAAGAGACTCAGCCGAAATTTTCCGTAAATTCTGATGTTAGAAATTTTTTGAAGTTTTAAATTTTTTTTAACTTGTTTTGATAACTAACTAGTAAATTCCGTAAGCCGATTGGAGTAGCGTAGTAGAAACGTAGTAAAAATTTTCTAATGGATTTTATGTTGTATAAGTTGATTATTTTTTTATATATCAAAATGTAAATTTGCCTACTTGGTTCCTTTTCGAGGACGAAATTTTTTGAGTGGGGGAGATTGTAACGACCCGTATTTTTAGCTATTTTAAATTATTAAATTTAATGTAATTATTAAATAAAAATGTTTAAAAATAAAAATTTAATGATTTTGAATGTAAGTTATTGGATATGAACTTGGATAAAATTTTAAAATAAACTAATTTCGAAGATTTAAGTAATAACAAGTATTGGAAGGTAATGCTATGTATTGAATGTGTAATTGGATTAAATAATAAATGTTGAATTCATTAGATGTAAATATAATAATTGATTGATAACTAAAATTCATTTAAAATCTAATATTGAAATTTATTGAATATTGAACAATTAAATTGTTTAAAGTCAATATTGGAAATTATTTGATTAATTGAATTTTGAATTTGATATAGTTGAAAATGATATCGGAAGTTGATGTAAATTTTATTTAAACGACAATGAAGTTTGTTAGCATTTAAAATTGGATTTAAAGGTGAATAATTAGAAATTTTATATTATAATCAAGACGTTAAAATAGTGATCCGGGGCGCAATCTCAGATTTCGACGAAACCAGTTCTATTGGATCCATAATAGTATATTATTATCGAATTTCAAATTTCGTAACGTTTGAAGTTATCGTTTGATCGTATGGGATAGAAACGCGTTGAATTTAATATCGAAAATTCAATATAATAATTGGGTCTAAAAATCTATCTTCTCCATACGATCGAATTAGGACTCGAAACTTGTTCCATTGCGGTCGGAATGGGGGTATAACATTTTGAACGCCTAGCGGCACGCCCCGATAGGAATTCGAAATAAATATCTAAACATTTGAATTTACAATAATAATAATATATACGTTGATTTGACCCTACCTTTACATCAGCCCATATTCTTTCATCTCAGCCAACCTATACCCTGACCTACCCGTCCTTCCATTTAAATCAAGCTTCTCCCTATCTTTTCATTTCATTCGATAGTAAGAAAAAAAACAAAGAGACTTCAAAAATAAAATTTTGCAAATCTACTAGATAACAAAATGTGAAACAAATTTTAAAATTCCTATTTTTCCATAAGCTACGATCTGGCATAGTTTCGTAGGGTTTGGAGATGACTTGGGTTGCTCGGTAGTCAGAAACGAGTAGGTGGAGAACTAGGGTTTGGAAATTGAGGTTTTGGAGTACTCAATTCTTGTTTTAGGCATCGCATTTGGGTTCGAGGTGGAAAATCGCATCTACTCGTCGATTTTCGTGGCACTCAGTGGTGATTTTGAAGTCGCGACCTGACAAGGTCGTGCGTGCGTGGCCATGAACGCGTTTTGCAAGGGGGTGGTGGAGACGACGAAGTGGTGGTAGGTGGGTCGAGTGTGAGGAGAGGAGTTCGTTGGACTTGTCGGATTTGAGTTTCGACGAGGCGTTCGCCGTGTCAGTGCAAAATATGCACGATCGTTTTTGGGTTGCTTTCATGTTCGTGTACAGGCAACGCAAGGGGGAAGAAGGAGTTTGTTTGGGTCAGGCCTATTCGGTAATGGGTTTTATATATAAATTAAGTTAGTGATTTATATTAATTATATAATTAATCGATGAACTTAAAAATTAAATATCTCGCTCATACGAGGTCCGGTTGAGACGAAACAAGCCGCGATGGAATAGTGGCGACGAGCACTACATTCCAGAACTGATTTGGAGACGTTTGGAAGTAACAAATTTTATAGGTTAAATGGAACATCGTTCGATTTGATCTAAAATCGAAAACTCAAGGTGGGTGTTTTATAATGCTCACGCGTACTAAAATATTGTTATGCTAGTTAAATTGAAATTATGAAGTGATATGAATTGATTGATTGTTGTTTGATAACTTTAATTGACATCTAATTTAACTGAAAAAAAAATTAAATTGACAGTTAAATAGAATTTGAATTAAATTGTTTACTAAAATTCCCGATTTTTGATAATTGGGTAATTGTTGTGATTTACTGACTGTTTGGATGATTAATTGTGATGGATGCCAATTGATTGATATTTGGATGATTGGATGTTTATTTATTTTATATATATATCTAGTTATTACCCAGTAAATTATTTATAGTTTATAAACTGTAAATTGAATTATTTTGAATAAATTAAGAAATAGGTTGAAATAATATATACCTATGACATTGTGATTTGGACTGAAATGATATATATCCATCCCTGGAATTAAATTGAAATAACTGATCACTTGGCCATAGGATGGGTAATTATATACGGACACCGGATTGGTTAAATGAAATGATTTTAAAAAAATTCGATTTGAAATTTATTTAAATGATTTCGATTTAAAAGAAATAAAAATAAATTTTATAGAAATCAAATTATTTTTGAACTTTGAATATTACTAAGTAAAAGTGATATAAAAACAATATTTCGAAATTGAGCTCGGAATTGAATTATATTTGAAGATTGGGATTTTAAACTGAATATTGAAGGATAATTTGATTTAAATGTTTTGAATCGATATTTTGAAAATCGAGCTCGAAATCGATATAAATTGAAATTGAATTGATAGGATTTGAAAATGGAATTGAATTAATTGAAATCAAAGTTGTAATTGATTTGAATTGAAATCGAAATTGAATCGATTGAATGGAAATTTGAATTGATTTGAATTGGGAAATTGGTATTGAATCAGTTTGACTTTGAAACTATTTTCAAATTAATTATTTAATATAAAACAATTTAAAATCTATCTTCTTAAATATACAAATTATTTTGGTTTTCCAAATTATTTTGCTATATAAAACATTTTAATGCTTAAACTATTTTATATTAAACTATTTTGACCATTTACTCTATTTTTAACTATTTTAACCATTTACACTATTTTTAACTATTTTAATTATTTAAACTATTTTAAACTATTCAAACTATTTTTCAAAAATTCAAACTGGTCAAGAGTGGAATGTTATTTTAAACCTTGGATTTAAATATGAATTGGGTTAAATGAACTTATAACCTAAATTGAAATTCGAAACGACTTTGGAAGTGAAATCGAGATATTAAGGCGAAAATGATTTTGAAGTGAAATGGTATATTTTGAGTAAATATGATGAATTCGAAATGGAATTGATTTTGAAGCGAATATGATATTTCGATATCAAGTATGAACTGTTTTCGAAATGTAAAAGTATCAACCATTGTGTAAAATGACGTTTGGTTGTTAAAGAGACCGGGGTCGGATATGGCATACTCTCTGTCGATACCAGAACCACTTCAACAACTGTGTACATGGAGTGATGATCCAGAATGAAGTGGTTGGATTTGGCGTTGTTTGATGGATTTGAAGAAAGAGAACGATGATGGATTAGCCTGGCACTTGTGCTAATTTGAAATGACTAAAACAGGAGCCGTATCGGCCAAGTGGGTTAGCTATACCGAGCGGATGCACTTCTTCGTATTACCATCATTTACATTGTGATGGATTGGTGCGCACCCTCCGATTTTATGGGAGTGTTGGACGCGGTGGGCGATCATGGCAATGATGCGTTACCACCAGCCAGGAAGGGTAAACTAGTAGTATTCTACCTTGGGCATTGCCTCACATGCCTTTTCATACTTTTATCACTATACGAGACTCGTACGATTTTGGTTTAGTGTTGTCATATCATGGCGCATCCCTGACTACCGACGTTCTACTAGCAGTGTCAAATGCAAACTGTACGACAATGCTTAAAAAGGGATTAAGGGGGATCAATGTAAACCCTTAACGCTAAGAAAAATATTTATTTTACCGACTAGACATTATATATATAGCGTATTCTACTACATATAAATATTTTGACGGATCCTTAAGAGATGGAAATTCCCATAACATCTCTTGAGTTATTGCACGCACATTATACACTGGATAAGAGATATGAAATCCCGTAAACATCTCCGACGTCGTTACGCTCATGTTATATGCGATATCGATTTGACTTACATAAGGATATTTTATTCCTGACTCGAGTGTTTTGTCTTTTCATTATGCTCAGGTTAGCCCTGAGTACAGCTTATTGAAGATTTATTCTGGAGGATGAAGGCGAAGATTTAATATACTATTACTAGTATTATTCCATCATTGTTTGTTCCGCCGCATTATTTTATTTGTTCTGTTTTATATATAACTTTATTTGTTCTGTTTTATATATAACTCTGATAAATGTTGTATAAATTATAATCAAAAGTATAGTAAACAGCTTCATGAACTGTTTATTTGATTATTATATTTTGTCATTCCGCTGCGAGATTTTGTGTTTGTTTCCTTCTTCTTTTCTTATTTTTCTTAAATAACCCCATTGATTATCTATGTTCCAAATTGTTTGGGTTTGGACATGTGTGGATTATTGTCGATTTAAACCTTCCGAAATGTGGGTTATCACAAAATAAATTCAAATTGTTAAGTCTGGTAAGTCGGCAGTATTTTTGGAAAAGAGAAACTTGCAACCAATCACAATTTGACAAGCAATGCAGGTTAGGTACAAAGAAATAGTTTAAAAGGACAAATAAACATGTTATTCACTATTTCGATGCTTTCGGCACCAAGTTCTGCCTCCTTACCTTCGCCTCCGACACTGTCGAAACTAATGCACATGGTATCAGGGAACTGGTACGTAGTGAATTGGATGTAGGCGAAAGGCATAGGGTCAAAACCAGAGGTTCTGAAGGGGTTGAAGCGCTATTTTGCTTTTAAATGAAAATGCACCTACTTTCTTTCGACTAAGTAGCTTTCGACTTAGTTAGCTTTCAACTAGGTCAAATGGTTTTAAAGAAATGGTTTCGATTGGGTTGCACTTTTGTTTTAAATGACTACTTTCGACTAATCGAAACCTTTTGGCTACCGCTTTCTTCCTTTCGACCCAAATGGTTTCAAAAGGGTTACTTTGTTTTCTAAAATTTGGCCACTTCTCCAATGCTTTCGAAGGGATGGTTTCGATACCATCACTTCTTTACCTAGGAATGATTTTGAAAGGAGTGCTTTCGACTTTAATGGGTTTCTGATCCTTTTGCTCTAATTGAAAGACTAATACAAAGGGATTCGACCAAAACGGTTTTCAAAGGTTTCGAAGGGGTAAATTTTTGAATAGTTTCAAATGGTCTCCACATGTTTTAAAATTTAACCCAAGTGCTTTCGAAAGGTTTGTGTTTATAAAGGTTTGATGCTTTCGAAAGGTCTTAAAGAAAGGTTTCGAAGGGGTGGTTCCCCGATGGTTTCGAAGGAGTCGAAAGGGAAGATTTTCTGATTGTTTTGAAAGGGTCGGGAGGAAAGGCTTTTCCAATGTTTTCGAAAGGCATGGTTTAGAGGTTTTTAAAGAAGGATGTCTAATGTTTTAAAGCTTTCGAATGGAAGGTTTCTCAATGGTTTCGAAAGGAAGATTTTGTGGTTTCGACAGGATGGATTTGGCCTTTCGGCCTAGGATAAATAAAGAGTTTTACTTGGTTTCGAAAGGGTTACATTCAATGGTTTCGAAAGGATTTTTTAAATGTTTTAATCAAAGGTTTCGAATATACTACCAGGCAGCATAGTCTAAGTTTTTTTATGTTAAAAAGGGTTTTAACTTATTTTGAGAGGATAGGTAATCCTCATTAAATTTCATCAACATTATTTTGAGTAATGTATATATAAGATGACAAAATAGGTTAGAATATAGCTAAGAATATATTTTCCTTGTATAAGTATAATTTAAAAGGTTAAATCATTTTGAAAAGGTTTTCAAGGAAAAAGATGAAGGGTAGTTAACCCTAAGAAAATGATGCGGACAGTTGGTCCAGTTTGCGGGCAGTCAGCCCAGTTTTTGGACAGATGGTCCATTTATTACTTGTGGACAGATAGTCCTTTAGTTACCTGGCTATAGCTTAATGGACATTGTTATTACTATTATTAAAATTAGTTTGATTAACCAGTTTGGATGCAGGAAAAGATTTGCAAAATATATGTTTTAAAAGAGGATATTAGTGAGAGGAAAACCGTTCCGCTAAGCGGCATGGTCTCACTTAATACCAGTAAACCGAGATGTAACAGTATTATTCACACCAGGCTTTATGTCTGACTCGAAGTTTTTGTTTTCCCCTTAAACTCTTGGTTGCTCAAAAATTGATTTGGCTAGGCTGAGGGTTGAGGTTTACAGGTTTTAGTTTTGACAAATAAAGCTTCCAAAGACGAGCAGATGGCTGTCTGATAGCTAATTAGGAGTTGCAATTTAGTCTTTTTATTTCCACTGTGTATATGAAGTCAGATATGACAATATTGCTTTGATTAACCAAGGGGGCATCATCATATGTCTCTCTTGGCGTATTTTTCTGATGATTATAATTGGTCTTTACCTAGGAAACGTTATGGGATTATGTAACTTGGATATGAATTATTGTTTTAAAATGTAATCAGTAAAAGGTTTTTTTTAAATCTATGATTTTTTTAATATTCAAGTGCTTTTGATATTATGGATACCATTAGCATTATTGTATTTTGTCACCAAAAGTTAATGCTATGGATGAATGCAGCATCTGTAGCGCTTAGCTTTTGCCCTCTAGATACGGGATGTTACAATTTGGATGGATTCAACCACATAAACTTCAAAGTTATCAAGGCAAGAAGCTCGGAGAGATGACTACAAAGCCCAAAACTCAAGTACAATCAAGACCACAAAGTAGAGGCAAACTATCCTTAGAAATTCCTTTGTTAAAAAATGCCAGTATGTGAGGGATCATCACCTATCCTTCACTTAGGGAATAAAATCACTAGGGGTGGGATCATCACTGATCCCACACCTAGGGAATAAAATCTCCAGGCGAGGTATCATCGTCAATACCACAACTAAGGAATAAAATCACTAGGCGAGGGATCATCAACGATCCCACACCTAGGGCAGAACCAACTCAAGTTAGAATCACACTGGTATTCACTAAGTTCTCCACCCTACATAGCAGATCGGTACCAATCCCTAAGGGTACACCCAGTATGGCCCCCACTCCTATGGCTCACTTGTCTAGCTACATAGCGCCTGATTCAAGTTTGTTCCAAAGTTCCTATGCATCGTATTGAAAATCTCCATATACAGTCTAAAGCAGCAATTCAACTTTCTGTAGATCCATCGCTTTGATCAAAAAATACCTAGGCAACTATGCAGAACAACCTTGGAAACATGAACCCAACAACGAGACGAACCAATATATAAAGTTGCAACACCCATGCATGCATACTAGGGATCAGTACTGATTTTCTCTTCTATAGCGATCGGTATCGATTCGCTTCTATAGGTGATTTGGAGTCGATATTTTTTGGTGACTTGGTCTATATGAGGAGATTCGGGTAGAGATATTTGGGCGAGATATTTGCCTTCCTATAGTTATAAATACAAGGGGAGAAGCTCATTTGAAGGGGATCTTTTTTTTCTTCTTCCTTGCCTACACTCTGATTTTATAAATTCATGGATTTATACAAATCCAAGCAAACTATACTTGTAATCTACAGTACAAATTAAAACATCTTTGTAGTGGACGTAGGCCAGAGTACGCCGAACCACTATAAAATCTTGTGTATTCATTTCCTTCTCGTTTTTAATTTGTTTTCTTCACTTTTTATTCTCTTCTACTTTCTGTTGGGTGTTTGTGCCATTTTTGGTTCAAACATTTTGGTGCTTTCATTGAGAAATACTTGCACCCATCGAAGAACATGGAGATTGAAGATGGCTAGACAATCAACTAGAAAGACTAATGTTGCAGAAAAACAACCAAGGGGAAGCCAAGACGCGTCCTCAGGGTTAACACACCATCCATGTACATAATCAGAGATGAGTTGGAAACCATGATGAATGGATTGAAGGATAGGATGATTGCTTGTCAGTAGGAGATGATAAAAAGGTTCTTCAGAAAGATAGGACAAATTGGAACAACCGTAGTAGTTGGAAATTAGGATCAGAGGAAGGCGACAGGAGCAAATGCACTAGTAGCCAGGATGGAACAATCGGGGGGAAACCTTGAACAAGCATTATGGGTCGGTACCGCCTCCATATGGTTCGGTGTCGTTCCCAAAAGCCTGAGGGCACGAATTGGGTCAACCTTCGTGGAGATTTGCACATCGGGGGAATGATGTTGGGCGTGTCGATGCAAATCAGAACGTTGATGCATGGCCAGAGGAGTATGTGCAAGAATTTCTTCACAAGTCGGGGGGTAGGCTGAGAATGTTAATTTGAGAACTCCTTTGGATGACAATGATAGACTTGCTGAGATGGTGAGACGAGCTATGAGCGATGGATTGCCTAACCAGAGCATGGAAGATGTGAGCAGGAGTCTATTCACTTCGAATATTCGATATGCTAGGAATCCGCTTGATTTTTAAGTTACTAGCATTAGAAACATACGATGGAAAGACGGATCCAATGGTCCATTTCATGAGGTATACCCGGCACATGGAAGTGCTGGGTGTGTCTATAGAGGTTATGGGATTTGACGGGTTTTGCAATGTTATGGTTCAAACAACTTGAGAATGGTTCCATTAGCACATGGGACGAGCTGGTGAACAGATTTGTGAGGCAATTCTAGGTCCATATCTCATGACCCAAAATGTAATAACGTTAGTAAGTATGAAGCAGTGGGTCAGGGAGACCTTTAGGAGTTTTCTAACAAGGTTCAATGCGACGACAGCTGTAGTTGAAAAGTCTTACCCTTCGACGGTTTTAATGGCGATAGTTTCAAGGATAGACGCTAAGACAGATTTCAAGGTTGCTCTGGAAGGGGACCCTCTGAGGGACCTCATAGAATTTTATCACAAACCGAGAGATACTTGCATCAGGAGGATGCCGAGGCTGATTGAGAAGAAATCAATGCTGTAGACGGTGGAGGACTGCTCGGAGAAGGATCCAGCAAAGGCAAAGAAAGAGAATGATGGATGATGGCTTTGAAGGATCAAAACAAAAAAGGAGTGAACCGAGATTCACTTCTCACACAGATTTGAACGAGACCTCAGAGCGGATTTATATGGATACTAGGGGGAGATCCCCTATCGAAAACCAGCACGGAGAGAGCCCACTGACAATGAGAAGAAGTCAGGAAAGTACTACTTATTCCATGAGTTAGATGGCATAAAATGAATGACTGTAGACACCTGTGGGATCTGATTGAGGAATAGGTCAGAGACAACCAATTATAGCAGTACATGAGAAACCAAGCTGTGGTAGCAGAACAGGAGGAGCCATCAGCCACAAAGAATGGAAATAGCTTGGTTCAAGGTCAAGTATAGTCATCTCTTGATCGGGATGGTAGGGAATCAGGCTTGGTTCTCGTGCCTTATTTCCCTTTCCAATAAACAAGAAAATAATAAAGTTTAGCC
Organism: Allium fistulosum; assembly: GCA_030737815.1. Classification (NCBI taxonomy): domain Eukaryota; kingdom Viridiplantae; phylum Streptophyta; class Magnoliopsida; order Asparagales; family Amaryllidaceae; genus Allium; species Allium fistulosum. The sequence continues at coordinate 782,660,948 of CM060906.1, forward strand.
ACTTACTCGTGTATGGGATCCCGAACGGTCCCTAGGCATGCTCTGAGCTGGATGCTAGACTGTAGCACCCGGTGAGGCAGTTATCTTGATGTTAGACTTTACATTGTTTTTGATGTTTCAATTTGATTATTAAAACCCACTTGAATGTGATAACTGATATTGATCGCTTTAAGTCTCGTCTAGAAAGACGGGACCGAAGTGTAAGAAGTAAGTCCACTTAGTGGAGAGTGGGCAAATGGGCATGCTTGTCGTTGAGTCCCCTCACCAAAGAGCATGTGGATCTGGCTCAGTAAGGGTCCGGAGAGACCATAGATTTAATTATTGGTCCCGAACGGTCATCAGCCTTGAACGGCTATGGATTTGATTATCGGCCTAAACAAACATTAACCCCAACGGCAACTGATTTAATTATTGGCCCCGAACGGCCATTAGCCTCGAGTGGCTATGGATTTGACTATCGACCTGAATAGCCATCGATCCTGAATGATCGTGGATTTGATTATTGTAACACCCCTAATTATAAATAGCATTATTTAGAAGATTTAAGTAGATAAATTAAATAGAATAATGTAGAGACTAGAGTGATAAGGGAACTGAGATTTGAGATCTAATTAGGGTCGTGCCTTAACTAAATGTATTTATAATAATGGTTTACAAGTTGAATACTTAAGAGAATAGGGCAAGGGAATATGGGAATAACCGAACCCTATAACCACAAAACCCCTACAACCTTTTTATTCTCATTACATTCTTACGAAAATAAAAACATAAACAAAAGAAAGAAAGGCCAGCCATAACCGTAGGAGAAGAGGAGCTCAAAAATCAATTGCATGCTAAGTTTCAAGCTAGAAAGATTAAAGTGAATAACAAATCTCTAGCTCCTTATCCAAACAAGGTGAATAATGATCTAAACCATCTCATATAAGTTTTCTTGAACATTTTAAATTGGTTTAAAGGTTTAAAACCGTTTGGATGGATGAATGATGATATGCTTTGATTTTATGCCATGTTATAATTCAAACAAGGATTTTTTTTGGATAATATAATTCGATTTTAAGGTTAAAATCATGCAAATTGATTTCTGAATGCCATGATGTTTGAATATGTTATGTAAAACATTATTTCGGAGATGGGTTTAAATTCTCATAATATTCCAAGCTATGGATAATTTATTATGAATTTTAAATGGAAGAAATAGATAATTTTGGGTTTAAATTATTTAAGGCAATCAAGTATTGTTTTCGGGTCTAAAATTTATATATGTTAGAAAACATATTAAAAGTGAATAATTGTGGTTTTTGGGGATTTTTCCTAAGTGTTTTGCTATGGTTATTAAATTATTAAAGTTAGAGGACTTAAATGTTTTGTTAAGGGGAAAGGCTTACTTGTTAAAATGATTTCATTTGTTAATTATTGAATTCGGTAGCCTTTTAGAAAAGAAATTTTACAAAGAATTGGCAACCAATCATATATTGACAAATTAGGCAGGTTAGGTAAAAAGGAACTACTTTGAAAGGCATAAAAATCAGTTTTGTTTAGAAATACAACTTCGCCACTTCCATTTTCATGCTTCCGTCACCATACTTCCGCTAGTGACCTTTCGCATCCATTCGAAATCAATGCACATGGTATCAAGCCGTTGATACGTAGTGCATTAGAGAAAGGCGGAAGTGGTTGTGTTGTAGGCATGCTTTCGAAGGGGTTAAAGCCATTTTTATAAGCTTTCGAATTAATCCAACTTGCCTTTGTTTTTAAAGAAGCTTTCGAAAGAGTTGCTGCATTTTGAACCTTCGATCCCTAGTTACCGCATTCATACCATTCGAATCAGTTAGAGGTCGCTTTTCTTTATAGTATTTGAAAAGGAAGGTTTTGTCCTTTAAAATTTTAAAGCTGCTTCCTCAATGCTTGCTAAAGGGGTTTTTAACCACTTTTAATAAGAGTTTCGGAGGCAATGGTTTCAAAAGGTTGGTTTCGAAGCTATTCTCTTCCCTAATTATTTTATTTAAGAACAATGCCTTCGAAAGGGTTACTTTTGCTTCTGTTCTCTTTGACCCTATAGTTATACTAAATGTTAAAGCCAATGGTTTCGAAAGGAATACTTTTAAATGGTTTCGAAGCTATGTTTCCATAAACTCTTATCTGAACCCAATGATTTCGAAGGGTATGCTTTAAGTATTTCGAAAGGTATATTTTTTAGTGTGTCGAAAGGAATGGTTCCAAGTATTCGATAAGTATGTTTTTAATGGTTTCGAAATAGAAGGTCTAAGATTTTAAGTAATGCTTTCGAAAGGGAGAGTGACAGAGGGTAACTCATGATGCCACAATGATCCGAAGGATCTAGTCTAAAGCCTTAGCATTCAAACAAGAAAACCCAATCTCATTTTTAAAGGCAAGCGCATGGCAATGTAAAAGTGTTTTGAAGTGGCATTTAAAATTTGAATTCTTAGAGGAAGTTTTCCTTGCCAAGGATAATGGGTTAAGGGTATTAACAATGTTTTAGTAGAAAATGATTACAGAGAATTAAGTCATGGATGTTTATATTGTTATGTTTTGATCAGTTATCATGTATGCTTCTGTAATCATATTCACTTCATAATTAACCCATAACTACATTTTGGGGTGTTAAGGACAGAATAACCAGCTAGGTTGACCCAGTAGTGAATATACATTGAATTGACTCCTATGTGAGTAGAATTACATCCAGGAGGTCTAATGGACAAGAATATAGGATGCCCAAAGTTGATCAAAGATCATTGGTTTAAACGGTTCTTATTAAGACCATAAAAAATATGTTATGGAAATTGTTATTAGCAGGGGACAGTAGGTTCTTACTGATCCCATGAAAAGTAGGTCTGGAACAAGTTATTGATAGAGATCAATAGGTTCACAGTCAGCCATAAAAACTATGACATGAGAGATGTTATTGGAGAATCCAATAGGTTCATAGTAAGCCTATGAAAACTGTGGTTGTATAATGTTGTTGGCAGATACTAATAGGTTCTTAGTGATCCCATGAAAACAATGTAACCGGACAGATAGTCCGTAAGCTTGGAACAGGTTGTTAGTCAGTCCATGAAAACTAATAGGTTAATAATGACCCTAGAAACTATAACTTGATACAGATAGTCAGGTGAATGGGGATTGGAAATATAGAGCATATTGCATGTCTGCATATCATCATGGTAATTTTATTATGTTATGTCTTAACCATTGTGGATGCAGGTGCACGGTCTATGGTTAATATAAATTGGGATTAGATACCAGTGAGGGGGAAAACCCGTTCCGCCAAGCGGCATGGTCTCACTAGATATCTATATGGTTCGAGATGGTAAGTTATTATTCACACCAGACTTTTGTCTGACTTGAAATATATGTGTTCCCCTTAAATTCTCGGGTGCTGAATTGATTTTGAGTAGTTTGAAAGTTAAGGTTTGCAGGTTCTCCATTAGACGAATAAGCTTCCAGAGACGTGCAGGAGGCAAGCTAGCTATTAGGAGTTCTTTCTGTTTGATTCTGCTGTGTTATTAAATGCAATGGAAAAGTTGTTTAGTGCCTATATTTAGACTTTGATCAACCAAGAGGGCATCTTCATATGTCGCTCTTGGCGTATTTTGCAATAAATTGTAATTTCTCTAAACGTGGCTTACATATGAGATTATGTAATAAATCTGAAATCAAATGAGAAATTTTTTTTGAATTGAGTTTAAAAAATTTCATATTAATGTGTCTATTGTATATCAATGTATCTAACATTACCGCATTTGGTCACCAAGAATTAATAACAATGGATGACTACAGCATCCATAGCAGTTAGTTTTGGGCCTCCAAATGGGGGATGTTACAATTATCGATTTCGAATGACCATGGATTTGACCATCAGTCCCGAAAGATCATGGATTTGATTATCGGTCTTAAACGACCAAGGGTTTGATCATTGATCCCGAACGACCACATATTTGACTGTCGATCTCGAACGACAACAGATTTGATTATCAATCTCAGACGACCATAGATTTGACTGTCGATCTCGAACAAAAATAGATTTGATTATTGATCCGGAGAGATCGCAGATATGCTAATCAACCTCGAATGACCATAGACTTGGCTAACGATCCAGGGAGATCATGGATTCGGTTATGCATTCGATTAACGATCCAGAGAGATTATGGACTTGATTATATATTTAGAATAGTCGCAGGTTCCACTAACGGTCCAGAGAGATCAAGGTTTCGGCGTGCAATCACTAACTCCTGGGCGAACACGGGATGGTTAACAATAGCCTGATTGGCTAATGACCAAAGAACTCAACTGCTGACAAGCCACAAACTCTGATATCTGCTCTTATACAAAGCACACCTTCCATTCACAAGGCATGCATTAGGGGGCAAGTGTTAACCCGCCATTGGACCAGGCAGTGTACAGATGGATTCAACCCAAAAACTTCAAAGTTATCAAGGCAAGAAGCCCGGAGAGATGACTACAAAGCTTAAAACTCAAGTATAATCAAGACCAAAAGGTGGAGGCAAACTATCCCAAGAAATCCCAGAGTAAATGTGACACCTATCACCTCTAGGCACCTCGAAAATCGGACATGACTAGAAGCACGGGTGGTCGGGTGAAATAAAAATCCATAATATAGCACAGAGACTAAGGCAACAACAAAAAATGATTAAAATATTATAGCGGAAGAAAACTTTCACTAATTATAAATTAATAGCAAAACAGCTTCATTAAAAACAACATTATCCCAAATTTATTTCTAAAACCAAAAGTACCAAGTAGTCTCCACCAAAACATAAAACATAACAAAGTTCACAATATAGGTCCCCATATATAGAGTAAAGTACAAAAAGAGAAATGAAGTACATGAAACAAAAGAAACACAGGCTGAAGATAACAACTGCTCCAATGACCCTCCAAGCTGCAAAGAACTGCAACCTACACATGCCCTCCTGTGATTTAGGGAAAATAAGAAAATAGGAATGGGTCAGACATAAAGTTTGGTGAATGAGAAATAAAATGAAGCAAAAAGAATAAAACAGTTAAATTCCAGGTCTTCCTCGGATATCGCAGAGGGTGAATAATATAATGCAGTGAATCCTTCTTAGATACAGTTCCTAAGAAGCCAAAGTCCGTGGTCACTCTAGGGAAGTCAACCATGCAGTAATACTAAACGTCAATCGGCTTGTCGGACCTGCTGCCCTTACCTATCCACGTGCTACAGTGTGAAACTCATGATCTTCACTCGTGCACTGTGACTAAATGCTTCTTACGTCTGACCGGTGCCGACTCAAACAAACTCGAAGGACCCTGAAGTTTCACTCAGGCTTGGCCAAACTGGACTCCTATCCTCCTATCTCCTCGGTTACCAACGTGGACTTGCCCCTATCCAAAGTGTCGGTCCTCCGAAAGAGTGCCCGTAGCTGGGTCAGCTGCGCAAAATCCTCCAACGATCTGCCTAAAGAAGCCTACGTCAGAGCACACTTGTCATGTTTTGTCCGCGTCGATCTGCCTGAAGAAGCCTACGATTGCGGATGCTGTCTATCCTACATACTAGAAACCTATGAAAGGTAACAAACATCCTTGCGAACCTACTTGCCCACTCCTAGTATGTACAGCCAAAACTATATTTTGGTCTTAACTGCATGAAACATCTATCCAGACCATTACAAGGTCTGTCTACCAAATCGCTTCTAGAATAATTAATTTTACCGTTATAGTTTACATACTGTTTATTTCCATTATTCTGCTTTAGGCCATTTTTACATCCAATTTGGTTATTTTACAATTTCCCTTTTTCTTAAATAAATGGTATTTCAAATTCATGACCGTTCAGTCCGTATGGTTTGTATGTAATTTTTATGCCATTTTGTTACAGATTTACACTAGCCGTTATGGTCCATTTAATTTACATTTTTTCCACCCTAATTTACATTCTCCTTTTAGAGATTTAATCTGTACAAAAATTTTATCCAATAACCACAAACCATTTAATTACACAAAATTCCACTTTTACATTTTTAGACCACATAGGAAACAAACAATTATGCCAATTAGACTTCCCAATTTTGTTCCAAACCCATATTCAAAATTATGTAATTTTATCAATCAAAACCATAATTTTATTCAAGTAACATATTCTGAATTTATTCAACTAACATGTTCTACCATTAGAAATGGAATAACAATTCTAATTCAATTTAATTAAACCAATCTTATTTACGCCATGAAACGTGAATAACAAATTGTTTGTTCCAAATTTCAACCCAAACATGAATTAAAATTGAGAAATGGAAGAAGAAGAATAAGTTGCAATAATTTGCATCTATTCTCAATTAATAACAAAAATTAATTCATATTAACGTGCCAGAAAAGAACTGAAATTGAACTACTTTATTTTTCTATTTCATATTAATTCCCACTCACTTGACACTTGAGCTTGCATAAATTTGAAAAAAGCTTTACTTTAATCTTTCTCCCTATAATTCTTCTAAATTCCCCAAATTTCTTGAATATATATTGGTAATTTAATTTGGTAGAGATTTGTTTATTTAGTAGAGAAAAGGAAAAAGAATAATACACACTAATTTTACTGTAGAATTATGGGGACGGCTGAATAAGAGATTAGGTTTAGGTTAGATGGTTTATTTATAGATTGTTTGAGTGAATATAATACATTAGATTATTTTAGATTAAATCTGGTTCTTTCATACACATAATGGTTATCCATTCTAGCCCATATACATCACTCGACCAATAAAATTCAGCCATCTCATCCTATTACATCACTGGAGCGAATGGGAAGCCGCCACATGTCAGAAACAATGCTGAAATACATAGAAAAATTGCTGGAAACCAACCAGCTAAATAAAACATCGGTCCAGATTTTGGGCGACAGCTGGACTTGATCCCTGGTCATTAAGGAAGTCAACATGCGCCTTTACCACTGTACCAAATGCGCTTTTAATTTCTTTTTAATTATATTTCCCATAAAATATAGGAGTGTTACATTCTCCCCCCTTAAAGAATTTCGTCCCCGATATCTCCAAAGACAGAAGAATGTAATTAACAACCAACATCCAAGAACTACATCCATCTACTCAACCATCATCCATTTCTACAATTGTCCTTATCTTTAACTAATGCAATTTATGACTTATGCAAAGTGAAATGCATATGAACTTACCTAATGTGAAAAGGTAGCCAGTCTACTGATTTAGTTGACCTCCTGTAATGCAAGTATGCTTATGCCATGCAACCAAATGTATGCAATTACCTTAGTATAATTGATAATTTTATATGTATGTTTCAATCATTCCCCCAAATGCATCCATATGCAACATCCATTTATATATACATACATACAATACACACACACAACCATGTGCAAATGCAATAGTAAACAGGCACGCATATGCAGGTGTGTGTACCTAGTTGGCCGATTATCCTAATAATTATCTATCTAGTACATGCAATGCATCCATTTGCAATTATTGGCATCCACGTGTAGTCATTTTCATCCATCAAACATAACATGCCATAATGACATGTTTACAACCAAGCTACCATCCATAGGTTTCACCTAAAGATTATCGAAAAGATCCTAACTTAGGAAAGATCAAAGATAGGATATTTGAAGTGTACCTTCAAATAGAAAAGGATAAGAAGTTCAAATTCTCTTCTTAGATTCCCATGTGCACTCCTTGGGGTCATCTCCCCACTGAACCTTCACTAGGCTAACTTCCTTGTTGTGTAATCTCTTGACGCCATGTTCCAATATACGGGTGGGTGTATCGCGCACAAGTGATTCGTGCTTTACCTCCACTTCCTTTAGCTGATCGGGTTCTACTACTACTGCGGAATCATGTAGACACTTCCTTAGATGCGAAACATGAAAAACATCGTGAACTCCTGCCAACTTATCTGGAAGATCAACTCTTTATGCCCTTTTCCAATCCGTGCGGTAATAGGGAAGGGTCCTACAAATCTCGGTGGCAACTTACCCACTGAGCCAAATCTCATAACGTTTCTTAGAAGAGAAACCTTGATAAAAACCATATCTCCAACCTTAAACTCCAAATCTGAATGTCTTCTGTCGGCATATGACTTTTGTCTATCTTGTGCAGTCTTCAACCTCTTGCGAATCAAATCCACCTTCTCGGAAGTTTCCCTCATCAAGTCTGGTCCAAGCAATATCCTATCGGTGGTATCCCACCAACAGGTTGGTGATCTACATGGTCTGCCATTAAAGGCCTCGAACGGTGCCATCCCAATGCTTACTTGATAACTATTATTATACGCGAACTCTACCAAAGGTAGGTGGTCTTCCCAACAGCCTCTAAAGTCAATGATGCACAATCTGTGAAAATCTTCCAAAACCCTATTTACCCTCTCAGTCCGTCAATCTGTCTGAGGGTGATATGCCATGCTCAGATTCAACTCCGTTCCCAAGGCCTGCTGAAGACTCCTCCAAAACTCGTTGGAGAATAATGGATCTCTATCGCTCAAAATGCTGGCGGGAACTCCATGAAGCCTAACTATCTCCCTTACATAAAGAGTCGCCAAAGAATCTGCCGTCCTATTACACTTAATGGGTATAAAATGAGCGCTCTTCGTCAGTCTATCCACAATGACCCAAATGTTCGTGTTCCCTCTCCATGACCTTGGTAATCCATCCACGAAGTCCATAGAGACACTCTCCCATTTCCATAATGGAATATCCAATGGCTGCAATAGTCCTTCGGGCTTCTCATGTTCCGCCTTTACCCTTTGGCAAGTGATGCACTTCGATACATACTCCGCCACCCTCTTCTTCATTCCGGGCCAATAGATTACCCTCTTCATATCCCGGTACATCTTATCACCACCAGGGTGCACTGTCATCCTAGAATGATGTGACTCGGCCAACACCGCATCTACTAAATTCTCACTACGAGGAACACAAAGTTTACCATCCCTTCTAAGCCATCCCCTAGTGTCCATGGTATAGTGCCTAAGATGTGGTGATGACTCTCATCTACCAAGCTTATCTAAAATGTCTTTTAACTCTTCATCCTCACCTTGCCTTGCTCCAATCTGCTCTATCAAAGTAGGCTGGACGTCGAGGGCTGCTAACAATTCCGAAGCTAAATCCAATGGAGGTCTAAAATCAAAGGTAGCAATGTACTCCAAATGCTTCCATTCCAAAAACAGAGGACTTAAAACCACTTTGCGTCTACTCAACGCATCTACCACTACATTACCCTTGCCAAGGGTATAGGAAATCTCAAAGTCATAAGAAGCTAAAAACTCCATCCATCTTTGCTGTCTCAAATTCAAGTCTTTCTGGGAGAATAGACACTTCAAAGACTTATAATCCGTGAAAAGCTCAAATCTTTCTCCTAAGAGATAGTGCCTCCAAAACTTGAGGGCAATAACTATAGCTGCCAACTAAAGATCATGCGTTAGGTAGTTCTTCTCATGCGTTTTCAACTGTCTACTCGCATAGCACACTACCCTACCCTCTTTCATTAGTACCACCCCTAGCCCCGTACCACAAGCAGCCGTAGAGACTAAGAAAGGCTTGGTTCCATTCGGTAATACCAATACGGGAGCGGTAGTCAAAGCTTTCTTCAATCGACCAAAGGCATCCTCACACTTGGCATCCCAAACAAAAGTCGAGCTCTTCTTGGTAAGGCGGGTAAGTGGAGCTGATATCCTAGTGAAGTCCTTAATGAACTTCCTATAGTAGCCCGTAAGACCAAGGAAACTCCTTATGTCCGTGGCATTCTTAGGGGTCTGCCAATCTTGTACTGACGCCACTTTCACCGGATCTACTGCAAGTCCATCCTCCGAAACGATGTGTCCTAAAAAGCGAACCTCATCCCTCTAAAAGTGGCACTTGGAGAACTTCACCTTCAACTTATGTGCCAGCAGGGTCCTAAGCACTTCTTCCAAGTGAACAATATGCTCCTTCTTGCTTCGCGAATAAACCAAAATGTCATCGACGAACACCACCACAAACTTGTTCAACGATTCACGAAATACTTGAGTCATTAGGTCCACAAAATATGTCAGAGCATTGGTTAGCCCAAATGGCATGACTAACCACTCAAATGACCCCTTCGGAGTCCTAAACGCAGTCTTCTCGATGCTATCCTCCACCACACACAATTGATGAAGTCCCGTGGCCAAATCGAGCTGTGAAAATACCTTGGCTCCTACTAACTGGTCGAAGAGATCGTCTATACGGGGTAGAGGTTAACGATTCTTCTTCGTCAGCTTATTAAGCTCCCTATATTCTACGCAAAGCCTGAGAGAGCCATTCGCCTTAGTGGCAAAGACGACGGGTGCGCCCCACTCAGAAATGCTCCTACGAATGAAGCCCTTCTCCAAAAGCTCTCCAATCTGCTTGCTCAACTCACGATGTTCCTTAGGAGCCATATGCCTTACCGGTAAAGCAACCGGTTTGGCATTATCGACAAGATAAATCTTGAACTCGATCTCTCTTCGAGGTGGAAGGCCAGCAACTTCCTCGAACACATCTGGAAAGTCTCTAACAATGGGTACCGAACTCAAACTATCGGGCGATAAGTCAAGGGAATAAAGGTAGCTCAACATGACTGATCCGCTAGGATCACAAGATACCTCCAAGGTACGTCCACTACAAGTACTTAACCTCACTAACCTCTTATCACAATCAAGAACAGCACCATGCATGGATAGCCAATCCATACCAAGAATTAACCCGAACCTGGAAAAGCCCAATACAAAGGCACTACAGTCAAACTCAACCCCTAAAATAAAAAATTTCAAATCCCGACATAACATGGAAAAATAGGCCGATCCTTCTACGTGATTTGATACTACTACTAGGTCAGTCACTAAGCAAGCATCAAGACCAAGACCCTCTACCAAAGTACTAGATATAAAAGAATGCGAAGCTCCAGAATTAAATAGGATACGAACAGGAAAATTAGAGGTAGATAGCATACCTTTGATGATCACCTTCTTTCCCTTGTCCACAACCGGACGAGTACCAGAGGAAGGAGCTGCCTCTAAAGCATAAGCCTGAGCAGACTGTGAAGGTGTCTGTGAACTGTCCTTAGGCTTCGACAGACAGTCCTTTTTCATATGCTCCACTTGATCGCAAAGATATCACCTCAGTCTTGGTCGCTCTCCTGCCCCTCTACAATCCTTAGCAAGATGACCTGGTTTCCCACAAGTATTGCACTTCCAATCCTTCCTTGGAACTTTCCTTTTTCCACCCGACCCTCCTCCTCCTCTCCTCTTTCCTTTCCACCGCTTCTTCCCTTCACTCTTCTGTGCCACATCTCCTTTCTTCTCAGTATCAGCAAGTAAAGCCATCTCTACCAAGTCCTCAAAAGTGGCTCCCATCGGAATGTGGCTCATTGCCAAACTCTGCAGTGGTTGACTCAAACCCTTAGTGAACTTCAGCGCCTTCTTGTGAGGAGTATTGATCAGGTCTAGTCCAAATCTGGCAAGCTCATTGAATTGATTAACATATTCCTTAACTGTCATATCCCCTTGCTTGAGATGTATAAATTTCTCTAGCTACACTCCCTCTTCAGCCTGAAATAAGAATTTCCTCTCGAACCTAGTACGAAAATCCACCCAAGTCAAATTATCAGCCTCGGCCTCCACAATCTCCCAACAACAAAGAGCCTCTCCCTGCAACTGCCATGAAGCCAACTGCCTCCGAGCCAAGTCCTCCAATCCCATAAGTCTAAATATCCGCTCGCTACTACAGATCCAAGCTCTCTCCTCGGTATATGACTCGGTGCCAAGAAACAGCTTGCCTCCTAAGCTGGTGTAGTCCTTGCATAACTTGGGAAAATCGAGAATGCCTGGCGGACGGGCTGGAGCCCCTTCCACCGGAGCAGCATCCCTAGCTAGTGGCTCTACTCGTGTAGTAGCCTGCAAATAACGTTGGAACCAAGCAAGCATATTAAGGCCTGGAACTTCGAGGATATCTTGTGGTTCAGACATTTCTATCTGTGGATATTAAAAAGATGGGATTAGGTACTCTACCAATAGTTTAATAGACAGGGAGGAAGAGATACGAGTGACCTATTTCTAAAATTCCTTTTTTTTTCAAAATATATACATATAATTTTAAAAGTATTATTTGGAATATCCTTTAAAAATTATTAGAAAACCTTTACATTTTTAAAATATTTTTAGGATTACCGAAACCTTAGCTCCGATACCAACTGTGACACCCCGCACCTCTAGGCACCCCAAAAATCGGACATGACTAGAAGCACGGGTGGTCAGGTGAAATAAAAATCCATAACATAGCACAAAGACTAAGACAGCATCATAAAATGATTAAAATATTACAGTGGAAGAAAACTTTCACTAATTATAAATTAATAGCAAAACAGCTTCATTAAAAACAACATTATCCCAAATTTAATTCTAAAACCAAAAGTACCAAGTAGTCTCCACCAAATCATAAAACATAACAAAGTTCATAATATAGGTCCCCATATATAGAGCAAAGTACGGAAAAAAGAAACGAAGTACATGAAACAAAAGAAACAAAAGCTAAAGATAACAACTACTCCAATGACCCTCCAAGCTACAAAGAATTGCAACCTAGACCTGCCCTCCTGTGATTTGGGGAAATTAGGAAAAATAGGAATGGGTCAGACATAAAGTCTGGTGAATGAGAAATAAAATGAAGCAGAAAAAATAAAACAGTTTAATTCTAGGTCTTCCTCGGATATTGCAGATGGTGAATAATATAATGCAGTGAACCCTTCTTAGATACAGTTCCCAAGAAGCCAAAGTCTGAGGTCACTCTGGGGAAGTCAACCATGCAGTAATACTAAACGTCAATCGGCTTGTTAGACCTGCTGTCCTTACCTATCCACGTGCTACAGCGTGAAAGTCATGCTCTTCACCCATGAACTGTGACTAAATGCCTCTTAAGTCTGACCGGCGCCGACTCAAACAACCTTGCAAGACCCCGAAGTTGCGCTCTGGCTCCGCTAAACTGGACTCCTATCCTCCTGTCTCCTTGGTTAACAACGTGGACTTGCCCCCTATCCAATGTGTTGGTCCTCCGAAAGAGCGCCCGCAGCTTGGTCGGCTGCGCAAAATTACTAGGTGAGGGATCATCACTGATCCTACAACTAGAGAAGAAATCATTAGGCGAGGGGTAATCATTGATCCCACGCCTAGTGTAAAACCAACTGAAGAGAGAATCGTGTTGGAATTCACTAAGTGCTTCACCCTACATAACGGATCGGTACCAATCCCTAAGGATACACCCAAAGTGGCCTCTGCTCCTATGGTTCACTTCTCTAGCGATATAGAGTCCGATTCAAGTGATGTTCTAGAGTTCCTATTCATCGTATTGACAATCTGCATATAGTCTAAAGCTGCAATTCAACCTTTTCTTGATCCATCGCTTGGACCAAAAAATATCTAGACAACTATGCAAAACCACCTTGGAAACACGAAGCCAACAACAAGACGAACCAACATAAAAAGTTGCAAGACCCTTACCTGCATATCTAGGGATCGGTACCGTCGGCCCCCCTACAGGGATCGGTACCGATCTGCCCCCATATAGGGGTCTGTACCGATCCGCTTCTATAGGTGATTTAGAGTCGATATTTTTTGGGGGACTTGGTCTATATGAGGAGATTCAGGTGGAGATTTTTAGGCGAGATATTTGCTATCCTACAGCTATAAATACAAAGGGAGGAGCTCATTTAAAGGGAATCTTGTTATTCTTCTTCCCTGCCTACAATATGCCATTTCTTTATAACTTCACGGATTTATACAAATCTAAGAAAATTGTACTTGTAATCTACAGTATAAATAAACAAAATCTTTGGAGTAGACGTAGGCCAGAGTACGTTGAACCAATATAAAACTTTGTGTGTTCATTTCCTTCTTGTTTTTATTTTGTTTTCTTCAGTTGTTATTCCCTTCTACTTTCTATTCGGCGTTTGTGCCCATTTCGGTTCAAACTGTAGCCCTTATAAATTTTAATTTTAATTTAAAACAATATTAAATTAACTTATGTATAAACTTTATAAATTAATAGAAGTTTAAACCAGTTTTGAGTTCTTCATTTTTTTATGTTATTTAAATAAACTTATTAGAATTGACCTAAAGCACAAAACACTTTTAAGCCTTCCACTAGGGCGATGTTAATGGAAGATGACTAGTGCTTCAAAGTTAGATAAGTTAGCAAAATCACTTGCTCAATTGTCCTTTACTATAATTTTACCTTTTATTTTTGCGATTTTGCTCATGCTCATGATGTATAATTGGCTTTTTATTTTGATTTTTCTTCCTTTTTATTTCTATGTTATATGGTTTAAAATTTCATTCATGCTAACTGATCTATACCTATGATGTTTTTTTGAAGTTGACACAAATGTGTTTTTCGAATTAATCATGATTAACAATTTCAATAGTAAACAAAGAGTTCTTCAACACGAAGTCTGGAATTTCAGGATTATTTCTTATGCACATTTAGCAGTTTGGTATATATAATTCTATAAAACAGCATCTACGTGGCATGGGTTCACGCTAGTTTAGATAAAAAAACAAGGATACTAAACTTGTGCATTCAAGGCATTCACATATTTTCCCAGTGTTTATGTTTTCCCTATTATAACTTTGCTTAATTAGTGTCCATTCAGGGTAAAGCAAACAATAATATACCAAAGGATAAGGCTTCGTTTAGTTTATCGTTTTAGTTTTGCGTTTTGATCCGAACAAAAAAGATTACAGTGCATGTATTTTTTGAAAAACAACCAATTTGATAATGAAGTTGACATACAAAATAAAAAACAAATTTATTTTATTTTCTATGTTTTGGAAAATAACAAAAGCACAAAAAACGATCTATCCCTCCATCTCCTTCGCCGTCCAGTTGTCTCCTCCGTCGTCCCTCCATCATCATCCGCTCTTCCAATATTTTGTAATAAATTTTGAAAACGCAAAACATAAAACTCAAATTGAAACTAACTAGGCCCTAGAATTCTAAGGAATTACGATGGCCATAGAGCGACGATGGAGGGCTTAATTGTTTTTTTATACTTTTGTTATTTCTAAAACACAAAAACAACATAAATTTGTTTTATATTTTGCATGTTAACCTAATTTTTCAAATTGATCGTTTAAAAAAATACACATTATGTGCTTATTTTTGTTTGAAAGGAAATCCAAAACTAAAAATATCAAACCAAACGGTACCTAAAATTTTCATCCAACTCTTTTCAAAAAACTAGTACAAGTTAAAATTTCTATTGAGATTTATTGCAAATAGAAACTTTGTTTTAAGCTTATAAAATTAATAATAAGACCGGAATAAATTACTTATTGTAAAAATAAATAGGCTTCAATTATTTTAATTGAATATTATTATGGTGTAGTTGTGTTAAGGTCACAGTTAAAATTCTTCGTTTCAATTCGCTATATTTTGATTTATTTATTTTTAACATCAAAGCCACATACTTGATTAAGGCCATAGGTACACTTTTGTTGTCATGGTTTCCTCCTCTTTATACTTTAAGCAATCTAGATGATCTTAGACGAGGTTATAAATGTAATATCCAAGATCTCCAATCAACCTTAGACACTACTAGACTGAGCTTTAAATACAATTGTCCCTTCCCCATTTATGCTGCATCAGATTGGTAAAATTGTGACGTCGGCACCCATAACAATGCATAGATTTGCTAGGGTATTTGCAATACAAGTCCCTACAAGTAATTTTAATATACAAAATGCCATCCCTTGTAAATTTATGTAAATTAGGTCACTGAGCGCATTTTCATTCACAATCAGACCATATTAATATTTTACAATTTATTTTGATTTTAATATTTAAAACGCAAGAAGTTTTCATAGAAATATCGTATCAATGAACCGACGTCACAATTAAATCATAAATTTTATATCTTTTAAATGATATGCGTTATGCATATGTAAATATCTAGTCGTTAAATTTAAAAAAAATTTGTAAGTTTTCTATATATATATATAATATATTTAAAACTGAATCATTCAAAATGCAAGTAAAATTGCATCGTTCAAATCAAAAGATTCAAAAATAATAAATATGCAGAATTATAACTACATATATTAAGCAGTTATAACTGCATTTTCTTAATGCAGTTAAATTCTGCATTAAGATCGAATATAACTATATTTTCTAAATGCAGTTAATTTATTTAGTACATTAATATTATATAAAATTATCGAATGTAGTCAAAGTTATTACTACATCACATAAATGTAGTTAATTTATAAAATATCATTACACTATAATTGCATTTTCTTCAAGCATTTAAATTTAACTACATTTCCTTAATGTAGCTAAAACATAACCGTATAAAAACTGAATAAATTTAAAAGATTCAGCCAAACTTATTATCGCATCAAATTAATACAGTTAAATTAATTAAAAAATATGCTACTAAAATATAATTGCATTTTCTTAAAGCATCTAAATATAACTGCATCTTCTTAATTCAGTTAAATTATAAAGTGCATTTAGAATGAATAAAATTATCAAATGTGTATATATAGAGTCAAAATTATTATTATATTACATAAACGCGGTTCAAAAATACAAAAGAAATCATTACTGCATAACTTAAAACAAACTTCTTTCAATTAGGTTAAAAGATAATAATTGCATTATCTTAATATAGTTAAAAACAACTATGCCACATATATGTCATCCAAAATAAATGCAATAACATAAATATAATCACATAAATGTTGCTACACATAGATGAAACACAAATAACTGCATTACATAAATGTAGTAAAAATTGCTATTTAAAATTATGATTTTCAAAATTTTATTTTTAAGTATCAATAATGGATATCATTAGATAGTTTATTAAATTTGCGATTTAATGGTGAAAACAATTCTTATATCTGATTAATCTACAAGAAGTTATCACATTCTAAAGGTTGAAATTAATTGAGTTGGTGGTTACTCGTATTTGTCGAGTGTGATGTTAAAGAGTATGGACCTAATTTATAAAAAATTATCGATAGAGACCAGCTTTATATTTTAAAAAACAAATAGGGACTAATGTTAATATCCAGCTTTCCCTTATGACTTATGTACATCATGTTGTTTATTTGGCTCCAAGCATTATAAGAAATTTAGAGAATATGCAAAAGGAAGGGTATGCAAAATACCCCACGACTTCCCAACAACCATGGAGAAGCTGATAGGGTTATGAAAGGTCCGACCCTAAGTGACTAGAGGCCTTAGGTAAAAGAGAAACTGGAGTATAGTAAAAAAGGTTTTAAGAGAGCCTAAATATAAGTATAATAAGGCAAGCCAAAATAATTGGCACAGGTCAAGTTTGTACCCTTGTAACCTACATGCCATGACATATTATACATACTAAATATTTACATTATCGACCCTTAAATATCAGGGCCCTAGACGACCACCTAGTGGGCCTAGGTATAGAGTCAGGCCTGGGTTACGGTCGTGCCTTAGGGGCGATTACATAATTTGATTATATAGTTTAACTCTTATAATGAATATTGTTCAAAATAGAGTAAACTTCTAGTTTTATTTTCTATTGTATATATTATTATATTGAGATGTAATTAATTCTTTGAATATAGTAAATATATATAACTAGAAAATCTATAGGAAATGTATTTAATAGATTGCTGTTACGAATGTGTTTGTAACCATGAGTATTGAATCATATAAAATATATACATCTTTGTAAAAAATTTGAAGTCAAGACATATCATATATTGAGAATAGGATATCGATATATCCATTAAGGCTAGCATAACGCTCTCCATATGATGAATGGTGAATTACTCATGATCGTTGCGGGCACCAAGAACTACGTATATAAAGTGTTTGGAACAATTATAGAACGATCCACCAAGAGTCTTCTTTAGGTGAAAAATTAAATAGAAGATCTCAGATAATGATGTATAGTAGTCATTTCTTGAGAATGCTATGAATCTTAATCTTATAAACTATACTTCAATTATGGTTAATCACATGCCAATGATGATCGTGTTAAGGCCATTGTTGGGTGTAAGTTGAGTCACTTGAAGTGAAATATATTTCAAAAGAGGATTTGTCTCCTTTAAATATAAGGTTAGTATCACTGAAATTTGTAGTCGACATAAGGTCAATGTAACAACCTGTAAAATGAACCATAAATAACTAAAGTAAATTGAATTAAATATGATGAGGGTTGGATATAGAAATTTTATAAAAGTTGGAATTTGACCATGAAAGTTATTCCGTTGCATTCGTGGTGAAACTCTGACATGTTTCCACATATAATATACTGAAAACATAGTTCAAACAAAAAAGTTATGAGCGTTTGAAGTTTTCAAAATTAAATTAATTTAGTTTGAATTCAAATTCAAATAAGAAGTCAAATTTAGGGTTTAAATTTCAAAAATTAGCTTGGGGCGAAGTATTAATTAACGTTGATCGTTAAAAAGTTAATTAGAGAATAAAATAATATGGCAACAGAAACAAAATAAACACCCCTGAATGAAAGAGCGGTCGACCTAAACAGGTCAACCGGTCGACTGTAGTGGTCGATTGGTTGCCCAAGGGCGATTGACTACTTGGCAACGGCAGTTGCTAGTGGC
Organism: Allium fistulosum; assembly: GCA_030737815.1. Classification (NCBI taxonomy): domain Eukaryota; kingdom Viridiplantae; phylum Streptophyta; class Magnoliopsida; order Asparagales; family Amaryllidaceae; genus Allium; species Allium fistulosum. The sequence goes on from CM060906.1 coordinate 782,679,581, forward strand.
GGCTAGGGTTTTACGTTATGTTTTATTCGATTATACGCTCTAGATTTACCAATTTCCTATCTACTTCCATCTTACGGTTCTGGTGCATTTCAACTTTGATAAATTGAAGCCTATCCTCTCCACTTTTGTTCATATTATTTTGGGGAATTCGAAAAAACTCTGCCATTGTTATCTCTCTAATAAGATTCAGAAACTGCGTATAGAATTCAGATAAGGATTCAACTTATTTCCTATTTGCTTCTTCTTCCTCTGATCTATTCTTATCATATTCTTCACCAATTATTTTGACTCTAATGAATATATATACCTCTTCCCTATTGTATGTGTATATATATATATCAAAGAAAGAGATTCTGGAAGAGATCGGAAGGCTACAAATACATTTGAGTAAAGCAAAAGCTAATCTGTGAGTGGAAACTTTAGTATTTCTTTTCTGCAATTGCTCAATGTATTTCTTTTAGATTTGAATATGCCTTAGGGATTTCAAAAATATGATAGATAAAATCCCCCATAATTCCTTTTTAATTCAATATATCAATTTTATGCTGAGATTCTCAATTATTTGCATTAATTTGATGGAACTTGTTTCGCTTATGCAATCGTTGATAATTTCATAGTTTATTCCACTTCTCCTTCTTTTTTGGTTCAAATTGTGATCCTTCAATAAAATAAGGGTTTAGATTACAAATTCTATTTGTAGTTTACATCACTTATTCTTATCTATTTCTTTGTAAAAGAGAAGTTAAATAGAATATGGAGTTTAGATTGATATTCTTATTGTTTAAGATATTCAATTAAATTGGTGTAATAAATTGAGTTTCTATTTTACTTACAAGTCTGTTATTGCAGTTTTGGTTATGAATATTTATTCTCCATTTTGGACATTAGAATTTCATGAAATCCTAGGAAATTAAAGAAAAAAGACTTGTAATAATAATTAATTAAGGAATTGACATTTGACGCTAGTTTAGGGCATAAAATCAATGCGTTTAAAACTTATTAGGCGCAAATATTTATCTATCTCTATTTACGTAATTAAGTATAATTATTACATATATGGCATAGTTAATTAAGCATTTTTTAACATTTATTTCCTTCATTATGAAGGTAATTGATTTTGAGGCCAAAACAAGATGAAACCCTTATATAGCCTAATTATTATATTAAAGCGTAATAAGGAAGATTCGTTATAAGGCCTTATTTATGAAACAATAAGATGAGTGTGTGTGTGTGTATACCTATATGGAGAGTAATTGATTTATGGTTAAGTCATAGAGATGCGAGGTCAATAGAGTTACATGACGAAAGTCTGCCCTTCACTTTAAGGCTACCAATAGCTGTGAACACTTTTATTAATGTGAGATATCCTTATGATAAATATTTGTAATGTTGTGAGGTAAGTTCCGAATTGTGTAGGGGAAATCTACCTAGCTAATCTGGCTACTAGTTCCTACGAATGGAGGACTAATGTGAAACGTCATTATTAGTATGGGCCATAAGACGAAGGGCCCACTTCGGGATTTGAGGTATTAAGTGGTTGGACCCACCTTTTTCCCCATATAAGGTATTAAATGTCCAAGGGGTTATGTTAGGTGGTATCTCTACAGGGTCCACTTTTGGAATTAGGACTTAAATGACGGGGCCTGCCTATTTTCCACATTGAAGTATTAAGTGGCCTATGAAATTCCATATGATGTTAGCTAGATAGTACCATTGAGGAGCACGCATCTGAAAATTGGCCTTAAATGATGGGGTCTGCCTATTTTCCACCGAGAAGTATTAATTGGCTTGGGTACTGTCTCTCACATTATTAGCTATTTATGACGTATGATTGGGATATGGGATCTACTTTTGGAATGGAAAGTATTAAGTGGTTGGACCCGCCTCCTTTCCTTATGAAGAAGTATTAAATGATTTTAATGGTTTTATGTTCATAGGCATATTCTTATTTTGAAATATACTGCCAAAGTACTGAAAAGATAAGACTTGAGGTTTTTATTCACTAGACACCTGTTGTTCTGACTCCCTCCTCATTACAACATAGGTTTAAGGATGAAGTGTAACGACCCAGAATTTTGAACAAATTTAATTGAAAATATTTAATTAATTTTAAATATTTGAACGATGATTTAATTTGAATCCCCGATATAACTTTGAATTTGGCGATTAAATTATAAAATTTAATCTATTGAATGCTGAATAAAAATTCGAATCTTCAATTTTAAGCTGAAGAAAAATATTTCAATAGCTTTTAAAATTCATATTGATAAACACCGAAGATAATCGAACTTTCAGAATTTAATTTTAAACTATTTTGCTCTGTTTTGAATTTAATTGTTTGAACCGATATTTAAAAATAGCCGTCCGAGGCACAGTCTTGGAATTCGACGAAACCAGTTCCATTGGGTCCCTAATATTGTATTATTATCGGGTTTCAAATTTCGTATCGTTCGGAGCTGTTGGGTGAGAATACGACACATAAACGCGTAAAAAATTGTACCGAAACAAATTGAATTTAAATTTAAATATTTAAACAAAGGACAGCATCCCTAAAGTCACGCCTAAATTCATGCTTGGTATCACGAGAAAATCGTGTAAGCACGTTCCTCTGGAAAAATCACGTTCCCCTGTCTTCCTCCTTCTATTTTTAAATAACCGATCCCCTCAGCTTTAAAACGAAAACAATTTTCTTCGTTCAAATTTATGGCTGCTCCTTAAGAAGATTAAAACCCTTCCCTTTATTCACTTCATCTCGAAATTGATTTGAACGAAATCAAATGAAGCCGTCCTTCCTTTCTTCCGTTCCAGTTCAATAGCAATCTCCACGTCGCGATGCTTGAACCCGTGAAAACTAGGGTTTCGTAAATCAACGCCTTCGAGGTAATCATCACTGCATACTCGGCTATTCCATCAGCCATCGTCGACTCGTCCTTGCCCCCTACGTGATATTTTCTACTGCCGATTTCTTTCGAGTCACGTTTTCCAGTTCGAAGACTTCTTCTCCTCCATTCGAAGTCGAGATGGCTCATTCGAAGTCGATGATGGAACGAGGAGGCTCGCATACGATGGGGCGGCACGCGACTACGATTGGGTGTCGCGTTGGATTTTGAGGGGTTTGTCGGAGTCGAGGAGGGGCAGCGATCATCACGAGGCCGGTTGGAAGTCGAGGGGAAGGGCGAGTGCGTTCGCGTGGAACTGGAGAATTTGGGGTGATGTTCGAGCCTGGGTCGCGAAAACAGCGAGGTACATTGTTGTAACCGAAATTAATTTTATAATTTGTTATCTAATTTAAAAGTTTAAAAACAGTAAAGTTATAGACTGCTTATTTTCTGAATTTAATTTAATAAGTAATATATATATTGTTTAAGCAAGAGAAAGAAAGAAAAATATAGTTAAATAAATTGTTAAAGAGAATTAGTTCAATATTAAAAGTAGTGGATTAATTTGTAAAAGGAAAATTTGTTTAAAACTCAATTTATTTGGTGAAATATTTATTAAAGGAAGAATAGTTTTGATTTAAATTTTTGTTAGATAAATTTATTGAAAGAAACTCGGTGAAAATAAAATAATTGAATGATTTAAAATTATTTAAACGGAAATATTGTTTGAAAATAAATTGATTAAATAAAATAAAATTTGCTAAATGAAAAGGGATAGTTCGATTTATTTCGGATATTAATAGAATTGTATAATTATTTATACAAGGTTAAAATCAAGAAGAGATGGTCAAAATGGAAATGGATGGCAAATTAAAAGCAAAGGTGAGATTTTTCTCACTCAAAATGAAAGTGGAATTTTCAGTTATTTATTGATTGATTTGATTGCTATTGGATGTGATATTAGATATAGTAGGATATATCTATATATATATATAGCAATATATACATATTGGCATATGTATATATCGGATTGATGATTTCCCGCCTCGTATAGTGGATGAGACCCTATTGCGCCGTTAGTAAGCGGATATTTTTATAAAACCCATATACCGCGATATTCCACCTCGAAGTGGAATTGGTATTGTGCTAACGTCTTTGGATGCAGGGAAACAGGTTGGAGGGATCCAACTGGATTCCTCAACTGTATTTATTTATTTACAGATATTGATGTATATTCTGTTATCATGTTGATATATGATATTGAAGGTTGTGATTGACTAATTGGTGCTGTTGCATCATCGGATTCAAAATTTTGAAGTTTAAAAATAACGATTTTAACTTTAAAAGAGATTTTTAAGTATACGTTTTATTTGAAATTTTGAATTGATTTACTTTAAATAAATAAATGTTATAAATTTAAAGTTATGGAGATTATAATGTTAGTGGAATATAACCAAAGTGTCATTTTTGAAATAAAAATCGATTTATTTATAAAATGGTTTAAGTTGGGATTTTTGAATAACTATAAACGATTTGTATAAAAAGATTTATACAAATTGATATTTATAAATCAAATGTTGGAATTATAAAACGAGTTTTTTTATAAGTGTTAAAATGAAGTATAAATTGGATTTCGGCATTTTAATTGAGATTTTTGAACAAGTATGAATGGTTAATAGATGAGATTTATAAATAGTATAAAAGTAGTTCGGTTATGGTTGAAAATAAGGTTATAAATGAAATCTTATAAGTAATAAGATTTAAAATCTGTGAAGTTTAAAAGAACGATTTCTTTTAAAATAAATGAATTGTAAGTTATTAACCTATAAGATGGACCTTTGGTATATACATTGGTTATAAATTGAATAGGTCATTAAAGAAGATTTATAAATCGAATTGTTAATAAAGGAGATTTATTAAATTGAAGTTGTTAGAAAATAGAAATAGAATTTATAAACTTTGTTTTATAAATTCGAAATCAATTGAATTTGATAAATTTAATATAGAAGGTTATTAAAGAAGATATATTCGCGATTTTGGATAGCGAATTATTATTGAAATAAAACGTGTAGAAAATAGTGAAATGTGATTAGTGAAGTATATTCACGATTTTGGACAGTGAATATATTGTTAAGTAAAATGGATATGGTTTTGGGAAAGTGATATTTGAAATAAAGTTAAACGTTTTAACGATGTTTTAAAATATATTGAATATCGAAATCATAGATTTCAACATTTATTGTTGAAATAGACGTTTTCGAGAAATAAGGAAATGATGGACTATAACACTGTTGTTATAGTAAATGATTTTCGAAAGGAAATGTTTTTATGTAGTATTGGGATTTATATATATCTATCTTAAAATTCGAATCCCTATACTAGTGATTTTGAGTTGTCGTAACGATGTTTTACGTAACATTCGTTTTGACTCAAATGATTTCCTTAAAGAATGAATATATACTTAATTTGATGTAAGTATATCGAATATTTTCAAATGTTGAAAATAAATAGATTTGTGAAATACTTATTTTTAAATAAGTATGGAAATGCTTTTCCAATATGAAATGAACTGTTTTGAGATTTTATCTTCAAAGATAAAATGAAATGAGGAAATTGATTTGAAATTGTTTTCAAACGGTTAAGTGTGGAAATTATATATCTAGTAAAGATATTTTTTTGAAGATGAAATAATTTGGAAAATTATTTGGAATCTGATGATGTTGCGCATCTTTATTGATAGTTAAATAACCGACTATCAATAATTACCTTGAATGGTATTTGTTGTGAATTGGATGAATTTGAATGCCACACTTGTTTTTAAATAAACGCTCACTATTCGGGTTAGCCGGGAAAGGACCATGGGGTCGTATAACCCATTCCGAATATGTGATACGTCGTTATGAATCGCATTCGAAGACCGGTGTTGAAGACCGGATATTTTTGAAAACGGAAGGATTACCGTCGAGTTACTCTACATCGGCTGATCTCCGGTTTAGAGGTTTTATCACCCTTAGTGACGGGAAGTCCGGACGTGATTAGAAATTTATCCGGATGTGCAAGGGCTTCGTGAGAAGTGCCTTCGGTTCTGTTCGATCCCGAAACAGACTTGTATGGATTGTGTGTCTAACGTTACAATTTGAGATATAAAGCTGATTTCTTTCAAATACATTTCTGTTGGTGGCGGATAATTTATTCTCTTAGCTTAACACCCTTCTCTGAGACGTACGAGCTCAGAGGTTATGTAGTTGAAATTTATCAGCGATATACTCTCAATTTGGTAACGTGGCATACTGAGTGTTGCTGTGAAATGATCAGTGTTTGATCATTTGAGATATGATCATTTGTTTGATCTTATATCTTTGTGATCATAGGTTGATCATTTTGTTTGACCCGAAGCATGGCTTTTTGAGAAGCGTAGCTTTGTGGACGAGACTTCGTCGAGCCTCACACCCCGGAAATGGTCAAAACAGGAAGGATGCAGCAAGGTTCTAGGGAGTAGCGCCCCTTAGTGTATGTCATTCCTTCTGGATAAAGGTGGTATCATGGTATGGAGCCCAGATACTTAACCTCTGTGATTACTGCATTATTATTATTATGTGGTTTGTTGCGAATCGGGGATCCTCGGGAAGATCGGTGACGATCGGGGGATGGCATACGCGTGTCAGTAGTTACCTATTTTTGCAGAGGTAACCCGGCCTTGTGTTGGCAGAGATCTAACCGTAACGTTAGGTTCTCGGGTCGTCTATTCCAGGGACGTACCCACCGTGGCATAGGAAGTTCCTTGGCCTGACCATTTGTTGGAAATCCAAAGAAACAATACGAGCCTTGTACGGTTTTAGTTGTAGAACCTGCCATCTAATATGGCAGTTATAGCAAGCATACTATAATGGTACCTATGCTGGCTAAGATTTATATTCTACTTTCGAAATGTTTCTACACTATGCACTAATAATAATATCAAAAGAGTTTTGATTTTTCGTAGTAAGCATCTTTGACTATCATAAGAAGAAATCTCCTCCAATTCTGCGTTTGCATTGTGTGTGTGGTGGGAGGTCTTATGGTAGTTTCATTTTCCAAAAGCATTGCGAATTGACTTTAAAAATTATTTTGTTATAAAGAATAACTGTTTTACGATCTCACACTAGTCACCATGACTGACTCGGAGTTTATTGTTTCCTTTCTAAACTCTGGGTGCCCACAAATTTCCACACGGGCAGTCTAGAGTTAGGTTATCAGGACATTCTGGAGCTTTGGAAACAAGCTGGATGGCGAGACGTAGTATTTGTATCTGATATTATTTATTCCGCTGTGTATTCTGTATGAGGACAAGTTATATAACTGTCCATTGTTATATATTGACTCTGATGATTGATGTATGTATAAACTGATATAGCTCTTTGTTTTAAAAGACTAGCGTTTATTTATTATATATTGTTCCGTTGCGATGTGTAAGATTCTGATATTGTTTTCTGTTTCTTTTGTTGTTCTGTTGTTCTTCTCTTCTTCTTCTACTCTTTTCTTCTTCTTCTACCTTTTTCTTCTTTTTAAAACCATAACTTTTCGGGTTTCCGGCATTCGATGGCTCGGTAGTCGATAAAGTGAGTATCGATGTCGAATTTTCGAAAGTCGAAAATTTTCGGGATGTTACATTTGGTATCAGAGCATATGGTTAAGCGGCAACCCTGCTCTATTGGGTGTTACTCATTAGAGATAGAGTCAGTAGTACTCTAGAATGAGTTGAGTGTAATAATAGATATGAGCGGGTATTTGTTAGTGAATATAAAATTGTTTTATATTGTGATGATTGGTTTATTGAGTGGTATATGAACCTTCGTCGGCACAGTCTGCAAAACTGGATCGAAGGGGTTTCTAAACGCTCGAATAGAACAGTTCGGCACAATATTGTTTTAAATAGGGTGAATGAAATAATTTTGCCCAAAACTATTTTTGTATAGAAAAGAAACGATTTTCTATGAAGTACTATAGTATATGGTTGCATGGTTGTTAGAGGTGATAATATTAATCTATTATCATTGAAATTAAACAAGAAATTGAAATCATAACTCCAAAGTTAAGAAATAAATTCACATACAAATGAAATTTAAGAATGTAAATTATAAATGTGACTTATAATTGAAGTAGAATTCCAGAGAAGTATTTGGAAATGTTTTGAAAAGAATTTGAAAATTTTGGGGATTTGGAAAGTTTAAATTCCTTTTTGGAGTTGAAAATGTATTTCAAAGGTTTTGAAAAGTATTCTGCAGGGATGAAAGCTCTAAACTCTTTTCGGTCGCTGGAAAATAACTTCGGTAATGACTGCAGCATCACTGATGTTCATTTTCGGGTTTCCAAAAGAGGAAATTGCTGCCAAATTATTTTTAATGGAAGTTGTTTGAAAAATTTGGGTTTTGTTTTGGAAATTCAAAGGATAATTTGAATTGTTTTCAAAATGATTTTGAAATGTTGGTAAGACTCTGGAATACTATATAAAAATGTTTATGAAATATTATTAAGTTGATAGCTTATACAATTTGAATTTTGATAAAATAAATTTAACTTAAAGAATGAAGTTAAATCAAAGTAAGTATAAGTGAATCAATTAAATAAAGTGAAAAGATTACTTAAAGAAAATTTATTAAGTTGAAAATAAATTTGGAATAGTAACAAATAAATTGGAATGTAAATAAGTCGAAGACTTATAAATATTTGAAATTGATGAATGAGATGCAAATTGAAAATGAAGGAATTTGTGAGCGAATAAACAAATTTGCAAGTGCAAGAAAATGAAATTTAATGTTAAAATTCATGTTGAAATTGTAAGTAAGTAAGACTGAATTTAATTTGATTTGTGAAGTATTAAACTAAAAATTAGTAAGTGAAGCTAATTGAATCTTGACCAAATGAATAAGGTTTGAACGAATTAAATTTAAAATGAATTGAAATCCAGTTTAATGTAAGTAGATTTAACCGAAGGGTAAATTGAAAACAAATCTTGGGAATGAACATAAGAATAAAACTGGAATTGAAACTGAATGTTGAAAACAGATTTGAATTTGAAAGTGGATTAGAATTAGAAATGAATTAGTAATTGAAACTAATCTAAAAATAATCAGTTATGAATGAAAGCTGATAAAATTCAATATTCAGGAGATAAACCGAATCCAAATTAGATTGGAATTGTGAATTGAATTCAAATGAAAATTGAAATGAAAAATTGAATAAGAAATGAATATGTGTAACTTCAACGGTGAATAAGAAATGTATAAGTAGTTTATATTGAAAATTTTGTAATAAAATTTGGCAAAATAGTTTGAATGTTGTAACTAGATATTATGGCTAGTAGGATATACATGTGTATTAAAGGAATTGGGATTTTGATTTCAAAGATAAATTTGAATTGCTCGACAAAAGGTATGTATTTTAATTTCGATATGAAATTTGCTGATTTCTTGTCTAGCCGCTTGGCTTTTTCTTTTTCTTTTTGAAATCTGAGAGTCCATAGGGACGTTTTGTAGTCGTGCCGTATTAGCCGCGCAAAGGAGACGCTGGCAAAATTTTTCGAAAATTCCGAGTGTTAGAAAATTTTTGAGAAATTTTTGAAAGTTTAAATTTGAATTTGAATTTTGAAGTAAACAATGTTGTTTGGAAACTATGAAAGGTTTAAAAATTTAGTTGATGAATAACGAATCTTTAGTAGAAAGATGGTTTTTGATAATTTGATAAAAACTATTGGATTGTGGAAAACAGTAGACGAGTTAAGGACCGTTTTTCCTAACTTGTAATTTCGAGGACGAAATTCTTTTAAGGAGGGAAGTCTGTAACGACCCAGAATTTTGAACAAATTTAATTGAAAATATTTAATTAATTTTAAATATTTGAACGATGATTTAATTTGAATCCCCGATATAACTTTGAATTTGGCGATTAAATTATAAAATTTAATATATTGAATGCTGAATAAAAATTCGAATCTTCAATTTTAAGCTGAAGAAAAATATTTCAATAGCTTTTAAAATTCATATTGATAAACACCGAAGATAATCGAACTTTCAGAATTTAATTTTAAACTGTTTTGCTCAATTTTGAATTTAATTGTTTGAACCGATATTTAAAAATAGCCGTCCGAGGCACAGTCTCGGAATTCGACGAAACCAGTTCCATTGGGTCCCTAATATTGTATTATTATCGGGTTTCAAATTTCGTATCGTTCGGAGCTGTTGGGTGAGAATACGACACATAAACGCGTAAAAAATTGTACCGAAACAAATTGAATTTAAATTTAAATATTTAAACAAAGGACAGCATCCCTAAAGTCACGCCTAAATTCACGCCTGGTATCACGAGAAAATCTTGTAAGCACGTTCCTCTGGAAAAATCACGTTCCCCTGTCTTCCTCCTTCTATTTTTAAATAACCGATCCCCTCAGCTTTAAAACGAAAACAATTTTCTTCGTTCAAATTTATGGCCGCTCCTTAAGAAGATTAAAACCCTTCCCTTTATTCACTTCATCTCGAAATTGATTTGAACGAAATCAAATGAAGCCGTCCTTCCTTTCTTCCATTCCAGTTCAATAGCAATCTCCACGTCGCGATGCTTGAACCCGTGAAAACTAGGGTTTCGTAAATCAACGCCTTCGAGGTAATCATCACTGCATACTCGGCTATTCCATCAGCCATCGTCGACTCGTCCTTGCCCCATACGTGATATTTTCTACTGCCGATTTCTTTCGAGTCACGTTTTCCAGTTCGAAGACTTCTTCTCCTCCATTCGAAGTCGAGATGGCTCATTCGAAGTCGATGATGGAACGAGGAGGCTTGCATACGATGGGGCGGCACGCGACTACGATTGGGTGTCGCGTTGGATTTTGAGGGGTTTGTCGGAGTCGAGGAGGGGCAGCGATCATCGCGAGGCCGGTTGGAAGTCGAGGGGAAGGGCGAGTGCGTTCGCGTGGAACTGGAGAATTTGGGGTGATGTTCGAGCCTGGGTCGCGAAAACAGCGAGGTACATTGTTGTAACCGAAATTAATTTTATAATTTGTTATCTAATTTAAAAGTTTAAAAACAGTAAAGTTATAGACTGCTTATTTTCTGAATTTAATTTAATAAGTAATATATATATTGTTTAAGCAAGAGAAAGAAAGAAAAATATAGTTAAATAAATTGTTAAAGAGAATTAGTTCAATATTAAAAGTAGTGGATTAATTTGTAAAAGGAAAATTTGTTAAAAACTCAATTTATTAGGTGAAATATTTATTAAAGGAAGAATAGTTTTGATTTAAATTTTTGTTAGATAAATTTATTGAAAGAAACTCGGTGAAAATAAAATAATTGAATGATTTAAAATTATTTAAACGGAAATATTGTTTGAAAATAAATTGATTAAATAAAATAAAATTTGCTAAATGAAAAGGGATAGTTCGATTTATTTCGGATATTAATAGAATTGTATAATTATTTATACAAGGTTAAAATCAAGAAGAGATGGTCAAAATGGAAATGGATGGCAAATTAAAAGCAAAGGTGAGATTTTTCTCACTCAAAATGAAAGTGGAATTTTCAGTTATTTATTGATTGATTTGATTGCTATTGGATGTGATATTAGATATAGTAGGATATATCTATATATATAGCAATATATACATATTGGCATATGTATATATCGGATTGATGATTTCCCGCCTCGTATAGCGGATGAGACCCTATTGCGCCGTTAGTAAGCGGATATTTTTATAAAACCCATATACCGCGATATTCCACCTCGAAGTGGAATTGGTATTGTGCTAACGTCTTTGGATGCAGGGAAACAGGTTGGAGGGATCCAACTGGATTCCTCAACTGTATTTATTTATTTACAGATATTGATGTATATTCTGTTATCATGTTGATATATGATATTGAAGGTTGTGATTGACTAATTGGTGCTGTTGCATCATCGGATTCAAAATTTTGAAGTTTAAAAATAACGATTTTAACTTTAAAAGAGATTTTTAAGTATACGTTTTATTTGAAATTTTGAATTGATTTACTTTAAATAAATAAATGTTATAAATTTAAAGTTATGGAGATTATAATGTTAGTGGAATATAACCAAAGTGTCATTTTTGAAATAAAAATCGATTTATTTATAAAATGGTTTAAGTTGGGATTTTTGAATAACTATAAACGATTTGTATAAAAAGATTTATACAAATTGATATTTATAAATCAAATGTTGGAATTATAAAACGAGTTTTTTTATAAGTGTTAAATTGAAGTATAAATTGGATTTCGGCATTTTAATTGAGATTTTTGAACAAGTATGAATGGTTAATAGATGAGATTTATAAATAGTATAAAAGTAGTTCGGTTATGGTTGAAAATAAGGTTATAAATGAAATCTTATAAGTAATAAGATTTAAAATCTGTGAAGTTTAAAAGAACGATTTCTTTTAAAATAAATGAATTGTAAGTTATTAACTTATAAGATGGACCTTTGGTATATACATTGGTTATAAATTGAATAGGTCATTAAAGAAGATTTATAAATCGAATTGTTAATAAAGGAGATTTATTAAATTGAAGTTGTTAGAAAATAGAAATAGAATTTATAAACTTTGTTTTATAAATTCGAAATCAATTGAATTTGATAAATTTAATATAGAAGGTTATTAAAGAAGATATATTCGCGATTTTGGATAGCGAATTATTATTGAAATAAAACGTGTAGAAAATACTGAAATGTGATTAGTGAAGTATATTCACGATTTTGGACAGTGAATATATTGTTAAGTAAAATGGATATGGTTTTGGGAAAGTGATATTTGAAATAAAGTTAAACGTTTTAACGATGTTTTAAAATATATTGAATATCGAAATCATAGATTTCAACATTTATTGTTGAAATAGACGTTTTCGAGAAATAAGGAAATGATGGACTATAACACTGTTGTTATAGTAAATGATTTTCGAAAGGAAATGTTTTTATGTAGTATTGGGATTTATATATATCTATCTTAAAATTCGAATCCCTATACTAGTGATTTTGAGTTGTCGTAACGATGTTTTACGTAACATTCGTTTTGACTCAAATGATTTCCTTAAAGAATGAATATATACTTAATTTGATGTAAGTATATCGAATATTTTCAAATGTTGAAAATAAATAGATTTGTGAAATACTTATTTTTAAATAAGTATGGAAATGCTTTTCCAATATGAAATGAACCGTTTTGAGATTTTATCTTCAAAGATAAAATGAAATGTGGAAATTGATTTGAAATTGTTTTCAAACGGTTAAGTGTGGAAATTATATATCTAGTAAAGATATTTTTTTTGAAGATGAAATAATTTGGAAAATTATTTGGAATCTGATGATGTTGCGCATCTTTATTGATAGTTAAATAACCGACTATCAATAATTACCTTGAATGGTATTTGTTGTGAATTGGATGAATTTGAATGCCACACTTGTTTTTAAATAAACGCTCACTATTCAGGTTAGCTGGGAAAGGACCATGGGGTCGTATAACCCATTCCGAATATGTGATACGTCGTTATGAATCGCATTCGAAGACCGGTGTTGAAGACCGGATATTTTTGAAAATGGAAGGATTACCGTCGAGTTACTCTACATCGGCTGATCTCCGGTTTAAAGGTTTTATCACCCTTAGTGACGGGAAGTCCGGACGTGATTAGAAATTTATCCGGATGTGCAAGGGCTTCGTGAGAAGTGCCTTCGGTTCTGTTCGATCCCGGAACAGACTTGTATGGATTGTGTGTCTGACGTTACAATTTAAGATATAAAGCTGATTTCTTTCAAATACATTTCTGTTGGTGGCGGAGAATTTATTCTCTTAGCTTAACACCCTTCTCTGAGACGTACGAGCTCAGAGGTTATGTAGTTGAAATTTATCAGCGATATACTCTCAATTTGGTAACGTGGCATACTGAGTGTTGCTGTGAAATGATCAGTGTTTGATCATTTGCGATATGATCATTTGTTTGATCTTATATCTTTGTGATCATAGGTTGATCATTTTGTTTGACCCGAAGCATGGCTTTTTGAGAAGCGTAGCTTTGTGGACGAGACTTCGTCGAGCCTCACACCCCGGAAATGGTCAAAACAGGAAGGATGCAGCAAGGTTCTAGGGAGTAGCGCCCCTTAGTGTATGTCATTCCTTCTGGATAAAGGTGGTATCATGGTATGGAGCCCAGATACTTAACCTCTGTGGTTACTGCATTATTATTATTATGTGGTTTGTTGCGAATCGAGGATCCTCGGGAAGATCGGTGACGATCGGGGGATGGCATACGCGTGTCAGTAGTTACCTATTTTTGCAGAGGTAACCCGGCCTTGTGTTGGCAGAGATCTAACCGTAACGTTAGGTTCTCGGGTCGTCTATTCCAGGGACGTACCCACCGTGGCATAGGAAGTTCCTTGGCCTGACCATTTGTTGGAAATCCAAAGAAACAATACGAGCCTTGTACGGTTTTAGTTGTAGAACCTGCCATCTAATATGGCAGCTATAGCAAGCATACTATGATGGTACCTATGCTGGCTAAGATTTATATTCTACTTTCGAAATGTTTCTACACTATGCACTAATAATAATATCAAAAGAGTTTTGATTTTTCGTAGTAAGCATCTTTGACTATCATAAGAAGAAATCTCCTCCAATTCTGCATTTGCATTGTGTGTGTGGTGGGAGGTCTTATGGTAGTTTCATTTTCCAAAAGCATTGCGAATTGACTTTAAAAATTATTTTGTTGTTATAAAGAATAACTGTTTTACGATCTCACACCAGTCACCATGACTGACTCGGAGTTTATTGTTTCCTTTCTAAACTCTGGGTGCCCACAAATTTCCACACGGGCAGTCTAGAGTTAGGTTATCAGGACATTCTGGAGCTTTGGAAACAAGCTGGATGGCGAGAAGTAGTATTTGTATCTGATATTATTTATTCCGCTGTGTATTCTGTATGAGGACAAGTTATATAACTGTCCATTGTTATATATTGACTCTGATGATTGATGTATGTATAAACTGATATAGCTCTTTGTTTTAAAAGACTAGCGTTTATTTATTATATATTGTTCCGCTGCGATGTGTAAGATTCTGATATTGTTTTCTGTTTCTATTGTTGTTCTGTTGTTCTTCTCTTCTTCTTCTACTCTTTTCTTCTTCTTCTACCTTTTTCTTCTTTTTAAAACCATAACTTTTCGGGTTTCCGGCATTCGATGGCTCGGTAGTCGATAAAGTGAGCATCGATGTCGAATTTTCGAAAGTCGAAAATTTTCGGGATGTTACACGAAGTGATGGCGGTGACGATGCTTAGAGATGGAGAAGCTTGGCTTGTGGTAGTATTTATTATTACTACTTGCTTTTATGTGTACCCATGTACTTAAACAATTGTTGTAACGGATGTTATGTTACGGTTTTTATGGAATTTTTTATTATGACATTTTTATAGTTTTGAGATAAATGGGTACACTTTGCTATTATATTTTGTTCCATCCGCCGTGAGTTCTGAAAGTTTAGTTATGGCTCTAGACTGTTATTTTATTAGTTCTACTAACAGATTAACTTAGAATGGATCTAAGTTTCAATGGGCCTTTTTTGTGTCGAAATTTAGGTTTGTTTTAGAATGAGTTGTTACAGTCAAAGTCTATGGCCAAAGCAAGGTTAGTAGATAATACTAATCAGATTGAACCATGAACTTTAATGTTGGACATCGCAATTAAATACAGATATTATTGGATTTTTTGCCATTGGCTGAGATTTGGATATCTAAGTAATATAGTGACGATGAAGAGATAATGTGAATAATACATCATTACTTAAGGGCGTCGCTTAAAAGATAAGAAATTGGATTTCACTGAGATAGTCCATAAGCAACTAAACCCATGTCTACTACCGTGCTTCAGTAAAGATCATACAAGCTTTAATATTTAAATTGTTTAAATATTACTAAGCGTTGAGTTCATATTTAGGAGTCACGCAACCATTAAGCTAAGTTTTTGACCAAAAATATTTTATTGAAATAATTTATCGAATGTACCATAGCAGACGGTGTCAATAATCTGCTTACTCAACCTCCCCACAATCTAGAATTTCATACAATATTACTCTATATAACATGACCAAATAATAACCGGAGAAATATTATCAAACGTCCCATTCCAAACGGTAATATAACTCTGTTTATTCTAGTTTCTCGTTATACATAATATAAAACATTCCAAACACTCAATGCTGCTATTTATTAATTCGAAAAGGGGTTTTATAAAAAAATACACTTTTCCAAAATCGTTAATACAATTTCAAACAACAATATTTAATTGGAAGAAGATTAAATTATAATATTCTCATTCTTTTCTTAAAATCCATTTATAATTTCAAAAATAAATATTTGCAATCCTCTTATTTAATTATAAGGAAATCAATAGATTAAATTTAATTCACTTCTAAATCCCTTAAAACTTCTTCTAAAATTAAGTCATACATTCTAATGTTCTTCTCTAATAACTGAAAATATAATAATACTAAATAAGTTTTATAATTCAGGACTTCCATTAAACAACAAATTTGAATAATTCTACTTTTCCAATAAGGATTCACTATTAAAAATAATCTTCCAAAGCCACAATATAAAATTTCATATTAATGTGTTTAAGACCCGCATTCCTTTCAAATCCTTTCAAAACTATTATTATTGAGAAGTAATTTGTCAACCCAAAGTTTTACCTTATATAATACATTCCCAAAATAATTCAACAATCAAACACAATAATATTTTACTTTCAAAAATTCACTTATCAATATACATAACAGATCCCATAAATGTTAACTTTCACTCAATAAATAAATTGCATTCAACTTACTATTACTTCAAAATACTATTTTATAAACTTCAAGTCTGTTAAATCGAAATAAACTTAATTTATCACTTTAAAATATAAATTTCAAATACTATTTCATAAACCCCTTTAAATATTTTACAACCAATGATAAATAAATAAAAATAAAAATATTTCAAAAATTCACTAATTTAATATAATATCAAAACTCGTCATTTCTCAGATAATTTTTATTCACACAATCCTTAAACTCATTCCACTTTTATATTTTTCCCTACAATCATTCAGCTTTTAAATTTTCATTAACCGTAAATATCTTAAATAATAAATAAGAAAATCATTCTAAAATTCACTATTTATTTCCCAAAAATAATTTATTTATGACC
Source organism: Allium fistulosum (assembly GCA_030737815.1). NCBI lineage: Eukaryota > Viridiplantae > Streptophyta > Magnoliopsida > Asparagales > Amaryllidaceae > Allium > Allium fistulosum. The sequence goes on from CM060906.1 coordinate 782,696,681, forward strand.
AATATAATTTATTTATTTCAAATCTTTAACTTTTAATTTATTTATCCCCATTTCGATCAATCTCAAATGTTGTGTTTGACTAATGTCGTCACCAAATCAATCGATACTACACTCGGCATAGCCCAACTAAGGTTTACTATACTACACCAATCAACATCAACCAATGACAATCAAGTTCTTCCAACCAATTCAAAAATCTAAAGCAAATAAGGCATGTGCTAGATCATAGTTATGAGTATGAAATTTTACTCACCTAAACGATGCCCAAGATCCAAAAACAGCAACTCCAGCCTCTAATTTCATATGCCGCTTTCGGTTCCGAACTGCCTCAGACCTCACATCGACCTTACGCCTCTATCTTGACCTGAAAAACGCACGTGAACGGTAGCTCCGGTACCCGTCTTGTCGCCTCCATCCCAAGTCGCATTGCACCACCATCGATCATACCTCCTGTCGTGAACAAGACTTCACTGCATCCCGACAACCAAGGTCGCATGCCCACCTATCCAAGCTTCAGATCGATGCCACCAGCTCTCATCGCATCTACCGTGGTCACCATCTCCTTGACATAATACAGCATGTGCCTCCTTCCTACCATCGTTGCTTATGACATTCTTTTTTTTTGTTAATCGATTTGGAAATTTATGGTTGGGGGTATGAGTTGAAGCAAAGGAGTATTCTAGAATATGATTGAAATGATTAAGTTTAAATGGGTTTGGGTCTTAATTGCTTTGGGCCCAATTTCAATTCAATTTAAATTCTAATTCCATTTAGTTTTTACTTCATTTTTGATTCAAATTCAAATTTAAATTTCTTATATTTATTTACAAATACTTCAATCTAGTTCAAATTAATTTACACTTCATTATACAAGATATGTCTCGATATAGATTATCTGAGTTTATTAGGAGATAACGCCGACAATGGCATAATTTCCTTCAATTCGATGCCCGCTTATTTTTGTTTAATCATTCATTCTACTATTACAAAATAAATTTATTTTTCAACTATTCACATCATATATAAAAATTATTTACACCTTCAAAAATATTTTATATTAAATTTAAAATATTTTATTCGATTTAATAAATTATTCGAAATAATTTATTAATTTAACTTAATTTATTTATACCAAAATCTTTTATCAGATATACTTTAAATAAATAAGAATTTATTTTCAAAATAACATTACTAAAAATCGAATTTGAATATTTCTATTTAATTAAATTTATTTATTCATATGGCGTAGAAAGTAGGGTTATTACAGTATCATTGTTAGAGTATTGGTAGAAGGCATCTGATGCCTATATGTAACGACACACTATTTTAGGCCATTCAAATCGACAATAAAACCACACATGTCTGACTTGAATAATTCAAAACAATAGATTGTAAATAAATTTGGAGCAAATAAAATCAATCACAGAATCACAGACACAGAATATCAGAATAACTCGTAGCGGAAATAAAATACATAGTAGTTCAGGAAGCTACTACAATACACAGTCTCAAAACAGATACAAAATACCATAGTCTGAAAAACAGATACAACAGAAGTCTGGATACCTAAGTTCACAAATACATAAACAAAGCTGAATAGGAAATAACTGGAATGGAAATAGACAACTAGATAGACAGATAACTCCAGCAATCTCTAGCTCCAGAAGATGAATCCAAAGCTGTGATACTCAGGCTGACCCGAGCGTAAAGCAAAAACACAAACACTCAAGTCAGGACATAGATACTTATAAAATGTAAATCAACTCAAGTGAACTGTAATAGAAATGCATCAATAACTTAAAGGATGCTTGGGATCGCCTATACAGTGTAAGAAATGGTAGCACTTATAAAACGCTACCTTAAAACTATAGCATTTTGGAAATGATATCAATACAAATCTAAGTTTTACAATAACATTTTATCTTCAGTTTTCATCATTTTAACTTATAAACTTATCTCACTTTTCTAATATATTTATTTGGATATCATTTAACTTATGATTTTAATAAAATAATATTTTTTATATAAATAAATATCCAATTAAACTATAATTCATTTATTAAGTCAAAAACACACTTAAATTTCTTAACCTTTATTTTTAACGAATAACTTGATACTTCATTTACTTTAAAAATGTCCACTTTATAAATAAAATAATTTATTACTAATTTAAGCCTAAAATTCCATTTCAAATAAAATTTTCAATTATTAATTCAAATCTCATTTTATATTTACATTTTGATCATTTATTAACTCATACAATTTTAACTTATAGAAAATCACTATAAAATTTATTTAAATCATTTAAATTCAATTTAAGTTAAAATCTCATATATCTTAAATTTCAAATACTTAAAATTTCCAGAAAATATTTATATTTAAAATTAACCATGGGTCTGTATAATATTTTCTAACCTAGGTCAAGTGAATACGGATATATATCATTTCAATCCGAAATAAAATCTCGGGTTTGATCATTTCAAACCCGCAATCCCAAGTCAAATAAAAATCGCTCGAGCCTATCATTTCAGCTCATAACGACTTTTCCCTATTCTAATGTCCGTTCGGGTATGTATCATTTCAACCCATAGTGAGGGAACTTGCAGTGTGAGAAACAGAAATATAAATTAAATAGTAAAGCATAGCATATCATATCAGGTGATGAAACAAGTATATAATTATGTTATAACATCATATAATATCATATCACAGGCATGTATGAAATAACTTTGAACATGGCATATCACTACTACACATTCACATGACTTTGTTTCACAATTTTATAAGTACTAAGTCAAGAGTGATAACTCACCTTCTAAAGCTAGAGATGACAATTCAAGACACAAGAACAAACTCCGAAAAGCACGACAAGGCACGAATCAAATTCGAGGAGAAGTAGCACCTAAATCCAAATCTTGTAAACAAATAAAATACAACATACATAAGAATATATTCAACACAAAAGAATTTGAATTAAAACAAAGCAAAATATGAACAAAAATGGAACAAAGTGGCTTAACCAAACAAGTGGGCTCGGCCACTACACACATAGGCTTGACCACATGATAACATGGCTCGGCCATGATTGGGTTTGAGGCACATATGCTCGACCAAGGCAAGCAAAGAGGCACTGCTAAGGTATGTGAAGGGATGGTATGCTAAAAGTCATAAGGAAGGCAAATGGTCAAGGCAAATGAAAGGTCAAGAGGTTCAATTGATTCGGCCCTATGGCTAATGTGTTCGGTCATGGTCACTTTGGGCTAGGTAGGCTTGGCCTTAGGCTAAGGAAAAATGGCTACAAGGCTCGGCCATAGGTAGATGGAGGGGTGGCAAAGCAAAACGGCTAAGGGAAGGCTAAAGGTTAAGGGAAAATGAAGGTTCATGCACTCAATTGGTTCGGCCTATGGTCACTTTGGGTTCGGCCACTAGGAGTTTGGGTTCGGCCCTACGTTCTATGGGTCAAGGCACAACTATGGTCACGGCTAGAAGGTGATGTGGTCATGGCAAGACATAGGAAGGTGGTGGAATAGATGGTGGTGGCCGAGGCTAGCAAAGAAGAGGTGGTGAACAAATAGGAGCTCGTCTAGGTTTTGAAGCATGTTTTGGTGATGGGTTTGGATCTAGGGGTCATGGCATGGCATAGGGATTGTGATGGGGAGATGATGGCCGGTCATGGTGATGGTGAAGTGGTGGAGATGGTCGGCTAAAAGGTTGTGGCCGAACATGTAAAGGAGAAACAAAACAAAAGAAAAGAGAAAAAGAAAAGAGGAAGGAGAAGACATGAAAAATCTTACTGTAAATTTTGTTTAGGAAATGAAAAATGAGGAAGAGATGAGAAACAAAGTTTTTTTTGTACGGCTAGGAAATGTAGAGGCATCTGTACACATTAAAAGAAAAGAAACTTAAGTCTTTTGGATTTCCATAGCCCATTAGCCTAGCCTAAATCAAAAACAAACTCAAACTCAAACAAAAATCAAAGTCCAAACCAAAATAAAATAGAAATAAACATAGAAAATAAACAATAAAATACTGAAAATAATTGCGTGTAAAACGCTGAATTTATCAGATTTAAAAAGTATAAAACAGAATTTGACGAAACGAAAAGTAGAACGAATATCAGAATCAAATTCAGCTTAAAAGAAAAACATTGGAAATTTAAAATTAAAAATTAAAAATTTCAACTGAAAGTCAAAGTTTGACCAAAGTTGACTAAAATATAAAATTTTCAAAAAATCATTATTTTATTATAAATTATAGACAAAATCCAAAATTACATTGGAAAATTCCAAAATTTCAATTTTTAAAAGATTAAAAATCAAAGTTTCAAATAAATTAAATTTAAAATATTTGTTAAAAATTATGGGTTGTTACACTCTCCCCCACTCAAAGCTTTTCGTCCTCAAAAAGGAACGAGACACGAACAAAACAAAGAAAGATAAGATAGAATAGCAAATAATACCTGAAACAAACAATTCTGGATTCGAAGCACGCATGCTCTCCTCCGTCTCCCAGGTACAATCTCGATCATCAGTACTCCACTGCACTTTGACCAAGTTGACAGATTTCCTTCTCAGCTGCTTCGTACCTCTATCGACAATACGAAGTGGCTTCCTCTCGATAGTCAGATTAGGCTCAATATCCAAACTCTCGAGAGCAGAAGGCTGGACAATAAGGGATGGATCATGAAGATACCGACGAAGATGCGAAACATGGAATACATTATGCACTCCGGAAAACTTCTCAGGCAAATCCAACTGATAAGCTAAAGAACCGATCCTTTCTAAGATACGGAAAGTACCAATGAACCTAGGAGCAAGCTTCCCTCTACAACCAAAACGAATCACATTCCTTAAGGGAGAGACCTTAAGGAAAACCAGATCACCAACAGAAAACTCCAAGCTCCTTCTACGCCTATCAGCGTACTTCTTCTGCCTATCCTGAGCACTCCTCATCTTTCTCTTAATCTCCTCAACTCTCTCAGAAGCCTCCAGAATCATATCAGGACCAAGAACCAAACGATTAACGGATTCAATCCAACAAGATGGAGATCTGCAAGGTCGTCCGTAAAGAGCAGCAAACGGAGGCATTGCAATACTAGCCTGAATTCAAAAGATGAAATGAGATAGGTAAAAGATTAAGACAAGATTAAGATAGAAAATTGAGATTATACCTGATAACTATTGTTATAGGTGAATTCGACAAGATGGAGATGATCTTCCCAAGATCCTCCATAATCAAGAACACAAGCACGAAGAAGATCCTCTAGAATCTGATTCACTCTTTCTGTTTGACCGTCGGTCTGTGGATGGTAAGCAGTGCTCAGATTCAGATAAGTATCCAAATATTCCTGAAAAGCTTTCCAAAACTGACTGGTAAAGATGGGATCTCGATCACAAACAATACTGACAGGAACCCCATGGAGATGAACAATCTCCCTCATATAGATCTCAACCATACTCGAAGCAGAACGGATAGACTTGACCGGAATGAAATGAGCTGACTTGGTCAATCTATCCACAATAACCCAAATACTCTCATTACCCCTCCTAGTCCTCGGTAATCCATCAATAAAATCCATAGAAACCTGTTCCCATATCCAATTGGGAACCTCAAGGGGCTGCAACAAACCAGGGGTCTTCTGATGATCGACCTTGACTTGCTGACAAGTTGCACACCTACTAACAAAAATGGAGATATCACGCTTCATACCCTTCCACCAATACAACTTCTTCATATCCTGATACATCTTGGTCATACCCGGATGAATAGAAAGTCTGGATCGATGATTTTCCCGAAGTAACTCCTGTCTCAATCCATCAACATTCGGGACACAAATCTGATTATTAATCCTCAAAATCCCTCTATCATCGATCTGAGCTCCACTACCATCAAGACTATTACCACCAACCCTGCTACGAACATTCTCCTTAATAAGCCTAAGCATCCTAACCTCATCCTGCTGAGCCATGATACGATCCAAAAGAGGAGAAGAAACAACAAGCTGACACAACATCGCCTTCTTTCGACTCAAATCATCTGCCACAACATTAGCTTTCCTAGGGGTATAGTTGATGTCGAGGTCATAAGAAGCAAGGAACTCAAGCCACCTAACTTGTCTCTGATTCAAATCCTTCTGGGTGAAAATATATCTCAAAGACTGATGATCCGTAAAAAGCTCAAACTTAGTTCCCAAAAGATAATGCTTCCAAAGCTTCAAAGCAAAAACCAAGGCAAGCAATTCCAAATCTTGAGCAGCATACTTGGCTTCATGGGGCTTCAACTGACGACTGGCATAAGCAATGCCTTCCCATCCTGCATCAGAACAGCTCCCAAACCTTCACGACTAGCATCAGTGTATACCGTTAATCCCTCATTTCCATTTGGAACGGTAAGAACTGGTGCGGAAGTAAGCTTGCGCTTCAACTCATTGAATGCAGCTTCACACTTATCATTCCATATAAACTTAGCATTCTTCCGAGTCAAATCAGTTAGAGGTGCAGCAATCCGAGCAAAATTCTCAATGAATCTCCGATAATAACCGGTAAGGCCCAGGAAGCTACGGATATCAGATGGAGTCCTAGGAGTTTCCCAATCCTGAAATAGAATAAGGAAAAATAAGAACCACAAAGAAAGATAGAATAATTGAATTGCAAAAGAAAGATGAGAAAAGGTAGACTTACATTGATCGCAGCGATCTTGACTGGATCAACAGAAACTCCATTACTAGAAACAATATGTCCAAGGAATCGGACTTCATCCTTCCAGAAATGGCATTTAGAGAATTTAGCTTTCAACTGATGACTCCTAAGAGTCCCCAGAACAAAGCTCAAATGAGATTCATGCTCTTCCTCGGTCTTAGAGAAGACCAGAATATCATCGACGAAGACAAGAACAAACTTGTTAAGAACATCACGAAAAACACGATTCATCAAATCAACAAAGAAAGCTGGGGCAATAGTCAAACCAAAAGGCATAACTAACCATTCATAAAAACCATTCTCAGTACGGAAAGCGGTCTTGGGAATACTTTCCTCAGCAACTCTGAGCTAGTGGAAACCTGTGGCAAGATCAAGCTGAAAGAAAACAGTAGCTCCATAAAGCTGATCGAACATATCATTGATACGAGGCATATGATATCTGTTCTTCATAGTGAGCTTGTTCAACTCCTTATAATCAACACACATTCTCAAAGAACCATCGGACTTAGTGACGAAAACCACTGCTGCTCCCCATTCGGAATGACTAGGTCTGATCAGACCCTTGGAGAACAAGTCCTCAATTTGTTTCCTCAACTCAACCTTCTCGCAGGGTGCCATTCTTCTAGGAGGAAGAACTACAGGTCGAGCTCCAGGAATAAGATCAATACAGAAATCAATTTCCCGCTTAGGAGGTAAAGAAGAAACTTCACCAAATACATCGGGATAGAGCTTAACCACAGTAGTTGAATCAAGATCACCAGGAGAAGAGTCCAAAGAGAAAATAAAACTGCCAGCAAAATCCTAAGGCATACTGCACTGAATCACCAAAGAGTTACCCCAATCATCAACAAGAGAAATAGTTTGGGTTTTACAAGAGATAACGGCTTCATGCCTCTTCAGCCAATCACCTCCAAGTAACAAATCAAAAGCATCGAAACCAAGAACATAGAAATCGCTAGAAAATCTATGGCCAGAATAGAAGAATTTCACTTGGTTACAAATCCTACTAAGGTTCGCGGGACCCCCAATAGGATTAGTAACACACAAAGGTACAACAGCAAATATAGGTGAAAGGAGACGCTCAAACTTATCACAAAGATCCATAGAAATAAAACTATGCGAAGCTCCAGTATCAAATAAAACACGAATAGGAAAATTAAACAGAGAAAAGGTGCCCTGGAGAGTACCTTGGGTGTCACTAGGAGCAGATGGAGTAGGAGTGGAAGAAGTCATGGCAAAGACTCCAGATGTCTTGCCCTTCTGATACAAGGGACAATCCTTCTTGAAATGACCAGGTTGCAGACAGACATGACAGAGATTGTTTCTGGTATCCTGAGGTGGAGGAACAGCAGCACCAACTGAAGTAGGGCAACTATTGGCATAGTGTCCCCTCTGATCACACTTGAAGCAGGTGATGGAAGATAGGTCGATAGGATGCTTCCGGGGAGTAGATCCTAAACCAGGATTCTTGAGCCAATTCTGCTTCTGCTGATGGAAATTAGGCTTCCTCTTCTTAGAGTTGCCAGAACCAGACTGAGATGGAGAAGCACGAGGAACAGAAGCTTCATTAGAAGTGGGATTCTCATATCTAATGGCTATGTCCATCAACTCCGTGAAGGTACCATGAACATGAGAAATGAGACGATCATAGAACTCTGGGCGAGCTCCAGCTTTAAATTTCTCATTCTTCTTAAGAGAGGTGTCAATCAGGCTAGGACCAAACCTGGAAAGTTCATTGAACTTCCGCTCATACTCAGAAAATGACATGCTCCCTTGCTTAAGATCCATAAACTCCCTGTATAGCTGGGACTTCCCGGCTTCGGGCATCCACTTTGCCACAAAAGCCTCCCTGAAAAGAGATATCAAAGCTTAAGATAGATTTCAAAGAGAAAAAGCTGAAACAAACACAAGACTAACACAAGAAGATACCTAAACTGCTCCCAAGAAATATTTGCCTCCACAGTCTGAGCTATGACAGACTCCCACCAATCCTGGGTTGCCTCCTGCAACTGCCAACGGACACTTTTGAGCATCAGTAATCTCCAAACCGGTAAAAATCCCCTCAAGACTCCTCAACCATTGCTGAGCCTCTATGATGCTCTCAGATCCAGTAAACTTAGTACCACCAAGCCGAGTGAATTCCTTACAGAGAGTGGTGAACCTGATGGGTGCAACAGGCTCAGGAACTGGGGCAATACCACGACCCCTACCTCTGGCATTCCTACGATTCATCCTGAAAATAATCAAGAATGAATTTTAGGACAAAGGTAAAACAGAAAGACAAAGATAAGATTCAACTAGAAATGGAAATCCTAGTCAAAAAAATTCAAATAACCAAGGTGGATTCGAAAGGAATTGTAACAACGCACATATTTTACGATTTTATATTTAAATATTTTATTTAAATATAGCGTCGTTAGTCGGATTTAAGTCCGAAATGTCACTTTTTGCAAACGGTCGAATTAGGACTTGGGACCATTTCCATTGAGTCCAAAATGGTGTTTGCGACTTTTTTGAGTATAAGCTTCGATATGTTTGGAGTAAGTTGAATTTTGCTATTTTCTAATTGGGCTTTTGGGTTTGGGTTTCACCCAACTCATCATATACTCTAACTCAGCCCCTCTCTTCATCCATTCATTCTCATTTCATTTCTTTTTCTCAAGCTCAACTGAAAATGGGGGAAGAGAAGAGGAATTAGAAATTCCAAGCCCTAGATTCAATTGCAAACTCCAATTCTTGCTCCAAATTCGAAGAGAAGCTTGGGTAAGCCTTCTTTTCTCCTTCTCCATCTCAATTCCTCTTCGATTTCAGAAAATTCCTAAACCCTAATTTAGGAAATACTTTTTTTGATCTTAGATTAAAGCTTGTGGAGTTGAAGTGAAGAGTGGTTGATCTTTTCCTTGTGTTTGAGCTTCTTATCATTTGTTTTTGAGTTAAAAGGTGAGTTTTTGAACTCACATCTACTTCTATAGATATCATTGTTGTTTGGTATGAATTCCTAACACTTATCTATGTCCATTTGCTTTTGATTTGAATTGAATTGGTGAATATTCCAATTTTTGTGTTTTGGTCCAATTTTATGAAAATCCTCTTGTGGATGTTTGGACTTTGATGTTTAGGGTGTATCGAAGAGCCTATAAGGCCGGGTTGTCGTTTGGTGTAAATCCTTGGTCGTCATTGCTCGATTGATCGCTCCCGAATCGTTTTGGCCATCATGGCCTAGGCAAATTGTTGCCCAGACCAGGTCTTCAGACGTCTGAAATGCAAGTTCAGACATCTGGTTTTAAACCTGGAGCAAAAAGTTTTTACATCGTAAATTTATAAAAATTGCAGAAAACAAAGTCAGACGTTTGAAACAACCTTTCAGACATCTGAAACACCTTGTCAGACGTCTGAACCACACTTTCAGACTTCTGTACCACCCTGTCAGACGTCTGAAGCCACCCTCCAGACGTCTGGATGGTTTCTAAATTTCCAGAACCTAAATCCAGACGTCTGGATTGACCCCCAAACGTCTAGATCTGCCTATTTTTGCCTATTTGCCTATTTCTTGATTGAATTTCCATTGTTTATCGTTTTTAGTTGCTCCAATTAGTTGTTATCGCATTTTTGACTTTGATGATTCTTCGTACACGGGTTTTTATAAAATGATCTCTTTTTAAACTGTATTAAAAGCTCGTCTCTCCAATTTATAATTTCTATTTAAAACACACACACAATTTTGCACTTCGAGCGAAGAGGGCGGAGAATTAAATGATCAAATAAAACGCGTGCTATGAACACGTGCATTTATCTTTTCAGATAATTCCTAATCTATTCGTTTGGCCGTTTTGACCTCTGGGTCTGGTTTACCGATGAGATGAGGTGAACTTTGTACTGCTTTGAGTGTGAAATTGACTAACGGTTGGTAAACCGTTTAGTGCGAACATGTGGTATGGGACTCACGTTAACATTTTTTGGATTCCTTTCTGAGAGTTGTTACACATTCCGCCAGTTAGTGGTGTCCAGTACTGGGCCTTCGGACCTTCGCCACAACGGTTTGTTGCCCTATAATATCACTTTTGGAGTTGGTCCATCGTCACCGCTCGAGTGATATTGGGTTTGTTGCCTTCGGGTATGTTGCCTTCGGGTTTGTACCTTCGGGTTTGTACCTTCGGGTTTGTGCCTTCGGGTTTGTTGCCCTATATTATCACTTTTGGAGTTGGTCCATCGTCACCGCTCGAGTTATATTGGGTTTTTGCCTTCGGGTTTATGGATCCTTGTTATACAGTACTGAGCTCGAGCATCTTTTGTTTCTTTGACAATTATATTTCCCTAGTGTATCGCCTTTCGGGGTAGGTTCTTTGAACCACACGATATATAGCGATTACCTTGTGGAAACTTGTGTTACCTTTATTGGTATTTGTTATTTGCCTTTTTGGCTTGTTTTGGGATATGATATCCTTGGTTTATTGGAGTTGCCTATGATATGAGGCTTGTTATGAATCATCTTATGTTAGATGACTTGGTTATCTCTTTTGGAGATATTTGTGGTACTTTATGACTTTGTATGTTCATTATCATTTAATATATCTAACTGGTTTGTTTAGCTAGATTGACCCGTGTATTTTATACTCGGGTCAGACCGAGATGTTTCAGGTTAGGTACATTGGACTTAGCCTATTTTGTTTCCGCATGGACTATTCCGCTAGCTCCTTTTTGTTATAGCTTTTTGTGTAGTCCTTTTTTTGGCTGTAACTCTGATATGTATTCTTTTGACTCACCTGTATATTGTGGTTTGCTTAACCACTTGACATGTATCATTTTGTATACTCTGTAATGTATTTGTATATGTGAAAATGTATGATGATCCACTGTTCTGTGATGTGTATTACATTTGAGTTGTTATATTTTATTCTGATAGATCCTTCAGCCACCTATGACTTTGTATTAAGTATTTATTGGATATGTCGATCCATGCAATTGTCGGCGTATTCAATGGATAATTAAGACAAGGTTATAGATGGTCGCTCCTATCCAGCTCTATTCTCCGTATTAGCAAACGATGTTACCTAGTAATACTCTTTGCTAATATGGGTCTCGGAGTGGGGCGTCACAGCTTGGTATCGGAGCTGAGTTCTGAACAAAAATATGATAAACATAGAACAGAGACACATATTATGGTACATCAAAGGGTAGTACGAATGTTACGAATCTTTGAATCATCGTGCCTTTATTCTTTCCGTGCCTTTGGGGTAGATAGAGTTTTGGGATACGTCTAGGAATGCATTTTATTCCGTAGTAATCCATATTTGAATTAATGATATCTACCTTGTGAATAATCCTTTTCTTATCTTATCTTTCAGCTAATGGTTGGAAGAGGCCGAGGACGATGCACGGATGCTGGGCAATCCAGTGGCTCGCATCCGGACGGCGTTTATATGTCTACCGATCAGTTTTTGGAGTTATTTAGGAGCACTTGGCCTCCAGCTCCTATTCGAGCATCTCCTCCACGCAAGTCTGCCTTTGCATGCCTGTGTAGTGATTTTTCTCATCTTGGGGGAAAGCCATTCAAAGGCTCCGAGTCCGTTCTTGAGGTCCAAGCTTGGATTCGCACATGTGAGCGTATCTTTTCTCGCATGGATCTTTTTGACCATGATCGAGTTCTTGTAACTTCTAGCTTATTGCAAGAGCATGCCCTCTATTGGTACGAGCTTCTTATAGCCGAACTTGATGAGTCTGTTCTTTCTTGCACTCAGTTCCGGGAACGATTCGAACTCAAATTCGTTCCTGAATCTGAGAAAGTTTTATTAGCCCGTCGCTTCCTTGAGTTGAAGCAAGGGAAGTCTTCTGTTTCTGAATATGTTGCATCATTCGAGGCCTTATCTAAGTATGGTCTTGAATTCATTAGCACTTCTTATAAGAAGAATATGAAGTTTGTCTCTGGTCTTAAGAAATATCTTAAGAAGTCTTTGATGCTCCAGCTTAAGCTTTCTTTTGAGGAGTTGGTTGATTCGGCACTTCATCTCGAAGCCATCGAGAAGGAGTGTGATAGTGGTGATGATGTTGAGGTTCGCAAGAACCCCAATAAGAAGAGGTTTCCATTTCATAAGCAGGGATTTCTCCCTTCCAAGAAGAAGAAGCCTATTGAATCTGGTTCTAACTCTCAATCTGCTGGAACACCTTCTATTCGGAAGTGTTTCAATTGTGGTTCTCCTGATCATATGATTCGAGCTTGTACTAAGCCTCTCTTCTACCGTTATTGCAAGAAGGAAGGTCATCATGTTTCCTCCTGCCCTACTGTTCCTAATGTCAAGTCTGGCAAGCTTTATGTTGCTAAAGCTTCTGGAGGTTCTTCTCAGCCCAGAGGTATATCTCCATCTATTTTGGAAGGTTCTATTTTATTTCATGACCGTAGTATTCGAGTTCTTTTCGATACGGGTGCTTCGCATTCTTTCGTATAGAAAGAGCTCATCGATGATTTGTCTTTGGATGTTTCTTGTATGGTTACTTCGTTGAGGATTATGAATCCTATTGGGAGATCCGCAACCCTTAGCATGCTTTGTGATGATGTTAAGATTGTTTTATGTGGCTTTTCTTTTCGTGCGAATCTGCACGTTATTTCTACTTTGGGATTTGATATGATTTTGGGTATGGACTGGCTAGTGAGATACGATGCCAGGATTATTTGTTCTGAAAGAATTTTATATCTTCGACACCCGGATTCGTCTACTCTGCTATCACTTGTTCTTTGGGATGTGGATAATTCCGAAATGGCCTTATATTCTCTTGACTCATGAGATGATGATGATATATCTCGTATCCCTATTGTTTGTGACTTCTCTGATGTTTTTGAGCCGGTTTCGGGTTTTCCACCCATGCGGGCGATCGAGTTCCGCATTGATCTCATTCCAGGCGCGCAGCCAGTTGGCCATCCTCCCTCGAGAATGTCTACCAAAGAAAATGAGGAACTCAAGAAGCAGCTTTTAGAGCTTGAGTCCAAGCAGTTGATTCATTCTAGTTTTTCACCATGGGGTACCGCGGTCGTCTTCGTGAAAAAGTCCGATGGAACTCTTAGGCTCTACATCGACTATCGCAAGCTTAACGAGTTGACCATCAAGAATAGGTATCCTTTGCCGAGGATCGATGATATGTTCGATCTATTGAGTGGCGCTAAGGTCTTCTCTCAGCTCGACCTTGCCACTGGCTTTCATCAGCTCCGAGTCGCGGAAGATAGCATACCTCTTACAGCTTTCCGCACTCGATATGGTTCTTTCGAGTGGCTCATTATGCCGTTCGGTTTGACGAACGCTCCTGCTTTCTTTGTTGATCTTATGAATCGAGTATTCCAAGAATATCTCGATAAGTTCGTCCTTGTGTTCATTGACGACATTCTTATTTATTCTAAGTCTGAAGCCGAGCATGCTAATCACTTGAGAATTGTCTTGAGTACTCTTCGTCACCATCAGCTTAAAGCCAAATTCTCCAAGTGCCATTTTTGGGAGAATAAGGTTAAGTTCTTAGGCCATGTTGTATCTTCCGACGGCATTTCGGTTGATCCCTCAAAGATCGAAGCTATCCAGAATTGGAAGAGGCCTGAGAATGTTCATGAGATTCGTAGTTTTCTTGGATTGGAGGGTTATTACCGTCGGTTCATTAAGGATTTTTCCCATGTTGTGCTTCCTCTCACCAGCCTTACTAGGAAATGCATTAGTTATATTTGGTCCAATAAGTGTGAAGCTTCTTTTCGGACATTAAAGGAACTTCTCACTAATGCTCCTATTCTTGTGGTTCCCGAGGGGAATCATGATCTTGTTGTCTACACCGATGCTTGTGGTAATGGTCTTGATGCCGTGCTTATGCAGAAGGATCGGGTAGTTGCTTATGCTTCTAGGCAACTGCATCCGAATGAAGTTCGCTATGCCACTCATGATCTTGAGTTAGCCGCCATTGTCTTCGCCTTGAAGATTTGGCGACACTATTTATTAGGTGAGCGCTTCATTCTCTATACCGATCATAAATCCTTGAAGTATTTGTTCACTCAGAAGGAACTCAATATGAGGCAACAGCGTTGGCTCGAGTTTCTCGCTTCCTATGACTTTGATATCCTGTATACCCCTGGTAAGGGTAATCATGTTGCTGATGCGCTTAGTCGTAGACATTCGGCTGTTGTTTCTATGATGCTTGCCAAATGGGATATTCTTGAGACTCTATCTTTTTGTGATATTCGTGATCGAGCTCCATCCTCTGATTCTCCGATAGTATTATTCAGTTTGGAAGCTCAACCCTCTCTATTGGATCGTATTGCCGAAGCTCAGCGGCGTGATCCTGATCTTGTGCATCTTATTCAGCTTTGTGATACTGAATCCCGTGATGAGGCGTTGCGGGACTTCAGCATTGATTTTCATGGGTGTCTTCGCAAGAAGGACCGTCTTGTTGTGCCTTTTGATTCTGCACTTAGACATGACATTCTTGATGATTGTCATCGTTCTAAGTATACCATTCATCCTGGAAGCAGTAAGATGTATGCTAATATGCATCGCCTTTATTATTAGGAAGGCATGAAGCGCGATGTAGCGAGTTATGTGAGTAATTGCATGACTTGTCAACGTATTAAAGCCGAACATCAGCGCCCTTCTGGTCTCCTTCAGCCTCTAGAGATTCCATTGTGGAAATGGGATCAGATTTCGATGGATTTCATTGATGGCCTACCTCGTACGAGATCGGGCCATTCTAGCATTTGGGTTATTGTTGATCGCCTCACCAAGTCAGCTCATTTTATTCCTACTAAATCTAATAGGACTACTTCTCTTTTGGCTAAGTTATATATCAAGGAAATCGTGAGACTTCACGGTGTTCCTAGTTCGATTGTGAGTGACCGTGATCCTTTATTCACCAGTCATTTCTGGCAGAGTCTTCAGCAAGCTTTGGGAACAAAGCTTAATTTCAGCACAGCTTATCATCCACAGTCTGATGAACAGACTGAACGGGTGAATCATATCTTGGAAGATCTCCTCCGTATTTGTATTCTTGATTTCGAAGGTAGTTGGAGGATCATATACCCCTTGTAGAGTTCTCCTGCAACAATAGTTTTTAGTCCAGTATCGATATGGCTCCTTTCGAAGCCTTATACGGAAGGCCATGTCGATCACCTTCTTGTTGGTTGGAATCTGGGGAGAAGCTTATTCTGGGCCCAGAGTTTGTTCATGATTCTTCTGAGAAGATTGTTCTTATTCATCAGAGAATGAAAGAGGCACAGAGCCGCCAGAAATCCTACGTGGATAACCGTAGGAAGCCTCTCGAGTTCTCGGTTGATGATCTCGTCTTTATTCGTGTTTCTCCTTTGAAAGGGGTTATGCGCTTCATTGTGACAGGGAAATTGGCTCCTCGCTTTGTAGGACCATTTCCTATTACTGAACGTATTGGCCCTGTAGCTTATAGAGTTTCACTTCCAGCTCATCTATCCGGAGTTCACAACGTGTTTCACGTCTCTCAGCTTCGGAAGTGTCTTCGAGAATCGGATTCTGTCATCGACTCTCCTAATTTGCAAGGGCTTGAGATCTCACCAGACTTATCTATTGTACAGCAACCTATTCGCGTACTTGCCACGGAGGTGAGACACCTTCAAAACAAGGACGTGCCGCTCATTAAAGTTCAATGGTCCGCTAATCCCAATGACTGTACTTGGGAAACCAGAGAGTTTATAGAGCGATCCTATCCGGGTTTTCTATCTTTGCTTAGCAATGGTGAGAATATCTTTTCATCTCAAGCTTATTTTCTTTTCTTTTTGGGCGTAAGTATGTAGTTGTTACAAATTCTTCTCTAGGAATTGCGCGGATGCAATTTTGTTAAGGAGGGGAGATCTGTAACAACCCGTATATTTTACGATTTTATATTTAAATATTTTATTTAAATATAGCGTCGCTAGTCGGATTTAAGTCCGAAATGTCACTTTTTGCAAACGGTCGAATTAGGACTCGGGACCATTTCCATTGAGTCCAAAATGGCGTTTGCGACTTTTTTGAGTATAAGCTTCGATATGTTTGGAGTAAGTTGAATTTTGCTATTTTCTAATTGGGCTTTTGGGTTTGGGTTTCACCCAACTCATCATATACTCTAACTCAGCCCCTCTCTTCATCCATTCATTCTCATTTCATTTCTTTTTCTCAAGCTCAATTGAAATGGGGGAAGAGAAGAGGAATTAGAAATTCCAAGCCCTAGATTCAATTGCAAACTCCAATTCTTACTCCAAATTCGAAGAGAAACTTCGGTAAGCCTTCTTTTCTCCTTCTCCATCTCAATTCCTCTTCGATTTCAGAAAATTCCTAAACCCTACATTAGGAAATACTTGTTTTGATCTTAGATTAAAGCTTGTGGAGTTGAAGTGAAGAGTGGTTGATCTTTTCCTTGTGTTTGAGCTTCTTATCATTTGTTTTTGAGTTAAAAGGTGAGTTTTTGAACTCACATCTACTTCTATAGATATCATTGTTGTTAGGTATGAATTCCTAACACTTATCTATGTCCGTTTGCTTTTGATTTGAATTGAATTGGTGAATATTCCAATTTTTATGTTTTGGTCCAATTTTATGATAATCCTCTTGTGGATGTTTGGACTTTGATGTTTAGGGTGTATCAAAGAGCCTATAAGGTCAGGTTGTCGTTTGGCGTAAATCCTTGGTCGTCATTGCTTGATTAATCGCTCCCGAATCGTTTTGGCCATCATGGCCTAGGCAAATTGTTACCCAGAACAGGTCTTCAGACGTCTGAAATGCAAGTTCAGACATCTGGTTTTAAACCTGGTGCAAAAATTTTTTACAGCGGAAATTTATAAAAATGGCAGAAAACAGAGTCAGACGTCTAAAACAACCTTTCAGACGTCTGAAACAACCTTTCAGACGTCTGAACCACCCTATCAGACGTCTGAAGCCACCATCCAGATGTCTGGATGGTTTCTGAATTTCCAGAACCAAAATCCAGACGTCTGGATTGACCCCCAGACGTCTGGATCTACCTATTATTGCCTATTTTCCTATTTCTTGATTGAATTTCCATTGTTTATCGTTTTTAGTTGCTCCAATTAGTTGTTATCGCGTTTTTGACTTTGATGATTCTTCGTACATGGGTTTTTATAAAATGATCTCTTTTTAAAGTGTATTAAAAGCTCGTCTCTCCAATTTATAATTTCTATTTAAAACACACACACAATTTTTCACTTCGAGCGAAGAGGGCGGAGAATTAAATGATCAAATAAAATGCGTGCTATGAACACGTGTGTTTATCTTTTAAGTTAATTCCTAATCTATTTGTTTTGCCATTTTGACCTCTGGGTCTGGTTTACCGATGAGATGAGGTGAACTTTGTACTGCTTTGAGTGTGAAATTGACTAACGGTTGGTAAACCGTTTAGTGCGAACGTGTGGTATGGGACTCACGTTAACATTTTTCGGGTTCCTTTCTGAGAGTTGTGACACATTGTTCCAGTTAGTGGTGTCCAGTACTGGGCCTTCGGACCTTCGCCACTATGGTTTGTTGCCCTATAGTATCACTTTTGGAGTTGGTCCATCGTCACCACTCGAGTGATATTGGGTTTGTTGCCTTCGGGTATGTTGCCTTCAGGTTTGTACCTTCGGTTTTGTTGCCCTATATTATCACTTTTGGAGTTGGTCCATTGTCACCGCTCGAGTGATATTGGGTTTGTGCCTTCGGGTTTGTGGATCCTTGTTATACAGTACTGAGCTCGAGTATCTTTTGTTTCTTTGACAATTATATTTCCCTATTTGATGTGCACGTAAATGTGTATATTTTTACCACCATATTTAATCTATTTAAATTAAATAAATGATCATATCGGGTATTTTAACTTGTTTAAACCAAAATTCATATTATTTTCAAATTGTCGCATATTCATCTTCATCCAAGGGCAAAATGGTCATTTTTGTGCATATATTAATTTGAGAAAATTTAATTAGAAATTTCTATATTTTTATAGGAATTTGGCTTCATATACAAGTGGTTATATGATGATATATGCATGCACAAGAGTGAAGAGAACAAATGAAGATGGAAATAATTCAAAGTGAAGATAATGGAGGACCCCACCTACCCACCTACCTTAATGTACAAATTAGAGGCTAATGCACATGCTTATGGAATTAATGGCTTCATGTACACTCAAATGAGGATTATTTGAAGCTAATGATTACTTGGCCTCCACACTTCCTAAGAGGGTATTTTGGGCATTCCCCAAAAATATGGTTAGGGTTTAACACATGTATAAAATCCTCTTATGTTTCATGTAACCCTCCTCTCTTTAGTCTCTCTTACTTAGTTTTTAGCTTAGGAAATAAATCAAAGCTTTTCTCTCTTCTTTTTCCATGGCTACTTAGCCATTTTATTTCATGTAATTTTTCTTTCTTTTATGCAATATTAATTCTCTTTTATTTGCATGCTTCTTCTCTTCTTATGTTAGTAGTGTAGTTTATATTTATGCAAAGTAGATTAATTTTAATTCTTGTTAATTAGCTTCTCTTTTCCATTAGCTTTCATTTTTCTTTCTTTTTGCTTTCATGTTGCTAGCTACATTTGTTCATATGATAACAAAAATGAGAGCTTAACCCCTTCAATTTAGGGGTAATGAAGCCTTTAATCATGTAGCTTCAACATTTTGATAATTTTGATCTCTTTTGTGCTTAAAGGAATATTGATGTGATTTATTGTTTTATGTTGAATTTGATAGTCTATGTTGTTCATAACAAATAGGCTATGCTTAAACAATTACATGCAATAATTACCTCTTCATCTACATATGATGATGGTAATGAAGTGAATGTGAAATTAAAATTTGATGGCCTATATTTCTAAACAATAGTTAATAGGTCATGCTTAAAATAGATTTCATTTTCAACTTTTTTGTTGTTTTCATGAGAGTTAGTAAGTGATTTAAGGGGTGTGTTATAGTTTGATGGCTTATGTTGAGCTAATTAATAGCACAAATAAGCCATACTTATGATAAACACATCATTTAAACTCACTTATGACCAAAAAAGAGATCATAATTTCATTAATTGTTGAATTATATGATCTAAAGAGAAGATTTATCTCTAAATTGTCATTTAACTCTCATATTTTTATCAATTTTCTTTTGCTAGTTTTTTACATTTTTAGCTAATCACATTTTCAACTTTGGCTAATTTGATTGAATAGATTTTTAAAATCATCAATTCCCTGCGGATCGACCCGTATTCGCCACGTACTACAAGTGTACGCCGTGCGCTTGCGGTTATTTTTAATTTAAATTCGTTCGACGGTTTTCTAAACCGATAGAATTTCCGTCGTCGAACAAGTTTTTGGCGCCGTTGTCGGAGAATTTGTTTTGATTCAATTTTCTATTCTTCGAATTATTTGTTGTTTGATTTTTGTGTGTTTTTTTTATTTTGTGTGTTTGCCTGCATATTAAAAAAAATTGTTTTGTGTTTGTGTGATAGTTGCTTGCATTTGTTTATGTGCTTGTATGCATTTGTTTTCTTTTCATTTTGCTTCTGCATTGCTATTTAAAAAATAGAAAAAAAACATACAATGTCAAAACAAAAACAAAAATATTTTATTTCCTTTTTTTTTACAAATTGCATTTCATTTACAAATTGCAATCTACATTCTGTTTGCAAAATGTTCCCGACTGTTCACTATTGCATACCCACTGTCCATTGCCATACTGCCACTTCATTATCATCCACACTGCCCTTCCCCCACTTACAACCACCATCTCCTTTTGCCTACTACCCATTGTCCGTCCATTTCAATTGCCTCCATCAACCAGTGCATCAAATACTGTCAACACCAGTCCTCCACCACTCCAAACAACAGTGCATTCACTTCCTGACTTCACTACTGACCATTCTCCATTGCCTTCATCATAACGCTTGTTGACAAACTGCATACTACCCACATTTCTGGCCAACCCCTCCACATATGCTTCAACAACAACTTCCATCTTCTGGTACAACAGTGCAACTGCCTAACTAGACCATTACCATTCCTACATCACAATTCTACATTGTCGCAAACACCATACAGACTGCTTCCACCTCCAATCTAATTCAACTACACTCCAACCATCCACCAACCCAATATTTACTGCTATATTCCACTCCATCTTCCTCCTTAGCAACCATCAACAACATCACCTAATCCTCTGACCATCATTGCCTATTGCGTACATACTTCATTCACTACTGCCTACATACAATTCAATCACCAAAACCTGCCTATATCACCACGCCAACATCTCCATTGTCTAAACTACACACAAACTCTACCATCAGTTCTTTCATCATTACCTGACCTCTGTTGTGTACAAAAATAATACAGTCTACTACTGCTACCTACTTCCTCCATCCATCACATTCGAGCTATCGACTACAAAACAGCATCAGACCACACATCAAACAACTGTTTCATTACCATACCCGACTACCATCTTCCCATCAACCAACAAACCTGTCACATACATATCCTCCATATTCTATACACACATCTACCCACTTTATAAACTGTTCCACCCACATATCAATCCTTCCTTTCCACTGTCCTGCTGTGCAACTGACCCTTCCACCAAAAAAAACAACACCGCGACAACACAAAACCCCTGCATACTACCATTCATATCACTCGACTACAACCTACAACATCTGTGTGCACATTCTCAACTTACCAAACATACATTCCATTCACTGCCACTCGAAACCGAACCATATCCCATTCAACTTATCTTATTACCATCAAACCATCCACCCAAACACTGCAGCAGTTCACCTGACACCATCTACATCACATTCAACTCCAGTCGCAAACTAGCCATTGCCTTGCCCACCTCTGTCACAACAACTGACATTCTCCCCTACCATCATACTTCATAAAACTGCCACAAACATATACATATTGACATCTTCTACAAACTCTAAAAATAACAGCAACACAGCAACTCTGCATTACAACCTACAATCGCTGTCAGTAGTAACCGCAACCACCTCCTCTACAATTTCATCGCCTCACCGCAATCAGACATCATAACCCCTCAATCCAAAAAGCAACTCGACTTCCTTTTGACCTGAAAATATTCCTTCCATCACCTCAAAGCAGCTTCAGACCAACAACCGCAACTGATTTTGGCTTACGACCTCCTACATTTCTCATAACAATAAATAAACCACATCGCTATTCAATTCCTACTCCAACCAAACTACTGCCATAACCAAGACCTCAACCTAATCGAACTCCACTATCATCCTCTACCTCTCACCTGAGCCACTATAGTTATACTTCCCCTCACCCATTGCGACTTCCACCTCAGTAAAGAGCATTGAACAATCCCATCTACTACTGCCACGAAACTACATCACCGCGACCTCGGTGAGCATCCAAACCCCTACTTCCTGGCCACAGCAACCCGAAGTCGCCATCGAACTGGAACTCAAACTGATGAACTCCTCCAACCAATCCTTCCTCGACAATCTCCTCGACAATCAAAATCACAATCGAACCACCTCCTCAAATCGCTATTAATTTTGAATCAACTTTAGATAGATTGCAATTGGAAATTGAATTTGGGTTGAGGAGTTCGATTTTTTTTCTTCTGGCTTTGAGCGAGCGATAAACATATAGGGAATTGACTGTGAGTTTGATTTATTTGTTTGGGAACGATAAAAAGGTTGGGATAGTATAGGTCTGATTTCGGGCCGGGCCCTGCTCTTTTATAAAAAAAATTCTTCTATTTACCAATTGTTCTTCCTTTTCTATTTGAAAAAAAAAGAAAAAAAATTGCAAGTAAGTTCTTTTGTATTTTGTTTTATTTTCAAGTGTTTTGTTGTTAATTTTTTTTAGTTTTATTTGTTTTTAGTTTGTTTTAGTCTCTTCGTTGATATAAAAAAACAAAAAACTATATATATATCTTGTTTTATTTTCTTATCGAATTGTTTTGGTGTTGCTCTTCTTTAGTTAATAAAAATAAAAAAGAGAGTTTGTTTTATTTTTTTTTCAAATTCGTTTCAAATTTTATTTTTTTAAGTAAAACCTTACTTTTAAGTTTCCTTCTCAAAATATAAAACAAAAAACAAAAAAAAACAATTGTATATATCTTGTTTTTAATTTCAGGTTGCCAAAGTAGATTGGAAAAGTTGCTTGCTTCGCTCAACTGTTGTCCAAAAATAATTGCTTTGCTTTGCTTTATAAAAAGAAAAAAACCGCTTGCTTGATATATCTATTGTTTTTATTTGCCTTGCATTGTATATATCTCTTGTTTTTATTTTAGTTGCATTGTTGATTGCTTGCTTTTGCATATATATATTTAAAAAAAATTCAAAAATTAAAAAACAAAAAAATTACATTCGTAGTTGCATTGTTAATACACGTTTAATTTCAGTTTTGCATTTCATCTTAGATTTTGATTAATAATAACGGTTAGACATCGATAGCTCTTAATTGTATATTGATAAGTTGTCTTCTTTGAACAATTTACTTTCTTGGTGTCTAAGCTACGGCAGAGTAATAACCATTTATAAATATTACGGTGATTCGTAAATATTATAGTGGTTGTTCCTCTGAAGGTACTTAAACCTTCGGCTGCATTGCTACGGTGATTTGTGGTGCACCGATAAATCCTGTCCGTTACCTGGCTGAGAACTATCTTGTTGAATTAAGATAATGTGTGATTATACAATTTTGGGTTAACTTACGATAAATCATTTGTAATTAACTTTGCATTCATTTAGTTACATTAGCTCATGCATATTTTTTTTATTTTTTTTAAAAAAAATTCAAAATCCAAAACTAAAAAATTGTAAATATTCCTTTTCCTTTTTCCTTTGAATTTTTTTTTTTTGAAATTTCAAAAATCAAAAAAAAAATTAGAAAAACCAAAATTCAAAAAAAAAAATATATAATCTTTTCAAAAACAAAAATCAATTTTCCATTTTGAAAAATAAATTCTATCTGTAAATATTTTTCCTTTATACAAAAAAAAAACAAAAACATTCTTGAAAATGTCCGAGTTTCCCCACCCACTTGAATTTTACAATAGTTGTGAAAATCAATATAATCCATATAATTTAACTTCAAATTTTTATGGATATTCAACAACAACTATTGTTTAAACGATTCGAATTTTGAACCACAAATTTTTCAAAATGACGAACAACCCTCGACTCTTGAAAATTGCATTTCATCTTTACTTGAATTCTCTATACAACAAAATCATGAGATAAATGATTTGTGTAATTCTTATTTGTGTAATAACTCGAGTCAAGGATTTCAAAATTTGAATTCAATTCAAAATTCAAACGATTTCAATTATAACCCATGCCAATTCAATTTCGAACTCCAAAATGAATTTCAAACTCAAAATGAAAATGGAAACAACTTTTCAAACGAATTTGGCAATGGGAATAATCTTAACCACGTTACGATTAAAAATCTTTGTTCTCAACAATTTCAAAGTGAAAATCCTCATGTTAATAATTATAAATTGGATTTTGTTGAGCAAATGAACGAAATTTACGATGATCACACGGATTCGTTGTTTGAAACATATATGAAACAACGTGAGAAACAAAATCAAATCCCAATGTGTGACGAGTCAAGTGACAATCCACCTTTTACCCAAATCGACGATTTTCAAATAACAACTTTTGAAATTGAAAATAACAATCTTAATGAAGTTGTTGAAAACACGGTAATTGAGTGGGATTTCAATTCTTTCGAGGGTGTGGAACCAAATTTAAGATTCGACCTTCCTTTTCTCGATTCCAAAATTTTAAATACAACAACTTTGGGATTTGAACTTAATATATACGATGAAGTTGTTGATAATCCAAATAAGGAAGACGAATTCAATGAACACAATTTCTTTGGACTTTTCAAAAACGAGTTGTCGAATTCTGAAGGGGAAGATTTACATCACCATTTTGATTTTGAAATCGATAATTTTGAAGGAGTTTTCAATGATAAGTTTGAACTTCAACTTGGTGATAATAAATTTGAATTTCAATCAATTATTCTATCAACCCCGAAAATCATCGAAAATAAAACAACTCGTAAGATTTTTAATAAAACGACATTCGTTTTCCCAAATCAACATTCAATTTTGAAATCTTTTACGGTTTGGTTTTCCGAGCTTAAGCTGTGTCTCGTATACTTGACGAGACAAATGAATCGGTCTTTGGAAGACCGTTTCATTTACATTTTGACGATATACTTTCTGATCTCGCGTAAATACCGTTAATTTTCATTTAAATAAAGGTCATGTTTTTATTTTTATTTTTCTCCTTCCACTTTGGTTGACTGTGGGGACACAGTCAAAATCAAGTGTGGGGGGAGACTCATCTTCATTTTTAATTTTTCATGATTTATTTTTGCTTTTTCTTTTAAAAACTCAAAAAAAATCCCAAAAACAATTTTTTTTAAGCATTTTGATTTATTTTTAAAGAAACCACTATAAGATAAATATATGGTTTTGGTTTATTAAGTTGAAATTTTTGAAAATTTATTTGTCTTAACAAAAATAAAAATGAAGTTTGATTACAAATAATAATGGTTTAACTAGTATATATGAAGATTCATACGTGATAATTATGAAATATATCCTAATTGAAAATCTTTGTTTTAAAAAGTGGTTGATTTAAAGTAAAGGATATAACATTTTTTTGTCTTCTAAGTTAAATGATGCTAAGATGATTTTGCGAAACTCTCTCCTTAAGAAAAACAAAAAAAAAATTCTTGTATATATGTATATATTTTCTTAATAAACACCTAGAGTCATGTGTTCACACTCGTGTGTTCACTCGCCATGCTCTGTACCCTTCTCACGTAAGCCCGAAAGGCAGTGCACGATCGGTATCTCTGGCCTCAGTTTATCTGAGTTAGGTATGTGTATATAAAAATTATTTTACTAATAACGCCTACAGTCGATAAGTGTTCACACCTGTGTGTTCACTCGCCACGCTCTGTATTCCCCTCACATCAGTCCGCAAGGCAGTGCATGGGTAATATATCTGGCCTCAGTTTACCTGAGTTAGGCATATGTAAATGTTGTTAATATCAATAAAATTTTCAAACAAGAGAGAGTAAGCAAATGAAATCCAAGCACCATTTAAACTTATTTGATTTGATTTGTTATTGAAAAGAAATGAAAATACCACTTTGAAAAACTTTGATAATCAACTAAGGATCCATTTCAAATTACACTGTGTTATCAACCAAAACAACGAGTTAAACTATTGTCTATTTATTATGATAACTTGATTTTTGTTGGAAATTTTGTCAAGTAAATGACTTAAATTTTCAAGATAATAACCAAACCTATATTTAACTTATTTATGTTAATTTAAAAGTAAATCCTTCATTTGTAAATATTTCCAAAAACTTGCATTCATCTCTTTGTAAATAAATCTTGCATTGTGTAAATATTTTCATCCTGCATTTGGATTTTGTGGGTAGTATCCACTGAAAACCCTCACAAGACAACACTCGTCCTACTGGGGACACCCAGAGGTTTAACGGCTTGTTGCATACGCTCAATGCAATCGTGCTCCCTACGAAAACGGATTTATCTTACTTTTCCTTTATTCGAGGACGAATAAAAAGATAAGTGTGGGGGTATTTGATGTGCACGTAAATGTGTATATTTTTACCACCATATTTAATCTATTTAAATTAAATAAATGATCATATAGGGTATTTTAACTTGTTTAAACCAAAATTCATATTATTTTCAAGTCGTCACATATTCATCTTCATCCAAGGGCAAAATGGTCATTTTTGTGCATATATTAATTTGAGAAAATTTAATTAGAAATTTCTATATTTTTTTATAGGAATTTGGCTTCATATACAAGTGGTTACATGATGATATATGCATGCACAAGAGTGAAGAGAACAAATGAAGATGGAAATAATTCAAAGTGAAGATAATAGAGGACCCCACCTACCCACCTACCTTAATGTACAAATTAGAGGCTAATGCACATGCTTATGGAATTAATGGCTTCATGTACACTTAAATGAGGATTATTTGAAGCTAATGATTACTTGGCCTCCACACTTCCTAAGAGGGTATTTTGGGCATTCCCTAAAAATATGAATTAGGGTTTAACACATGTATAAAATACCCTTATGTTTCATGTAACCCTCCTCTCTTTAGTCTCTCTTACTTAGTTTTTAGCTTAGGAAATAAATCAAAGCTTTTCTCTCTTCTTTTTCCATGGCTACTTGGCCATTTTATTTCATGTAATTTTTCTTTCTTTTATGCAATATTAATTCTCTTTTATTTGCATGCTTCTTCTCTTATTATGTTAGTAGTGTAGTTTACATTCATGCAAAGTAGATTAATTTTAATTCCTGTTAATTAGCTTCTCTTTTCCATTAGCTTTCATTTTTCTTTCTTTTTTCTTTCATGTTGCTAGCTACATTTGTTCATATGATAACAAAAATGAGAGCTTAACCCCTTCAATTTAGGGGTAATGAAGCCTTTAATCATGTAGCTTCAACATTTTGATTATTTTGATCTCTTTTGTGCTTAAAGGAATGTTGATGTGATTTATTGTTTTATGTTGAATTTGATAGTCTATGTTGTTCATAACAAATAGGCTATGCTTAAACAATCACAAGCAATAATTACCTCTTCTTCTACATATGATGATGGTAATGAAGTGAATGTGAAATTAAAATTTGATGGAATATATTTCTAAACAATAGTTAATAGGTCATGCTTAAAATAGATTTCATTTTCAACTTTGTTGTTGTTTTCATGAGAGTTAGTAAGTGATTTAAGGGGTGTGTTATAGTTTGATGGCTTATGTTGAGCTAATTAATAGCACAAATAAGCCATACTTATGATTAACACATCATTTAAACTCACTTATGACCAAAAAAGAGATCATAATTTCATTAATTGTTGAATTATATGATCTAAAGAGTGGATTTATCTCAAAATTGTCATTTAACTCTCATATTTTTATCAATTTTCTTTTGCTAGTTTTCTACATTTTTAGCTAATCACATTTTCAACTTTGGCTAATTTGATTGAATAGATTTTTAAAATCATCAATTCCCTGCGGACCGACCCGTATTCGCCACGTACTACAAGTGTACGCCGTGCGCTTGCGGTTATATTTTTAATTTAAATTCATTCGACGGTTTTCTAAACCGATAGAATTTCCGTCGTCGAACACTAGTGTATCGCCTTTCGGGGTAGGTTCTTTGAACCACACGATATATAGTGATTACCTTGTGGAAACTTGTGTTATCTTTATTGGTATTTGTTATTTGCCTTTTTGGCTTGTTATGGGATATGATATCCTTGGTTTATTGGAGTTGCCTATGATATGAGGCTTGTTATGAATCATCTTATGTTAGATGAGTTGGTTATCTCTTTTGGAGATATTTGTGGTACTTTATGACTTTGTATGTTCATTATCATTTAGTATATCTAACTGATTTGTTTAGCTAGACTGACCCGTGTATTTTATACTTAGGTCGGACCGAGATGTTTCAGGTTAGGTACATTGGACTTAGCCTATTTTGCTTCCGCATAGACTATTCCTCTAGCTCCTTTTTGTTATAGCTTTTTGTGTAGTCCTTTTTTTGGTTGTAACTCTGATATTCTTTTGACTCACCTGTATATTGTGGTTTGCTTTACCACTTGACATGTATCATTTTGTATACTCTGTTGTTTCCTGGGGAATTGACCAGGCAACTTAGTACTCGGCCTCCCCATTGATCAGTTAAACAATGAGCGTTCGGCATGTTAAGACCGTTCGGCACGAGCACAGCGTTCGGCATCTAAAGGGCGTTTGGTATGGGATAACGTTCGGCATCTAGGAGCGTTCGGCATCGAGAAACGTTCAGTAGTGAATACCGTTCGGCCAAGGAAGAACGCTCGGCATAAAATCGTTCGACATCCATGAACGTTCGGCCTACAAGGTACGCTCGGCATTCCCGGACTGTTCGGCATTCCAGCCTCATTCGACATGCATCTCTCACTCAACACCACATCTCTTCCGGTACGTATCTCGTTCGGCAATCAGCTGCAGCTCGTCATCCAAGGTCATTCAGTACAAATGGATGTTCGGCATTCAGAGTGTCCGGCCTCACCTCGTTCGGCATAAAGGGGGAGGCTCGGCATTCTGTTGTTCAGCCTATCTGGTTCGGCGCATAGGACTTACACTATTTGGACCGAGTTATTCAGCTACCAGGCCCACCAGAGAAGTCCAGCCCATATTTGCCTATAAATAGAGGGGCAGGGTCACAGTGAAATGGATCCTTTTTTGGGAGAGAAAACACCGGGGAGACTCTGCCATTTTCAAGACTCATCTTCTCTACTTAACAACTTCACTCAAGCATTTGATTCACGAATTGTATTTGTAATCAACAATAAGAAAGACCAATAAAGTTTAATCTCAAAGTGGACGTAGGCATTTACGCTGAACCACTATAAATCTGTTGTTCTTACTTTCTGCATTTAAATTAGCATTGTCTTCTCTGTTTAATTTAACTTCATCACTTATATCTCTACACAATCTTTCTCAACGAGGTTAGTGACCAATTTTGGTGCTAACATCTGTAATGTATCTTTATATGTGAAAATGTATGATGATCCACTGTTCTGTGATATGTATTACATTTGAGTTGTTATATTTTATTCTGATAGATCCTTCAGCCACCTATGGCTTTGTATTAAGTATTTATTAGATATGTCGATCCATGCATTGTCGGCGTATTCAATGGATAATTAAGACAAGGTTATAGATGGTCGCTCCTATCCAGCTCTATTCTCCGTGTTAGCAGACGGTGTTACCTAGTAATACTCTTCGCTAATGTGGGTCTCGGAGTGGGGCGTCACAGGAATGAAGTTAAGAAAAATGAGATTTAAAACAAGAAAATTTTATATCCAAAATAATCTTTAAAAATCCTTTAAAATCATTTGAAAATCATTTTATACTTAAAAATACGTTCTCTCACAAAGAAATGATTCTAAGAATGATTTCACTCATTCTAGGGTATTTCTACCCTTTCTCTAATGAGTTTTTGCTCCATAGGCTAAGGTTTGCCTAAAACCAAAGCTCTGATACCAAATGTAACGACCCACTATTTTGGACCATTCAAATCGACAATAAAACCACACATGTATAACTTGAATAATTCAAAACAATAGATTGTAAATAAATTTGGAGCAAATAAAATCAATCACAAACACAGAATATCAAAATAACTCGTAGCGGAAATAAAATACATAGTAGTTCAAGAAGCTACTACAATACACAGTCTCAAAACATATACAAAATACCATAGTCTGAAAAACAGATACAACAGAAGTCTGGATACATAAGTTCACAAATACATAAACAAAGCTGAATAGGAAATAACTGGAATGGAAATAGACAACTAGATAGACAGATAACTCCAGCAATCTCTAGCTCCAGAAGATGAATCCAAAGCTGTGATACTCAGGCTGACCCGATCGTAAAGCAAAAACACAAACACTCGAGTCAGGACATACATACTTATAAAATGTAAATCAACTCAAGTGAACTGTAATAGAAATGCATCAATAACTTAAAGGATGCTTGGGATCGCTTATCCTTTAAGGATCCGTTAAACTATCTACTATGTAGTAAGATACGCTATTATAATAATGTCTAAAGTAAAGTAAACTATCAAAATATCATTAAGGCATTACCCATATCCCCCTTAACACATTTTATATATTCCCATAGTCTATACAGTACCGTAATCTCCCCCTTAATGGGCATCGTCAGAGGGCACTCCATAGGTATGGTACAAAACAAACTCGTAGTAAAGCATGCTATGGTAGGTGACACGGCACAACTAGGCAATGCCAAGGTGGATATAACAATTACACTTCCGGGCCGGTGGTAACGCAGAGCCACAACAATCGCCCACCTCGAGCCACACTCCCGAATCAAGGGGTGCACCCAATCAATCACATAGTAATAGAATGGTATACGATGGAATGTGTCCGATTAGAGGAGCTACCTCATTAGCCCGTCAATTGCTCCTGTTTTAGCCACCTTATGTTAACTCACGGGAGTTAGGTCCACGTTTATACCTCAAAATAGAATCGTCGCCACCATCCTACTTCATTCTGGAATCTCCACCACATATGGTTTTCGGTATCGACAGAGAGTATGTCCATATCTGATCCCGATATCTTTAACAACCAATCGTTATTATAACCCATGGTTATAAATTTCAAAAATGGTTTATATTCCAAATCAAAACATATTCATTTTAAACCATTTAAATTCGATGTCAATATCTTTCAAAAATATTATTCATTTCCAAAGTTGTAGCATTTCTAGTTCATTCATTCAATTATAACATTTCCAAAAACATTGTATTTTAGCAATCGTAGCACTTTGAAAATGTGATAATACATATGGTAGCATTTCGAAAATGTTATCTTTTACAACAGTAACACTTAGAAAACGTTACCTTAGATATAGTGATTTAGGAAAAACAATACGGTGTTATAAATGGTAGCACTTATAAAACGCTACCTTAAAACTATAGCATTTTGGAAATGTTATCAATACAAATTTAAGTTTTATAATAACATTTTATCTTCAGTTTTCATCATTTTAACTTATAAACTTATCTCACTTTTCTAATATATTTATTTGGATATCATTTAACTTATGATTTTAATAAAATAATTTTTTTATAAATATCCAATTAAACTATAATTCATTTATTAAGTCAAAAACACACTTAAATTTCTTAACTTTTATTTCTAACGAATAACTTGATACTTCATTTACTTTAAAAATGTCCATTTCGTAAATAAAATAATTTATTACTAATTTAAGCCTAAAATTCCATTTCAAATCAAATTTTCAATTATTAATTCAAATCACATTTTATATTTACATTTTGATCATTTATTAACTCATATAATTTTAACTTATAGGAAATCACTATAAAATTTATTTAAATCATTTAAATTCAATTTAAGTTAAAATCTCGTATATCTTAAATTTCAAATACTTAAAATTTCCAGAAAATATTTATATTTAAAATTAACCACGGGTCTGTATAATATTTTCTAACCTAGGTCAAGTGAATACGGATATATATCATTTCAATCCGAAATAAAATCCCGGGTTTGATCATTTCAAACCCGCAATCCCAAGTCAAATAAAAATCGCTCGAGCCTATCATTTCAGCTCATAACGACTTTTCCCTATTCTAAAGTCCGTTCGGGTATGTATCTTTTCAACCCGTAGTGAGGGAACTTGCAGTGTGAGAAACAGAAATATAAATTAAACAGTAAAGCATAGCATATCATATCAGGTGATGAAACAGATATATAATTAGGTTATAACATCATATAATATCATATCACAGGCATGTATGAAATAACTATCAACATGGCATATCACTACTACACATTCACATGACATTGTTTCACTATTTTATAAGTACGAAGTCAAGAGTGATAACTCACCTTCTAATGCTAGAGATGACAATTCAAGACACAAGAACAAACTCCGAAAAGCACGACAAAGCATGAATCAAATTCGAGGAGAAGTAGCACCCAAATCCAAATCTTGTAAACAAATAAAATACAACATACATAAGAATATATTCAACACAAAAGAATTTGAATTAAAACAAAGCAAAATATGAACAAAAATGGAACAAAGTGGCTTAACCAAACAAGTGGGCTCGGCCACTACACACATAGGCTTGAACACATGATAACATGGCTCGGCCATGATTGGGTTTGAGGCACATATGCTCGGCCAAGGCAAGCAAAGAGACACGGCTAAGGTATGTGAAGGGATGGTATGCTAAAAGTCATAAGGAAGGCAAATGGTCAAGGAAAATGAAAGGTCAAGAGGTTCAATTGATTCGGCCCTATGGCTAATGTGTTCGGTAATGGTCACTTTGGGCTAGGTAGGCTCGGCCTTAGGCTAAGGAAAAATGGCTACAAGGCTCGGCCATAGGTAGATGGAGGGGTGGCAAAGAAAAACGGCTAAGGGAAGGCTAAAGGTTAAGGGCAAATGAAGGGTCATGCACTCAATTGGTTCGACCCATGGTCACTTTGGGTTCGGCCTTATGTTCTATGGGTCAAGGCACAACTATGGTCATGGCTAGAAAGTGATGTGGTCACGGCAAGACATAGGAAGGTGGTGGAATAGATGGTGGTGGCCGAGGCTAGCAAAGAAGAGGTGGTGAACAAATAGGAGCTCAGCTAGGTTTTGAAGCATGTTTTGGTGATGGGTTTGGATCTAAGGGTCACGGCATGGCATAGGGATGGTGATGGGGAGATGATGGCCGGTCATGGTGATGGCGAAGTGGTGGAGATGGTCGGCTAAAAGGTTATGGCCGAACATGTAAAGGAGAAACAAAACAAAAGAAAAGAGAAAAAGAAAAGAGGAAGGAGAAGACATGAAAAATCTTACTGTAAATTTTGTTTACGAAATGAAAAATGAGGAAGAGATGAGAAACAAAGTTTGTTTTGTACGGCTAGGAAATGTAGAGGCATCTATACACATTAAAAGAAAAGAAACTTAAGTCTCTTGGATTTCCATAGCCCATTAGCCAAGCCCAAATCAAAAACATACTCAAACTCAAACAAAAATCAAAGTCCAAACCAAAATAAAATAGAAATAAACATAGAAAAATAAACAATAAAATATTGAAAATAATTGCATGTAAAACGCTGAATTTTATCAGATTTAAAAAGTATAAAACGGAATTTGACGAAACAAAAAGCAGAACAAATATCAGAATCAAATTCAGCTTAAAAGAAAAGGATTGGAAATTTAAAATTCAAATTTAAAAATTTCAACTAAAAGTCAAAGTTTGACCAAAGTTGACTAAAATATAAAATTTTCAGAAAATCATTATTTTATTATAAATTATAAATAAAATCCAAAATTACATTGGAAAATTCCAAAATTTCAATTTTTAAAAGATTAAAAATCAAAGTTTCAAATAAATTAAATTTAAAATATTTGTTAAAAATTATGGGTTGTTACACTATATGTAATCCAAATGGCTAGTTTCAAGATACGATCTAATTCCCCTACATGGATAAAAATATGAGAGTAGCAACTAGAAATGTATGATATAAAATTAAGACCAGGTGTATTAGAAACCAAAGTGAAGTGTATAAATAAATGTGAAAACCTCATCAATTAGTTATAATGCTAAAGTTAGAGATATACAAGTTAAGGAATCTATTAGTAGGGCGTATGTAAGGCTTTTCCTTAAAGAAAAATTCGATGTCATTATGGATAAGGTAAATAGCTTAAGAAGTGGTGAATCATTTGTAGTCGCAAAAGAACCAATTGCAAGCGCATCATGTATGCCAATAAATATAAGATGGGATAATATGAAAAAGGATGGCATGGATGATTTGCCTCTGGTGTAGGACCACCAAGAAAGTAGGCGAAACCTAAGACCTGCCCATAAGACCCTCAAATGTTTCCAAACATCCAAGCCCACCTTGTTATAGCCGAAAAGATGAGTAATAGATTTTGTCAAGGAGTTAGTGTAGCATTGCCATATAGAGATAATATGGATGTTTATTTAGGTTAGGTTAAGATAAAGTTGAAGTGAATTATATACAAGCTTCTACATTAAGATGGAAACTTTAGGCTGAATTTGAGATTTCTAGATCATGCGGAATGGGAGGCTAGTAGGCTGATATTAACGGAAGGCGTCCCAAGCCAGTTTCAGGTGAAAGCCACTACTTACCCAATTAGTGGGGGCAAGTGATACATCGCGATTGAAGGCATTTTAAGATTTTGCATATGTTTCTAAGTTTCATTACAACTGGTGAGAGTTCCAATAAATCCTTGTTCCATGAGTCTACGATATATGTGATTGAGGAATTTTGACCAAAGGGAGATTTTTTTTGGAGGAATCTAACACATATTTTGTATGTGTAAGCCTTATAGACATCATGAAGGTCCCGGATGCCTAAACCACCATTTGATTTGGGCCTACAAATATGATCCCAAGAAACCTAGTGATGTTCGTTGTGAGCATCAGAGGTGTCCCAAAAGTAGTTGGCGCAAAGATTTCGGTATTATAGGAAGAAATACTCAGTAGGCATCAAAATAACAATGGTGTGGGAGCCAATAGAGGTCAACACCAAACTAGTTACATAAAATTTCCAATTACTTAGGCTGTTTCTGTTTTGAGATAAAAAGAGATGAATGCTTAATTAAATAAGCGATAAGAGGTTGTTAGTGTTCAAACGGATTTTGTATCGTATAGAAAACCGCCGAATTTAATAAAATAAAATACCGTAAGCATACGGCGTACAATCGTAGCATAGGTCGATCCAACAAGGAAAGCTCTAATTTCAAAATTACTCAACCAAATTATCCCAAGAGTTTTAAAAATGTGTTAACTAAAAAGTGTTAAAAACTAAAGAAAAATTGGAATAAAAACTATGAGATTAAAAGACAATTTAGAAGTAAATCCACTTTCAGTTTCATATAAATCAACACAAAATAAATTTATAATCTCTCTTTTCTATCACATTTTGAATTAGTTGATGTATTTATTATAAGTATGGTCTATTTATGATATTAACTGACACAACTTAAACCATCAAACTTTAATATATATTCAAACCCACTTACAAAATCTAATGAAAATGATTATGAAATTAAAAATAAAATCTAATTTAAGAACGATCTATTTACCTTTTATTGATCAAGGAACATAGAACATCAAATTTGATTCTATTTTCACTTTCATTATCAAAATCAATTATTTAGATATAACTTGTGTTTATATTTAATTAAGTATGACATATTTGTAATTAACAACATAGGCTATCAAATTCACTAATAAACTACAAACTTTCATTAACATGAAAATTTATATTAAGCACTAAAGTAGAGATCATAAATGAAATCATCATGTTGATTTTACAAGATTCATGAGAGCTTCATTACCCCAAAATTGATAGGGTTTAGCTTCTCATTCTTGAATTAATTTTGACATAAATTGATTTCAACATTAAAAAGAAAATGAAAGGAAAAATTAATAAAAGGAAGGAGAGCTAATTATAAAGAAATAGAGAGCTAACTAATTGCATAAAAATAAATCCACACTAATTTCATTAAATAAATCCAATCTACTAACATGAAATAGAAAGAGACTTGAAATAAAATAGCATAGAAAAAGAGCATGAAATAAGGGTGCATAAAATAAAAGAGAAGGCTAAGAAGCCATTAAAGATAAGCGAACTTTTATTTCTATTTGGTGGCTACAACTATGCATAAAAGGTGAGATCCATTACATGAAACATAAGAGGGTATTTATAGAAGTCTAATACCCTAGTCTTTTTCTAATGAGCTACCAAAAATGCCCTTGATTTTATGTGGTCTCCAAGTCATCATTATGTTTAATTATCTCACACTATTATTTGCTTTTCCTTTTAAATGTGGTCCATTAGCAGGTGGATAAATGGGCTACTCCATGTTGATTTAATTCCTTTTTTTCTTCATTCTTTTACCTTTCACTACTTTTGCATGCATATATCCATGAATCCTCTTCTAATTTGCACCCAATTTTTTATAAAATTAAATTAAATCGTGCAAATAAATGTTCTCAAAGTAAATGCACACATTAAATGATTGTTTTGCCTAAATGTAGATGAGTGAATGGTTATTTGAAAACACTTTTGTATTTTGATTAAAACATGGAAAAATACCCTAATATGCCCTTTATTTTAATAATAGAAGATTAAGCACGAGAGTAAAAATATATATTTTTACATTCACATCAAATACCTCCATATTGATCTTTTTATTCGTCCTCAAATTAACTAAAACTAAGATAAATCCACTTTCGTAGGATGCACGATTGCACTGAGCATATGTAATAAGCCGTTAAACATCTAGTTGTCTCTAGTAGGATGAGTGTTGTCTGGTGAGGGTTTTAAGTGGATACTACCCACAAAATCTAAATGGATATGCAAAGTTCCTAATGCAAGTTTTATTTACAGAGATATGAATGCAATTTTTTATTTACAAAATGAAGAACTTACTTTTCACTACAACAAAAAGTGTCTTTTATAGCGACATATAGCCGCTATTAATCACAACCATAGTGGTTTGATAAGCGATGTATATCGACATGTTATAAAAACTGTTGAATATTTATAACACAAAATATGCCACTATGGTTGAGCTTAGTTTTATAACGCAAATTCGCCGCTATGGTACGTTAATTCAATAGCTCATTATAGCCGCTATAATACAGCTAAATCTCAACGGAACTGGATATCTTTATAACACCATTTTGCCGCTATAAAATATTTATTCAATAGCTCATTATAGCCGCTATAATACAGCTAAATCTCAACGGAATTGGAAATCTTTATAACACCATTTTGCCGCTATAAAATATTTATTCAATAGCGGTCATTTCACGCTATTAAATCAACATGTTATAGTATTGATAAATTCTTTTACAGCTCATATATGCCGCTATAAAAATCGTAGATACACTTTTCAAGAGCTATGCCTATATATTACATTTTAATAATAGCAATCAAACTAAATCTTCATAAACGAATAAAGATTAGAATCAACAAATATAACACAAGAGCATGCTCAGAAAGAAATGTGATATATTTTTCATTACAGTGTACAAACATTAAAGCAAGTGCATAACCATTGAATAAAACATAAGCCTGCAGCCAAGTTAACACAGAGAAACAGAAAATAATGTCAATTTAATAAGTGTACAAACATTACAGAGTGGAAACATTAAAGTAATCCTTCCAAATATTACAGAGTACAAACATTATAGAGTTCCAACATGCAAGATCCGATCTAGTTGCGTACTAAGGACCTTGCTTCCTTCCAAATAAGCCTATGAAGTTAACACAAAGAAACAGAAAATGTTAAAACAAGTGCATGCTCAGATAGAAATGTGATATATATTTTTCATTACAGTGTACAAACATTAAAGCAAGTGCATGAACTGCATGTTATCAGAACATTAAAGAAATAGGTCGATTAATTTTGTGAAAAGGAATTGGATGATAAGAGAAATGAAGTGTAGATTAATTGTGGGAAGAAGATGGAGGAAATTTCAATAGATTAAGGCCGAAGTTGATTAATCGTGGAGTAGGCAGTTTGAACTGCCGAATGAGCACTATTTTTTTTCCACGACATAATTTAACGCCGTCTCTACGTACTTAATGAAGTTAAATTTGGCTTACCTGGTAAGGTTAGAACCATCCAATCTTAAAATAAAACAGTTAGGAAGTTTGATAGAGCAAATGAAATTTCACCAAACTAGACTTGCTAAAATAATAGAAATATTTAGCAATTAGTGTACAGTTTTTAAACCTTCTACTTTAGAAATGTGCAGCAAATAATAACATAAACCAAATGGTACTTAGCTATAATCGGGTGGTACAGAAAAGGTACAGAAATGCATGTTATCATAACATCAGAAGCGTAGTAGAGAGTAATCAAAAAACATTAAAAATACGCACCTTATCAGCAAAAATGAAGGCACAGAAAGCACAAGCAGCAAGTTACAGAAAGCAAGATGCAAACCCCAGCAAAGCTGCATTGGATATTCTGAAAAATGCACAATAAGAAATGTATTCTCCCATAAGAACAAATGAGAACGAGATCGTATTCTTATTGTGTAATTAATCAACAACTCAGTGCTACATCTTAATTAAGCTCTCTCGGTGCATAATTACTAATAATCTCAACAAGAACACTTTCCATCTTTAAAATGATTTTTTTGCCAGATGATCAGGCAAGTGATTAAGAAAACTGAATTAGTTATAACTAAAATAAAATAAAATTTCAAAAATTTATTTTGCTAAAGAATCAAATATGGTTTTCATAAATATGAAGTTAGCACAAAAATGTTTTTGTTTCCTCACTTTATTATTCAAAAATGAAATGTAGTTAATATAACATATTTTCACTCAAATGAAAACTATTCATTACTCTAGAGTAAATCATTATATCGAGCAAAAACCATATGACTACAATGTTATCATGCCTTTTGTAGCATTCCCTATAATTCTTATCATCATTCGTTTTCAATTATCTATTCTTTATTATGAACAATGATTAATTCCAATTGGTTATGTGGTGCTCAGCGAATCAATTCACATCCTCTGGTTGATGCGTGTATTATATTTACCAAAAATAAGCTAGAATGCTTAGTTAAACTAGTAGTGTTGCTCAGTTAAGTCTAAACTAGCAAGATAAATTGCAAAGTGACTCAGTTTGAACTGACTCTCATTTTTGGCTCAGTTGAAACTGAGCATGCTAGTTCGATTTGCACTGAGTATGACTTCTAAAACTAAACTAACAAGATCAGTTGCAAATATGATTAGTTGTTACTGAGCCTCATCGTTCATATATAGCAACCTTCCTTTACAGCACATGCACATTGTTCATATATGGCAGGACATATTAATCTACCATTTCACACGTTGTATTAATTGACATTTAACTTCTAACGATTTAAGGTATGAAACAACTAGGATAAAACCTGAACAATTTGAGGGATGCAATGCCATTGGGGCAAGTTCCAAGAAATATCCAAGCTTTTTTATGCAACGGAGAGCCAGTGTGGAAGCTCTAACCAAAGGGTAGAAAGATCAAACTTTTAGTGGGGCATGAATTGAATCATGACCTTGATTATCTTAGAGTTGACTATCAAACACTTTTTATTAGGTAATCAAATCTTTAGCGTAATTATCATCGGAATATCCTGATTACATAGTTTTTTCTCTTATTGGTATATTTTTTTCTGTTAGCAAGGACACTACCACTTATCCACCATTGATGAAAATGAAAAAACTTAGCAACTCAAGTACCTTACACAAGCCTATTTAATTACCCAATGCAATAATCTTCCATGTTATTCATAACTGCCCAGTTATTTATTGTTCAAACTATGGGAAAAGTGTACCTCACGTGTTCGTGTACTAGAAATATTGCACACACTTAGCTAAGTAATATGATATATTACATTACATATGTGCAAGGAAAACACAGTAATGGTTTGTGCG
The DNA here is from genome assembly GCA_030737815.1 of Allium fistulosum. NCBI lineage: Eukaryota > Viridiplantae > Streptophyta > Magnoliopsida > Asparagales > Amaryllidaceae > Allium > Allium fistulosum. Next base: position 782,736,454 of record CM060906.1, read on the forward strand.
TATATTTGAAATATTAATACTTCCAAGATAGCACGTTTCACTTATATTTCCATTTTATATGCTATTTTGATGGATGATTAAACTGGATAAGCAAAAATAACAAAAAATAAAAGGAAAAAAAACCTCAAAATTTACAAGGTGACAAACTGATTGATGGATGATTTTTATATCATTTACAACATCTACATCTGCATGGTAAATCATATCAATCTTTTATCATTATTTTTATATGGTATTTCATAAAGTACATAATTTAGTAATTTAGGCTGAAAGAGAGATGCCCCTTCATTCTGTGCATGCAATATCCATAGTATACATTAACAAGTGAAATATAATCAAAGTTATTCATAGACAATAATATAAATAATTAATCAATAATTCAGCTCGTTGATAGAATCAAGATGAGGTTCCAAGGTCTAAATTGCAATTACCTGGATCCTATGTTCTAAAAATATAATTATCTAAACCCATTTCATAAACCTTTTACAGAGAAGAACTTTATACAAACATCCATATCAAGCTTATGCAACTTCAATGGTTATCTATCAGATGTACAACACTACAAATTATTTATATGTATTGAAAATGTATATTATAAACATTTCTAGTCATGTAGCACACATAACCATTAGAGAGGAGTTCTGTAAAAATTTACACAGTGGCATGGTTTTTCTATTCTTCCTTTTCTTTATATTGGTTGGTTTACTATTTTAAATTGATAAAAAAAAGCTAATGAAGTGATAAAAACCGCTCAGGAAAATACATTGTTAATAACCATGTCAATCACTTTAAGCTCATCATGTCATACGCAAGCATAAGCGTCCTCTTCTCACACGTGGGAAATCCTGTACCACGTATATAACCCCTTACATGCATGTTTTCCACATACAGTCCCATCCCTTCAGTTATATTCCATAAAATTTGCTTATGCCTTGTTTGTCTTGGACAAAACTGTGAAGGACTAAGAATCACAATGACATTATTGAGAATTGTGATGACAAAATAAAATGAAAGGAGAAAAGCAATGGTGATTTATCATCTGGGTCAATGAACAGTTTTGAACGAGTTTTAGCCTAATTATTTTTTGCTCTGTCTATGTAAGAAAATGGTATAACATGTACAATATCAATATTGATAGATAACAACGAGATGGAATGGTAAATATGAAGGGGAAAATGCATTCTAATGCACATCTAGTTGTTTAATGGACTAATTATTTTCATTATATGCAAGGCAGTTTCAGTCTGCAATTAAGTGATAGTGTGAAAAAAGTTCAAACAGATTATTATTTTTCCAATTTCGTACTCAAAATATTTTCCTTCTTCAAATACAGAATGATCATTTCCATTTAGAGATTTAAATTTTGTTTTTGACCATGGTTACACAATGCGGGTTTTTACTTTGAATTAATCTGAACAACTTTCAAAAATCGGTAGGGTTGGTGATTAAACAGCATAATCTTTTGAATATTGGATTATGTATTGGTATCTAGATTGTGTTATTTTCATAATCATTTTGTATTCAAACTTCCATCCAGTGACATTGATTATCGAGATCTTTGAGATAGGCTTTGAAGAGTTATTTTTACTGCACACAGAAAAACTAGAACTAAATTTTCAGCTCATTGAAAGAATCAATAATATAAACAAGTGAAACATCGGAATTTTTCAGAAATAACCTAGAACTAAATTCCAATTATGCAGAGTAGTAGAAGCTAAAACCTTGCCTGCCCATTTATGAAACTAAATCCATTCATACTATATGTATACAGCAAAGCAATTATTATTCCCAATAAAATTAACCAATCTAAACCATGACTGATACTACTAATAAATCACTGATCATTTAACTTCAATCATACTCAAAACTAAACAAAATAAAATAATTTATTAAGTAATCTAACATAACTACACACACACACACACATATATATATATATATATATATATATATATATGTATACACATTCAAACTGCACTTCTAGAGACGGAATCATAATTTATTAAGTATGAACTTACTATAGTATCTGTAGCAATCATATTCACCAGTTCACCAATTTTCCTAGTGTGAGATTTGATATAGACTGCACTTCTAGAGACGGAAGAGTGATCACTACTTCTTCTCACTCAATGTGTGTGGCAACTGCTTCTGTCTAATAGCTTTGCTCTTCTCACTCAATGCCTAAAATAAGAGAAACATAAAAAAAATCAAGACCAAAAATAGCAGCTGATAGAAAATCTATAATTATCTAGCACGATTGCAAGCCTATTGTCAAGAAATCTAAGATCTATCGTGATGCTTGTAATAAAAGAGAAAAATATTTATTGTAACTTTGAACTTATCTATGCTAAAGTCTATGTATAAGCCTTCATCTATGGCAAGCTATAGTCATTTAGCACACGGCATCAAGTTAACTTTTGTTAGGTGCAATACATTCTAAACTTTCCACATAATAGATATCCATTTATACCAAGCTGTTTAAATAAGCATCTATATCGTATTAACTTCTTCAAAAAATAAATATTTCCGTACTAAAACCCATAGTCTTTGTCCAAACACCATCCATCCAACATAAACAGTAGCTAAATTAATACAGTTTTCAATTAAGCTTTATTCTAGGGTTTACCAAATTTCTAACCTAGAAATCCAAGCAATGACGTGTCGACTTCGGAATTGGAGCGGAGATCGGAGATGACGAGCTGGATCGTAGAACGGAGATGGAGTAGAACTTAGATTAGGAGGGAGATGAAACTTACTGACGGTTATTTTGGTTTTCGAAGGAAGATGGGAATTGGCCAAGTGTGTTGGGAGGGAGACGAAAATTTTGGGGATGGGAATTTTGGTTTTGGGCCAAGCGTTACGGACGTAGAAAAGAAAACAAATAAAGTAAAAAATATAATAAACAATAACGCTTTGGAATATTGTGTTATCAAATGGCGTTATTAATAACATAATTTCAGAGATCTCATTGCATTAGAAATCAAACAAGCAAATGCAACAAAAGCTAAATTGTCTTCATATGACTCAACAACAAACAATAGAATAAATTTTGTACTTTGGTCGATTCATAATTTCATCATAAATGCTAAATATTAGTTGTTGCATCTAGGTATTTTTTTAGTTTGTACATCATAAACTGTATTTTTTCTCCAATTATTTTAACTTGTATTTTGCTAAAACTAATAACGAAAGGTGTTTCTTAAAACTTTTTTTATAGGAGGGATGGTTGTGTATTTTGAAACTTAAAAATGGTATTTAACAAAAGTTCTCATTTCAAAATTTGACTGACAACCAGAATTTTAAACCTTGATTTCAGTACACCAAACTGTCCTTTTAATTTACATAAATAGTGGAATAAAAGGGTTTCCTAAGTTGGTTATAATTTATCTAAGATATTAAAGAATAAACGGTCAATAAAGTTCAATGGTCTATTTATCTCAGGGAAAAGAAAAACATTTTTACCTATTGAGAAACAATAAGTGAAAACAAGAATTGGTCCCAGAAACTTATACAGTTCTCACATGTAGACAAAATAGTGAGAACTCAAGATGCCCGTTTGAAAAAAGAAAAGTGTTATATGTCAATGGTTTATTTTGTTTTCGGAAAAATGCAAGCTAAACATAAAAATATGTCAATAGCTAATTTTACGAAATATATATATTAAGCAGATGAAAGAAGCAATTTTATAAATTAAAGAGCGAAAAGTTAGAAAAAACTACTACTGGTACTGCTGAATTTATGAAACAACCGTAGCCATGTATTGGGAACCCACTAACATGACAAACTAACATAAGACTTTGTTTGTGCCCAGTGGAAGTCTGTTTCACTAAACAAAAGAAAATAGTTAAACTCGGCTCAGGGTAAATTCCTAACTATAGTAAAAACCCTCATTGTAGAATAGTTACCAAGTTATTAGATATGCAAAACAAAGGAAAGATGAGAGTGAAATAGAGTAAAACCGGTTGAAACCTGGTTTGCAGGAACCTAAAATAAAAAGGGAAAGAAAGAAAAGTAAAAGCAATCAAAGTAAGGCCAAGGGAAACACTTTTGCAAAGCGGACTTTACATGCACAATAAGTCATTGTTGTCATGGGTTTGGGATGATCACCTCTCATGCTCCTTTTTACCTTAATTTATCTGATAATTGTTTATTTTCTCCTCTTCTTTTAACCGGGATTCAACTTAATATTGTTAAATCTAATGATTGACTAAGATATGAGCAAGTCAAACTATTTTCATTACCTTGAAACATACAGCTACAATGATTTGTAAATTCATTATTTACATATATATGAACTGAAAATAACAACGATTTAAACAGAAAATACGATTTAAAGTAAAGAATACAATGATTTAAACAACAAAATCTCATAAATAAAACTTTTATAAGAAATAAATTGAAATTTTTGATATTTATAGTACCAAGATTTATGGTTTATCACGATTCCGGAGTTGATGCGTTAAACTGAACTAAACGACACAAATTAATTAATAAGAAGCCGATGTGATTCTGAACTAAACTGAAGTGAGATTATGCGATTATGAACTGAACTGAGTTGATGTGATTCTTGAGTTGATGCGTTCGAACGACACAAATTAATACAATAAATTGAGTAGATAGAACTTCAATTGAAAGACACAAATCGAGATTGAAAAGAGGAAAGACAAAACCATTTTTCAGGTATGTCGTCTAAACTGAAATTTGACAATGCTTTTGGTAAGTTAGGGATAAGGACGTAATTTGCTTTAATTTGTCCTGCAAACTAATATTTTAACTGATGAGCCTGGAAATCAATAGATTGACGCATGCGAGCCCTTTATCTTGATTCCCCCTTAAACAAACTTGTCTTGCATACATTTTATAAAATTTAGAAACACTGCCACTATATTCGTAAACTAAATCAAAATTCACACGGTATAACAACATCAGGTAACATATGAAAAGAAACTTATGAAAATATGGAAAATAGTATGACCAAAAACAACACAACCAATTGTCAGATAAACATATGCATCATCATAGAAACGTCCAACAATTCAATCAAGTTAGCAAATAAACGCATTAGAATGCATCAAATAGAGCTGAAATAGTGCAAAAGTGAATTGTATTAATGGAAAGACACTTCTGACGTTTGAAAATCAACATCAAAAACCTAATTTATTTTCAAACTGTAATAATGAATAAAATCAAATCTTGAATCACTTTCAAATAGATAATCATAGTTCGATGTATAATGGCAGTACAATTGGAAAGAATAAAAAAATAAAGAAGAATTTTTTTGCTCAATTACCTCAGTTTGGCCGATAATGGATTTGATAACTACATAGAATCAAGTTGAAGGCGTAAGGAACCATATCCCATCCATTAAGCAGAAGAAGTTGACGATGTTCCAATTTCCACGAAGACGAATGGAGTTGATTGAGCAAACCCTAATTTTGGGAGGGAAATGAAAATGGTTAAGTGTTTTTGGGAGGGAGATGAAACTGATTAATTGTATTTCTGGAGGGCAGGCGAAAATTTTGGAGCCAAGAGCGTTACACAGCACGGTACCAAACAAAATGAGTTAAAAAAATAAATGATTAAGTGTAAACAATAACGCTTTAGTATAACGCGTTATTAAATGACGTTATTAATAACATATTTTCTTGTAGTGTTTTAAACTGACATGAAATAGTAATATGCAAGTTTCGGTCATCATCAAGAAATTTTAGTCTATTACTAATCAAGACTTCCAACAAAAATTAAGTTGTCATCACAATTGGACTCTAGCTTGGCTAGATGTTTCGGTAGATAACATAGTGCAACTATGAAATAAATTCTTTAATTGATTGTCAACATTTGCAAAGTGGTATCTTCATTTCCTTTTGTAAAACAAGTCAAGTCGGCAAAGTGAGGATAATGCTTGCGTTTCAATTGCTTACACTTTCTTTATTGAAAAAAAAATCAGCTTTATTATTATTTACCGTCACCTAACTCAGAAATTCGAGGCCAGCTATACCATCCATGCACTGTCTTGCGGGCATAGTGAGAAGAGTATAAAGCATGATGAGTGTACACACTTATGTGTGAACACCCAACTCTAGGTGTTTATTCTTATTATTACTTATATATACATGCACTTAAGTTAGAAAACTGAGGCTGGATATATCATTCATGCACAGCCTTCCGGGCTTATGTGAGAAGAGTACAGAGCATGCCGGGTGTGCACACTTACGCGTATATACTGACTGTAACACCCTGTAAAATGAAGCATAAATAAATAAAATAAAATTTAACTAAATATAATAAGGTAGAGTATGAAAATTTTATAAAATTTGGAATTTGACCATGGAAGTAATTCCGTTGCGTTCGTGACGAAATTCTGATCTATTTTCATATATAATATGCTGAAAACGAAGCTCAAACGAAGAAGATATGAGCGTTTGAAGTTTTCAAATTTGAATTAGTGTAGTTTGAATTCAAATGAGAATGAGAATTTAAATTTAGTGTTTAAATTTCAAAATTAGCTTAGGGGCTAAGTAAACGTTTTAGTTAACGTTTAATGTTAAGAATACATAAGGTAAAAAATTAACTAAAATCAAAACGCAATGGAAACGAATCATTTTTGCCTAAAATAAGGCGGAGCGGTCGACCTACATGGGTCAACGGTCGACCATAGTGGTTGACCGGTCGAGCTTAGGCAGTCGATCGTCTCCTGATGGTGGTGGCTAGGGTTTTGTGTTGTTTAACGCTCGAGATTTATCCGTTTCTCTTCCAGTTTGATCCTATGGTTCTAGTGCATTTCAACCCATATAAATAGTTACCTACCCTCTCCACTTTTCATTCATATTATTTTAGGAAAAACTCTGCCATTGTTTTCTCTCCAAATCAGATTTAGAAACTCCATAGAGAATTCAGGTAAGAATTCAATCACTTTTCTAATTATGTCTTATTCTCCCTCCAATCTATTCTTCTTTTTTCCTTTCTCCAATTGTTCTAAATCTAATAAAAATATATGCACCTTCCCTATCATGTATATATCAAAAGAGAGAGCTTATGTAGGAGATTGGCGCACAAATCCAAGGAAAATGAAGCTAATGTTGTTCTGTGAGTGGAAACCTTAGTATTTCTTTTTTAGGAATTGCTTGGTGTATCTCTATGTATTTGAAAATACTTAAGGAATTTGGAATTGCGATAGTACGATAACATAATCCTCCATAATTCCTTTTTATTTTGAAATGTCAATTTTATTTTGTGATTCTCGATTATTTACGTTAATTTAATGGAATTTGTTTTGTTTATGCAATTTTTGATAATTTTATATTATATTTCACCTCTTTTTTTTCTTTTGTTCAATTTGTGATTCTTCAATGAAATGAATGGTTTAGATTATGGGTTTTATTTGTAGTTTACACCACTTATTCCACACAAATTTCCTTCTTACATATTTCTTTGTAAAAGAGGAGTTGAATAGAATATGGAGTTTAGATTGCAGTTTTTATTTGTTTAGGATATTCCATTGAATTAGTGCAATAAATTGGGTTTGTATTTTATTTAAATGTATGTTATTGCAGTTTTGGTTATGAATATTAATTTCCTGTTTTGGCTATTAGCGTCGCTTAATTTGCTATGTTGAAATCTTGGGAATAAAGAAAAAGGACTTGTAATAGTATTTGGGAGGTAATTGACATTTATTACTAGCTTAGGGTGTAAAATCCGTGCATTTAGAATTTGTTCGACGCGAATATTTATTTATCTCTATTAGCGTAATTAACGTATAGTTATTTGTATATGGTATAGTTAATTAGATATTTATTTTCATTTATTTCCCCCATTAGGAACGTAATTGATTGTTCAGCGAAAATAAGAGGAAACTCTTATATAGCCTAATTATTATTATAAGGTGTAATAAGGAAGATTCCTTATAAGGCATTATTTATGAAACGGTGAGATGAGTATTATTATATGGAGTGTATTTAATTTATGGCTGAGTCATAAGGATGCGAGGTCAATAGAGTTACATAGCGAAAGTATGCCATTCGCTTTGAGGCTACCAATAGTTGTGTACACTTCCTATTGATGTGAGATATCCTTATGATAAATATCTATAATGACACGAGATTAGTCCCAAATTCTTTACGGGAAGTCTGCACAGCTAATCTGGCTACCAGTTTCTACAAATAGTCGGACTAATATGAGATGTCATTATGAGTAGGGGCCATAGTACGAGGGGCCTGCTCAGGGTCTTGAGGTATTAAATGGTTGCTTGAGGGCCCGCCTCTTTTCCCCAAATTAATTATTAAATGGCCTAGGGGACATGTTAGTTGGTATCTCTACAGGGATCTACTTTTGGATAAAGTATTAAGTGACTGATTAAGGGCCTGCCTTTCCGAATTAAGAAGTATTAAGTGACTTGAGATTCCATATGATGCCAGCTAGATAGTACCATTAAGGAACATGCCTTGGGAATAGGTATGAAATGATGGGGTCTGCCTTTATTAAGGTATCAAACGACCGGAGTCTACCTATTTTCTAATAAATGGTATTGAGTGGCTTGGGTACTACCTCTTGTGTGGCTAGTTAATTATAACATGGGATTTGGGTTATGGGATTTTGGAGACTGACTTCTTTCCTTAAAAAGAAGTATTTAATGATTTTATGTTCGTAGACATATTCTTATTTTAAAATATACTCCCTAAGTACTGAAAAGGTAGGACTCGAGGTTTAAATTCACCAGACACTTGTTGTTCTAACTCCCTCCTCATTACAAAATAGGTTAGAGGATGTTGATGGCAAAGATAACGCTCAGAGACGGTGGTGGTTTGCTTTTGGTAGTATTTATCATTTTCACTTGCTTTTATGTGTATCTATGTATCTAGACTATCGTTGTAATGGATTTATGACAGATTTGATGGTACTTTGTATTTTGACATATTTATGTGAAATTAATGGGTTCACTTTGCTATTATATTTTGTTCCATCCTATGTGAGTTTTGAAAGTTTAGTTATGGCTCTATGCTGTAATTTTCTTTGTTCTATCAACTGCTTATCTTATAATAGATCTAAATTTCGATGGGCCTTTTCTATGTCAAAATTTGGGCCTGTTCCAGGGTAGGTTATTACATTTGGTATCAAAGCCTAGGTTACCCAATCAACTGGGAAAGCTATATGTATGAAAGATGTACTTGTCATTTTGAAAAGGTTTTTCAAAAAGAATTTTCAAAATTCTTACTATATATATGTGTGTGTGTGTGTGTCTATACCCTATTTTTTTGAACATACAGATATACACTAGGCAACACTTTTCTTTCTGCATATAAGTACTATCGTAGGAAATCATCACTAAAGATTCAACCTACCGATGGTTGATATGGCTGATAATCAATCTTCTTTTGGATAAGGGAACCATACCCGCCGGAGACCACCTATTCGTGGAATGCTCGAATGGTTTAGACAATATCTTAGGACTGTTGAGCAGATTCCTATTCCTCCAACTACACCGGTGGCACCTGCTGCCCCGCCCGCTGATGGAGCATCTCATCCCATAGACTTTTCTAAGTTATGTAAGGACTTTCTCAATATGGGAGGGAAGACATACTTTAGAACTGAAGGATATTCGGAAGCTAAAGCTTGGGTTAGTAAAGATATTTAGAGAGCTTGGTTGGGATGATTAACTAAGAAGGAGAATAGTAGTTTGGCACCCCAAGGAAGAAGCTTTAGATTGGTGGAACTTTATGACTGATGTGCACCCTGGAAGGATATTCTCTTAGCACGAATTCAAGGACAGATTTGAGATGAGATTCATGTTCAAAGTTGAGGTTAGATTACAGATGGAAAGGTTTATTCAGTTGAGACAAAGAGGTTTTACTTTTAAGGAGTACATAGCTAAGTTTACTGAATTGGCTAAATTTGGAATGAGCCTATTAGACACACCTATGAAAAAGGCCATGAAGTTCGTGAAGGGCCTAAATTCTCCACTAAGAGAAATGTTGTTGACCCAAGTGCCTATGGGGCCACGTATGAGATGTTGTTGGAAATGCAATGCTGCACGTAGCCAATATGGAAGACAGGGAAGTAGAAAAGAAGACTGCACCGATCCGAAAGCAAGGAGGGTCCAAGAAGGGAAGCTTTTGGGCCAATAAGCAGTCGCTGGGGAAGTTTAAGAAAGAAGGCAAGGTGTGTTAGAGATGCCATAAGAAGGGTCACGAAATCAAAGATAGTATAGTGAGTCTGATTGAGGAAGCCTTTAAAGGGAAGTGCTTTAATTGCCATGAGGAAAGGCATTAAATAATCAGTATCCCAAGATGGATAAGGAAGGATTAAGCGGACTGGCCTTTGCTATTGAAGATGTCCCTATTGCAAGTAAACCGCTAAGAGACCAAGAGAAAGCAGTTATAGAAGGTATAACTCTTATTTTTGGGGTTGCTATTCATACCTGATCTGAATCAGGGACATAACATTACTTCATAACTAGAAATGTAGTAAATTTCTTAAACCTTCAAACATAGATGGTTAACAGCCCAATAGAGGTTTCCAATCCCATTCGAGGTTTCCAGTAGAGAAGGATGCAAGGCCCATTGCCCTAACTTTGAGGCATATGGCCCCCAAAGAAAGAAGGGAATTGGATAAGCGAATCTCGAAGCTATTGAAGAAAGGATTCATCTGTAGGAGTACTTCTGAATTAAGAGTCCTTGTTGTTTTTGCCACTATGGCAAACGGTTCTTTGATACTTTGCATCAATTATAGGGAATTGAACAAGTTGACAAGGAAGAATAGGAACCCTTTACCTAGGATTGACGACTTGTTTGAGTAACTTTTAAGAGCTAGGGTCTTTCCTCAATTAGACCTAGCAACGGGGTTTCATTAGTTAAGGATATCAAAGGAGAGCAAGTCGGAGACCACATTTCGCACTCCAGATGGGCTCTATGAGTAGGAAGTAATGCCTTTTGGATTGACGAATGCCCCAGTATACTTTGTTGATTTAATGAGTAGAGTACTTAGGGGAAACTCAATAAATTCATCGTGGTGTTTGTTGATGATATCTTGGTTTAGTCCAAAGTCAAGAAGGAGCATGAGGACCATCTTAGGGAGGTATTAGAGACTTTGAGGAGGAACCAACTCAAGGCCAAATTTTCTAAATGTTACTTTTGGAAGAATGAAGTTAGATTTCTTGGGCATATTGTCTCAGAGCAAGAATTGGCTATAGATCCTACCATAATGGAAGCTGTCCAAGGATGAAAGACCCCCTAAGAGGGCATTAGAGGTTAGAAGTTTCCTAAGTTTGGCAGGCTACTGTAGAAAGTTCATCTAGAACTTTGCAAGAATAGCAACCCCCTTATCCCAATTTACTAAGAAAAACCTAGTTTTTGCTTGGGATGAATGATGCACTAAGGTGTTTGAGAAGCTTAAGGAGTCATTGACTGGTGCACCTGTGATCGCCATTCCCGATGGAACCAAACTATTCACAGTTTTTATAGATGCTTGTGTAATAAGATTAGGAGCAATTTTAATGCAAGAAGGAAAAGTAGTTGCTAATGCTAGTAGGCGGCTAAAAGATCATGAGAAGAGGTATTCATTGCATGACTTGGAATTGGTAGCTATTGTCTTTGCCTTAAAGATGTGGAGACATTAACTCTTGGGAAAAAGGTTTGGGTTATTCGCTGATCATAAGTCACTCAAATACCTATTTTCCCAAAAAGATTTGAATCTTAGATTGTAGAGATGGATGAAGTATATAGCATCGTTTGACTTTAATATTCAGTATGCCTGTGGAAAAGGGAACATAGTCACTGACGCCCTTAGTCGAAGGCATGCCACCCTAGGTGCTATATATGAATGGAGACAGTTGGAGTTTCTCTCGAATTTTAACTTCCAATCGTCAACAGAACCCATTCAAGGTTTTCTATCAATTATGGAGATTAAAACGGCCTTAATAGATCGTATAGGGCATGAGCAAGCGAAGGATGAGAAGTTAGTAGAGATTTTGGAGAAGTTGAGGAAAGAAGAGCATTTTTCCCAAGCTAGGAGGTATTCTATTGATGATAAGGGATGCTTGAGAAGAGATGGACGCCTTTGTGTTTCAATAATTGATGATTTGATGAGAGAAATGCTTATAGAATGTCACCACTCTAGGATGACCATCCATCTTGGAGGAGATAAGATGTATAAAGACATGAAGGAGATCTTATTTTGAATGGAATGAAGAAGAACGTATATGAGTTTGTTGCTAAGTGTTTGATACGTCAGAGAGTAAAAGCTGAGCAAGGGAAGCCTAATGGATTATTATTACCTTTGGAAATTCCAACTTGGAGATGGGAACATATTTTAGTGCATTTTATAGAAGGTTTGTCTAGAAGTCAGAAGGGCAATGAGGCTATCTGGGTTGTTGTGGAAAGACTCGCCAAGAGTGCTCATTTTGATCCAATTAAGAGAAATAAGACCGTCGCCTCTCTCGCATAGATTTATATCAAGGAGGTAGTTTGTTTGCATGGAAATCCTGTGAGCATAGTCATTGATAGGGACTCCTTGTTCACTAGTGACTTTTGGAGGAGCTTACAAATAGCTTTGGGGACTTCTTTAAATCTTAGCATTGCATATCGCCCGCAGCCTTACGGACAAATAGAGAGGGTGAATAGGATTTTTGTGGACTTGTTGAGAGCTTGTTTCTTGGACTTCGGAGGACATTGGGAGAAACATCTACCTTTGATTGAGTTTGCATATAATAATAACTATCAAGCAGCGATTGGTATAGCCCCTTTTGGAGCACTTTATGGACGGCCATGCAAATCGCCTAGTTATTTTTGGGAAACCACCGACAAACTATTACTCGGACCCAATTTGATCCATGATACCATGGAAAAAGTAGAGTTGATCAGGAAAAGGACGAAGGCAGCACCAGACCATTAGAAATCTTACGTGGATAAAAGAAGCAAAGAGCTTAAGTTTGAGATTGAGGAAATGGTGTTTGTTAAAATCTCCCCTCTTAGGAAGGTTGTTAAATTTGGCAAGTCTGGAAAATTGGTGCCTAGGTTTGTCGGGCCATTTAGAATTTTGGAAAGGATAGGAAAATTGGCATGCCGTGTGGAGTTTCCTAACAAGTTGTCATGAGTCCACAATGTTTTCCATGTTTCTCACCTGAGGAAATGCCTTCATAACACCGCTATTAGTGTAGAGTCTGGTCAGTTGGGGGACTTTGAGATGAAGCCGACAGTGCCTCGTGCCATCGCACGCATTGTGGAGCATGGAACTAGGAGACTCGCAACAAAATAATTAGACTGATCCGAGTATAATAGGGGGACAATCCGGCGGAAAGCACATAGGAGACCGAGGAGAAGATGAAGAACACTCACCTAGATCTTTTCACTGTTAATTTCTCTCTCCAAATTTTAAGATTTTGGTTGCATCGTGGTTGCTAGATTGGATGGTAGGAGACGGTTGTTACTTTTTCACAATCACTTTACACTCATGTAGAAATTTTATGCATGTTTAGGGTGTTTTCATACATACTTGCATAACACGATTGCACCTTCACGCTAGGATTAAGCTCATTTTAGCATGTCTATAGTACATAATCACATTGCACTATTGGTTGAGTAGATGGTTGTGTAGATAACTTGGTTGTATAACATGGAGTAATTGCGTGTTACGTTGTTCGCCACTTGAAAGATTTTGGAACGAAATCCTTTTTAAGAGTGGGAGAATTTAACACCCCGTAAAATGAACCATAAATATATGAAATAAAATTTAATTAAATATAATAAGGTAGAATATGGAAATTTTATGAAAGTTGGAATTTGATCATGGAAGTTATTTCATTGCGTTCATAGTGAAATTCTGATTTGTTTCCTTATATAATATGCAGACAACGAAGCCCAAATGAAGAAGATATGAGCATTTGAAGTTTTCAGATTTAAATTAATTTAGTTTGAATTCAAATTCAAATGAGAATTTAAATTTAGGGTTTAAATTTCAAAATTAGCTTGGAGGCTAAGTAAATATTTTAATTAATGTTTAACGTCAAGAATAAATAGGGTAAGAAATTAATTAAAATCAAAACACAACGGAAACAAATCATTATTGCCCAAAATAAGGTGGAGCGGTCGACCAACATGTGTCAACCGGTCGATTGTAGTGGTTGACCGGTCGAGCTTAGGCGGTCGACCGTCTCCTTATGGTGGCAGCTAGGGTTTTGCATTGTTTAAAGCCCCAGATTTGTCTGTTTCTCTTCCAATTTGTTCATACGGTTCTGGTGCGTTTCAACCCTTATATATAGAACCCAACCCTCTCCACTTTTTATTCATATTATTTTAGAGAATACAACAAACCTCTGCCATTGTTATCTCTCTAAATTAGATTCAGAAACTCCGTAGAGAATTCAGGTAAGAATTCAATCCCTTTTCTAATTATTTCTTCTTCTTCCTCCAATCTATTCTTCTTTTGTTCCTTCTCCAATTGTTCTGAATTTAATAAAAATATATACACCTTTCCAATCGCGTGTATATCAAAAGGGAGGGATTCTTAAGGAGATTAAAGGCATGCAATCTAAGGAAAGCAAAGCTATCGCTGTTCTGTGAGTGGAACCCTAGTATTTCCTTTTCAGTAATTGTTTGGTGTATCTCTATAGGTTTGAATATGTCTTAGGGATTTTGGGATTGCGGTAATACGATACATAAAATCCTCTGAAATTCCTTTTTATTTTGAAATGTCAATTTTATGTCAAGATTCTCAATTATTTACATTAATTTGATGGAATTTGTTTTATTTATGCAATTTTTGATAATTTTGTAGTATATTCCACTTTTCCTTCTTTTTTGGTTCAATTTGTGATTCTTCAATGAAATAAGGGTTTGTGGATTTTATTCGTACTTTACTCCACTTATTCCACACAAATTTCCTTCTTATCTATTTTTTTTGTAAAAGATGAGTTGAATAGAATCTGGAATTCAGATTGCAATTCCTATTGTTTAGGATATTCCATTGAATTAGTGTAATAAATTGTGTTTTTATTTTATTTACATGTCTGTTATTGCAGTTTTGGTTATGAATATTTATTCTCTGTTTTGGCTATTAGAATTCCTTATTTTGGTATGTTGAAATCTTGGGAATTTGAAGAAAAAGGACTTGTAATAGTATTTGGTTAAGGAATTGACATTTAACGCTAGTTTAGTGCGTAAAATCCATGTGTTTAGGATTTATTAGGCGAGAATATTTATTTATCTCTAATAGCGTAATTAACGTATAATTATTGCGCATATGGCGTAGTTAATTAGGTATTTACTTTCGTTTATTTTTCCCATTAGGAATGTAATTGATTGTTAGGAGAAAATATGAGGAAACTCTTATATAGCCTAATTATTATTCTAAGGCATAAAAAGGAAGGTTCCTTATAAGGCCTTATTATGAAATGGTGAGATGAGTATTATTATATGTATAGAGTGTATTTAATTTATGGCTAAGTCATAAGGATGAGAGGTAAATAGAGTTACATGACGAAAATTTGCCCTTCACTTTGAGGTTACCAACAGTTATGTACACTTCCTATTGATGTGAGATGTCTTTATGATAAATATTTATAATGACGTGAGGTTAGTCCCAAATTCTGTAGGGGAAATCTGCTTAGCAAATCTGGCTACCTGTTCCTATGAATAGTCGAACTAATGTCAGACATCATTATGAGTATGGGCTATAGAACTTGGGGCCTGCTTCGGGATCTTGAGGTATTAAGTGGTTGTTTGAGGGCCCACCTCTTTATCCCAAATGAATATTAAATGGCCCAGGGGACAAGTTAGGTGGTATCTCTATAGGGGCTCGCTTCTGGATAAGGTATTAAGTGACTGATTGATGGTCTGCCTTTCTAAATAAGGAAGTATTAAGTGACTTGACATTCCATATGATGCTAGCTAAATAGTACTATTAAGGAGCATGCCTTTTGAATAGGTAGTAAATGATGAGGTCTGCCTTTATTAAGGTAATAAACAACCGGAGTCTACACATTTTCCAATAAACTGTATTATGTGGCTTGGGTACTATATCTTGCATCGCTAATTAATTGTAACATGGGATTTGAGTTATGGGATTTTGGAGATGTGCTTCTTCAAAAGAAATATTAAATGATTTTAATGGTTTTATGTTCCTAGACATATTCTTATTTTGAAATATACTACCATGACTTAAAAGGTAAGACTCAAGGTTTTTATTCACTAGACACTTGTTGTTCTGACTCCCTCCTCATTACAACACGGGTTAAAGGACGTTGATGGAGAAGATGATACTTAGAGACGAAGGTGGTTTGCATATGGTAGTATTTATCATTTTCACTTGCTTTTATTGTACTCATGTATCTAGACTATTGGTGTAAACGGATTTATGATACGATTTGATGGTACTTTGTATTTTGACATATTTATGATTTTGAAATTAATGGGTACACTTTACTATTATATTTTGGTCCATCCGCTATGAGTTCTAAAAGTTTAGTTATGGCTCTATACTGTTATTTTCTTAATTCTACCAACAGTTTATCTTAGAATGGATCTAAGTTTCATTGGGCCTTTTCTAGGTCGAAATTTAGGCCTGTTCTGGGGTGGGTGGTTACACCGACTCTATACTGTTATTTTTGAATTTTTTTAAAGAGAACAGGGAGTTATGCAAAATCATCTTATCACCACTTATCTTTTGGATTAAAAATGTTAATGCATGTATTAAATATCAACCACTTTTTAAACAAAGACTACAATTTAGAATAACTTAATAACCATCACCTATGAATCTCCTTATATAGTAGTTACACCATAGGTTCTTGTAATTTAAACTTTTATTTTTATTATTCGTTTAAGTTTAGTGATTTTCCAAAAATTTCAATCTCATGACCAAAACTGTATGCTTACTCCATCGTGCCTATTCGAAAGTAAATTATAATGCAAATTTTTTTGAAATTTTCTTTAAGAAAATTAAAATGCAGTTTTCTTATTTTTTTTGAGAAAAAAGAAAGCAAAATGCAAAATCAAAGAATGTAAAATCGAAATAAATATGAGACTCCCTCCACACTTGGTTTTGACTCTGTTCCAACAGTCAATGCATGATATAATGAGTGTAAAGGAGAAAAATATATACATATTTACAAGAGAGGGTTAAAATTCCTTACTAGACGTAGTTAGGCTCAGGAAGAATCATGAGCTCCTTCTCTCGGCCACTTAAAAATTCCAAGTACGACTTTAAACGATGACCACTGACTTTAAAAATCGATCCATCATTAGGTTTTCTATTTCTATGGCACCGTGTGGAAAAACAGTACGTATCACGTATGGTTCTATCTATCTCGATTTTAATTTCCTAGGGAATAAATGAAGTCGAGAATCATACTAAAGAACTTTCTGATTTGACGAAAACATTTTTCTTAGGATTGACTTGTCATGAAAAACTTTTGTTTTTTCCTTGTAAATTTTCGCATTTTCAAACGCATCGTACCTAATCTATTCTAATTCATTGAGTTGCAATTTTCTATTTTCACCAGCCTTTTTATGATCAAAGTTTATGTTCTTTATTGCTCATAACGCTTTATGTTCAAGCTCGATTGGTAAGTGACACGCTTTACCATATACTAATCGAAAAGGGGGCATTTCAAGATTTGTTTTAAAAGCAGTTCTGTAAGCCTAAAGCACATCTATCACTTTCTAAGACCAATCTTTTTTGTTTTTATTAACAGTTTTCTCCAAATTTATTTGGTTTTTCGATTTGAAACTTCAACTTGACCACAAGTTTGAGGGTGATAAGGAGTGGATAACTTATGGGTTATTGAGTATTTCTTCATTAATGTTTGAAATGATCAATTATAAAAGTGTGACGATCCGCCCTTCACGACCCTCGAAAATCGACATAAATACGCCCACTATATAACATGCCGAACGATCGAGTGCTGGAAAGACGGATTGTTGAGGGAAAAGAAAGAAGGTAGGAGAAAGAAGGAACAAAAAAAATAACAGAATCTCACAGCGGAACAGAATAACATATAATAGTAATAGTTCTTTACACAAATTAGAAACTATAATATACATACCACACATCAGAGTACACGAATCAACAATTACTAGCCTGGGCAGTTATAACAATTTGCCCTCACAATTTGCTGGCAATTTCAAACAACCACTGCAGCGGAAATAAACAAGTACGGGTAATACGTCTTCGCCATCCAGCTCGTCTCCTGAGCTCCATAGCATCTTAACCTGAAATACTCAGTCTGACCCGAGCATTATAATAAAATAACACCCGAGTCAGTCTGGAAAACCAGCATGAGAAATCACACTAAAATTGAATTATTAAAGTTCCAAAACCCTTTAAAAATCAAAGGTATCTCGTAAGACCACGCCACAAATAAACATGTCGGGTATTTACCTTACGATAACCAAAACATTTCTTATCAAATCCTTTGATATTATAATAGTGTCTAAGTACAAATACTTATGCAAATAGGTGAAATTGTTACATTAATTAAATTCTAGCAATACTAGACTCTACAATCAAAACCGTAAAGGAACGTAGGGAGAATGGATTCCAACTGCATGACTAGGCACTGTGGTACCACCTGTCACGGTACCTGTCTAGAAACACCGTACCGAGGACCACTCCCGATCCCCTGCAACACAAGACCGGAATATTCCTAACCTGAATAGACCGAATATGCTATCACCCCGGGTGTTCCCACCCTTTATTGAGCTCCTTCCATAAATCGTAGTAATAATAATATCCGAGGGTATCTAGAAAGGTGATAGACATACCATACTTGGGTGCGACCCACTTAGCCTTGCTGCATCCCCCATGATTTTCAATCATTCCTGGTTGATGAGGCTAGAGGCTACGACTCCAATGACAATGTACTGATAGCATTCATCCATACAAGTCTGTTCCCGGTCCGAACGGAACGGAAAGCACTATTCCTACTACATCCATCTTGGAATCACCCTCAGGATTAGTAGCGATTAGCCCTTGCACTTCATTGCTCCATCTTCGACTCCGAGCTCTTATCTTCATCACGAAAACGTACTCATTGGATCGAAGTGGTTTTCGGATCGCAAATCCGATTCCCGATCTCTCCGAAACAACGTTCGCCATTTCCCAGTAAACTCAACCCCGGTTCTTTAGGAAATACACAAACACGAATAAGATCGAAGATCACCTCCTAACCGTTAGTGGACGGATTTCCTTAAACACATCCTAGGAGAACGAACGAGTTTATACGTACCGTATAGCACCTCGAACGATAATTGTACCATATAATTCCCGTACCCCTTCTAGATATTTCCAAAGTTATATTTGGGTCTAGATTTGGTAGTCGGTTATTTAACTATCAAATAAACAATCAATTCAACCAAAGATTCCATTTCCACTGAAAACATTAAATCCCCTTTTAAATTAAAATTTAAATGATTAAATCTCTTTATTCAAAACTATAAAAAATAGTGCTTATAAGTTCTAAATTAAATTTCAAGTTAAATCTAGGCAATTATACTCAAATAAAAGTTATTATACAAAACCACATTGATAATTATCCGTTTAAAAACAAAATGCTGATCATTTCTAAAATAATAATAATAAACCTTTCACAATCATTATAAGGTTACTGGTAAATAATTAAATATGTTTTAAATAATTTAAAATAATTAAACACTAATTTTCCAAAATATTTTAAAACTTTTACATATTATCAAATTAATAAATTAAAAATCCTCTTTTTAAAACAAGCCCACATTCCCGATTTTAAAACCATTATATATTTAAACAAATACGTTTATAGATTTATTATTTAAAAATCCATTATTTAATACTTTTATTGCAAAATCCTATTCACCATATTTCGGGTTGGCTAAGTACCCATTTTCAAAACCATTTATTTTATCCAATTGGTTAACCCAAAATTCCTTTATAAAACATTTTGCTTCAAAACCCTTTTATCTTTCTTTTCCAAATTAAACCACATTTTTATTGATATTTAAAAGCACCAAAAATCCAGGTTAACTGCCATAACATCAAACCAATTTAAATTGCACAATAACCTGTTACGGATTTAATCAACAAAAACATATATCACCATATATGCAATTCAATTCAACATTTTTGAGGAATCCAGTTGGATCCCTCCAACCTGTTTCCCTGCATCCACAGGTGTTAGCACAACAACAAAATACCAATTCCACTTCGAGGTGGAATATCGCGGTATATAGGGTCATCTGCTATTATGCGGGGCGCATAGGGTCTCATCCGCTATATAATTGCGGGAATATCAATCACTCTAATATATATATATACTACTATATATAATATCACATCCAATTGATCAAATGCACCAATTTAACCAATAAATCATTTATTAATTTTAACTATTTAGAATTAATCACTGGTAGTCCAAAATTGAGTGAGATTAACTCACCTTGAGTTTAACGTTGCCACGTTCCAATTTTAAATTAAATCGAGCACGTTCGATTTAATCTATAATTTTCACTTGCTCCAAACATCTTCGGATCTGCACTGCAGCGTAGATCTCGTCTCCGCCATTCCAGCGCCTCCAGTTTCGCCCGATTTCGACCTCGTATGCATGAGATATGAATTTTTAAACGTTTGAGTATAAATTTATAAACAAATCTTTTTTTTATATACCTAAATAAAGAACGGCCATCCATTTCAAATCACGAGATCAAGGCCGCAAGATTCTTTCTTCCATCGTGTTCTCATCAAGGTTTGTCGAACTCATCGCTGCCCTTGATCCATCAATAACCGCGGCCAAAACGTCGCACTAGGAAACGATCGACGATCACCACCTCACGCGCCTACGCAAACTCCTTCCAAGGCCAGAAAACGAACGAGCTCGGTGCTCCAGAATTATCGAAAATCGCGCTCGATTTCCTGGCCATCAAGGTCGAAAATCTGGTGTTCCATCACGCTATATACAATCACAACCGTTGGATGCTCTCGTCTCTCCAAGCTCTACGATTTCTTAGTTCGAAGTTTTTGCAATAAGTGAGTGGATCGAAAGAAAATCGAGGAAGAACAAGGTTGTTTCTCGGCCATTATATAAACTGCAGCGC
The DNA here is from genome assembly GCA_030737815.1 of Allium fistulosum. NCBI lineage: Eukaryota > Viridiplantae > Streptophyta > Magnoliopsida > Asparagales > Amaryllidaceae > Allium > Allium fistulosum. The sequence goes on from CM060906.1 coordinate 782,757,510, forward strand.
CTAAGGCAAGAGATAGGGTTTCACTATGTATCAACGTGTATATATACGCGTATTATATTATTTTATTATTATTTCGAATTTTTAAATGCTTTTTCAAACGATCTCCAAACAAAACGTGCCGCTTGGCGTTTATAATGTTTTACCCTTATTCCAAACACAATGGAACATGTTCCGGGGCCTAATTCGATCGTATGTGGAAGATAGATTTTTGAATCGAATTAAAATATTAAATTTTCGATATTTATTTCAATATGTTTCTCCCCCGTACGACCAAACGGTAACTCCAAACGCTACGAAATTTGAAATCCGATAATAATACACTAGTACGGATACAATGGAACTGGTTTCGTCGAATTCCGAGACTGTGCCCCCAGAAGGCTATTTTAACTCGTCGATTAATTCGGGCGATTTTCAAAATCGTCGAAATCATTTAAAATTTCGATTTTAAAACTTTGCTAACATATTTATAATTCAAATAGAATTTCTATTCTTTTTAGAAATCATTCTGATTCATATTAAATTAAAATTCGATTATTTTCCCTATTATCATATATTAAATTCCACTATTTAACTAATATATAAATTCCAATTTTAACCTATCGACTTTTAATTTCATTTCAAAGTCCAATATTAAAATTCAAATCCAAATAGAATTTAGATCAGTTTTAGAAACCATTTTTCACCCCCATTCATTCTTGAATTCCCGTATTGACCCAATTTCCAATTATTAATTTTATTATTTACCAAATCAAATTAATCGCTATATTTGAAATTATAAACCATTTCACTGACTATTCCATATTCAAAAATCAATTTATAAATCCAAATTCAACATTTAAAATAAATTAAATGTTCAAAATTAACGACCAAAATTCCGGGTCGTTACATTCCTTCCCCCTTATAAAAATTTCGTCCTCGAAATTGCTAAGGTAGGAAAAATGCTTCCAAACCCATTAACTTACCCAAAACCCACTTAATTACAATCCTACATCCCTTGTCTACCCCATTAGGTTTGCCCAAAATAAGATGTTTCTATTCCTAACCCAAAAACCTTGATTTCTAACACCATTCCAAAATCAACTTTTCTAATTAACCAAAATTTTCAAAAAATTTCTAACACCCTAAATTTCCGAAATTTTTTGACAGCGTCTCCTTTGCACGGAGAGCCTTTTACAGTATCACAAAAGAGATAAATATATATACATCGACCCACACGGTCGGAAAACAAAATATACATCAATATAATATCACTGCTTTATTTTATTACGTAGGCGTACCTTTTATTTAGCGTTTTTAAAGAGGGTGGCTTATTTTATATGCATTTACGAATTCCAAACTCTATCCAATAGCCTCATGTACATGTACTTACTCAAACAAGCACATAATTATTCAAAATCATGAAATTATAACAACATTCCATTTACCTACTAGCCCAACACATCAACCTCATAACGCAAACATGCAAATCAAATATATTTCAACAATTATAAGGTCCCAACACCAATTTAGTCTCTTTCCATGGATTTATATATCATTTATATCGTTTCTCTCAATTCGATTGACTTACAACCAAATTTATTGCATTTGATTCATATTTGCCCCCAACAACTCATACTCATTCCAAAATTGGTTTCTATGTACTTTACTTGCATACATTCACCCTTATTTAATTCCAAATTGATTCACAATCAATTTTATTTTCATTCCATCCATTATCCACTTCTATCTATGCAAATCCATTTTATCGAACTTCAATTTATTCCCTTTTTAAATCGACTCCAAACCAATTTATCTAATTTCCATTTGATTTCCATTCAAGTTATTCACCACTTTTTTTGCTTTACTTTTCATTAACACATTCCAATCCACGTAAATTTTTATTTATGAATCATTCCATGAATAATCACTTAAGTTAAGTTTCCTTGCAACCAAATTCCATTTCATTTCAAATTGATCCCATCCAATTTATTTGCTTTCATCTACTTAGTATATCCAATTTCATACTATAACACTTTGGAAACCATTTCATTTTATACAATCGTTTTCCGAACAATTTATCATATCACACATGGTTCATGCACTTACGTTTCTATTACCTTTATTTTCCAACTTATATTACACTTTCCCATTCACTTTCATTTAATTCACATAGGGCTATTCACTTTATTTCATCGTGAACGGCAATTCATTATAAGTTAATTCATTTGTAAACCATTTTACAAATTATTTCTATGGTTTATTATAAACATTCCACATCGTTACTTAAGTTATATCCAGCTTTTACACTTAAGTTCATACCCCATCATATCCAACCCATATCCAAATCATATTCAACTTATTTACTCTTAAATTGAATCCATTTCTTGTTATCAATACTTAACCACTTTAACTTGGTTATACTGTTTCACCTTTTTCCAGTTTAATAAGTTATACAACTTATTCATTCACAATTCCTGAAATTTCCACTTAAGTTTACTTTCATTCAATATTTATACATATAGTTATATAAACACCTCACCATTTATATTTATATTTTACTTTACTCAATCTTCAATTTACCTTTCATTTAAAATTCAATTTTGAATTTTCCATTCCTTTCCCATACTATCAAACCATTTTCATTTTTGGTTTACTATTTCATTTTTCAATTCATAGGTTCAAGTACTTATTTACTTAAGATCTTACATTGCTCACTTGAGTCCATTTATAATTTAAAATCATAACTCTGGACTATATATATCACTTACTAGCTTAAGTTTATCCATTTCATTCTATTCCATAATTATAACTTATAATTACATAACCATTTTGCATTCCAACTTTATATTTCGTTCAATTCAATTCTAATTCCAACTTTATTTAACTTATCTTAAGTTAAATCCCAATTCATAATATTCACTTTATATCTAAGTGTATCTATCTCATTCAATAATTATAACTTATAATTGTAAAATCATCTTACACTTCCAGCTTAATACCCAATTCAAATCAAATTCACTTCTGTTTTATTCAACTTACCTTAAGTTAAATCTTAACTCATAATATTCATTTTAACTTGCTTAAGTTAATTTCTAAATCCAGGATTTAGTTTCTACACTTTCATTTCAATTTATATCAACTTCAAATTACAAGTTGAATAACTGATTCTTCTTGATTTCAAATCATTTAAATAGAAAACCCCAGAATTCAATTACCCGGTTTTATTTCAAAACATTCGAAATCATAAAATACATATGCTCACCTTGGTACATCAAATCATACTTCTGGATTTTCAAAACAACTTGGTTTTACCAAAACAATTCCCTTTGGAATTTCTAAAATAAACTTGTTTATCAAACAAGCCAAAGCAATGATCATAGTCAACCACCCCAGTAGCAATCCATCACTTAGAAACTCGAAAATGAATGCTGATGATGTGGCCATCATCACCAGTATTATTTTCCAACGATTGAAGTGAGTTCAGTGCTTCCTTACTTTTCAAAATTCCATTTTGAAACAATTTTCCTTTTCCAAAAACATTTTCAAGTAATACACCATTATTCCCTTCAAACCCCTTTGGAAAACACCTTCCAACATTTCCAAGACTTAAAAATTCCCACACTTGTTTTAAATTCATTTTAAAACATTTCCCCAAATTTCCGATATTTAAATTCTGGTTTAAATCAAATTTTAGTTATACTCCTTTTGTATAAATCGTACTTATACAATTCTATTTGGTTATATATATATATAACCGTTTCAAATTTTATAATCTTATTTGATTAGAATATTAGCAACCCAACATCCAGATATATATATATATATATAATAATTTCAGAAAATTATTTTATTCATAGCAAAATATAATTTTGGGTAAAATTATTTCATTCACCCACTTTAAAACAATACTATGTCGGTTTACCTTGTCCAGGAGTTTAGAAACCCCTATCGATACGGTTGTACTTCCCATACCGACCAGAATTCATAACCACTCAACAGATAAGATAACACAATATAAAACATTTTATATCCACTAACAATTACGCGTTCATAGCTATTAATACACTCAAACTCATTCTAGAGTACTACTGACTGCATCTCTAATGAGTAGTTTCCCACCAAAGCCTAGGTATATCGCCAACCTAAGCTCTGATACCACATGTGACGATCCGCCCTTCACGACCCTCGAAAATCGACATAAATACGTCCACTGTATAACATGCTAAAATGACCCTCAAATTTTTTACCTTAATTTTTCAAGGATTTTTTTTTGAATATATATATATATACACATTTAAACTTAATTTAAATTATCAGAGTCATTTTTCTTTTCAATCAATTATCCAGGATCCAAATTTATACTAATATAAATATATCAGTGTATTCATAAAGATATGCACATATATATGAGGATGCATGTGTCCCTCTTGTTTAAATCAGAGTTATGGTAAACAAGAGCATATTCTGTTTGATTTGAATTTGAATCAATCTACACATAGTTAATTTCCATATTCTTTTTGATATTTGTAATATATGAGTAGATCCTGCTCATATTTATTCTTAATGATTTCGATCATTCTAACTATGATTTACTAATAATTTATCTTGGCAAGACAATCTCAGAATACATGGCCTTTTCATAGTATAGTTCAAATGCTTGATATTTGATTAAGGCCAGAAAATGATATCTATATTTATCATTTTCAACTTATGGTTTTCTTTGAAACTCATCTGTTCTTTGACTCAATCAATAAGACACACTATGTGTTAATATACATATATGTATATCCCTAAGTCACTTCTACTCAGTAATCTTAAAGTTATCTTAACCGGAAGATCAATACAAGATTGATTTCCTGGACTTGAAAGTGTTTAAAAAGTGGTGCAATCCCTGGATTATGGTGAACCAGGGCTTGAATGCAGAGTGCTCCCTGGTTTGATAATACAAACCAGTCAAAGTGCATATTTGTCTATGGTATTTGAAAGAGAGTTTTGGTGAAACACTTGCTAAAAGAACAAAGGGTTATGAAATGCATTTTACTATCAAAATACAGACCAACATGATCAACCAAGACTCCATTCTTTTGAAGCTAGTTAACCCTTGTGACTGTGTCAACCAGACACTCTAACCATGTCAATTGAAATGCCATTCATTTGCAAAGTACTTGAAACCTTTTTAAGATATATACACTTCTCAAAACAACTCACAAATGGACTTGAACTCTTTTACAAAATATTTCAATGAAAAGCAACTGAATACTTAAAAGAATACTCCAAGTTAAAATCAGATTTTACCCAAAACTTAATGCTTTTGAATGACTCAAGATTGACTAATACATAATATAGGTTATGTAAGACAATTGCTCAAATATATATTTCTTTTTCAGATTTTCATAGATAATACTTTAAGCTTATTTTCTTATTCACAACTCAGATAATCCTTCAGTTCTCAAACCTTAATACATAACAAAATTCAACAGAAAAAACAAGTTTAATCAAACATAACAAGTTCATTACATAACAAGAAATAAAAAAACACAAATTTTCATGAATACATGCAGATAAATCATCCTATGCTCTTATTAAAAACTAGCTAACATGCTCATTCATTCTTTCTCTTTAGCCATAACTTTCCTTCCTACTTAGGTCCTGCATTCCCTGAAAGAGCATTAGTGGCTGCCTCATTTTAAAATGAGACACCCCCATATGCCATGAGCAAACAAGGCTCAGATCTATGATCTGGTGTGAACAACAACAATATATCCATAACATTAAGCAAGTAGGTGATACATGAGTACTGGCTTGTTGCTTTTGCAATTTCTTTAATCAACTATTTTAGCATGTTTCAGTTAATTTTGTGCATGTATGATAACTTCAACAATCAACCATGTACACATACATAATTATGCAAATATGCACATTAATCAGTAGCATATAGATGCACTAGAACAACCATGGTTCCATTCCAACCAATCTAGGAAATACTCAAGTTCCTATTTCATAATTTATGGGTTGTATTTATCAATTTAGATCCTAACCTCATCTGCTATCAAGGAATCACAGGGACACATTGCAATGAACTAATTCACATCATTGCACAAAGATCTCAGGGCTTGAACAAACCATGTGCCAACTTGCATACTTCAAATATGACAAGCATTCCAGCAGCCTTCATGGCTCACCATCCCTAGTTTATTTACTAATTGTATTCATGTTTAATCCTATCATCATATAGCTAGGTGAACAAGTCACTGTGTACATGAAACATCCCATACATCTTGCAAACATATTTTTCAAAAGCAAGCAGATAATCATTTTCAAGGACATTGCCATCAGATGTCTTGACTTTAAATCAAATATAAGAATATTTACAACTGAGAATAGAGACATGGCATGTTAGGTTATTATGATTTGCAAGTAACTATGGTTGAACCAGATTCAAGATCTAGCTTAATCATAATTTTTGACTTGTGGGTTTGCTATTTGATTAGGGTCTCAGCACATAAAGATCTCTATTGCACCCCTAATTCCTTTTTCTTAAGCCTCGGCACTTATACAAAGTATAATGCAGCTCATATTATTTTCTCTATTGAAATTTTCATGCCATAGTTCTATATCAGTTGTAAGTACTCTTCCCATAATTTCAAGGTTTTGTGCCTTAGCTTTTCTAAGTATAATAAAGCAGTGGGATGGACATCCATAATAAACATCATATCAGATCAAAACCATCCAAAGAACATCCATAAGATATCTAATAAGACTATGTTCAGCAAAACCAGAAATATGCAAATAACAACATAAAAGTTTGGCTGCCTCATTCAGGACTTAATGCCATAGATTTAGTGAGATTACTCACCTAAGTTGTAACGACCCGTGAATTTCGTTAACTAAGTTTGTCATAATTTCCATAATTTATAGTAAAATGAATGTTAGGAATTAGATGTAGCAATTGAAATTAAAAGTTAACAAAATATATATATATATATATTTAAAATGAAATTCCAATTCAATAAAATAATGTAAATGTTACGATTTGATTTTAAATAGAATATGAGAAACAAGAGTATGTATTGAATAATATGTTATTTATTTATGGTATTGAATAAAAATTGGTAAGCCAATTGTAATTAATTGTAATAATGTGACATAAGCTAATAAATTAGATTTCAATGCAACACCCATTAATGAATGTAATTGAAATAGGATTTAGGTAAATGTATACTAGGTTATAAATCAAAAAGAAGGAAACAAACGTATATATCGAATTGATTAATGAATAAATATACATTGAATAGTAATTGAATGTACAGTTAATGAAAATTGTATAAAATCAATAATGATAATTAGATGTGCCTTATGGATAATTAATTCCATAACGGAAAGAGTAAATGTATTCATTTGAATATAAAATTGCAATTGGGTAGGGATTGTTAAGTAACAATGTTAATGCAAGGTAAGTGATGCTAAATTAAGGGGTTTTGGACCAAAGGTCCCTATTTTCAAAGCTCATGCACAAAAAGTCCCTGCTCATAAACACATGTAAATTAGGTCCCTATTTTGTTATTTTTTACCAAACTGTCCTCTTTTAGAAAATCGACTTAGCATTCTTTTCAGATTAAAAGCGGTATAAATTAGCCAAAATCTAAAAATAGGGACCTAATTTTCATAACTTATCCGGGAGGGACTTTTTTTACATCATCTTTCAATTCCAGGGACTTGACAACGATTCCTTGCTAAATTAAAGTCAATAATAATGAATAGTGATTAATTCAAAATTTGTAACATATATTTTAAATTACCTGCTTATTTGTTAATAGAATTAGAATTTGTAATAAATGATAATAAAATAAATGAAGGTTACACTAATGGGAAATGAAATAACGTTCATTAAATGTTGAGTAATCATAGGGTCATATTTATTAAAAGCGTTACTTTAATAATGTGGATTAATTGAGAAATTAATACCAGAAGCATGTAAAGTAATAACTAAAATGGAAATACATTATAAATTGATTTTACCTAAACTTAAGTGTAAGTTAAAGGTTGAATTTGGAACTTATCCATTTAATTTGAAACTTATTAGGATAAAATGGGATTCAATTTATAATGAGGGTTTATTTTAAGAAATCGAAATAAATTCTTTAATGAGAGAATTAAGCTACTTTAAACTGACGGGAATTTGTTTAAAGAATTACAAATTAATAAGTAAATCAAGAGGGTAAAATTTATGAATTATAGAATTTGAACCTTTAATAGTGAGTTAATTTATTTAGATTATAATAGTTGAATTTATTGCAAACGAATGAACTCAAATATGTAATTATTACTGTAATTTAAAATTTTAGTTGAAAACGGGAAATATTTATGTGATAATTTTAAATCCAATGGTACGCCCTTCTATTTGGAATTATGAATGAAATAATTATGGGTAAATTCAATTTAATAGAAATTTTGGGAACTAAAATTTATAATTTTGAATATAATGAAAATTTAAGATAGGGCATTTCAATTCAATTGATAAATTATTTTCTCTAGATTGACGTTTAAATTTTTTTTAAATAATTGCAAATGATTGAGAAGTATAAAGGTGATAGAATGTCAATTCTATAATTGAAATATAAAATTCGATTTAATTAATTTAATTTAATTTCATTTAATTAATATAAAATTTGCCTTTTTGGTCACGGACTCGGATTTCGATGAAACTAGTTTCATCGGATCCGTAACGGTGAATTATAATAGTGTTTCAAGTTTCGTAACAATCGGATTTGTCATTTGATCATACGGACTCGAAACGCCTTGAAATAAATGCAATTGTAATCAATTGAAACCAATTTGAAATTTTTGATCTTAGCATAACTTCTTCATACGATGGAATTTGAACTTGAAACCTTTTCCATTGCGTTTAAAATATTTTAAAACACCTATTTTGATATATGGGTTTACCCAGTTTCGTTCCGGAGATAGAACGGGCTTTTTGGACCACTTTGGCGTTAGCGCGTAAATCTATCTTATCCATCCATTCAAATGTCAACCCTGCCTATATATATCCTGTTATAAACCCTAGCCTCCCTAATCTTCATTTGTCTGTACGTACAATTCATCTTCTTCTTAGCTCCTCATTCCAATGGCAGACAAAACCAAATTCCAAAATCTAATTTCAAAAAAAAATTCGAGATTTACGCGCTTCGGTTCGCGCTTGGGGTTTCAAGGGGAAAAACCCTTGAGCTACTTCGGGTCACGAAGAAAATGACTCGGGTCTCCGGGTCGTTTTGGCAAAAACTCAGAGCAAGCATCGGATATTTGAGGCGGCGGACCGGGTTGAACTCGAAGTCGACTCAGGACCAGAATTTTCCAATCTTCAAAATTTCATAACTTTTGCATACGGACTCGGATTTGGACGCGGTTTCTTTTGTTAGGATCGTATTGAAATTACAGATCTTTTGACGCTGGTTTGGACGAATTCTGAGACTGTAAAATTTTTGGGTTTAAATTGAATTTAAATTCAATTTAAATTCAAAAGGTGAGTGTTTTAACCCACTCACAACTTCTAAGATTTCTTATGTTTGTTAAATTAAATTTTGATGTGATTTAAAATTTATCTATGATTGTTTGGGCATATATTTAATCATCATCTCAATTAGATAACATTGAGTTAAATTTAATTGTTATTTAATTTTATTATTGCATAAAATTTGCGAGTTAAATTTATTTATTATTGCATATAAATTGCCAGTTGAACAGTTATTAATTTTTATTGAATATAAACTATTTGTTGATGCCTGTTATATTTTATATGCTTTATATTGATGTTTTGTTTAAATTGGAAGATGATTGTAATAAATGGTTGTTTATTGATATTTGGATGAATGGATGCTATATTTTATATTGTATAAACTACAAGTTATTATGCATTTTTTTTATTCGGGATTGCAGTTTGAAATGATATATAACCGTAATTTTATTTTAAATTGCGGATTCAATTGATAAATATCTGTATCACTCGACCATAGGATAGAAAATTATATACAGGCACTGTGGTCTATATATAAAATATTTTAAGGGATTTTCTATGGTTTGGAAAGAAATATACGGTTTAATAAATATTAAATTTTGATATTATATAAATATTATTTTATATATGGTTAAATTCTAAAATTTAAGCTATGTATTACTTGATGATGTTTTAAGTTTGATTTACGAATATTTCAAGTTTGAGCTTTATTTAAGTGATATTGAATTTATTAAATAAATACTTCTAAACTAAATAATAGTAAATTGAATTAAGGTATATATAAGATTATTATATTTGGTTGGGAATTTTGGAATATTTAAAGACTTGAAATATATCAAAATTGAAATGTTTTATTGAAATTAAGGTATTATTGTTTTTCAAAGTATTTATTTTCGAAATTGTTATAACTTCGAAAGTAATATGGTTTGAAAATGAATTTATTTGAAATAGAATTTATCTAAGAATTATCTTTAAATATATTGATTTGAAACCGATTGAAATTTTGAGATTAAGAATATGACTACATTATGTGATTTGGGTTTAAGATGGTTTTAAAGAATATTTCAAGTTTTATAATTAAAAGTAAGAATAGTGATTGAAAATTTGGATTTTATTTAAATGATATATTATTGAATTTGGTTTTTAAGTATATACTATTTTGAAGTAAATGATATGTTTTGAAATAGCAATAATAATTTGGTTTTAAGGTATATACTATTTTGAAGTAAAGGATATGGTTTGAAATGGCAATAATATTTTGGTTTTAGATGTATATACTATTTTGAAATAAAGAATATGTTTTGAAAGGGCAATGATTGTGTTTTAAAAGTATATATATTTTTTAAATGACCACGGTGTTATAATAACGATTGGTTGTTAAAGAGACCGGGATCGGATATGGACATACTCTCTGTCGATACCGAAAACCACTTTGACAACTGTGTACGCGGTGGAGTTTCCAAAATGAAGTAGGATGGTGGCGACGATCCTAAGGTATATACGTGGACCCAACTCCCGTGAGTTGGCATAAGGTGGCTAAAACAGGAGCGATCTCGGACCAGTGAGGTAGCACCTCTTATCGGATGCACTTCTTCGATTCCATTCTATTACTTTTTGATTTTTGGTGGCCACCATTCGATTTGGGAGTGTTGTTCGAGGTGGACGGTAGTGGCTGCTATCCGCTCCATCAGTCCGTGTGCGTAATTGGTATATCTACCCTGGCATTGCCTTGTGTGCCGTGTCACCTACCATATCGAGCTTTACTACGATTATGATTTTAAGATCCGACCGCGTTAAGGTTCTCCATCCCCTTAACGCTATTTTCTATATGATTATACTTTACTGATTAGACACTACTGTATATAGCGAATATTACTACATAGTAGATAGTTTAACGGATCCTTAAGAGATGTGAATCCCGAACATTTCTTAAGTTACTACACTCACGTTAGACACTGGATAGGAGATGTCAAACCCCGTAAACATCTCTGACTCCGTTTACACTCATATTTATTTCATTGATTTAACTTACATAAGATCTTTTAGTTCTGACTCGAGTGTTTTGTCTTTTCAATTCGCTCGGGTCAGCCTGAGCATTTCAGGATTTGAAGGCCCTATTTCTGGAGGACGAAGACGAAGATTTTATTACTACTATTTGTTATATATTCTACTACACCGTTGTATTCCGCTGCATTTATTATCATTCTCTGGTTTGTGTAACTCTGATATGTATTGTATAAGTATAATCAAATGTTTTGTAAAACAGTTTCATGAACTGTTATTTTATTATTATATTTTATCGTTCCGCTGTAAGATTCTATTTTGTTTCTTTTATTTCTCCACTTTTTTTCTTATTTACCCCATAACAATCCGCCCTTCTATATGGTTTATGTTTGCACGTGTGTCTGCTTAAGCGTACAATAAGGTGGGATGTTACATAAGTACTTCCTTCTATTTGATCCAGAAAACCCTTGAATGCTTTTCCTTCCTTTTAAATATTTTCTTCCTTTCTTATTTTTAAGTATCTCGGGTAAATGATTTTCTGGCCATAACTTCTTATTTATATGAATGTTTTTCACTAGGGTTTTATCAAGATAAAATTCCATTTTTTTCCTGGCTAACATCAGGCATTTTGCATTTTGTATTTTCACATTTCCCATCCTTAATACCCTGGGCTACATTACTTGGTTATGGTCAGTGCTTTCCTCTTTTTGCTTTTCAGAAAATGGCTATTTTTGAATACCTCTCCACTTACTCAAGTCATGTTAAAAGTGTGACTTAGCTATATTTTATACATTTATTCATTTCTGGAAATCCTCTTTTCTATTTTTTACCTACACATACATGCTTACTTGTATTGTGTCTCATGTCATTTTGATGTTATTTTTCTTGCTTAGCTTTAACATATTTCTACTCAAAGAAAAGTATACATGTATATAGATATATATATATATATATATATATTTATTTATTTAATTTTCCTTGCTTCACAGAAAAATATATATACATATATTTCATATTTATAACTTGGTTAGGTCTAGGTTAAAAATCCAGTGCTTTAAGTAAGAATTTACTTTCTTACTCAAATAAAATATTTTCTGCTTTTCATTTCAAAATAATTCATATGACCCAGAAACAAAATATCTACACCTGGGTTAATAATTCACATTTCAAAATCATATTTGAAATGGTTTCTTTTCCTATTTTTTTTCAGGAATTTTGGATCCTTCCTTGTGCCATTTCTAGTGTGCACGTGCACACATATCCTTGCACATTATTCAATCCCAGAAATTCCTCCATAATTAAATCTAAATATTTCAAAACTAAATTATTTCATTAAAATAATTTTTCACAAAATTTTGGGGTATAACATTCACCCCTCCTTTTAGGAATTGTGTCCTCACAATTTTCTAATACTTATAACAAGTATCTACTGATTCTAGAAAATTTATCAAACACATGCATAAGCAAACAAATTCAACCATAGCAACTACACATATTAAATTTTCCAGAAATTTTAAAATTACCTTTAATTTGCAAAAAGCTTAGGATAATCCATCCTAATCTTGTCCTCTAACTCCCATGTACAATCATTAGGATCAAGACTCCACTGGACCTTTACCAGTTTCAAAGTTTTGCTTCTCAATTTCTTTTCTTCTTTAGCTAAGATCCCTACTGTTTCTTTCTCATAAACAAAATTAAGATTTATCTGGACTTGGGTAGGTTTTTCCATAATTTCTTCCTTATCATGTACCCATCTTCTAAGTTGTGACACATGGAATACATTGTGCATTGCTTTCATTTCTTCTGGCAGCTCCAATTTGTATGCTAATGAGCCTACTCTTTCCAGAATTTTATAGGGCCCAACATACCTTGGTGTGAGCTTTCCTTGCTTGCCAAATCTCAAAACCTTTTTCATAGGTGAAACCTTGATGAAAACAAAGTCACCCACTTCATATTCCACCTGCTTTCTTTTCATATCTGCAAATTTCTTCTGCCTGTCTTGAGCTGCTGCCATCCTCTTCCTTACTAGCTCAATTTTCTTTGTAGTCTCTTTTATATACTCAGGCCCTAAGACAGCTCTCTCTCCTGTCTCTACCCAACATATAGGTGATAAGCATGGCTTGCCATATAAGGCTTCAAATGGTGCCATCCCTATAGTGCTTTGATAACTATTATTATATGTAAACTCAGCTAAATGGAGATGGTCCTCCCAGTTGCCTCCAAAATCCAGTGCACATGCCCTCAATAAGTCTTCTAAAACTTTGTTCACCACCTCAGTTTGTCCATCTGATTGTGGATGATATGCAGTGCTTAAGCATAATTCACTTCCCATGGCCTCTTGAAAACTTTTCCAAAAATCTTGATGTGAAAATGGTATCCCTATCACTCACAATAGTTTTGGGAATGCCATGCAATCTTACCACTTCCTTCATGAACACTTGAGCCAACTTTGGTGCATTCCTCTCTGATTTCACTGGGATAAAGTGTGCCACTTTAGTTAACCTGTCTACTATTACCCATATACTTGTGTTTCCTCTTTTGGATCTAGGCATGCCATCTATGAAATCCATAGATATATCCTCCCATTTCCACTTTGGTATGCTAAGGGGTTGTAACAATCCTGATGGTCTTTGTGTCTCTGCCTTGACTTGTTGGCAAGTCATACATTTTGCAACATATTTAGCTACATCTGACTTCATTCCCTTCCACCAATAATTCCTTTTTAGATTTTGATACATCTTTGTACTGCCTGGGTGTATGGAGTACTTACTCCTATGGTATTCATTTAATATTTCCTCCTTCAACTCCATGTTTTCTGGAACACATATTCTATTTTGTTCCTTATGTAACCATTTTTATCAATATGGTAATTTATCACTTCTTCCCCTTTTGATATGAGAATTTTCTTCTCTAATAGGTATGGGTCTTGTTCTTGCATTTTTCCTATCTTCAAAATTAAATCTGATTGTAAGGTTATTAAACTTAGTCTCCCTTTACTCTCATCTCCTTCAGTTGTCACCATGTGTATCTCACTGATTGCTTCAATTTCTAAGTCAGCAAGTATAGATAAATCCTTAAATTCTTCCATCATCAACATGGCTACCTTAGCATGTTGTCTACTCAAGGCATCTGCAACCTTGTTTGCTTTACCTGGTGTATAAAGTATGTCTAGGTCATAGGCAGCTAGAAACTCCACCCATCTATGTTGCCTCATGTTCAAATCTTTTTGTGAGAAAAGATATTTCAGTGCCTTATGATCTGTGTACAAATTAAATTTGGCACCTAATAAGTAGTGTCTTCAAAGCTTCAATGCATACACCACTGCTGCTAACTCAAGATCATGGGTTGCATATCTTGTTTCACGTGGTTTTAATTGTCTGGATGCATAGGCTATTACTTGATCTTGCTGCATCAACACAGCTCCTAGCCCAGAACCACTTGCATCAGTGTACACAATTAAATCCTCATTTCCTTCAGGTACCCTTAATACTGGTGCATTAACTAAAGCTTCTTTTATCTTGATAAAAGTTTGTTCACATTTTTCATTCCATACAAATGCTTGATTCTTTCTAGTTAAATTAGTAAGTGGTGATGACATTTTGGAAAAATCTTTTATGAATCTCCTATAATATCCTGCCATCCCCATGAATGATCTAACTTCACTCACTGTGCTAGGTCTCTTCCATGCTTGGATAGCTACAACTTTGTTGGGGTTCACAGAAATTCCTTTAGCAGAAATGACATGACCAAGAAAATGTACCTCCTCTTTCCAAAATGCACATTTTGAAAATTTTGCCTTTAAATCTTTTTCCCTCAATCTAGACAAAACCAGATGCAAATGATTTTTATGCTCTTCTACTGTTTTGGAATAAATTAAAATATCATCAATAAAAATTAGCACAAACTTGTCCAGATAATCCCTGAATATCCTATTCATTAAATCTACAAAATATGAGGGGGCATTTGTCAACCCAAATGGCATAACCATAAACTCATATAAACCATACCTAGTGTTAAATGTAGTGTACTTAACACTTGAGTCTTCAACTTTCATCTGATGGAACCCAGATGCTAAGTCTAATCTAGAGAATATTTTAGCTCCACTGAGTTGATCAAAAAGATCATCAATCCTAGGCAATGGGTATTTATTCTTGATGGTAACCTTATTTAACTCCCTGTAATCTATGCACATCCTCAAAGTACCATCATGCTTCCTTACAAACACTACTGGAGCACCCCAGCATGAGTTGCTTGGCCTTATAAACCCTTTACCTTCTAATTCCTCTAACTGGTTTTTCAACTCCTTCAGTTCACTTGGCCCCATTCTGGTGGGTTTCTTAATTATTGGGCTTGCTCCTGGAATGAGGTTGATTTGAAACTCCACTGGTCTATGGTGTGGAACACCCTTAACCTCCCCAAACACATCCAAATATTCATTGACTATGGGAATTTCTTCAATGGAAGGTTCACTGAAATCCTTTTCCAAGTCAATTAAATGATATAATTTTCTTTCTTTAGCTACTTCACATAAAATTGTGATTCTTTGGCCTCTAAGGTTTTGCAATGATATGCACTACAACAAAACATGCAAATTCTAACATTTATAAGTGTTACAAATAATTTTAGTAACACTTTTTAAGTGTTACTAATGGACTGTGAGGAATGGAGCGGCCAAATTTGTAACACTTATAAGTGTTACAAACATACGTATTACTAACACTTATAAGTGTTGGTAACGAAATATACGGTAACACTTATAAGTGTTGATAACGAAATATACGGTAACACTTATAAGTGTTGGTACAGAAATATACGGTAACGCTTATAAGTGTTGGTAACGAAATATACGGTAACACTTATAAGTGTTGGTACAGAAATATACGGTAACGCTTATAAGTGTTGGTAATGAAATAGACGGTAACACTTATAAGTGTTGGTATAGAAATACACAGTAACGCTTATAAGTGTTGGAAAATGATTATTTAGTAACACATATATATATACCAAAACTTAAACGCAAAGTGTAAATATAAACACACTGCAAATAATGGTTTCCATGTCACAAATAATTCATCATACATATTCAATGCAAAGTTTAAACGCTCTGCAAATGTAGTATAATATATCATAAACAGTTATTTACATATCTAAAATACCACAATGTCATATATTCATATATTATTACAACATAAGCTTCAAAAAATATATTTCAAAATACACTTAATGTTTAACTTACGGTTAACCTAACCATCCTGATCATCCACTCCAAACTCTAATGGTTTTGAATATTCTTCAACGTCCAATACAACAATCCAAAGAATCCTCCTTCAAGTTCCTGCATTTAATATAAACACTCGATAAAAACTTATACCTTCAAAATCAAAAGGTTAAAGACTGAGTTACAACTCAGGTTCTAATTTTTTTGTATTTATGAATTCGCAAACTTAGTATGCAAAATACATGTTAATCAAACTCAATTAGCATTTGCGAATTGAGTTTGCAAACAATACTAAATGCTCAGTAACTAAATAGCAAACACACAGGCATATGCAAACCCAAATGCTAACAGATGTTACGCCTATAGTTTCAAGAAAAAATGTTAACTAAATAGAAAACACAGTATACATATTCCGCTCATTCATTTGATACTTGTTTGGTCTACTAAGAATAGAACAACAAAAAGCTTGGATGTTTTATTAAAATTAAGAACAGATGTTAACAGGGTTACGCCTATAGTTTGAAGAGTACTAGATTATGACTATTACAATTATTATTAGTAAATTTTGATCTGCCATTAGTTTTCCAAGTGGAGGCTGCCACTCAAACAAAACCTCCAAATCTTAATGGAATTATTAGTTTATATATGGTTTCAAGTTCCAATAAATGCATTTGTTTCATTTGCATCATGAAACAATTATTTTCATGAAAACTTACATATGCCACAATGCTTGTTACACTTTTTTTCCAGTTCAGAACTGTATTCCATGCGAAATAACATTTATTATATATTAAAATTTTTTCATAATGAAAATAACTATCTTATAGTATGTTATAAATTTAACTAGATTTGCTAACTTTTATTTCTTTGCATATGGAAAATTATTGAAATTTTTTTTAAGTGTTAGAATTTTCGAAAAAATTCGGCAAAATCTCCTTTGTATGGAGAGTCATTTGCAACAAATATAAGATAAACAATATACATCGATCACACGGTTCGAAACACAATATGTTACTTTATCATTTCTATATTTTAATCCAAAAGCGTACCTTTATTTTAACAGTTTAAACAACTTACTCAGCTATTAAGCATGCATAAGCCAGCAAAGGCAAGTTTGCGCCACGATCCAATCCAAATAGCCTTTATGTACCTATGCTTAACTCAAATCAAAAGGTAAGTTTTGCATATATATATAAAGTTTGAAAACTTAGCCTGTTTACTACACCCATTTATTTCTGAATAATGATTGGATATTTATCGTTATTGGATATTTCTGAATATACAAAGTTTAAAGACATTAAATTTTCATTTTCAATTAAAATAAACAAAGAGGCCTACTATTTGCTTCTTTTCTGCATTTAACCACTACTGTTTATTTTGGTGGCTGTATAGTCTTATTTTTTTACTAAACAAACAGTACCAGTAAAAACAAAAAAGAATTTTTTTATCACCAAGTGAAATGTGCAAAATACAGTAGAATGCATTGGGAATTACTATGTAAATGCTAAATCAAAACTGGAAATAATGAATCTATTTGTGTCAATAAAGTTTTGCAACAACATACCAACAAAAATGGCAAAAATATATCCCAATTCTCCCTTAGCTTCTGAAGTAGCAACAGATAATAACAAAGAAGTTATGATAGTGTGGCAAATAGTAGAATATTTCAATTTTTAAAAATCACATCTTTGAATATTTATTTATTGTACTATATTGAAATAATAAAGAAGGTTTTTAAAGATGTGTTGTACTATATTAAACTATATAAATTCAAAGAAGGTTTTTAAATAATAGCAAATAGTAGCAAAAAAGATCTCATGTGATAAATATCCAATAATGATTACTACATCCATTTATTTGAATATTCAGAAAGAGATTAGTTGCCATGTCTAAATCTTTAAAGTTGAGATGTCTTAAATCTGAGATTTGAAAGCTTGTGTACATTGGCTAAAGCTGATGATAAAAAGTTCATTGAAGTGTGAGATTTCATATAATTCTTTAAGACATAGGTGCAAGGAAAATTTGCTGAACTTACGCTGGTTCAGTTTTCATGCACAGACAATATCTATGCTTTTCTAGAACTGGAATACCCATCCGTGGATAAGTAATTAAGAAGGAAGAAGAAGATAACATAATTGAGCCCAGTATCATCAAATCATAGTATGATATCACCTGAGTAATAGTCACTAAATTTAAAATTACAACTATATACCTGTAGCCAACCCCTGAACATAACATTATTAAGTGTTTCAGATCCAGCATTAGCAGGAACTTTTGAAACGAACAAAACTAGAAGGAATTGGGAGGACTACATATTTAAAATCTTGTTCACTGCTGTTCAAATACCAAAAGGCCCACGCAGGCTACAAGAACACATACTCGTTTAATGGAACCAGACTGCACAAACAACACACCAACACTACATATATTCTAAACGATCTTACGCATCCTGAAGTGGGCAGTACGGAGTCAAAGCAAAAAATCAAGCTACATGGTTCCAAATAATTAAGCAACAGCTCCATCTGTGATATCTTTTACTAAGGGGAACACACTAAATATTTACCATTTTGATTTAGTCTTAACGGAAATGAGTATTAGTAAGAGAATACATCTAGGTGTAGTAAACAGGCTAAGTTTGAGATCATAAAAAAACATGCAATGGTTTCATTCAGGTCTCACGCAAACTATTCTATCTTCTTTGAAAACTTTCTATGTTTATCCACTATATACATATTATAAAAATATATTATTTAAAGGTGAAACTAGATATCATCATTTACTGTGCAAAAGTATGAATATGATAAGAACATGGCTAGTGCCTCAAATGTAAATTATTCCAATTTAAGAACCATAAGACCATCGTAGGATGGAAACTCACTTAACTAAATAAAACAAAAGCAATTAAGATCTTCGACTAATTATGAAGCTGTGAATATCATGATAATAATTTACAAGAAGAAAAATTTAATCATTTTATATTGCTTGATTAAATGGTAAAGAACAAATGTTTTAGTCAGTCAAAATAATGAATTCCATATCATATCAACTCAAAAGAATTCAGATTCAAAAACTCAACAATCCAACATTCACCCTCTTAATAAGAATGCAATAGCTATAATATGCCACAGAAGGTCACATGCTTGTTTCCAACAGCTAATAAGGTCATATATATATATATATATATATATATATATATATATATATATAGCTTACAGGTTTTGCAAATAAAAATACTATAATGAAGTACTCTGGTTGTTTATATATTTTTTATAGATAAAATATGTTTTTTATTTTTAAGAAAACCTTATTTTGTTCAATAATACTTGTTTTAAATGGTTAGCTATTCACACATATCCATATTAACATAG
The DNA here is from genome assembly GCA_030737815.1 of Allium fistulosum. Classification (NCBI taxonomy): domain Eukaryota; kingdom Viridiplantae; phylum Streptophyta; class Magnoliopsida; order Asparagales; family Amaryllidaceae; genus Allium; species Allium fistulosum. Next base: position 782,777,593 of record CM060906.1, read on the forward strand.
ACATAACAGTTTACGTTTTTAGATGGTAGAAGAGTAGCTTCAGGCCTGGATTTATGAATTATGTTTACTGACTTACCATAAATGGTTACCATGATATTTCATTTTCATTTTTTTCATAAATTTGGTCTTCCAACTTAATTAACATAAGTTTATACGCTATTTGCATATTACTTATTAGAGAAGTTTGTTTATAAGTTAAGCTAGATGAAAATTTGTTTAACAAAATAATGGGAGGCATATTAATAAACACAATTTAGTGGTCATAAACGTTGCTACAATGAAATAGTTTAACAAATATATGGTTTCATAATGAACAAAACATAAGAGAAAATGAAACCTGAAGTATTCAATTATAGGCTTTCTAATTTTAGATTCCTTCATGCATCATTTAGTTTAGATTACCAAATTTAGGATAGCCAACTAATTAAACTGACTTGACAGTCATTATCATCCAGGACATGCATCTGAACTTAGATTATACCTTCCACATCAAATAGAGAGCCCAAAAATCAACATGTTTCACCAAAAAGACTTAGTATTCAAAATTTCAAATATTGTAAAGAGACAGAATGAAAGTAAAACTGGAACAGATATGGATGCAGAAATGGGAAAAAAATTAATATTTAAAAATTCTAAAATTTGACTTTAAATGATACATAAATTTAATTATTGAATGACAATGGCATAAGTTTTAAAAACGGTTGAATTTATTAAAATTTATAGTGTCGATGGTTTATCACTTTATGTTTGTAACAAAAAATATTCATAATTTTTCATATGCAAAGAAATAAAAGTAATCATGAATGGTAGATTGTACTAAATATCTCGAGGAAGCTTTTATTTTCAACATAAAATTGAATGTTTTCAACTGATTTTTGGATTGATTTTTTGAATTGACATTTGAGGATTGAATCGAAATAGGGAAATATTTATTTGAAGTAGAGTTAAATCAATTTTTTTTTTGATTTTTGCAAATAATGATTGAGCCAACGTGTAGTTGGCATGATAATAAGCTCGGTGTATCTATAAGTCACTTTGGTTAACAAAATTAGTTAAACAAAAGACCTTAACTCTACTATTCTTTCAGTTATATCAGATGAATTCTAGTAGGTTATTCTTACATAAGAAACTTCTATTATCCTTTAACCTAATTCTTTGAAGTAAAAACAACGGTAAAAAAAGTTGTTCTATGTTTAGGAAACTATCTATAAGCGGAAACCGAGGTATGCGAAAAATAATGAAAGTAAGATAGAATTGAATTTGAATAACTAACAGAAACTATGATTGTCTCTTGTATTAATATCCAAAATATCTTAATTTAAGCTGTTGCAATCATATCTAAATAAATTGGAAATAATACTTCCTTTTTTATATAAATCCCTTCTTATCTATCTCTATTTATTGCCACTAAACGTTGTAGTCCTACCAATTATGCACTTTGTTCATTAGCATTTAGTTTCCATCATTGTATTTTAGTCTTTTGTATGATGTTTTGTGTGCATATAAATGGCTTAAGAAAACTCAATATGTTATATATCATATAATTGAACAGTAAAAATATTCTCACCAAATTTTTTAATTCTGTCATTTTATTTCAGTTTAAGTCTTTCGCATATTAGAAATTCTCGTTTACTTCTCATCAATATTTTTATTTAAGCTCCAATCTTCTTCTTCTTCCTCTCTCTTTTTTTTGGAATCATCAATATTTTCACAAGTCTGTCATAGCCTCACAGTATCATCCATTCCAATATAATTTTCTCTCCTATGTAATTCACATTTTATAAAAAGCAGTCCACTTATACAATTTTTAATATTCAGATCCATCTGTCAGTTCTCTCAATTGATTTATCTTACATGAAGAACAAATTTGAAGTTGTATCAATGAAAACCAATTAATAAATGTAATCAGTCGAATTCAGGTATTATTTTTAATACATATGATTTAGTATGAGAATTATTCATAAAACACAAAGTACAGTCCTGTGCAAATTAATATAAAGGTTTTTTTGGGTTTATATTAACTCTTTTACCCTTACTTCCATTGAACCTAATCTAGCATAGGTGAGGGGTTGAAATTAGATTTCCTAAGAAACGAATTGTTAAGGGTGGTGATGGATTGACGCAAGAAGGAGATGACAGTAATTGAAAGTAAACTAGCGATTATTTTCTGAGTGGATCCAAAAACAAGTCGATAAACATAAACTCAAACACCATATTCAAACAAATTCATATTGAATAAAGGAATCCATAAAATCCAACTTTGATACCTTGTTGAAACATTTGAATGAAATCGAATAAAATAGAGAGGAATAAAAGGAAGAGATAAGATAATTTTATAAATGGAATTTTTTTCCAGTAATGTCATGATTGTATGCAATGTAATTGTTATACCAGTATTCTGGTGATACCTAGAAGACTTGTACTTATTCGAAGATAGTTATCTATATTATTCAGTTTGATAAAAGAAGATAGAGTCAAAAATGGTAAGAAAATAAGCTTTTTTATTTTACCAGAAGTTAAACCAAATGCTACTCAAAAATCAACTTGAAATACCGAGGAAAACAATCAACAATTTCTTTAGAAACTTACTCAAAGAATATTTGAAGAGTCGCTCAAAGGAATATTCAAGAAATAGCATAAAAACGACAAAAACTCAACTGTAGTTTATCCCCAAAGGCTCCTTTTCACTCGAATCTCAGACCTGAAGCATGTTTCAGAGTCATACGCAAAGCAATCTAAAACATGAAGGGACTGACTTTGGAATCATACCTAAATCAAGCTTAGCCAAAAAAGAAAATCCTCAAACTACGATAAGAAATTGAAATGGATATAATACCTAAATTCGACTGATATTAAGAGACTTCTTCGAGAAGTGATGGTCGATATGAGTGGCTGCTTGGAGAAGAGACTAATGTTGGAGATGATCGCCATAATTACCGCCTGGAGATGCGAGTTGCCGCAACGACGAATGATTTGGTATAGCCATGGAATCTTAAAGTGATGCCACTGCCTAGAGATGCAAGTTTCCGCAGCGATGTGAGTGGTTGCCTCATGATTTGCCGCCGCCGCCGCTATGAACAGTTGTTGTAATGATAAGAGATACTGCGAAGCCCTAGTTATGAGATTTTATGGAATTAAATTTAATGCGGCCAAGAGAAGAGATAGAAAAGTGATAGTATTACAAATGAATGACTAGTTTTAAATTACAATGTAGTCCGTTGATATTGATTTATTTATATATTTACCAAGTATTGTAACGCTTTTTTATGTTGCAAAGTTTATACAGAAAATTATTTATTTTTACTAACACTTTTTGATGTATCCTAAAACTTTTTAGATGTTGGTAGTTTGTAACATTTATAAATGTTAGAAATTGAGAAATATAAAATGTTACAAAATCACTGATTTGGTGTAGTGATGGTGGATGAATCTAAATTAATTATGGCTTTAAATTGCCTTAACCAGTCTACCCCCAATATAACACCTATATTTGGGTAGTTTAAAACATATAAATTGGAAATAAAAATATTTCCTCCTATGTTTAATTCCACATCCACACAAATCATATTTAAAACACTAGAACTCCCCAGTAGACTTTGTACAAGTAATGGTGTTTCAACCAATATGTAGTTCAGTTTTAGCATTTTAACTATTTCATAAGAAATTAGAGAATGAGTTGCCCCAGTATCATATACTACTACTATGGGTATGGTACAGATAAGTAGTGTACCTTCCACTTGACCATGATTTTCAGCACTAGTCTCCACTGTGGATTTGCTTTTGCCTTCCAGATTTGCCAATTTTCCTTGCTGTTTTTACTCAGGATAATTTCTCTTCATATGCCCCTCTTTCCCACATAGGTAGCACTTGAAGGCTCCTCCTTTTAATTCTGGGCACCTTGGTTTGATGTGTCCCTCCTTTTAATTCTGGGCACCTTGGTTTGATGTGTCCCTCCTTTCCACAATGATGGCAAACCAATTTCTTCTTAGCATCACTGGCCTTGGTGTCACTGGCCTTTTTGTTATCTGTTTCCTCTTTCTTCTTGTCATAAGGGTGGTATCTTCTCTTATTCTTCTTGTTATTGTTGTTCTTAAAATTTCTATACTTCTCTCTTTCCTTGTCATGCTGCTCAAATTTCAAAGCCAGATCTATTACTTGATCAAAATTCTTATCAGCATATGGTAACATGGCCATGCTAAGTCCTGGGTTCAAACCTTTAATATACCTATCATTTTTGGATGCTTCATCAGCCACAAGCATTGCTCCATATTTGGATAATCCCTCAAATTTTTGAGTATACTCGGTGACATTCAAAGTTCCTTGTCTGAGTCTAATAAACTCTTCAAGTAATGTGGTTTTAGCTGATGCTGGTACAAACCTTGCCTCCAACATCTCCTTGAATTGATTCCAAGTGATGTCATTTTCAATCCTCCCAGCTATGATCACCTCCCACCAGCCTAAAGCTACTCCTTTCAGCTGTCTTGAAGCCACTTGCCTCTTCCTTTGATCATCAAGCTGCATGTCATTGAAAATCCTATCCAGTGTTCTCAACCATGCTTGAATTTCCATCACATTCTCAGTCTCTTCAAAACTCTTGCCTCCCAAGTTTGTATAAGTCTTTAATAGTTTTGAAAGTTCCTCATGTGGATTCTCAGGCCTATGCACAATTCCATCCCTTAAAACCCTCACAAACTCCTGCATATCAAGCATCTATGGTGCACTTGTTCCTGCATTGTGATGAGATCCCCTTCCTACCATGGTTTGATACTAAGTTATGGGCAGATGGGATTAGTATATTGTGAGTATTCTCTATAATTAGTATATTCCTATCTAAATTATTTCATCCAAAACAAACAGACATAATATATTTCTATAGCACTCAACAATCAATGCAAACATTTTCTAGCTATGCATAATAAATTTTCAACCTCGCTCTAATACCAAATGAAATGACCCTCAAATTTTTTTACCTTAATTTTTCAAGGATTTTTTTTTGAATATATATATATACACACACATTTAAACTTAATTTAAATTCTCAGAGTCATTTTTCTTTTCAATCAATTATCTAGGATCTAAATTTCTACTAATAGAAATATATCAGTGTAGTCATAAAGATATGCACATACATATGAGGATGCATGTGTCCCTCTTGTTTAAATCAGAGTTATGGTAAACAAGAGCATATTCTGTTTGAAATGAATTTGAATCAATCTACACATAGTTAATTTCCATATTCTTTTTGATATTTGTAATATATGAGTAGATCCTGCTCATATTTATTCTTAATGATTTCGATCATTCTAACTATGATTTACTAATAATTTATCTTGGCAAGACAATCTCAGAATACATGGCCTTTTCATAGTATAGTTCAAATGCTTGATATTTGATTAAGGCCAGAAAATGATATCTATATTTATCATTTTCAACTTATGGTTTTCTTTGAAACTCATCTGTTCTTTGACTCAATCAATAAGACACACTATGTATTAATATACATATATGTATATCCCTAAGTCACTTCTACTCAGTAATCTTAAAGTTATCTTAACCGGAAGATCAATACAAGATTGATTTCCTGGACTTGAAAGTGTTTAAAAAGTGGTGCAATCCCTGGATTATGGTGAACCAGGGCTTGAATGCAGAGTGCTCCCTGGTTTGATAATACAAACCAGTCAAAGTGCATATTTGTCTATGGTATTTGAAAGAGAGTTTTGGTGAAACACTTGCTAAAAGAACAAAGGGTTATGAAATGCATTTTACTATCAAAATACAGACCAACATGATCAACCAAGACTCCATTCTTTTGAAGCTAGTTAACCCTTGTGACTGTGTCAACCAGACACTCTAACCATGTCAATTGAAATGCCATTCATTTGCAAAGTACTTGAAACCTTTTTAAGATATATACACTTCTCAAAACAACTCACAAATGGACTTGAACTCTTTTACAAAATATTTCAATGAAAAGCAACTGAATACTTAAAAGAATACTCCAAGTTAAAATCAGATTTTACCCAAAACTTAATGCTTTTGAATGACTCAAGATTGACTAATACATAATATAGGTTATGTAAGACAATTGCTCAAATATATATTTCTTTTTCAGATTTTCATAGATAATACTTTAAGCTTATTTTCTTGTTCACAACTCAGATAATCCTTCAGTTCTCAAACCTTAATACATAACAAAATTCAACAGAAAAAACAAGTTTAATCAAACATAACAAGTTCATTACATAACAGGAAATTTAAAAACACAAATTTTCATGAATACATGCAGATAAATCATCCTATGCTCTTATTAAAAACTATCTAGCATGCTCATTCATTCTTTCTCATTAGCCATAACTTTCCTTCCTACTTAGGTCCTGCATTCCCTGAAAGAGCATTAGTGGCTGCCTCATTTTAAAATGAGACACCCCCATATGCCATAAGCAAACAAGGCTCAGATCTATGATCTGGTGTGAGCAACAACAATATATCCATAACATTAAGCAAGTAGGTGATACATGAGTACTGGCTTGTTGCTTTTGCAATTTCTTTAATCAACTATTTTAGCATGTTTCAGTTAATTTTGTGCATGTATGATAACTTCAACAATCAACCATTTACACATACATAATTATGCAAACATGCACATTAATCAGTAGCATATAGATGCATTGGAACAACCATGGTTCCATTCCAACTAATCTAGGAAATACTCAAGTTTCTATTTCATCATTTATGGGTTGTATTTATCAATTTAAATCCTAGCCTCATCTGCTATCAAGGAATCACAGGGACACATTGCAATGAACTAATTCACATCATTGCACAAAGATCTCAGGGCTTGAACAAACAATGTGCCAACTTGCATACTTCAAATATGACAAGCATTCCAGCAGCCTTCATGGCTCACCATCCCTAGTTTATTTACTAATTGTATTCATGTTTAATCCTATCATCATATAGCTAGGTGAACAAGTCACTGTGTACATGAAACATCCCATACATCTTGCAAACATATTTTTCAAAAGCAAGCAGATAATCATTTTCAAGGACATTGCCATCAGATGTCTTGACTTTAAATCAAATATAAGAATATTTACAACTGAGAATAGAGACATGGCATGTTAGGTTATTATGATTTGCAAGTAACTATGGTTGAACCAGATTCAAGATCTAGCTTAATCATAATTTTTGACTTGTGGGTTTGCTATTTGATTAGGGGCTCAGCACATAAAGATCTCTATTGCACCCCTAATTCCTTTTTCTTAAGTCTCCGCACTTATACAAAGTATAATGCAGCTCATATTATTTTCTCTATTGAAATTTTCATGCCATAGTTCTATATCAGTTGTAAGTACTCTTCCCATAATTTCAAGGTTTTGTGCCTTAGCTTTTCTAAGTATAATAAAGCAGTGGGATGGACATCCATAATAAACATCATATCAGATCAAAACCATCCAAAGAACATCCATAAGATATCTAATAAGACTATGTTTAGCAAAACCAGAAATATGCAAATAACAACATAAAAGTTTGGCTGCCTCATTCAGGACTTAATGCCATGGATTTAGTGAGATTACTCACCTAAGTACTTCCTTCTATTTGATCCAGAAAACCCTTGAATGCTTTTCCTTCCTTTTAAATATTTTCTTCCTTTCTTATTTTTAAGTATCTCGGGTAAATGATTTTCTGGCCATAACTTCTTATTTATATGAATGTTTTTCACTTGGGTTTTATCAAGATAAAATTCCATTTTTGTCCTGGCTAACATCAGGCATTTTGCATTTTGTATTTTCACATTTCCCATCCTTAATACCCCGGGCTACATTAGTTGGTTATGGTCAGTGCTTTCCTCTTTTTGCTTTTAAGAAAATGGCTATTTTTGAATACCTCTCCACTTACTCAAGTCATGTTAAAAGTGTGACTTAGCTATATTTTATACATTTATTCATTTCTGGAAATCCTCTTTTCTATTTTTTACCTACACATACATGCTTACTTGTATTGTGTCTCATGTCATTTTGATGTTATTTTTCTTGCTTAGCTTTAACATATTTCTACTCAAAGAAAAGTATACATGTATATAGATACATATATATATATATATTTATTTAATTTTCCTTGCTTCATAGAAAAATATATATACATATATTTCATATTTATAACTTGGTTAGGTCTGGTTAAAAATCCAGTGCTTTAAGTAAGAATTTACTTTCTTACTCAAATAAAATATTTTCTGCTTTTCATTTCAAAATAATTCATATGACCCAGAAACAAAATATCTACACCTGGGTAAATAATTCACATTTCAAAATCATATTTGAAATGCTTTCTTTTCCTATTTTTTTTTATTTTCAGGAATTTTGGATCCTTCCTTGTGCCATTTCCAGTGTGCACGTGCACACATATCCTTGCACATTATTCAATCCCAGAAATTCCTCCATAATTAAATCTAAATATTTCAAAACTAAATTATTTCATTAAAATAATTTTTCACAAAATTTTGGGGTATTACACATGCCGAACAATCGAGTACCGGAAAGACAAATTGTTGAAGGAAAAGAGAGAAGGTATGAGAAAGAAGGAACAAAAAAAATAACAGAATCTCACAGCGGAACAGAATAACATATAATAGTAATAGTTCTTTACACAAATCAGAAACTGTAATATACATACCACACATCAGAGTATATGAATCAACAATTACCATCCTGGGCAGTTATAACAACCTGCCCTCACAATTTTTTGGCAATTTCAAACAACCACTACAGCAGAAATAAACAAGTACGGGTAATACGTATTCGCCATCCAGCTCGTCTTCTGAGCTCCATAGCATCCTAACCTGAAATACTCGGTCTGACCCGAGCATTATAATAAAATAACACCCGAGTCAGTCTGGAAAACCGACATGAGAAATCACACTCAAATTGAATTATTAAAGTTCCAAAACCCTTTAAATATCAAAGGTATCTCGTAAGACCACACCACAAATAAACATGCCGGGTTTTACCTTATGATAACCAAAACATTTCTTATCAAATCCTCTGATATTATAATAGTGTCTAAGTACAAATACTTATTCAAATAGCTAAAATTGTTACATTAATTAAATTCCAGCAATACTAGGCTCTACAATCAAAACCGTAAAGGCACGTAGGGAGAATGGATTCCAACTGAATGACTAGACACTGGAGTACCAGCTATCATGGTACCTGTCTAAAAACACCGTACTGATGACCACTCCCGATCCCCTACAACACAAGACCGGACTATTCCTAACTTGAATAGACCGAATATGCTATCACCCTGGGTGTTCCCACCCTTTATCGAGCTCCTTCCATAAATCGTAGTAATAATAATATCCGAGGGTATCTAGAAAGGTGATAGACATACCCTACTTGGGTGCGACCCACTTAGCCTTGCTGCATCCCCCTTGATTTTTGGTCATTCCCGGTTGACGAGGCTAGAGGCTACGATTAACTTTTTTTAAAGATTCACTTAAGATGCTCATTGTCCTCCAATGACAATGTACTGATAGCATTCATCCATACAAGTTTGTTCCCGGTCCGAACGGAACTGAAGGCACTATTCCTACTATATCCATTTTGTAATCACCCTCAGGATTAGTAGTGATTAGCCCTTGCACTTCATTGCTCCATCTTCGACTCCAAGCTCTTGTCTTCATCATGAAAACATAGTCGTTGGATCGAAGTGGTTTTCAGATCGCAAATTCGATCCTGGTCTCTCCGAAACAATGTTCGTCGTTTCTCGGTAAACTCAACCCCGGTTCTTTAGGAAATACATAGACGCGAATAAGATCGGAGATCACCTCCTAACCGTTAGTGGACGGATTTCCTTAAACACATCCTAGGAGAACGAACGAGTTTATACGTACAGTATAGCACCTCGAATGGTAACTGTACCATATAATTCCCGTACCCCTTCTAGATATTTCCAAAGTTATATTTGGGATTTGATAGTCGGTTATTTAACTATCAAATAAACAATCAATTCAACCAAAGATTCCATTTCCACTGAAAACATTAAATCCCCTTTTAAATTAAAATTTAAATAATTAAATTTCTTTATTCAAAACTATACAAAATAGTGCTTATAAGTTCTAAATTAAATTTCAAGTTAAATCTAGGCAATTATACTCAAATAAAGGTTATTATACAAAACCACATTGAAAATTGATAATTATCCTTTTAAAAACAAAATGCTGACCATTTCTAAAATATAATAATAATAATAATAATAAACCGTTCAAAATCATTATAAGGTTACTGGTATATAATTAAATATGTTTTAAACAATTTAAAATAATTAAACACTAATTTTCCAAAATATTTTAACACTTTTACAAATTATCAAATTAATAAATTAAAAATCCACTTTTTAAAACAAGCCCACATTCCTGATTTTGAAACCTTTATATATTTAAACAAATACGTTTACAGATTATTGTTTAAAAATCCTTTATTTAATACTTTTACTCCAAAATCCTATTCACCATATTTCGGGTTGGCTAAGTACCCATTTTCGAAACCATTTATTTTATCCAAATGGTTAACCCAAAATTCCTTTATAAAACATTTTGCTTCAAAACCCTTTTAACTTTCTTTACCAAATTATACCACATTTTTATTGATATTTAAAAGCACCAAAAATCCAGGTTAACTGCCATAACATCAAACCAATTTAAATCGCACATTAACTTGTCACAGATTTAATCAACAAAAACATGTATCACCATATATGCTATTCAATTCAACATTTTTGAGGAATCTAGTTGGATCCCTCCAACCCGTTTCCCTACATCCACAGATGTTAGCACAACATAAAAATACCAATTCCACTTCGAGGTGGAATATCGCGGTATATAGGGCCATCCGCTATTATGCGGGGCGCATAGGGTCTCATCCGCTATATAATTACGGGAATATCAATCACTCCAATATTTACATACTACTATATATAATATCACATCCAATTGATCAAATGCACCAATTTAACCAATCAATCATTTATTAATTTTAACTATTTAAAATTAATCACTGGCAGTCCAAAATTGAGTGAGATTAACTCACCTTGAGTTTAACGTTCCCACGTTCCAATTTAAAATTAAATCGAGCACGTTCGATTTAATCTAAAATTTTCGCTTGCTCCAAACATCTCCGGATCTGCACGGCAGTGTAGATCTCCTCTCTGCGATTCCAGCACCGCCAGTTTCGCCCGATTTCGACCTCGTATGCATGAGATATGAATTTTTAAAAGTTTGAGTATAAATTTATAAACAAATCTTTTTTTTATACCTAAATCAAGATCGGCCGTCCATTTCAAATCACGAGATCAAGGTTGCAATATTCTTTCTTCCATCACGTTCTCATCAGGGTTTGTCGAACCCATCGCCGCCCTTGATCCATCAATAATCGTGGCCAAAACTTCGCACTAGGAAACGATCGATGATCACCACCTCACGCGCCTACACAAACTCCTTCCACGGCCAGAAAACGAACGAGGTCGGTGCTCCACATTTATCGAAAATCGCGCTCGATTTCCTGGCCTTCGAGGTTGAAAATCTGGCGATCCATCACGCTATATACAATCACAATCGTTAGATGCTCTCGTCTCTCCAAGCTCTACGATTTCTTAGTTGGGAGTTTTTGCAATAAGTGAGTGGATCAAAAGAAAATCGAGGAAGAACAAGGTTGTTTCTCGGCCATTAAATAAACAGTGGCGCCTAGGGCAAGAGATAGGGTTTCACTGTGTATCAACGTGTATATATACGCGTATTATATTATTTTATTATTATTTCGAATTTTTACATGCTTTTTCAAACGATCTCCAAACAAAACGAGCCACCTAGCGTTTATAATGTTTTACCCCTATTTCGAACATAATGGAACATGTTCCGGGGCCTAATTCGATCGTATGTGGAAGATAGCTTTTTGAATCGAATTAAAATATTAAATTTTCGATATTTATGTCAATGTGTTTCTTCCCCGTACGACTAAACGGTAACTCCAAACGCTACAAAATTTGAAATCCGATAATAATACACTATTACGGATCCAATGGAACTAGTTTCGTCGAATTCCAAGAATGTGTCCCGGAAGGCTATTTTAACTCGTCGATTAAATCGAGCGATTTTCAAAATCGTCGAAATCATTTAAAATTTCGATTTTAAAACTTTGCTAACATAATTATAATTCAAATAGAATTTATATTCTTATTAGAAATCATTCTGATTCATATTAAATCAAAATTCGATTATTTTCCCTATTATCATATATTAAATTCCACTATTTAACTAATATATAAATTCCAATTTTAACTTATCGACTTTTAATTTCATTTCAAAGTCCAATATTAAAATTAAAATCCAAATAGAATTTAGATCAATTTTAGAAACCATTTTTCACCCCATTCATTCTCAGATTCCCGTATTGTCCCAATTTCCAATTATTAATTTTATTATTTACCAAATCAAATTAATCGCTATATTTGAAATTATAAACCATTTCACCGACTCTTCCATATTCAAAAATCAATTTATAAATCCAAATTCAACATTTAAAATAAATTAAATGTTCAAAATTAACGACCAAAATTTCAGGTCGTTACATTCCTTCCCGCTTATAAAAATTTCGTCCTTGAAAATGCTAAAGTAGGAAAAATGCTTCCAAACCCATTAACTTACCCAAAACCCACTTAATTACAATCCTACATCCCTTCTCTACCCCTTTAGGTTTGCCCAAAACAAGATGTTTCTATTCCTAACCCAAAAACCTTGATTTCTAAAAACATTCCAAAATCAACTTTTCTAGTTAACCAAAATTTTCAAAATTTTTCTAACACCTAAATTTTCGAAAAATTTTGACAGTGTCTCCTTTGTACAAAGAGCCGTTTACAATATCACAAAAGAGATAAATATATATACATCGACCCACATAGTCGGAAAACAAAATATACATCAATATATTATCACTTCTTCATTTTATTGCGTAGGCGTACCTTTTATTTAGCGTTTGTAAAGGGGCGGCTTATTTTATATGCATTTACAAAATCCAAACTCTATCCAATAGCCTCATGTACATGTACTTACTCAAACAAGCACATAATTTTTCAAAATCATGAAATTTTAACAACATTCCATTTACCTACTAGCCCAACACATCAACTTCATAACCCAAACATGCAAATCAAATATATTTCAACAATTATAAGGTCTCAACACCAATTTAGTCTCTTTCCATGGATTTATATATCATTTCTCTCAATTCGAATGACTTACAACCAAATTTATTGCATTTGATTCATATTTGCCCCCAACAACTCATACTCATTCCAAAATTGGTTTCTATGTACTTTACTTGCATACATTCACCCTTATTCAATTCCAAATTGATTCACAATCAATTTTATTTTCATTCCATCCATTATCCACTTCTATCTATGCAAATCCATTTTATTAAACTTCAATTTATTCTCTTTTTAAATCGACTCCAAACCAATTTATCTAATTTCCATTTGATTTCCATTCAAGTTATTCACCACTGTATTTGCTTTACTTTTTATTAACACATTCCAATCCACGTAAATTTTTATTTATGAATCATTCCATGAATAATCACTTAAGTTAAGTTTCCTTGCAACCAAATTCCATTTCATTTCAAATTGATCCCATCCAATTTATTTTCTTTCATCTACTTAGTATATCCAATTTCATACTATAACACTTTGGAAACCATTTCATTTTATACAATCGTTTTCCGAACAATTTATCATATCACACATGGTTCATGCACTTACATTTCTATTACCTTTATTTTCCAACTTATATTACACTTTCCCATTCACTTTGATTTAATTCACATAGGGCTATTCACTTTATTTCATCGTGAACGGCAATTCATTATAAGTTAATTCATTTGTAAACCATTTTACAAATTATTTCTATGGTTTATTATAAACATTCCACATCGTTACTTAAGTTATATCAAGCTTTTACACTTAAGTTCATACCCCATCTTATCCAACCCATATCCAAATCATATTCAACTTATTTACTCTTAAATTGAATCCATTTCTTGTTATCAATACTTAACCATTTTAACTTGGTTATACTATTTCACCTTTTTCCAGTTTAATAAGTTATACAACTTATTCATTCACAATTCCTGAAATTTCCACTTAAGTTTACTTTCATTCAATATTTATACATATAGTTATATAAAAACCTCACCATTTATATTTATATTTTACTTTACTCAATCTTCAATTTACCTTTCATTTAAAATTCAATTTTGAATTTTCCATTCCTTTCCCATACGATCAAACCATTTTCATTTTTGGTTTACTATTTCATTTTTCAATTCATAGGTTCAAGTACTTATTTACTTAAGATCTTACATTACTCACTTGAGTCCATTTATAATTTAAAATCATAATTTTGGACTATATATATCACTTACTAGCTTAAGTTTATCCATTTCATTCTATTCCATAATTATAACTTATAATTACATAACCATTTTGCATTCCAACTTTATATTCCGTTCAATTCAATTCTAATTCCAACTTTATTTAACTTATCTTAAGTTAAATCCCAATTCATAATATTCACTTTATATCTAAGTGTATCTATCTCATTCAATAATTATAACTTATAGTTGTAAAATCATCTTACACTTCCAGCTGAATACCCAATTCAAATCAAATTCACTTCTGTTTTATTCAACTTACCTCAAGTTAAATCTTAACTCATAATATTCATTTTAACTTGCTTAAGTTAATTTCTAAATCCTGGATTTAGTTTCTACACTTTCATTTCAATTTATATCAACTTCAAATTACAAGTTGAATAACTGATTCTTCTTGATTTCAAATCATTTAAATAGAAAACCCCAGAATTCAATTACCCGGTTTTATTTCAAAACATTCGAAATCATAAAATACATATGCTCACCTTGGTATATCAAATCATACTTCTGGATTTTCAAAACAACTTGGTTTTACCAAAACAATTCCCTTTGGAATTTCTAAAATAAACTTGTGTATCAAACAAGCCAAAGCAATGATCATAGTCAACCACCCCAGTAGCAATCCATCACTTAGAAACTCGAAAATGAATGCTGATGATGTGGCAATCATCACCAGGATTATTTTCCAACGACTGAAGTGAGTTCAGTGCTTCCTTACTTTTCAAAATTCCATTTTGAAACAATTTTCCTTTTCCAAAAACTTTTCCAAGTAATACACCATTATTCCCTTCAAACCCCTTTGGAAAACACCTTCTAACATTTCCAAGACTTAAAAATTCCCACACTTGGTTTAAATTCATTTTAAAACATTTCCCTAAATTTCTGGTATTTAAATTCTGGTTTAAATCAAATTTTAGTTATACTCCTTTGGTATAAATCGTACTTATACAATTCTATTTGGTTATATATATATATAACCGTTTCGAATTTTATAATCTTATTTGATTAGAATATTAGCAACCCAACATCCAGATATATATATAATAATTTCAGAAAATTATTTTATTCATAGAAAAATATAATTTTGGGTAAAATTATTTCATTCACCCACTTTAAAACAATACTATGTCAGTTTACCTTGTCCAAGAGTTTAGAAACCCATATCGATACGGTTGTACTTCCCGTACCAACCAGAATTCATAACCACTCAACAGATAAGTCAACACAATATAAAACATTTTATATCCACTAACAATTACGCGCTCATAGCAATTAATACACTCAAACTCATTCTAGAGTACTACTGACTCCATCTCTAATGAGTAGTTTCCCACCAAAGCCTAGGTATATCGCCAACCTAAGCTCTGATACCACATGTGACGATCCGCCCTTCACGACCCTCGAAAATCGACATAAATACGACCACTGTATTACATGCTGAACAATCGAGTGTCGGAAAGACAGATTGTTGAGGGAAAGCAAGAAGGGAGGAGAAAGAAGGAACAAAAACAATAATAGAATCTCACAGCGGAACAAAATAACATATAATAGTAATAGTTCTTTACACAAATCAGTAACTGTAATATACATACCACACATCAGAGTACACGAATCAACAATTACCAGCCTGTGCAGTTATAACTACCTGCCCTCACAATTTGCTGGCAATTTCAAAAAACCATTGTAGTGGAAATAAATAAGTACGGGTAATACGACTTTGCCATCTAGCTCGTCTACTGAGCTCCAAAGCATCCAAACCTGAAATACTCGGTCTAACCCGAGCATTATAATAAAATAACACCCGAGTCAGTCTGGAAAACCGGCGTGAGAAATCACACTCAAATTGAATTATTAAAGTTCCAAAATCATTTAAATATCAAAGGTATCTCGTAAGACTACGCCACAAATAAACATGCCGGGTTTTTACCTTACGATAACCAAAACATTTCTTATAAAATCGTCTGATATTATAATAGTGTCTAAGTACAAATACTTATTCAAATAGCTGAAATTGTTACATTAATTAAATTCCAGCAATACTAGGCTCTGCAATCAAAACCGTAAAGGCACGTAGGGAGAATGGATTCCAACTGAATGACTAGGCACTGGGGTACCACCTGTCACGGTACCTGTCTAGAAACACCGTACCGAGGACCACTCCCGATCCCCTGCAACACAAGACCGGACTATTCCTAACTTGAATAGACCGAATATGCTATCACCCCGGGTGTTCCCACCCTTTATCGAGCTCCTTCCATAAATCGTAGTAATAATAATATCCGAGGGTATCTAGAAAGGTGATAGACATACCCTACTTGGGTGCGACCCACTTAGCCTTGTTGCATCCCCCTTGATTTTCAGTCATTCCTGGTTGACGAGGCTAGAGGCTACGATTAACTTTTTTTAAAGATTCACTTAGGATGCTCATTGTCCTCCAATGACAATGTACTGATAGCATTCATCCATACAAGTCTGTTCCCGGTCCGAATGGAACCGAAGGCACTATTCCTACTATATCCATTTTGGAATCACCCTCTGGATTAGTAGTGATTAGCCCTTACACTTCATTGCTCCATCTTCGACTCCAAGCTCTTGTCTTCATCATGAAAACATAGTCGTTGGATCGAAGTGGTTTTCAGATCGCAAATTCGATCCCGGTCTCTCCGAAACAATGTTCGCCATTTCTCGGTAAACTCAACCCCGGTTCTTTAGGAAATATATAGACGCGAATAAGATCGGAGATCACCTCCTAACCGTTAGTGGACGGATTTCCTTAAACACATCCTAGGAGAACGAACGAGTTTATACGTACAGTATAGCACCTCGAACGGTAACTGTACCATATAATTCCCATACCCCTTCTAGATATTTCCAAAGTTATATTTGGGATTTGATAGTCGGTTATTTAACTATCAAATAAACAATCAATTCAACCAAAGATTCCATTTCCACTGAAAACATTAAATCCCCTTTTAAATTAAAATTTAAATAATTAAATCTCTTTATTCAAAACTATACAAAATAGTGCTTATAAGTTCTAAATTAAATTTCAAGTTAAATCTAGGCAATTATACTCAAATAAAGGTTATTATACAAAACCACATTGAAAATTATCCTTTTAAAAACAAAATGCTGACCATTTCTAAAATTATAATAATAAACCTTTCACAATCATTATAAGGTTATTGGTAAATAATTAAATATGTTTTAAACAATTTAAAATAATTAAACACTAATTTTCCAAAATATTTTAACACTTTTACAAATTATCAAATTAATAAATTAAAAATCCTCTTTTTAAAACAAGCCCACATTCCCGATTTTGAAACCTTTATATATTTAAACAAATACGTTTACAGATTTATTATTTAAAAAATCCTTTATTTAGTACTTTTATTCCAAAATCCTATTCACCATATTTCGGGTTGGCTAAGTACCCATTTTCAAAACCATTTATTTTATCCAATTGGTTAACCCAAAATTCCTTTTAAAACATTTTGCTTCAAAACACTTTTAACTTTCTTTTCCAAATTAAACCAAATTTTTATTGATACTTAAAACCACCAAAAATCCAGGTTAACTGCCATAACATCAAACTAATTTAAATCACACAATAACCTGTCACGGATTTAATCAACAAAAACATATATCACCATATATGCAATTTAATTCAACATTTTTGAGGAATCCAGTTGGATCCCTCCAACCTATTTCCCTGCATCCACAGATGTTAGCACAACATAAAAATACCAATTCCACTTCGAGATGGAATATCGCGGTATATAGGGCCATCCGCTATTATGCGGGGCGCATAGGGTCTCATCCGCTATATAATTGCAGGAATATCAATCACTCGAATATTTATATACTACTATATATAATATCACATCCAATTGATCAAATGCACCAATTTAACCAATCAATCATTTATTAATTTTAACTATTTAAAATTAATCATTGGCAGTCCAAAATTGAGTGAGATTAACTCACCTTGAGTTTAACGTTGCCACGTTCCAATTTTAAATTAAATCAAGCACGTTCGATTTAATCTAAAATTTTCGCTTGCTCCAAACATCTTTGGATCTACACTGCAGCGTAGATCTTGTCTCTACGATTCTAGCGCCGCTAGTTTCGCCCGATTTCGACCTCGTATGCATGAGATATGAATTTTTAAACGTTTGAGTATAAATTTATAAACAAATCTTTTTTTATACCTAAATCAAGATCGGCCGTCCATTTCAAATCACGAGATCAAGGTCGCAAGATTCTTTCTTCCATCGCGTTCTCATCGGGGTTTGTCGAACCCATCGCCGCCCTTGATCCACCAATAACCGCGGCCAAAACGTCGCACTAGGAAACGATCGACGATCACCACCTCACGCGCCTATGCAAACTCCTTCCACGACCAGAAAACGAACGAGCTCGGTGCTCCACATTTATCAAAAATCACGCTCGATTTCCTAGCCTTCGTGGTCGAAAATCTGGCGATCCATCATGCTATATACAATCACAACCATTGGATGCTCTCATCTCTCCAAGCTCTACGTTTCTTAGTTGGGAGTTTTTGCAATAAGTGAGTGGATCGAAAGAAAATCGAGGAAGAACAAGGTTGTTTCTCGGCCATTAAATAAACTGTGGCGCCTAGGGCAAGAGATAGGGTTTCACTGTGTATCAACGTGTATATATACGCGTATTATATTATTTTATTATTATTTCGAATTTTTACATGCTTTTTCAAACGATCTTCAAACAAAACATGCTGTCTGGCGTTTATAATGTTTTACCCCTATTCCGAACACAATGGAACATGTTCCGGGGCCTAATTCGACGTATGTGGAAGATAGCTTTTTGAATCGAATTAAAATATTAAATTTTCGATATTTATTTCAATGTGTTTCTCCCCCGTACGACCAAACGGTAACTCCAAACGCTACAAAATTTGAAATCCGATAATAATACACTATTACAGATCCAATGGAACTGGTTTTTCATTGAATTCTGAGGCTGTGCCCTACAAGGCTATTTTAACTCGTTGATTAAATCGAGCGATTTCAAAATCGTCGAAATCATTTAAAATTTCGATTTTAATACTTTGCTAACATAATTATAATTCAAATAGAATTTATATTCTTATTAGAAATCATTCTGATTCATATTAAATCAAAATTCGATTATTTTCCCTATTGTCATATATTAAATTCCACTATTTAACTAATATATAAATTCCAATTTTATCTTATCGACTTTTAATTTCATTTCAAAGTCCAATATTAAAATTCAAATCCAAATAGTATTTAGATCAGTTTTAGAAACCATTTTTCACCCCATTCATTCTCAGATTCTCGTATTGTCCCAATTTCCAATTATTAATTTTATTATTTACCATATCAAATTAATCGCTATATTTGAAATTATAAACCATTTCACTGACTCTTCCATATTCAAAAATCAATTTATAAATCCAAATTTAACATTTAAAATAAATTAAATGTTCAAAATTAACGATCAAAATTCCGGGTCTTTACAAAAAGTGTGTTCCTTTATCACTTATTAGTGTGTGAGGTGCCGAACCTCGAAAGATGTTTTCTTTTATGAATTTCACAACAACTTTGTGGTCATTTGTTTTACACGGAATAGCTTCAACCTATTTAGAAACATAATCAAATGGCAAGCAGAATATAAAGATTTCCGAAAGAGTTAGGAAATGGCCCCATAAAGTCAATTCCCTAGACGTTAGAGATTTCCATCGTAAGGATGGAGGTCAAAGGCATCATGTTTCGTTTTGTGACTTTCCTAACATTTGACAATGATCGCACATTTTACAAGCATCTTTGAAAAGTGTAGGCTAATAAAAGCCATATTGAAGCACTTTTCCATGGTTTTCTTAGGACCGAAATGTCCATCATAGGCTAGTCATGGCAAAATGAAAGAACACTCTTGATTTCGCTATCCGGGATGCATCGTCAAATGATTTGATCGGAATAATACTTAAAAAAGTATGGATTGTCCCAATAGAAATATTTCACTTGGGATAACATTTGTATTTATCTTGTTTGGAACAAAAGAAGGATTTTCTTTAGTGAATAAATAGTTTACTATTTTAGAAAATCATGGAACAATGGAAATTGAAAAGAGCTATTCATCGGGAAAATTCTCATTGATAGGTAAAGAAGATGGTGCATTTGGAAGACGGAGCAAGTGATCAACTATGACATTATCGGATCCTTTTTATCTTTAATTGTAAGTTCAGATTATTGAAGTAATAAGATCCAACGAATCAAATTAGACCTAGCATCCTTTTTAGCAAAAAGGTACTTAAGAGCGGAATGGTCAGTGTAGACCATGATGTGTGAGCCTATCAAATAAAATTGAAACTTTTCTAGTGCAAAAAATACGGCTAGAAGTTCTTTTACGGTGGTTATGTATTTGAGTTAAGCATCATCAAAGTCATACTAGCATAGTAGATGACGTGGAGGATTTTGTTGATGCGTTGTCCTGAGATAGCACCAACCGCAAAGTTAGAAGCACCACACATTATTTCAAAAGGAAAATCCCTATTAGACGAGAAAATGATTAGAGCAGAAATGAGTTCTTTTCTAAGACGTTCAAAAAAAGAGACATAATTAGAATTGAGATCGAAAGGAACATCTTTTTCCAAAAAAGTAGTCAAAGGTCGAGCAATTTTGCTAAAGTCTTTTACAAAGTGGCGATAAAATCCAGTATGTCCTAGAAATGATCTAATGTCCTTAATGGATTTGGGAATGGATAGATTTGAATTGACATCATTTTTTCCTTTATGTACCTCAATGCCCTTATTTGAAATGACATGTCCCAGAACTATGCCTTGTTTGACCGTAAGGTGACATTTTTCCAAACTCAAATTTTAATGCTTCTCTCTAGATCGATTTAGAACAGACTTGAGATGATGTAAGCACTCAGAAAAAGAATCTCCAAAGATAGAGAAATCGTCCACAAAAACTTCTAGAAAGCGTTCGATCATGTCAGAAAAGACACCAACAATGCACTATTGGAAAGTCGTAAGGGCATTACAAAGTCCGAATGGCATACATCAATAAGCAAAGGTTCCAAAAGGACATATGAAAGTCGTTTTTTCTTGATCTTAGGGAGCGATTGGAATTTGATTATAGCCAGAATAACCATCAAGAAAACAATAGAATTCGTGATCGGCTAATCGTTCAAGCTTTTGGTCGATGAAAGAAAGAGGGAAGTGATCTTTACGTGTTGCATAATTTAATTTTCAATAATCAATGCAAACAGCCAACCCATTTGAGTACGAGTTGGAATCAGTTTGTTAGTGTCATTCGTGATAACGGTGAGTTTGGATTTTTTAGGCATGACATGAATTAGACTAACCCACGAGTTGTCAGATATGGGTTACCGTTATCAAGGAGCTTAAGAATTTTTTCTTGAACCGCATCATTCATTTTAGGCTTAAGCCTTCGTTACGCATCATAAGTAGGCTTGGTTACATTAATTAAGTGAATGCGATGTTGAACAATTGCAGGGTTAATTCACTTAATATCGGTAACGGACCACCCAATTGCTTCTTTATTTTTCAAAAGAATTGAAAGAAGAGATGCTTCTTAGTTAAGAAAGATCAGAAGAAATTATGATGGGAAAGTTTCATTGTCACCTAATTGTGCGTACTTAAGGTGAGATGGTAGTGGTTTGAGCTGAAATTAGGGAGATTGCTCAATCAAATAAATCAACTGGGTTTCAGACTTAATTGTGAGAGGTTCGAAGGGAAGCGTGTCTATGATCTCGTTTGCACGTCCTGAAACAATTATTTATACTCTACCTCATGTTCATTATTATGGTCAATTGTCTCATTTTCGAAGTTTTCGTGAATAGCGCCAACTTCCAAAGTGCATTCGAATGGTTCATTTGATTGATTTTCTAAATTAAAGATGTTAAGACCTATGATCATGTTACCAAAGGAAATTTTCATTGAACCATTTCGATGGTTGATCAAAGCATTCGAAGTGGCTAAAAAATGTCATCCTAAATCAAAGGAATTTGACTTGTGAAATTATTTACAGGTTGTGTTTCTAAGACAATGAAATCGACAGGGAATGTTGTAATGACCCGTAATTTAATCACTTTTAAATCTTAATATTTAATATATTTTTAAATAATTAATAAATAAATATTATAACACAAATAAAACTATTTTAAATTATAATTACTGATAGGGAAATGATTTTCAAAATTTGTTCACAAAAATATTTTGGTTTAAAGAAAAATAAAAAAATGTGACCGGAAAATATTTTCCAAATTTTCAACTTTTCGATATCTAAAAGTTGTTCGAAAATGTTGTAAACACCTTAATTAACAATTCACACTTATAAAAATAATATAAGTATGGATAAGTTAGTAATGTGGTGAATATGTTTACTTAAGTAAATAAAAGAAGATGTGATATTTTTTTAAAAGTTTAAATAAGAATATAACTAAAAATGAAATGTCATGTTCATTCTTACACATAAGTACATAGAGGGTATTGTCTAGTGGATTGAAAGGTTGGTTTTCAAGGGGGTAATGTGTGGATGAAGGGAAGAATGGAGGATGAGGTGATGATGTGGAGTTTAATGAGTGGAGGGTATGTAAGGAAGGCTTTTTGGTAAATTTACAATTTCCATTTATTAAAACTAACTCTAAAATTTCTTTCCCCTTTACCATTTCATTTTCCATCCTTTTCAAAGTTTTTCCTTCTTCTTACTAAGCTTTTCAAAGCTTGTTAATGGCTTCATAAATTCAAATTCAAAAATCCATTTTTTGAAATTCTTTCTAAAAGCAAAAACACAAAAGTTAGCTTTTTTCATCTCTACATCACTTCAATAACCAAAACAAGACCCATACTCCCCCAAAACAACCATAGCCAATCCCATTTCCTTCATGGCCGAACCACATAAGCCCCTATAAGGCTCCAAAATTCCATCTTGTACAAGTTAAAGCTTAGATCTAGTGTCGATTGAGAGTTCGGTGGTAGTTCGACTTAGTTTGGTTGCTTTTTGGTGAGCAAAATCTCATTTTTTTTAAAATAAAGTTTTGATCTGTACTATATTAATGGAAATACACATCACTTATTTATGTTGTATGTGCTAATTATGTTGGATGTGTTTGCTAGTTAACCACCTTAAAAAGTTGACACCTTAATGATTAATAAAGTAATTTGAGTTTAGTTGAAAGTGGTGTTCTTGTTTTATAAGTGTTGATCTATATGTTGTATAGTTGCTATTTACTTTTGTTTATATGCTCATATTATATTGTGTGATGCCTAAATAAATAAATGACATGCGAAAGCGTTTACGGAAGTGTTCATGTAGTGACTATCGCTTTATCGGCACTTTTGAAACCAACATCTCTTTTAGAATCTTTGGTTTAAAACTTGTGTTTGGGTTTGTTAAGATTAATTAATTACTTTAATAATGATGGTTAAATTTTAATTAATCATTTTTA
This sequence comes from Allium fistulosum, assembly GCA_030737815.1. Taxonomy (NCBI): domain Eukaryota; kingdom Viridiplantae; phylum Streptophyta; class Magnoliopsida; order Asparagales; family Amaryllidaceae; genus Allium; species Allium fistulosum. Next base: position 782,801,556 of record CM060906.1, read on the forward strand.
TAATGATGGTTCAAGGTTTTAATTATTTTAATAATTATATTTTATATTTAATTAATCATTTTAAATAATGATGAATAATGTTAATTAATTATTTAAATAATGATGATTAATGTTAATTAATTATTTAAATAATGATGTGATTAAGATTAATTAATCATTTTCTTAATAATTTTTAAATTAATTAATCATTTTAACTAATGCTATTTAAGGCTAATTAATTATTTAATTAATCATTTTGTTAATAATGTTTTTAGATTAATTAATCACTTTAATAATAAAGTTTTAAATTTAATCAATCATTTTAATAATGATATTAAAAATTAATTAATAATTTTAATAATTATGTTTAAGGGTCAATTAATCATTCTAATAGTGATGTTTTAAAATTAATAAATCATTTAAACAAGGATGATTAAAGTTAATTAACCATTTTAAACAATGTTGTTTTGAAGTAATTAATCAGGATTAAAGCCAATTAATTATGTTAAATAAAGATGTTTGAAATAGTTAATTATTTATTAAAGTTAATCGATCAATTTAAATAATGATATTGAAGTTATTAATTTTTATTTTAAAGCGAATCAATCATTTTGATAAAGTTATTGTATAAAATGTGAAATCCCAGCACAACTTCGGTTTTAAAAAAAAGCATAAAAGTTTGATTCGGTTATGGAAAAGTAGTTCCGTAAACGATATTGCTTATATGGAAAGAATTTAGTCATACTTTTAACCTTAAACGTTGAGGCTTGGACACGTTTCTATCTCGAAGGTTAAAAATGTCGTCAAGACAATGCGTAGTGGTAATACTACCTTAACTTACCTGTCTTCATTTTCAACCGAGGGATGACACTTGTTTGGAATCGACGAGTGGTGGTAAGAATATGAAATTTTATTTTCTTATACGATCATTTTAAATTATCCTTGATAGTTGATTTATTAACTATCAGTTCGGCTTTCTTCATTGTGTATCGTAAATTCAAGACGATTAGTTGCTCATTTAGGCGTTGTTATTCTTTGTCGGAAATGACTAAAATCAGAAAGTGAGTGGAGGCCAAGGTATGTGGGGTTGCTCCCATTAGGGTATATTCACATCTACTCTAGGGTTGTAACGATCCCGAATTTTTAAACTATTTTGAATTTAAAATTTAATTTAATTTTGATTTAAAATTGTGAATGTGTTAGAATTTTTCAAGTTTAAAATGAGAAATATGTTTGAATCTAATTTGAATCGGGATTTATATTATAACAAGGAAATTTGCTTTGGATTTTAAAAATCGAATTTATCTTATTTAATTAAAATTAAAAACTCCACATTTTTGAATTGGTATGATATATGCAAATGAAAAGAATATAGATAATGATTAGAAAAATTGAAATAAATTTTATCAATACAAAATAAATAAATAAATGCACATAGTAAAATTCAAACAACATAATAAAATATAGAATATACACGTTAAACAAATTAGTTAGATTTTAACAACATAATTAAACAAGACAAAGTAAAATAATAATAATAATAATAATAACAATAACATAAAAAAAATTTACCTTATACCATATCTCTAGTACACAATATTTTATATCATCTCAGTCGAAGTCGCGTACCTATCAGCCACCCTACCCTGTATTCTCGCCATCACGTACGTTGTCTTCTCCTTTTATTTTATTCAATCGTTCCTCTTTGATTTTTCATTCGCAAACCCTAAATAAAATCGAACGAAGAAAAAAAATGGCGGCTCGATCTTCCTCGTCTCCAAATAGCTAGGGCTCGTTTAAATCGAAGGCGGCTTCAATTTTTCGTTCGCCTGTTCATCTCGATAGCTAGGGCTTGCTCAATTCAAAGGCGGCTGCTTCAATTTTTTTCGATTCGTTCTACTCGTGAAAAAGGTGAGGAATTTCATTTCTCACATCTAATTCATACCTCTAGCGTATTAGTATTTGAATCCTGTGATTTTTCGTTCGTTTTCAAGTGTTGGTTTGAGATTTATCAGACACCTTTAAGTTTGTTCTGTTTTCAGGTAGTCTGTAATGCTTTCGAACTGGTTTTCGTTTGTGATAAAATATTGTTTGGATTTTTGTTGATGTAGATTTCGTTCGTTCTACTGTCTTTGGCACTGCCTTTGGTTTGAAATCTATTTCACGATTTTTGAACACGTTTCGCCTATGACTTCGGCATGACTTCGAGTTGCATTTCACTGCAAGTATGATTTTGGGAAATTGTATATAACCTGATGCCCGTGAATTTTGTTGTACCCATTTGATTGAATTGTATCACTTGAGCATTCTCGGCCTTGAATTTATTTAGCTAATAAATTGAAATTTACGGTTGTCTGGATTTTTCGAAACTGCTGCTTAATATTTTTGGATGTTTGAACCTTTATGTGCACTTGATTAGACATTGAAACCATGTGTATACATACATTCTTGTATGTATATATATGTATTGTCTTGGCTATTTGATTTTTGCAATTTATTGCTTACTTATTTGGCGTGTCTCCATATGGGTTCATAGATACATTGTATGTGTTTATGCATGCATTATTGAATTTGCACTGCAATTATCTTGGTTCAAAACTGGTAATTGTTGTTGGCATCACTTGTTGATTTCACCTGCTGGCTTTGTTATTATTTTGTTTGAACTTGATCACTGGAGTCTGCACCTGCTTATCTACATAAGTTTGTTGTATCATCATTTCATGTTTACTCGAGGCATGCACTTGAATGTCAGTTTCATTTATACTTTAGTAGTACGGTCTCAAGCTCGAGTCTGATAGTTGCATTGTCTAGATCCACTGTTGCATTTGTTTGGTTGTTGCATAAGAGTCTCATTTGTTTTCAGACCTGTAGCATGCATGTTGCCATCCCTTAGTGCAGTTTCATGTATTTTTTTTGTTATAGCCATTTCATTGTTGAGGCTGAATCACTGACTTGAGTTCTTCATTTCAGGTCTTCACATATGTACATTGACCTGATCTGTTATAGTTGCATGTTGTTGCCATTGTAGTGTACTGTCATTGGTGTCTGCACTTGAACTTGTTCTTGTACTTGTTCACTATAGCTGCATTTAATTTGTTACTTGATCCACTTGAACTTGGGTCAGTGGTCTTGCTGAAGTCCAGTTTTGTAAGACTGTTGTACCATGATTTTGAACTTGTAGTCGATCTAATTCTTTGGGTTTCACTGTTTGGTTTGGTGAATTTCTGGTGATTTCGGGGTGGACTTCGATTTTGTGAAAATATGAACTTGTTCGATTTTATATTGCGGTATCCAATTTACTTCATATAAATTTGAGTCTGCATTTGAGTCATCCTTATTTTTATTGTTGCAGTATCATGTTGACAGACTTGATCACTTGAGTTTGCTTTACCTGTAGTATACTGTCCAGTTCATTTAGTCGTTCACTTTTGCCTTCGTGGCCATTGCAGTTGATTATGCAGTTTAAGTTTCATATAAACTGTTTGGTTTCACTGATCACTTATGTACATGTGTTGCATTTTTATCATTTAGAGTGTGCATTATATTTGAGTGCACATATGCTTAGCTATTCATGCTGTCCAGACCTGACTTTGTTGTCTGCATTTTCATCACTGACCCTTGACAGTAACCTTGATCTCTGTTGTTGGGTACATTTCTGTAACACCACTGCACTTTGTAGTTGCTGATCATTTTCATTCATGTATGGTTGTATATCCAAATGATATATGGACTTTGAGTAAATGCTTCATTCATTACTGAGTTGCCAGATTCATTGCTTTGACCTGTTTCTGTATCTATGTTGGTATTTGCATTTTTGGTTTGGGTTCTGCATTTTTGAGATGTAGTTTCCTTCACTGTTGTATCTTTGGGAGTTTGATATGTCTGCATCCATGTTGAAGCTTTGCATATACTTGAGTCTTTTGTTGCTGGCAGATAGTCTTGAATATTGTAACCTGCATTCACACTGATTTGGTTCTCTTGTGATTCATGCTGTGCTGACCTGATGGTTGGTGATATTTCTTTAAGTTGGTTTGTATTGTTGCAGTTACACTTTAAATTTTGGTCGAGGCCATTTGTACTTGTGTTGAATAAAAAAAAATTGATTTGACCTTGTGCACTCGAGTTGGCGAGGCAGTGCACAGGTATGTACGTGTGCACTGCAGCCACCCAAAATCGACAATTTTGAATTGATATTTTCTTTGCGTCGTGATGCATTGATCTTTTATGCTGTATTGGCGAGGGCGTACACGCGTGCGTGTACGGCAGCCAATCGAACTCTGATGGTTTTAAAGTGACAATTTCGATTGTTTTAAATTGATTTAGTCGATTTGATAAATTGTTTATTTATCTCTGTTGATGATTTAAATCTGCTGATTTATTGTTTAACACTGTTTAGTGTTAAAATTTTCGTTATCCAATTTCTTTGTTAAAAGGATTGGATAGACGGGAATTATTGTGACTGTCGTCTATTTAAATTATTATTGCCTCTATGCACTAATAAACTGGTTTGAATTAGACTGACCTGTGTATTATTTTCTTTTGAATATAATACTCGGGTCAGACCGAGTATTTTTACAGCTTGAAGATTTTCGAGCAGCGAAGTTAGAGAGAGAGTGTGTAAAAGAATCACTTAAGTTTTCAAGAAAATTGTATTTTAAGATATTCCGCTGTATTAGTTAAATACATTGTATAAACTCTGATGTATGTATGTAAAAGAAATTTATAGTAATGAAATAAATTCTCATTTGTTTTAATTTATTGTTATTATCTGTGTTTTTGTGGCTGATTCTGTTTAAACCTTATAAACTAAATAACAATTCGCCTTTTTGAACGTTTCGAGTTGGTTTAATTACCGACTGGAGGCGGTCAGAAAGGGGGAATGTTACAAGGGTGGTTTCGGTTATATGCGCAATAAGATGTGAAATATTCAGATACTCGTTAAGGTTGGTGGGGTCCGGCTTGGAGTTCCAGAGATGAGTCACAGAGAGAATGTCCCTCAAAAGTATATTGACCAGAGGTATATTTTCGGTAAATGGGCGCACCCTCCTAGGCATTTGTTGGAAAAATTCGCTTATTTCCTTTGATTCCAATTTTTTAAACTTAGCTTCTTAATTGCATTGGGAAGTGTTGTGAGCACTTCGCGATGTTTAATTATTTGTATCCATTGTTATGATTGGATGTTGTTATTGTGAGGGGAACCCGTTCTGCAGTTCGTGACGTGGTCTCACATACTTTATTTATTTCCACCCTTTTTGTTTAGAGATTTGCTCATACCAGACTTATTGTCTGACCTAAGTTGTAGCTTTCTGTAAACTCTTGGGTACTCAATTATACTTTAGTAGTCCGAGAGTAGCAGGTTTTTTCTGAGCTCTTTGAAGATGATGGACGAGCAGGAGGCTCTGTTACCTATCTAGTTATTTATTTCTGTGGGATGAATCATGATTATGAATGTATATTTTGTATCAGAAAGTGGAAAGGCAGAATGTATAACCGCCTAGTCTGATAGTTGTAGTACTTTTGTGTAACCCTGATAACTCCATGTTATGAGTAACCTGATGTACTGTACTATTGTTGTATTATATGCGACTGTTCTGATGTGAGACTTTTCTATTCCTTTTTGTTCTATTCTGATTTGTTCTTTTATTTTTACCCTATGAAAACTCATCTTTCGGATGCTTAGGCAACGACGCACGAACACTGAGGATGTGTTAAGTGTTGTTCTTAGGGGTCCAAAAGGTAGGCCGTCATTAATATGAATTCTCCTACTTTCATCAACACGTCCTCAATCTCATATATTGGTTTTTTTACAGAACGCTCAGCCAATTGAAGGGTGACTTTTGTCAATTTAAGCTCACCTAGGCCTAGTTGCGGATAAACTTAATATGGGAGCAAGTTTATGTTAGCACTTAGATTTAAAAGACATTTATTAATTTTCTTGTCTCCTATTATACACGAGATTGTGGGGCAACTAGGATCTTTGTATTTCACAAGAATGGATTGAGATAGGACTTCACTAAGACCAGCCGCTAAGAGGACGTTTTTAAGTACTTGAGTGTGTTGTTTTTCAGTGCATAATTCCTTCAAAAATTTGGCATAGGTTGGGACTTGTTGAATTAGTCTGAAAGAGGAATGTTGACCTTGACTTGCTTAAAAATTTCTACCACGTTTTCTATTTGTTCTGAATGTTTCTTAGCATGAAATCTATGAAAATGGAGCTCACAACACAAGACTTAAAATTATTTAATTTATTTATCATTACATCGATTTTCACTTTTAAGGCTAACGATGATCCTATCAAATGTGCTCGATCTTGAATAGATTGATTTCTCATTAGATCGTTCCCAGTGAGTTGATCTTTCAGCTAAGTTTTCAAAAAATTTCCAAGCGGCATTGTGACGCTGTGCTAGAAAATTTCTTTAGCCCATTGATTCAAGCATCATTCGAGAGACATTTTCAAGTCCATCGTATAAAATTTGGCAAAGAGTCCATTTTTGAAATTGTGATGTGGACTTATTGAAAGTTTCTTAAATCTTTCAAAGTATTTTCGAAAAGATTCACCCTCAAATTGATGAAAATTTATAATTTCATTTCAAATTTTAGTTGTTTTCTCCAAAGGGGTAAAATTTCTTTAAGAAAACTTTTATAAATTCATCCCAAGTTCTAATCGAATTCGAAGGCAAGCTATACAGCCATCTTTTGGCATAGTTGGTAAGTGTGAATGGGATTAACATAGGTTTTATTCCATCGTCACATAATTGTTGAAGTTTTATAGTTGCGTAAACTTGTTCAAATTTCGTTAAAAAGATATAAGGACCATGATGTTCAAAATTGTCAAATTTTGAAAGTGTGTTAATATGACTGGAATGGATTTCAAAGTGATTACCCATTGTGGTGAGTAATGTTATGCAATAAGGGACGAAAACTCAATAAGGAGAAATTCTGTCCATGAGAGTACAAGGTGGTTTTTCATTCGCCATTGTGAAAAGATTGTTTGTTCGAGTTAAATGGCTTGTTGACATGTCACGAGTCCAAACACTTATGCACAAGAGAAAAGATTAAGGAGAGAAAGAGGTGAAAAACAAGGATAATAGAGTAAGAATGAAGTGAATTTTTTTCTTTGTTTCTTTTCTTTTTCCTTCTGAATTTTCTCTTTTACTAAAAAAATATGTTCGTTCGCTTTTTATTTTTATTTTTTTATATATGCATGAAACTAATGCAATTAAGTGAATGCAAGGACTTAATCGAAAATTTTCTGTTCTTAGTAGCTCCTAACCCAAAATTATATAATCGCACTTTGACTTAATTCAATAAAATAGTTCTTAGCCAGGTAACAGACATGGGTTATCAATGCACCACGAATCACCATAGCAATGCAGCTGAAGGTTTAAGTACCATCAAAAAAACAATCATTATAATATCTTACGAAGCACCATAATATTCATAAATGATTATTGCTCTACCGTTACCTCGGATACCAAGAAATAGTTTGTTAAAATAAATCAACTTGTTAAAATACAAATTTGCCCTAGATGAGCTCGCGATATCTTTAAGTCCAACATCTAATCTTTATTGCTTAATTAAAATTTTATAATGAAATGCAATTTGTGAGCCAAGAAAAGGGTAATGAAATCCCCACCTTATGTGAAGTTGGGTGTTGCCTTTAGAAAATAAAAACAATGTAAAATGATGCAAAACTGAAATTAAACGTACATTAATAATACAAATACAAACGATTTTTTTTTGTTTTTTTATAATTGCAAGCAACCAACAACACAAGAAAAATAAAAACAGGAGATAAGAACACGATATCAGAGTGTGTAGAATTATTAGTAAATTTATCTAAAAGTAGCGATTTTTTTAGAGCAATTCTTTTTTTTGGCAAATAAAGCAGAGCAATTTAGCGAACAATTCTTCTCCTTCTGAATTATTGCAATTTGTAATCTGTAAAAGTGTTGAAAATTATTTTTTTTGTTTTTGTTTTTTTATATAGAATGAAAACAGAAGCAAATTTTTTTATCGTTTACCAAAGCCTAACAAAAGCATATATGTGTGTGTGTGTGTAGACACACACACAATAGAACAGAAAATGGAAATGAACATAAATGAGGTTTGTTTCAATGAAATGTAGCATTGCAAATGAGATGCAATGCACACAATATAATAGTAAATGCAATGAACAGAATATAAAAAATAAAATTTGTGATGCAAACTTTTTCTTTTTTTTTCATTTTGGAAACAAATGCAAAATGTAATTTTTTCTAATGAAAACTAAAGAAGAGTAAAACAAGTGAAATACAAGATAAAAACAACAAAATGCACAAAAATGAACACAATAAAATGCATAAAATAAAATTGAAACAAAAGTGAACAAAACAACAAATTATTATTTTTTCTTTTTTTAATGAAAACCAACGCAAAATAATAGAAAAAAAATCAATTCGAATAGTAAAATTAAATTAAATTGCTTTCCCTGGCAACAGCATCAAAAACTTATTCGGAGGGATTTTCTATCAGTTAGAAAACCATCGAATTTAATAAAATAAAGTACCGCAAGCGCACGGCGTACAATCATAATACATATGCGAGTATAGGTTGATCCCATGAGAAAAGCACTAATTTCAAAATTACTCAATCAAATTATCTTAAGAGTTTGAAAACGTTTTAAATAAAAAGTGTAAAAAAATTAGCAAAAAATTGAAATAAAAACTATGAGATTAAAATGCAATTTAGAGGCAAATCAATTTTCACTTTTATATAAATCAACACAAAATAAATTTATAATCTCTCTTTTCTATCACATGTAGCATTAGTTGATGTATTTATTATAAGTATGGTCTATTTGTGATATTAATTAACACAACTTAAACCATCAAACTTTAATACATCATCCAAACCCACTCGTCAAATCTAATAAAAATGATTATAAAATTGAAAATAAAATCTAATTTAAGCATGATCTATTTACTTTTTTTATCAAGTAACATAGAACATCAAATTTTAATTCTATTTTCACTTTCGTTATCAAAATAAATTAGTTAGATGAATATATAAATTGTGTTTATATTTGATTAAGTATAACATATTTGTAATTAACAACATAAGCTATCAAATTCACTAACAAACGACAAACTTTCATTAACATCAAAATTTACATTAAGCACCAAAGAAGAGATCATAAATGAAATCATCATGTTGATTTTACGTGATTCAAGAGAGCTTCATTATCCTTAAATTGAAGAGGTTTAACTTCTCATACTTGAATTCATTTCAACATAAATTGATTTCAAAACTAAAAAGAAAATGAAAGGAAAAACTAATAAAAAAGAAAGGAAAGAAGTAGAGAGCTAACTAATTGCATAAAAAATGAATCTACACTAATTATATAAGATAAATCTAATCCACTAACATGAAATAGAAAGAGACATGAAATAAAATAGCATAGAAAAAGAGTATGAAATAAGTGTGTATAAAATAAAATAGAAGGGTAAGAATCCATTAAAGTGAAGAAGACTTTTATTTCTATTTGGTGGCTACAATTATGCATAAAAGATGAGGTCCATTATACGAAACATAAGAGAGTATTTATAGAAGTCTAAAACTCTATTCTTTTTTTAGAGAGCTACCAAAAATACCGTTGACTTTGTGTGGCTTACAAGTCATCATTAATGTTTAATTAATCCCCCACTAATATATGCTTTTGCTTTTAAATGTGGTCCATTAGCAAGTGGGTAAATGGGCTTCTCCATGCTGATTTAATTCCTTCCTTTCTTCATTATTTTGGCTTCCACTACTTGTGCATGCATATATCCATGAATCATCTTCTAATTTGCACCCAATTTTCTATAAAATAAAATAAAATTGTGCAAATAAATTTTCTTAAAATAAATGCATATACAAAAATGACCGTTTTGCCCAAATGTAGATGAGTGAATAACGATTTGAAAACACTTTTGTATTTTGATTAAACTTCTAGATGTCCCTAGTAGGACGAGTGTTGTCTCGTGAGGGTTTTCAGCAGATACTATACACAAAATCTGTAACGACCCATAATTTCAATACTTCGAAAATGACGGATTTTTTTTGTTTTAAAAGGTTCAAAACATTTATATATAATAAATAATAATAGAGAAATTATTATTCTTATAGTTAATAATTAAAAAGTATAAAATTTGGATTTTAGAACAAATCAACAAAAGTTAAGTGTTGTTAAAAATAAAAAAATGCTTAAATATTTAGATTTAAATATTTATTTGAAAATTTAAATTATATTAAAATCACTTAATAAAGATAATAGAAGTATATTAAATTGTTTTAAAATATGTTTATAATCGTTTTACAAAAATGTCAAATTTTGTCGCATTTTGTCAGCTTTACATACACTGTAAAAATGTAGATTTTGATATTATTTAAATATGGTTTTATAATATGAACAGACGTGTTTAAATTTATTTAAGGAAGTAAGAAGTTCACTTTTTAAGTTTGGTTTACTTAAATATATAGTTTAGCAAAAACATTAAATTTTGACTGTAAAACATATCAATAAAAACACTATTTTTGTCCGAAACCAGTTATTGCAACGTCTTGACAACATGATCACTTTATTAACCTATATAATGCATATTAACAAACTATGCACACTTTAGATTTTCATTTGAATGCAAATTCTCTTTGAAAAGTCAAAGAAAACAAATAATTCAAAAAAAGCATGATTTGACTATTTTCCATATTAAATAAAATTTATAAAACATAATCATTACTTAAAAATCCTAACACTCCACCTCTCATCCCTTCATTACATGGAAAAGGAGCAAAATGATTAATTAATATTTTAAAGTGTAAGAAAAAGAAAAGAAATCATGTCATAAGTGCAAAATCAAAACAATACATCAATTCCACATTAATACACTTCATTTCAACATTAATAACAAGTCAAAATCATGCATTAGAAAGTGTGAAATGGGAGACAAAGTTTGATATTATATAGAGGGTATTTTGGTCTTTTTGGCTAAGGATAATATGGTAATTTGGTTGTAAACTTCAACTTTAAATAAGCACCTTCATTCCTTCATTTTTCCACTCTTCGTTCCTTACTTTCTCTTCACTTTTTTCATCCTCTGCACTTCCATTTCCATGGCATCCAAATCCTCTTCCGCCTCCATTTCCTTCCACCATCTTCACCAAACATCACCACACCCCTACATCACCAAACCCGAGCCACACCACCACCATACACCACCACACGCTCGGCCAAACCCTTCCAACCCACGGCCAAGCTTCCTCCACCCACACCCGAGCTAAACTCCACCACCCTATCATTTGTATTCTACTACTGTATTATTTTTCCGCTGCATTGGTGTATTATCTCTGATATGTATGTAACTCTGATTTATGATGTATAATAATAATCAAATTTATTTATTTAACAGCTTCATGAACTGTTATTTTATTATTATATCTTGTTCCTTCCGCTGCGAGATTCTGAGTTTGTTTCTGTTCTTTCTTTTCTTTCTTTTCTTATTTACCCCAATAACTATCCGTATTTCGGATTGTTTGAGTCGGCATGTGTGTATGTTTTGTCGACTTGAACGGTCAAAAATGCGGGTTGTTACAGTTGGACGCCTCCACACCCATATACCCGAGCTTAAAATCCCACATACCCGCCTCAAGAACCACGGCCAAAGCACCTACCCACACCTAAACCCGAGCAACCAATGTGACGACCGCCCATGACCCCCGCACTAAACATAGAAATAGTGCGCTGTAAAGTGTGTCAGGCAGCCATGGACGATCGCCAAGGTTAAGTTAAAACAGCAGAATCTATCGTATAACTCACAGCGCATGGATAAAAATACAATAGAAAGTATATATAGTGAAGCTTTACAGAACAGAATCTCTATTAAACCTCATAATAGTTTGGTACAACATCTGAATAGTCAATACATCAAGCCTCACTACATATCACTCAGAGAATATACAAGCAGCAGAACATCCAGTACATATAGTAAGAAACTAATATGCAAGCCTCTAGCTCGTCTTCATCATCAGCATCGTCGGTCACTAAGAACAGCACCTGTCACCTGCTACCTAGTCTGCCCATCCCAAAATGGATGAACAGCCCAAGGTAATAAGAGTGGAACATAAAACCTTGAGTCAGACAACAGTCTTAGTGAGCGGTAAATTAACTAACAACATACCAAAAGAGCATAAAGGTAAAAGGAATAGGAATCCAACCCTCCCACTCCACCTCTTTCTACAGTGATAGCCCCCAGACACACTAAGCAGAAATAAACATAGCAAAGCAGACATTTAAAGTAAAGCAATTATCACTCGAGTCAAGGTCGGTGTTTTCCAAGTACAAACCCCCAAGGCCTAAACCAAGATCAGATAAGCACCCAGAAAACATCGCTCTTGAGATCGAATGACGATACAACCAAACATCCATGACTCTGGCTATCACTGTTATCATTGCTTTGATACCACCGTTAATTGAATGACCTGCACATTCTTTCAGCCGTCCGTCAAGGGTTAATGGCAACCCCGGTTCTAGACAGAACTCCGCACGTCGTCGCAGCCCGTGCCTAGGACTATCGAATCTGCCCAGAGTACTCGACTACAATCATAGTCTTTAGGGACTATCGAATCTGCCCAGCGTACTCTTGCTTTGAGTCTGCTAGAACCTTCAATAACGATGAAACCTCAGCCTTCTAGTCATCCTCCTCGACGACTATTTCCATACTAGCTCAAGCGCCTCTCGAGCAAACCATTATCCCCAAACTCGAACCCTTTCACCGAGTTATCAACATGCTTGGAATGATCCCATCTGGATTAAACCAAGGCTATCTCATACCATGCCTTGCTTCATCCCATCATAGCAAAGCCTCATTTCAACATCACATCATCAAATCTATCCATATGAGCTTCATCATCCGCCACATATGCCACGAGCAGCTTTTCCAATTCAAGAGCCTTTCCCTTAGCTTTTGAATCATCTTCGACTAACTTGTCCAAATCAAATCATCAATCAACTAATTTACAACAATCAATCAAGTCAAACATTAATCCAAGTAATCAAGCATTCAAACATGATCAAATAAACAATTATAACAATAATGGCAATCTTGTAAATAAAGAGTCTAAATCTAACAAGCATGAAACATGGGTAATATCTCTACAACTTGATGAATGAACTTGCATAGGTTAATCATGTAGTAAAATGGATGTCAAATCATCATGAACAATAGATCTATACTTAAGTTTAAGAAAATGCATGGAAATCGCTATTTTAACACCAAATCAAGCCAACGATCCGATATACTCCTTTGGATCCGTGTGAGAGATAATCACCACTCACCAAATCACCTAAACACCTCAAAAAAACACACTTCAGATCTGGACAGCGAAGGATCTAACTCGATCTAACAAAATTCCGCTTCAAATGATGAAATCTCTCTTCGAAGAATGTAGATCTTCAACTTTAGCTCTTGGATCTTCGATTAGGATGGAAAGAATCACAAGATTAGAGTGGAGAAAAGAAGTGAAGAAGTGTAGAACTCGAGCTCTCAAAATGTCAGCACGTCATCGCTTCAAAAATCCGGATCCCAAAAAGTAAGGAAATGGATGTATATTTATAGGTTGGAAATCCTTAGGTCGTCCGCCCCCTTAAGTCGTCCACGACCTAACTCTTGCCGACCTACCCATCCACACGACCTACGACCTAACGCATATGTGCTTCCACGACCTAACGACCTACCGCATATGCACATCCACGGTCTAAAAATGTCACGACCTAAGACTCAACACTACTGCGCGACCTACGACCTAACTATCCTCACGTGCACGACCTAATAACCCAACGACCTAGGCCTCAACACTAATGCGCGACCTACGACTTAACTGAGACGCGACTTAACAGATCTCACGACTTACGACTTAACAGAAGTACTGACCTAACACACACATGGCTCACCACACGACTTAACACCTTAGGTCATCTAATGACCTAACTACACGCAGGGTCTTCTGACCTAACTCCTAAGTCGTCTGGACGACCTAACTACTCATAACTGCTAAACTTAGGTCGCTCATGACCTAACTAAGCACAACACCCCATAGGTCGCTCACGACCTAACTACAACAACTCCTTAAGTCGTTAACCCGCTTATCTCTTAGGTCGTTAACTCGCTAATTCTTAAGTCGTCGCTAACTACTAGGTCGTTCACTTCTAATACTAACTTCCATAGGTCGTTGTCTTTCCTTAAGTCGCCCCAATACTTAAGTCGTTAACTCTTAAGTCATTCACTCAACCTAAGCCACCACACGACCTAACTTTTACACGACTTATCCCATAATCCTTAGGTCGCCAACTTCCTTAGGTCGCCAACTCCCTTAAGTCGCTCCACCGACCTAACTACTATACGACCTAAGCTCCGAACGACCTAACTCTGGACGCTCTAGCAACAGTTTTACTATGTTTCGATCCGTAAAAATACGGGTCGTTACATTCTCTCCCCCTTAGGAATTTCGCCCCCGAAATTCCAAACAAACAAGAGCAATCAAAAACTATTCTGCATGCCTACCATCCATAGCAATCAACAAACCATGCATCCAATTACTAGCCTAGCATGCATAATTCTAAAACTAGAACAAGTTACAATGTCGTGAGATGACACGACACCTTATGGCCATACCTCGAAGAGTTCAGGATGAGCTGCCTTCATCCTCTCTTCCACCTCCCATGTACAGTCGTTATCATCATCACTCCATTGTATCTTGAGCAACCTAACTACCTTCCTCCTAAGCTGTTTCGTGTCAGTTTCCACAACACGAAGCGGCTTACGAGGTCTCTTCTCGACTGGATAAATCTCAAAATCTTCACAGCTATCTGCAGAAACCATTGTATTCGAGTTGTGCACATATTTCCGTAGATACGATACATGAAAAACATTGTGCACACTCGACATCTTTTCTGGTAACTCCAATTTATAGGCGAGCTTTCCAATTCGCTCGATGATCGGGAATGGTCCAACAAATCTCGGAGTCAATTTTCTTTTCTCCTCGAATCGAATAACATTATTTAGTGGAGAAATCTTCACAAAAACCATATCACCTACATCGAATTCTAAATCCTTACGACGCTTATCAGCATAACTTTTCTGTCGGTCTTGAGCTGCCTTCATTCGTTGCCGAATAATCTCTATGCAATCCGAAGTCTGTCGAATCATTTCTGGCCCAAGTATCAACTTTTCTCCTATTTCTAACCAACATGTCGGAGAGTTACACGGTCTTCCATACAATGCCTCATATGGTGCCATACCAATGCTTGACTGGTAACTGTTATTATACGAAAATTCCACCAAATGAAGATGATCTTCCCACGATCCTCCGAAATCCAAAACACATGCCCGAGGAGATCTTCCAAAACTCGGTTGAATCTCTCGGTCTGACCATCTATTTGGGGATGATAAGCTGTACTCAAACACAACTCGGTTCCCAAAACTTCCTGGAAGCTCTTCCAAAATCCACTAGTGAACAATGGGTCTCGATCGCTCACTATACTCTTCGGAATACCATGGAATCGAACTATCCACTTAACATACAACTCAGCCAACTTTGATGCAGTCCTGGTTGATCGAACAGGAATGAATCTTGCACTCTTAGTCAAACTATCTACGATGACCCAAATCCCTTCATTCCCGCCCTGGTTCTAGGTAACCCATCGATAAATTCCATCGATATTTGCTCCCACTTCCATGTAGGAACTTCTAATGGCTGAAGCAATCCACTTGGCTTCTTTTGCTCAGCTTTTACCAACTGGCAGTTCATGCACTTGGAAATAAAATTTCCAACATCCTTCTTCATACCTTCCCAGTAATAGGTTCTCTTCATATCCCGATACATCTTATTTCCACCTGGATGAATTGTCAACTTCGAGTGATGACTTTCCCTCAAAACTTCATTTCTCAATTCATCTATATCGGGAACAACTAGTCGTCCTTGCTTCCGAAGCCAACCCTCTCGATCGACCTCAAATCCTTTATCCTTTTCTGGATCCAATCCATATTCCAAATCACGGATAATCTTGGCAAGCTTATCGTCTCGCTTTTGGCTCTCGCCAATTCTTTCCACAAGAGTCGGTCTTATCGATAAGTTTGCCAACATCTCAGGTTCCAATTCACATCTAGGCCTGAAGTCAAATCCAGCCAAATACTCGAGACTCTTCCATTCTGAAAACATGGCTCCCACTCCTGCATGTCTTCGACTTAACGCATCTGCCACTGCGTTACCCTTTCCCGGAGTATAGGCTATACCAAAATCATATGATGCTAAAAACTCTAGCCATCGTTGCTGCCTAAGATTCAAATCCTTTTGGGAGAAAAGATACTTCAACGACTTATGATCTGTAAACAACTCGAATTGAACTCCCAATAGATAATGTCTCCACATCTTCAGAGCAAAAACAATCGCCGCTAACTCCAAATCATGAGTCGGATAATTCCTTTCATGCGGCTTTAGTTGTCAACTTGCATACGCAACAACTTTACCCTTCTGCATCAGCACTGCTCCAAGTCCAGTACCACATGCGTCGGTGTAAACCACCATCTCTCCATTTCCACTTGGAATAGTCAAAACAGGAGCACTTGTCAGTCGCTCTTTCAGGATTCCGAAAGCTTTCTCACACTTAGTATCCCATCTGAATACTTGATTCTTTTTCGTCAATCCTGTTAATGGTGCAGCCACCTTGGAAAAGTCTTTGATAAACCGGCGATAATATCCTGCTAATCCAAGAAAACTTCTCACATCAGATGCATTCTTAGGTCTAACCCAATCCTGAATTGCTGCCACCTTAGCGGGATCAACCGCTATTCCGCTTCCAGAGATAATATGGCCTAAGAACCTCACTTCGCTCTTCCAGAAGTGACACTTCGAAAACTTAGCCTTCAGCTGATGTTTCCGTAAGATTTCCAAAACAATACGCAAGTGCGTCTTGTGCTCTTCTTCAGTTCTGGAATAAATCAAAATATCATCCACGAACACTAGTACAAACTTGTTCAAATGATCTCTGAACACTCTATTCATAAGATCCACAAAATATGCTGGTGCATTGGTCAATCCAAACGGCATTACCAGCCATTCAAAGAAACCGGATGGTGTCCTGAAAGCAGTCTTCGGCACACTATCCTTAGCCACTCTTAACTGGTGAAATCCCGTTGCCAAATCCATCTGAGAAAACACCTTAGCTTCGTGAAGCTGATCAAACAAGTCATCTATTCTCGGCAATGGATACTTGTTCTTCTTAGTCACTTTATTCAGCTCATGATAATCCACACACAACCTCAACGATCCATCCGCTTTGGTTACAAACACAACTGGTGCACCCCATTCGGACACACTACGCCGAATGAATCCTTTCTGTAAAAGATCATCAACTTGCACCCTCAACTCTTGTTGTTCCCTAGGCGTCATCCGCCTAAGAGGCATCACAACAGGTCTGGCTCCTTCAACTAAATCGATACGAAACTCGATCTCTCTATGCGGCGGTAACCCTTTGACCTCATCAAAGACATCCTCAAATCCATTAGCGATTGGCACCGATGACAATCCATCCCGTGGAACAACCAGCGAATACATGAAGCTCATGAAGACGCCTTCCTCATGCTTACATCGTATCACAACCTTTCGCCCTTCCACATTCTTGACTGTCACCTCCAACCTTTCACAATCAACCTTTGTCGCATACTTCCTAAGCCAGTCCATACCCAAAATAATTCCAAACCCCGCAAAGTTCAGAACAAAACAATCACAAACAAAAGAGCAATCATGACTCGATACAATCAGACCACGGCATAGCATACACAGACAAGACAAACCCCCAACTGGATTAGTCACAACCAATGGTCTATCAACGATATCCGGTTCTAAACCCAACCGACCTACAAGTTCATTACAAACAAAAGAATGCGACGCCCCAGTATCAAATAACACTCTAACTGGAACACCACAAATGGAAAGAGTACCCTGAACTACCACACTCTTTCCTTTCTCTTCAGCGGTAGGAGCTTTCGAAGATGATGGAACAGCCCCCAAAGCATAAGCTTGCACAATCTGCTTGTCCTTCCGTGGTTCTGGACAATTCTTCCTGATATGCCCCGGCTTGTCACAATTGTGGCACTTAACCGGCACCTTCGAATTCTTGCAATCTCTGGAGAAATGGCCCTTCTGCTGACAATTGTAGCAGGTCACTTCGCCCTTCGGCTTCTTCTGGCCATCCTTACCCTTTTGCTGCTGCTGCTTCCTCTTCTTGTTTCCACCCTGATGTGGTTTAGACTCTTCCTTGGTTACAGCAACAACAGATCCTTCTTTAGGAAACAGATTCTCGTGCCTGAGAGCTTTCTCCACAAGCTTCTCGAATGGATCGTCCAGATTATCCACCAACTGCCTCCCAAGATAACTATCCAAGCCTGTCACAAACTTCTCGTTCTTTTGATAAGGAGATTCAATATACGACCGGGCATACTTGGACAAAGCTTCAAACTCAGAAACATACTAAAGAACTGGTCTCCCACCCTGCTTGAGCTCCACAAACTTCTTGAACAGAATAGACTTCTGAGCCGTAGAAATGAACTTAGCTTCAAATCTGGCTTGGAATTGCTCCCAAGTAATTTCTTCCTCCGGAGTATCAATGGTGATAGAGTTCCACCAGTCAGAAGCTCTCCCTTGAAGCTGTCTTGATGCAAGCTTCCTTTTGGTTGCATCCTCGATTCCCAAATCACCAAAGATCCTTCTACAAGCATCTATCCACCTCTGAACTTCAATGGTTGACTCTGTTCCCAAGAAAACCTTTCCTCCAAGAGCAGTATAATCTTTACACAGCTTGGCAAAATCCACCGGTTTTGGAGTTTGAACTTGAACTCCAACATCTACTGATGGCCCCGGAGCTGGATCCTTCTCATAATCGAAGTCATCATAGCTTCGAACATAGCAACATAATCAGCAGCCCCCTCAGTAGCACGGCCTTCCCTAGCAGCTGGTCTCCCTCTTTGACTCATTCTTAATATCTATAAAAAAGGAATGATTAATACACCTTGAGAACAACTGCATAAAGGACTCACATACTTCTAAGCTACTATATTATATATAGTAATCATCCATCAAAATACAATTACGTCTCTCATACGTAGTTACGTCAGCGAGCGTTGGGTAAAATCGATTAACCAAAGCTCTGATACCAAATGTGATGACCGCCCATGACCCCCGCACTGAACATAGAAATAGTGCGTTGTAAAGTGTGCCAGGCAGCCATGGACGATCGCCAAGGTTAAGTTAAAATAGCGGAATATATCATATAACTCACAGCGCATGGATAAAAATACAATAGAAAGTATATATAGTGAAGCTTTACAGAACAGAATCTCTATTAAACCTCATAATAGTTTGGTACAACATCTGAATAGTCAATACATCAAGCCTCACTACATATCACTTAGAGAATATACAAGCAGCGGAACATCCAGTACATATAGTAAGAAACTAATACGCAAGCCTCCAGCTCGTCTTCATCATCAGCATCGTCGGTCACTAAGAACAGCACCTGTCACCTGCTACCTAGTCTGTCCATCCCAAAATGGATGAACAGCCCAAGGTAATAAGAGTGGAACGTAAAACCTTGAGTCAGACAACAGTCTTAGTGAGCGGTAAATTAACTAACAACATACCAAAAGAGCATAAAGGTAAAAGGAATAGGAATCCAACCCTCCCACTCCACCTCTTTCTACAGTGATAGCCCCCAGACACACTAAGCAGAAATAAACATAGCAAAGCAGACATTTAAAGTAAAGCAATTATCACTCGACTCAAGGTCGGTGTTTTCCAAGTACAAACCCCCAAGGCCTAAACCAAGATCAGATAAGCACCCAGAAAACATCGCTCTTGAGACCGAATGACGATACAACCAAACATCCATGACTCTGGCTATCACTGTTATCATTGCTTCGATACCACCGTTAATTGAATGACCGGCACATTCTTTTAGTCGTCCGTCAAGGGTTAATGGCAACCCCAGTTCTAGACAGAACTCCGCACGTCGTCGCAGCCCGTGCCTAGGACTATCGAATCTGCCCAGAGTGCTCGACTACAATCATAGTCTTTAGGGACTATCGAATTTGCCCAGCGTACTCTTGCTTTGAGTCTGCTAGAACCTTCAATAACGATGAAACCTCAGCCTTCTAGTCATCCTCCTCGACGACTATTTCCATACTAGCTCAAGCGCCTCTCGAGCAAACCATTATCCTCAAACTCGAACCCTTTCACAGAGTTATCAACATGCTTGGAATGATCCCGTTTGGATTAAACCAAGGCTATCTCATACCATGCCTCGCTTCTTCCCATTATAGCAAAGCCTCATTTCAACATCAACATCATCAAATCTATCCATATGAGCTTCATCATCCGCCACATATGCCACGAGTAGCTTTTCCAATTCAAGAGCCTTTCCCTTAGCTTTTGAATCATCTTCGACTAACTTGTCCAAATCAAATCATTAATCAACTAATTTACAACAATCAATCAAGTCAAACATTAATCCAAGTAATCAAGCATTCAAACATGATCAAATAAACAATTATAACAATAATGGCAATCTTGTAAATAAAGAGTCTAAATCTAACAAGCATGAAACATGGGTAATATCTCTACAACTTGATGAATGAACTTGCATAGGTTAATCATGTAGTAAAATGGATGTCAAATCATCATGAACAATAGATCTATACTTAAGTTTAAGAAAATGCATGGAAATCACTATTTTAACACCAAATCAAGCCAACGATCCGATATACTCCTTTGGATCCATGTGAGAGATAATCACCACTCACCAAATCACCTAAACACCTCAAAAACAACACACTTCAGATCTGGACAGCGAAGGATCTAACTCAATCTAACAAAATTCCGCTTCAAATGATGAAATCTCTCTTCGAAGAATGTAGATCTTCAACTTTAGCTCTTGGATCTTCGATTTGATCTTCGATTTGGATGGAAAGAATCACAAGATTAGAATGGAGAAAAGAAGTGAAGAAGTGTAGAACTCGAGCTCTAAAAATATCAGCACTTCGTCGCTTCAAAAATCCGGATCCAAAAAGTGAGGAAATGGACGTATATTTATAGGCTGGAAATCCTTAGGTCGTCCGCCCCCTTAAGTCGTCCACGACCTAACTCTTGCCGACCTACCCATCCACACGACCTACGACCTAACGCATATGCGCTTCCACGACCTAACGACCTACCGCATATGTGCATCCACGGTCTAAAAATGTCACGACCTAAGACTCAACACTATTGCGCGACCTACGACCTAACTATCCTCACGTGAGCGACCTAATAACCCAACGACCTAGGCCTCAATACTAATGCGCGACCTACGACTTAACTGAGACGCGACTTAACAGATCTCACGACTTACGACTTAACAGAAGTACTGACCTAACACACACACGGCTCACCACACGACCTAATGACTTAACACCTTAGGTCGTCTAACGACCTAACTACACGCAGGGTCTTCCGACCTAACTCCTAAGTCGTCTGGACGATCTAACTACTCATAACTGCTAAACTTAGGTCGCTTGCGACCTAACTAAGCACAACACCCCATAGGTCGCTCACGACCTAACTACAACAACTCCTTAAGTCGTTAACCCGCTTATCTCCTAGGTCGTTAACTCGCTAATTCTTAAGTCGCCGCTAACTACTAGGTCGTTCACTTCTAATACTAACTTCCATAGGTCGCTGTCTTTCCTTAAGTCGCCCCAATACTTAAGTCGTTAACTCTTAAGTCATTCACTCGACCTAAGCCACCACACGACCTAACTTCTACACGACTTATCCCATAATCCTTAGGTCGCCAACTTCCTTAGGTCGCCAACTCCCTTAAGTCGCTCCACCGACCTAACTACTATACGACCTAAGCTCCGAACGACCTAACTCTGGACGCTCTAGCAACAGTTTTACTATGTTT
This sequence comes from Allium fistulosum, assembly GCA_030737815.1. Lineage (NCBI taxonomy): Eukaryota > Viridiplantae > Streptophyta > Magnoliopsida > Asparagales > Amaryllidaceae > Allium > Allium fistulosum. The sequence continues at coordinate 782,823,547 of CM060906.1, forward strand.
CGATCCGTAAAAATACGGGTCGTTACACCCAAGTCCGTACCCTCCCCTCTAGCTCACGCACCCACTCCTCCAAATATAAACAAAATATAAAAAAGAAAGAGAAAAGAAAAAAAGGAAATCGGAAATTCAAGACGTTCGAGAAGAGAGCGCGTTAGTTCGTGAAGCACGCTAGTTTGCGAAAAGATTGATGGAGTGGAAATAAAGATGGAAAATTCTCATTGCTTTTAAAAGATTGTATTTTGATTTTGTTATAATAATCATCTAATGACATATGCAAGTATACACCCCTTTAAAATGTTGTCATGGATGTTTGGTTATTTTTGTGTTATATTTGAATAGTAGCAAGTGTTTATGCTAGTGATTATGTGATGTGATTGGTTGATTTGGATGTGGTAGTGGTAATTAAAAATAGTGATTATGTTTATTTCACCCAAGTAATCACCTTTGTTAAATAAGACCAAATTTTGGTGATATGGGATACTTTGAAAAAATAAGTCTCTTTTTAAGTGAAATTGAAATTAAAGTTAAAGTAAAATCGAATTTGAATTTAAAAATGAAATTGGATTTGAAATCGAAGTTGAAATCGAAAGTGAAATCGAAATTGATTTTGAAATTGAAAATGAAATTGAAATTTGAGATGAAATTAAAGATGGATTTGAAATTAAATTTGAAACTGAAGTTCTAATTGAGTTTAATTTCAAGTTGAAATTGAATTTAAAAATTTAATACTAAAATAATAGGAATATAATAATATTATAATATGGAAATAGTGAAAATACACCTTAAATACTTTTAAAAAGTGAAAATATTGATTTAAAATGATTTGTAATAATTTTATAAGTAATAAAGTTTAATTTGAATAAATTATTTCAAGTGTTGAAAAATAAGTTAAAACTAGGCGCGTCGACTAATGGTAGTTCGCGATTTCGCGCCGAAAAGTTCAAACAATTGTATAGAGTGGAATATAGCTCGGAATTCTTCGAGATAAGGAAATTCTGGACTATTATATCCATATCTTCTAAAGAAAGAAAGAAAATCAAGATTTCATTAAGTATATTTTGAAATATGTCCAAATCAATTTTCTAGAAAAATCGCGCTTGTGCAGTTAAGTGACCATAACGGGAAATCTTTTAAACGAACGTTTTTAATTATGGAAAAATAAGGAATAAATTTGATAAGTCTATTTAAATAGTTTAAAAGATATTTGAAGTGGAAAATATGAATTTTCAAATATTAAAAAGTTATTTAAATCAAATAAGCTTATATAGCACTTTCCGCAGCATTTTTTCTACTGCGAATTCTATAACTTTTGAAATATGAGGTTTAAACTTAACGATTTTTCCTAGAATCAATTATGAATGTTTTTAAAAGGAAAATTAAGCGTTTAAAAGATAATTTGGAATCTTTATAATCAATTCCAAAATAAAAGTAAATAACTGAGTATGCGGAAATGACTAGTACATTTGTCCCGCCTGTGAAATTTGAGAAGATAAAACAAGGTGTTTAACTAAGGTTAGGGATAGAGCAACCAGTGCCTTGAACTTACCTAGCCTATATTTTCTCTTCTTAGCCGAGAGGTGGAACAGATCGAAAGGATAGCCCGAATGCTCTAAAAAGATTATATTAAGTTTTTCCAAAATAAAAGAGAATTGCTATTTTCTAGAAGTTAAGCAATTTAAGTATAAAAAAGATTAATCTCCAAAATGAATAAATTACAACTTGGATTGCATAGAGATAATCTTCTTATACTTGGTATTAAATTCCGAAGAGGGAACTCGTCCTATTCGTGGAATTCAAAAGGTGATTTCACCGTTATTCCGCCCATAGCACTTGTTGAATACGAAAATTAATGTTGAGTAAAATTAGAATGATTTCTATGATCCTATTTACTCAATAATGTTTGCTAAGATTTTTTTTAGGGTTTACAGTAAACGATGTCTTAAATAACATTGTTTTTGACCCGCTTAAAAGTTAAGAAATTCTAGATCGATGATAAGTAAGAAAATAGGGAATGTTTTCCCAAAGTAATAAGTGAATGAACTTAGAATTACTCTAAGATAAAAAGAAGAGATTTTGTAATCATCTAAATAGAATTAAAGTGAAAAAAGGCTTAATAAATCCTGTATACTCATATTTACTTTTTTATCGATAATTGGATTTCGAAGGAACTGGGGTCGGATTTGGGTGATTCCTATCCGAAAACAACTTCGAACCAATTTACGTGTTCGAAGAATGAAGCTGTTTGAAGACGGAGATATTGAGACGAATAATAACGAAGGACTACTTGTTGATTAATTGGGGGATAAACTCCCGATTTACTTATCGTAGCAGTGTTCTCTTTGTTATGAAAAACCTTAGAAACACAAGGGCTTCTCGCCTAGTAATGGCCGAGGAAAGTACCTTCGCTTTCGTTCAGTCCCATAACGAACTTGTATGGATGGATGTCTAACAGTGCATTTTCCGAGATTACATACATTGGTTTTTACAAACATACATCTGTGGTGGCGGGGAAGGCAACTTCTCTTGGCTTAACACCCTCCTTGAGACGTACGAGCTCGAGGGTTGTATATTTGTAGAAAGCAATTAGTAGTCAACGGAAATGGCAATGTTGCATTCAAAGATGTTGTGATATGTGAAAAGGTAATCGTTGCCTCAAGCCTCATCAACCAGAAATGACCGAAACAGGGTTAGATGCAGCAAGGCTAAGTGGGTCATTCCCAATTAGGGTATGATCATCCCCTTCTAAATATATTTCTTCCCGCTATGACGTTTGGGATGTAAATTAATGTGGTGTATGGAAAATGAGCGCTCGGTTAAAGGTCAGTAACGACCGGGGGATGACATATTTGTTACTATCTAGTTATAGAGGTAGGACGGTCTTATGTTGATAGAGGAGCTTTGTGATGGTTCCTCGGGACATCCATCTAGAGGTGTACCCATCGGAAGGTACTCCCTTCACCTGGTCATTTGTATGAAAATCCATTCTCCGATAATTGCCTTCAGACTTGATTGTAAACCTAGTATGCTGGAATTTAATCAATGTAACAATTTCGGCTAAGATTAATAAGTTTATTTGCAAATGTTTTCAAAGAATGTTATTAGAAATAATATCAAATATTTTGATATAAAAGTGTTTTAGTTATCATAAGGTAAAAACCTATCCGTGTTTATGTGTGGGCGTGGTCTTATGAGATACTCTTTCTTTTCAAAGGATTTTATTTCCAAGGCTGATATATGACACTTTCATTTATTATTGAGTATTCTCACGCTGGTTTATCAAGCCTGATCTGGGTATTTTTAATACTCGGGTTAGATCCGAGCAGTTTCAGGTTTAGTTGAAAATGGTTGGAGTCTCCAGAGGAGAGCTGGAGATATTCATCTACGTATGGACGTATTCTATTATCCGCTGCAGTTATTTTATGTTTGACAGCATTTGTAAGGATAGATGTTTGTAACTGTCCAAACTGAATTTAGGTTAGACTCTGATATATGTATTTAAAAGTTTTCTGCTGTAAAGATATTGTTCAATATTATATGTTATTCCATTCGTGTGGGATTCTGTTCTGTTTATTTTTCTTTATTACCCTTGATAATCCATTTTTCTGTGCAATTTGGGTCGGACATATGTGCTTTATTGTCGACTCAAAGGGTATGGAATTGTAGGTTGTCACAAAATCCAAATGAATATGCAAAGTTCCTAATGCAAGTTTCATTTATAGAGATATTGCGAGTTTTTATTTACAAAATGAAGAACTTACTTTTTAAATTGACATGAAATAGTAATATACAAGTCTCGGTCATCATCAAGAAATTTTAGTCTTTTACTAATCAAAACTTTCAACAAAAATTAAGTTATCATCACAATTGGAATCTAGTTTGGCTAGTTGTTTTGGTTGATAACATAGTGCAGCTATGAAATAAATTCTTTAATTAATTGTCAAATTTTGCAAAGTGGTATCTTTATTTCCTTTTATAAAACAAGTCAAATCGGTAAAGTCAGGATAATGCTTGGGTTACAATTGTTTGCTCTCTCTTTATTTGAAAAAATCAACATTATTATTGTTTACAGACACCTAACTCGGAAAACCTAGGCTAGCTATACCATCCATGCACCGCCTTACGGGCTTAAGGGAGAAGAGTACAAAGTGTGGCGAGTGTACACACTTATGTATGAACACCTGAATCTAGGTGTTTATTCTTATTATTATTTATATATACATACACCTAATTTAGAAAACTGAGGCTAGACATACCATTTATGCATTGTCTTCCGGACTTATGTGAGATGAGCGGAGAGCGTGTCGGGTGTACAGACTTACGTGTCTACATTGACTCTAAGTATTTTTTCTTTTTTGAAATTTTATTTTAAAGAGAAGAGAGAGTTATGAAAAATCATCTTAGCGCCACTTAACTTTAAAGATTAAAATGTTAACGCATGTATTTCAAATCAACCACTTTTTAAGCGAAGACTACAATTTAGAATAACTTTATAATCATCACCTATGAATCTCCTTATATATTAGTTACACCATAGTTGCTTGTAATTTAAACTTTTCTTTTTATTATTCGTTTAAATTAAGTAATTTTCCAAAAATTTCAATCTCATGACCAAAATTTTATGCTTGCTCCATTATGCCTATTCAAAAGTGAATTAACTTTTTATATATTATTGTTACTAAAGGGGTGCTAAAAAGCCTTCATTTAGCAGGTGTAGCAGAAAATAGTGGGGCTTAAAGCGGATCTACTATTTAATAGCGCTATATTGAAAATACGTAGCTGTCGAAGAGCGCTATGCGCTATAGCAGAGATTTTGCGGAGCTTTAGCGAGGCTTTAACTACATAGTTCTACCGTGATGTGATCATTTCGTTTTATTTTGATTTTAGTTTTATAGTGTAGTTCCAATCACTAGAAATAAATATATTAAAAACTAGTGGCAAAATAAAATTTAATGACAACCTACCGCGATGTTTCTTACAATTTTGAAGTTAAAATATGATAATTTATAAATTGGTTAATAAGGATGAATTTTTTTTTGAAATATGTAATGGAAGGCTTAAAAAAATTATGAATAAATATTTTTGACAAGTTGAACAATACTGATTTATTTAAGGTAAAAGAAAACTTAAAAAAAATCTGCAATACACACATTAAAAATCAACATATTAAATAATTATGAAAAGTTGGACAAAATCATTTGATATTTTTATAATAATTTATTTCAACACGTTGAACATATATATATATATATATATATATATGGGGGAATTGATTTAGAGGACAAAAATTTGTATATTTTTAGCCTTAAGGACACTACCTCAATATTTTAACCACAAAGACAAACATTCTCCTAAAAATTAATCATAAGGACAAATATTCTTTCAAAATTATTCATAAGGACAAACATTCTTCCAAAACTGCTATCGAACTAAAAACTGATATCTAAAAACTACTACCGATAACTACAAACCGATACCTAAAAAATGCTATCAATAACTAAAACTGATACCTAAAGAAAGTTGTCCTACAGGCTAAAATACTGAAGGTCTGTCTTTGAGGTTAAAACGCTGAGAAATTTTGTCCTTGACAATAATTTCATGTGTGTGTGTATTAATAATGTTGAAAACATTAATTGAAAATCCAAACACAACACAAGCTTCAATTTTATTGCAATGAAATATTTTCTTCTCGGTCAAAATTTTATAAAATATATTTACGTCATCAATTTTTCTACTTTCGACATGTTTTGTAGATTTTGTAGTACTTGTACACGCTGGTGTTTGTTGTTGTTTTTTGTTTGTGCATAATTATAAGACATAAAATAGGATGATTAAGTGTGTTTTGTATGATAGTTGCGTCGAAGAATAATTAATTTTAACTTCGAGTGGTAGTGTTGTCAAATTAGTAATTTATGTTTACAAAATAATTTTTTAATCAAAATGTATACAAATAATATTTTAAGCGATCAGCGATCAGCAATCAGAATTCAGTGTTCAACATTCAACATTCAGTAAGCAATATTCAGAATTTTAAACAAATGATAGCTTAATACATTACAAACAGAAGGGGCATTCAATCCGTACCTTCTAAGTTACTAGTTTGATTCAGTTCTTCTATAATATAGTTAAAAATATATACAACTAAGGTTAAATCGATTTAACACAAAATTGAGCGATTCAAATCTTTCCATTTTCAATATTGAACAAATTCAAAGTAGGGGAAAATATAGGATTTAAAAATTTTGACTCAAAAAAAATTAGGAACGAAGATAAAATGTGTTGAACTTTTTTGAACCGTGGAATCAAAATGCCTTTGTTGTATTTAAAGAATAGGTTTGTTTTAAAAATAAAATCATATTTTGTATCGTTTGAGATTTGGAAAATATGTTTATGTGGAAATCAAAGTTGCTTTGAATTGGAAGAGCAAGAAGCAAGAGAAGTAGAATTTGCACAAATGGTAAAATTACTTTTTTTATATATATGTTTAGGTATAATGGTTAGAAAGAACAGAGCAACGTAAAAAAGAAGGGTCCGAAAGAATGAGTATAGGTTTAACTATTGTCCATTAATTTTTGGAGTCTAATACTTGGATACTTTTGGCACAGGTCCCTGATAGGTTTCAAAATACACGAAAAGTCTCTGTCTTAAAACTTTATAAATTAGGTCCCTGTTTTTCGAAAATCAACAAAAACAACAACAAAAAACATCGTAAATAATTGCCAAACTTCAAAAGTTATTTCAACATATAATCATCTTCATATCAATGCAAGAAAAACACAAAAAAATTCATCAAAACCCAAAAAACAACAAAATTCGCACTTCAAGAAATTCTGTAATTTTTTTTGAAATTGCCGATATTTCAGCAACTTTAGTAAAAAATTGCGTTGTTTCATGCAATTTTTTCTATTTAGTTTAATCTTTCAAATTTACTATCTACATTTATTCAAACAACACATTATTGCACAACAATCAAGGAAAAATGATGAAATTGCGTATAATTAAAAAATAATCAATATTGCATAGAATACACAGCTTATTCCCAATAATTGCAGCGAAAAAAGCAATAATTCATAAAAGCTGCATACAAATCAGCAATAATAAGCCAAAAGTATCTTATTTTATGGAATAGTTGCGCACATATCAACAACAATGTAGAATAATTGCACATATTGTTGCACTAATATAAATTTTAGTTGATATATAATTATTCAGCAACAATTGCATGATTATCAGCAATAATATTCAATTGTTGCTGACATTTCGGTAAAAATATCTACTATCAGCAAGTATTCCTGAATAGTTGTTGAAATGTTAGCAATTATTCTGCAGCAAAAACAGGAACCCGCTTTATAATGAAACTTACAGAGGGATCCGCTTTGCAATATTCTTTCGTTTTAAGGATACGATCTAAATTTCCACTATTTAAAATATAGGAAGAAACAGAAAGATCTGGATGCAAAATTTATCTCAAAATCAAGAACAATTGAGGATTGAAACTGGAAATGAGTAAGAACAAATAATACAGATGATCAACGATTCTTCTTTATCTATAATAAAATAGACTGAGGTTGATGCAATCAGTTTAATTTGCCAAATGATATCAGTTTCCTTGCTTTAGCCATTATTCATAAATGTAACTCTACTTTCAACACATTTATATTTTACTTTTACTCAAAATGTTGTACGTACTAGAATTAGTTTGTGATTTTAAATTCTTAACAGACTAAAAGTTACACCTAAACAATATTTATAGCGTTTAAAGGTTTAATGTTTCACTAAATACCTGTTAAACTATGAATTATTAGGACCATTTTAACTCTATTTGTCCTTTAAAAAAGAATACAATTAAAACATCATTTTTTTGCAAAACAATTAACAAAAATTAGGTTCCGTTTGGTTTCATTTTGAGTTTTGAGTTTTGTGTTTTCAACATACACAACAAAATACAAACAAATGTGGGAAACCTTTTAGCCATCGCGACGGTGGACGGAAAATAGAGGAGATAAATTGTTTTTCATCCTTTTGTTATGTCTCAAAACACGAAAAATCAAATAAACTTGTTTTTTGTTTTCTATGTTAGTTTCATTTGTCAAAATTTTATGTTTTTCTATAATCCATAAAAAATGCGCACTTTTGTTTAGACGAAAACACAAAACTAAAAATAACAAACCAAACAGGCTCTTACATTGCTGAGATTAATATACGAGTTTGATAACAAAAATAAGTAAACCAAAATACTGTACAGCTACATTTAAAAAAAAGGATACATCTACATCAAATAGCGAAACAAACAACCTTGTTGCACCATTTCATAAACAAACGGTAGGTCTTGGACAGTTACGTTATTGAATAAGAACAACCAAGTACTGTCTGGCTGGTCGGGCCAGGGCAGTACCGTCTGGCTGGTTGGGCCAGGGCTCGGACAATGAAGTTCATGTTTTTGCAATAAGCTCTCTAAATTCGATTAGATTTTATCCAAAATAGCTGAATTCTTTTTTTGCATTGTTTGAGTTGAATATTTTTTTTTTTTTGCGTTGTTTTTTTAATGAAAGACTGATTGGAGAGCACTCTTGAAATATTTATTTTATTATATTTTTTTTTTTTTTTGCATTGTTGTGTTTTCGACATACAAAATAGACAAGTTCTCAATGGGGCGTAAAATTTTTATTCCGTGGATGTTTTCTGAAAACTGAAGTTCCAAATTAATAAAGCAAGGGGTTCAATAGTCACTTTCGAAGTTGGGTTGACGCAATGGGAAACTTGCAAATTTCGGTAGCATAGATGTCCGACTGCAATGTATAAGTATAACTGCATCACGACTTCCGGATTATTGTTATTATCATAATTATTATGAACTTTTGGTTCGTGAGGGTTGACTGTATGCGTGCGAACGTGATATAATAATAAATACATGCATGACAACCTTTGATCTACACGTTTAGTAAACATACATATTTTGTTGTGCCTACAAAATCTTTAACCGCGATGCGGATGCTGATGGTTTAGGGCCCGTTCGCTTGAAATATGTGATTGGACTCGTAATCATATATATTCATCTGAATTTCACTCACTTTACTATCAACATGGCATTCATTGTTGAATATTGTATAAATCTTCACGATGGCCACCCCATTGGTTTAAAGTACTACGACCTAATATTAATAATGCTTAACTTTATAAGAAATTTATAATACAATTAGGCTTTTTCATCCCGTGATTTCTGTCTCAGCTCATCTTGTATTGCAAATGGGCTGGATTATGCTAGTTAATCAATATAATGAGGATGATGCGTGTTGTTTCAGTCTACGTTAAAAGCCCACGAAAAATTATACCTGTTGCTGCGCTTGACCAACTATGGCTAGGTGCTTACAGATATTTGCCATTGCTAAAACTGCGTCAACCTACAAAAGAGGGTGGTATTGGACTGAAGAGGCTTGAAGATCTCAGGGAAACATACTTAATAAAACTACCATGAAAATTTATTGCTAAAGCTACATTATGGACAAAGTTGGTGTGGGATAAATATTGCCACAAGTCGCAACAAGCAATTTTGAACTATGGCTTCGAAGCATATAATGAAGCAGAGAGATGCGGGTAAATTGCTAATTAAAATGGTTGTTGCAAAGGGAAAAATATACATCACTAAGGTTTGATCCCTAGACCAATGACAAATTAATGGTAGATTTATTGGGGTGGGATTTATTATATATCTGATACCACACATCTGACGCTCAACTTTATAATACAAAATCATACGTTCAACCCTATCTTGCCATTTGAAACCAGAGAGATTATCAACAAAATTCAACAAGTTAAGATTGAAAACAATCAAGCAAAACATGAACATTGGACTTGGAACAACAAAAGTGAATTTAATTTTCAAGACACTTGGAATACAATCAAAAGCAAACTAGAAGAGGTACCTAAAACAATTACTAGTACGCCAAAGAGGTAATTATATAATTTGTTACATATATTTACCTTTGTAGTCAATCTTGTTCGTAATAAAGTTGTCTGATTTTTGTTGCATACTTTGTTATATTGTGATATAATTAATTAAGTAATTAATTTAAACTATATTAATAAGAAAATCTTTAAATAAAATGTTACGTGATTGTGGTTGCAAATATTTGCAATTATTAGTAATCAATCACAATATAAAATAACATTTTGTTTTAAATATTTCTAATTAAGATGTTTTAAAAAAGGATATCAATACATACATTGAGATCAAAGTTTGTAACGTTCTTCAAATGTTATGTAATGTATTACTCATGGACGTTGGGGGCATCAAGGAGTTGCGTATTCGTAGTTATTGGATAATTGTGAAATGACTCGTTTGAGTGTTTCCTGTTGGTTGATAACAACTAGGTCAAACATGAAATCTTATTATGGCGATGTTACATTTTTCCCTTGACTTCAGAATACCGTGAAATTTCAGTGTGTGGATACTACATTTGATTATAGTTAAATCACGATATGAACATCCATCCAATAACTATAGTTAGGTCTGAGTTGAAACATCAAAAGTGAAGCACTATTCAACATGAAAATTCACCTCCTTAGCTGTACGATGTTAGTATCACGATCAATAGCAGCAAACTTAATGTCAAAATTCTATGTAGAGTAGAATAGGTGGTAACCAATATTATTATTGAACCACGGACTTTGTTTATGGACTAATCGAATTAAATGTGGATAATATTAGAGTTTTGACCGATACCTGACTCCATACATCATCATGTGATATACTGTTGGCAATGAGAACATGTGTAAGTCACTATTAGTACCGCTTAAGATAATATAAAATATAATTTTTTTTAAAAGCGTTTGTAGGCGATAAATAAGACCAAATTGTCATAACGCTAGCTAAGATGACGTGTGAAATTTAATATTTGAATTGTTCAATATTAATCATCGACTGAATTCACACCGATGAGTTACACATCCACATTTGTGGATTCACCAAAAAATTACACGATTTAATTAGTTTGTAAAGTGCACTAAGTTAATTAATCTTTAAAAAATAGTAACTGCTAGTACAATTGCATAACGGTGGGAACCGACTGTTAGATTACATAATTAAAAAAATTAATCTAGTTTTTCATTAATTTTGTTTAAACATCAAATGATAATATGGTGAAAAAAAATTTAAAGCTGGAGAGATTTATAGAAACATTAGTGGAAATTATAATAAAGTAAATAACAATTGAGGGATTTAAGGGGACATGTCCCAAACATGTTTTTTTTTTGGCTTCACACAATTTAATTTAGCAAGCATATAATAGACAAACCTCCCTTACAATTGGTTTGATTAATTCATTTAATGTTTTGGATGTTATTAGTAACTATTTGGTGTGTATACAAAAGTTATATATGCACGTATCAATAGACGGAGTCAGTACTTAATTAAATGGATTTTTAACATAAACGATCACCTAACGTGCTTTTGGAAAAAAAATCCATGCAAAGGTTATGTCATGGCTAGCCATACATAGGATAGAGAGTGGATTGGCTTGATTAAAATTTAATTAAAAATTAAAAATGTTAGGTTTTAAAAAAGAAAATGAGAAAGGTTTCTATCATCTCCATGTAACAATATTCTCTTCTTCGTTTCTTTTTCAATTCCCTTTTCATGGATGTTTTCTGAAAACTGAACTTCCAAATTACTAAAGCAAGGGATTCAATAGTCACTTTCGAAGTTGGGTTGACGCAATGGGAAACTTGCAAATTTCGGTAGCATACATGTTCGATTGACATGTATAACTGCATCACGACTTCCGGATTATTGTTATTATTATTAACCTTTGGTTCGTGAGGGTTGACTGTATGCATGCGAACGTGACATTAAAATAAATACATGCATGACAACCTTTGATCTACACGTTTAGTATACATGCATACTTTGTTGTGCCTACAAAATCTTTAACAGCGATGCAGATGTTGATGGTTTAGGGCCCGTTCGCTTGAAATATGTGATTGGACTCGTAATCATATATATTCATCTGAATTTCACTCACTTTACTATCAACATGGCATTCATTGTTGAATATTGTGTAAATCTTCACGATGTCCACCCCTTTTTTTTTAAGTACTACGACCCACTATTAATGCTCAACTTTACTAAAAAATTATAAAACAATTAGGCTTTTTCAGCCGTGATTACTGTCTCAGCTCGTCTTGTATTGCAAATGGGCTGGATTATGCTAGTTACTCAATGTAATGAGATTGATGCGTGTTATATCAGTCTACGTTAAAGCCCACAAAAATTCTACCTATTGTGGCGCTTGAGCAACTATGGCTAGGTGCTTACGGATATTTACTGTTGCTAAAACTGTGTCGACCTAAAAAAGAGGGTGGTAATGGACTAAAGAGGCTTGAAGATCTCAGGGAAACATACTTATTAAAACTACTATGACAACTTATATTACTAAAGCAACACTATGCACAAAGTGAATGTGGGATAAATTAAATATTGTCACAACAAGCAATTTTGAACTATGGCATCTGTAACAATATGCCTGGAACCATGAATTATATAATGAAGCAGAGAGATGTGGGTAAAACGCTAATTAAAAAGGTTGTTACAAAGGGGAAAAAATACATCGCTAAGGTTTGATCCTTGGACCAACGACAAATTAATGGTTGATTTATTGGGGTGGGATTGATTATATATCTGATACCGCACATCTGAAGCTCAACTTTATAATACAAAATCATATGTTCAACCCTAACTTGCCATTTGAAACCAGAGAGATTAACAACATAATTCAGCAAGTTAAGATTGATAGCAATCAAGCAGAATACGATCATTGGACTAGGAACAACAAAAGTAAATTTAATTTTCAACACACTTGGAATACAATAAAAAAACAAACCGAAAGAGGTAGCTAAAAGAATTATTGGTATGCCAAGGAGTAATTATATAATTTGTTACGTATATTTATCTTTGTAGTCAATCTTGTTCATAATAAAGTTATCTGATTATTGTTGTATATTTTATTATATTGTGATATAATTAATTAAGTAATTAATTTAAAGTGTATTAATAAGAAAATCTTTAAATAAAATGTTATGTGATTTTGGTTGCAAATAGTTGCAATCATTAGCAATCAGTTACAATAACATTTTATTTTGAATATTTCCGATCAAGATGTTTCGAGAAAGGACATTAATACATCCATTGAGATCAGAATATGTAACGTTGTTCAAATGCTAGGCAATGTATTATTTATGGCTGTTGGGGGCACCAAGGGGTTGCGTACTCGTAGTTAATGGATAGCTGCGAAATGACTCGTCTGAGTGTTTTCTGTTGGTTCATATCAACTAGGTCAAACATGAAATCTTATTATAATGATGTTACATTGTTTCCTTGACTTGAGAATATTGTGGTACTTCAATATGGATACTCCATTTGATTATAGTTAAATCATGAATATCCATCTAACGACTATAGTTGGGCCTAAGTTGCAACATCAAAAGTGAAGCACTATTCAATATGAAATTTACCACCTTAGTTATATGATGGTAATATCACGATCAACTTTAGTCAACTCAATGTCGAAATTCTGCGCAGAGTAGAATATGTGATAATAATTGTTATTATTGAACAAAACCTTTATTTACGGACTAATCGAGTTAAATATGGATAATATTAGAGTTTTGACCGATATCTGACTGCATACATCATAATTAATGTGATATAGTGTTGGCAGTTAGAACATGTGTAAATTTTTGTCACTATTGGTACCGTTTAAGATAATATAAAGTATAATTTTTTTTAAAAGTGTTTGTAAGCGATAAATAATACTAAATTGTCACAACACTAGCTAAGTTGACATGTGAAAGTTAATATTTATATTGTTCAGTATTAACCATTGACTGAATTCACATCGTTGAGTCACACATCTACATTTGTGAATTCTCCAAAAAATCACATGATTTAATTAGTTTGTGAAGTATAATAAGTTAATTAATATTTAAGAAATATTTACTACTTACAACCGCATAACGGTGAGAACCAAGCGTTAGATTACATAATTAAAAAAATCAGTCTAGTTTTCATTGATTTTGTTTAAACATTGTTATCCCGCCTTTTGGCAAGGCCGTGACACCAAGAACTTGACTAGAAACCAATGACGGTTCGTCTTAGAGATCGGTTATACGCAGGCTCACTATGGATATCGATGAATTTTGTCCGAGTCCGGATCAAGCAACGATCGACAAGACACGACGAGCAAAGCCATGAAAGCCAGCGTTCCAAATCTCAAGTAAATTCGAGTTCGTATGATCAAGTTATGATCGATGCAAGATTAAGAAAATGATCCCATTTTCGTATCCATCATCGAACCCCGGTTTGAATCCATCACTTTCGTATCGATCAGAAAGGCAGCGACCTCGCATCCATCCTAGAGCCTCAGTTCGACTCGATCGACTTTGCATCCATCAAGAAGCCTCAGTTCGACTCGATCATCCAATGTCCATTTCGTATCCATCGGTTGAAGAGCCTTGTTCGAGTCCACGGGACGGGCAAAGACATAACCACGGATTTCAATTTCACGGATTTAGAACGCTTATGAGCAACTGCCTTGCCTTTTCTCCTTCCTCCTGAATCTTGAAAACTGGAAGAAGGCCCAGCTTGGAGTTCGTTATCAATGGGTGTTCTTTCCGGATCAACTTCTTCAGCTATCACGACTCCGGGCACTTTGCGTTTCGTCCGCTTCTTTGAGACCGTTCTAAGTGTCCCTTCCAGCCTTATGCTTTGATTTCGTTCAACCAGTCCGACGATTCTCAAGTTTCTATCGGTCAGGACCAAGTCAATGTGCCTCTCTTCACCCGGAACCGCTTGGAGTATCTGAACTAGCTCTCTGAAATATCCACCATCGGGTCGTGAGATTGCGGCTGTAAAGGAAGAGAAGTATGTCAGTTTTGAGGTCGATTATTATTATCTCGATAATTCATGAGAAAGACTGCAACGCTTACGTCTATCCAACCATCGCCTAGCGAATCCAGGGGCATCGAACGTAGAACCATTCAGTTTTAAAGTAACTCAGCCTTCCCTAGGACCCAGTTACTATTTGGCAGTTCCTAACCGCTTCCAAGAATGTGAAAGAAGGGTTGTCTCCACGACTCTTAATGTTAAAGAGATATCTAATCTCGATCGGCTTTGGTGGTCGAAAGAGAATTTCCATAAATAGAATGAAAGTGCTGTTCAACAAGGCGTATCCGTTGGGGTGTAGCTGAGATGGAGCGATTCCAAGGAATGACAGCATTTCCCTTATGTACTGATTAAATGGAGGAAGTGTCCCCGCCGTGCAAGCATGACGGTTGAAAGCAGTAAACCCCTCCGGGGGAGCATGTGGTCTATCATTTGGCCCTGGCAGTAGTACGTCGTCAAGCGACAGGCCATGTCTTAAACAAATCCGTCCCAGCATATCTTCGGACCGGGCGCTGGATCTATGACTTCGGCCTCGATGGCCGGTATCTCGATTGCTAGAGGGATTGAACCTTGAACTTCCTGCTGTTGTGAACTTAAAGGTTCCATGACTAACTAGCTTATGAAAAATCATCGTTAAATAGATAATAAACCCGTGCATCCCGCAGTGTGAAGTGTGTGAGTATGTTATGCAGTGCAGTGCTATATATCACTTGAAAAATTCTACAGAGTTAAGGAAAGCATGCAAACGACGAGACTTCGAAATTTAGCACGACTGACTGTCATCGTTGACCGTCACAACCGTGCAATCCAGATGTTAGTGATCGGTTCAAGTTAAAATTTGTTATCATTCCGTTAAGTCATGGTTCCATTGGCGAGCTTCGTAGGGTAGTCAAATATGCAGTTCAACAGTTAAGTCCGGTTATGCAAGGTTGAAGCTCGTCGGGGTCAGATGTTCAAGCGTGCAAGAGATTTTAAGTCCATTCAGGTTCAACTCGTATCAATCACAGGAATCCCAGTTTCGAATCGATCGACAGCAGCTGAGTGAGGTCGCATCAATCAATTGGGTCGCCTTCGTATCGATCCCCTGGCGCATAATTCGTATCGATCGAAAACTCTGGGTTTCGAATCGATCAGACGCAGCCCCTTCGTATCGATCTACATGTTCGAAACGCTTGCATCGATCGTCTCGATTCGATGCAAAAGCTTAGCCATCGATCAATACGAAGGCCTCCATCTCATCATCTCGGAGCCCCTACTCCAGATCGACACGAAGCGAAGGCCAAAGAATCTTCGATCAACTCATTTGTATCCCTCCTCACTCCTTCTTCCCAAAATGGCCATGACGCCATTCCTTTTCTCCTTCAACCATGCTCCAAACCAACTTCGATCTCGACACCGCTGAAGGTTGGTTGCATGTATGTATAAATTAATGGTGGGATTCGAATCTCGTCGTTCGTGATACGAGTTCATTGACTTATTACTTAATTGTAACGGTTGATTAGAAAGATTGAAAGGTTTTGATTCGATTCGAAGGCAAGCGTTTTTCCCTATTCCAAGTCTCTGGAGCGATACGAAGACAAAGCTCAAGAGTAAAAAGTAAAAAAGTAAAGAATGGCTAAGTCCACAGTATTTATATGGACTCGAGTGTGAAGGGAGAAACGATTCGCCTCCCAGTAAACTCGACCGGTTGCAAAATGTCACCACGGGATCGATTCGAACAAGCTATTCGAATCCATCAACTCGAGCTTTTATCTAAGCGAAGTTGCCAACGAAGGCTTTTCTGAGTCACCCAAATCCATCGATATGAAGCCATTGTTCGTATCGATCATTTTCGACTCCATCCCCAGTGCAGCGATATGGATAGTGCAGTTCGAATCCATCAAAACACAGCTTTAGGAGACCAGTATTTAACGATACGAACGCATAGTTCGTATCCATTTTTGTGACCCACCTCGATTCGAAAAAGAAGTCCACCGAAGTTCATAACCATCGATATGAAAGTTAATTTCATATCCATCGAATCTTACATCCATCGATTCGAAATGTTCATTCTGTATCCATCAATACGATGTGTACCGATGCAAAGACAATGTCTTAACCTTTTACATCGATTCAGGAGAGGATCGATACGAAGAACGTTCGAAAAAAACCATCGAGCATTGTTACAATTCGAATTTCACATTGGTTCAGGAGAGGATCGATATGGAATTCGATACGAGATAAACTGACAACGACTTGTGAACGTTCAGCGTTAACGAGAGTCTGATTAACATATATGCATATATGTCGGACTAATATTCAATTTTTAACATTCACAGGAATTGGATATTTATCTAATAACGATTACAACAACAAACAGCTAATCGCCAGCATACAGCAATCAGTTACAACAATACAGGGTATCATGGTTGACAGTCAACGGTTCACATTACCGAGAAAATCAGTCAAAGATTACAACTTTCAGCAAAAAGACGATAACTGTTCAGAATGAAGATTGCAGCATTTCAAAGCACATCATGTTTCCACTAGATATACTTTGAGGGCAAATGTTATCCCACCTTTTAGCAAGGTCGTGACACCAAGAACTTGACTAGAAACCAATGACGGTTCGTTTTAGAGATCGGTTATAAGCAGACTCACTATGGATATCGACGAATTTTGTCAAGTCCGGATCAAGCTACGATCGACAAGACATGACGAGCAAAGCCATGAAAGCCAGCGTTCCAAATCTCAAGTCAATCCAAGTTCGTATGATCAAGTTATGATCGATGCAAGTTTAAGAAAATGATCCCATTTTCGTATCCATCATCGAACCCCGGTTCGAATCCATCACTTTCGTTTTGATCAGAAAGGCAGTGACCTTGAATCCATCCTAGAGCCTCAGTTCGACTTGATCGACTTCGCATCCATCAGGAAGCCTCAGTTCGACTCGATCATCCAATGTCAATTTCGTATCCATCGGCTGAAGAGCCTTGTTCGAGTCCATCGAGCAACAGTAGTTCGTATCCATCAGGCGTCACTGTTCGTATCCATCAGAGAGTCACTGTTCGTATCCATCAGAGAATCACTATTCATATCCATCAAACAATCACTGTTCGTATCCATTCCATTGCCTATTTGTTCGTATCCATCAAGTTGGAACACTTCGATCGATACGAACAAGGCCACACAATCGATACGAACTGAGCTGTAACAATCGATATGAACAAAGCCACATTAATCGATACGAACATAGCCACATTGATCGATGCGAATGGGGCCACATCGATCGACACGAATGGAACCACTTCCTTCGATACGAACACGGCAGCTGCTATCAATACTAACGAGGCGAAGTTCAAGGACAACTCGGTCAACTCGGCATCGAAAGCAGAATGATCCAAAGTTCATGCGCCACGTCAACTCACATACACGTGCAGCCATCAATTCGAACAAGATCGAGTCGAAATCATCGAGTCAAACCAAACAGCCTGCCGAAAATCTCCATTTCGTATCGATCATATCTTACGATCCACAAGTCCAGATGCTATGAAATTTTCACAGGAGCTTACGCACGTGCTAAAGAATGTCCACACCAAATTTCGACTCCATTGGATGAAATATTGATCGATACGAAATCCGTTCGTATCGATCACGGATCGGGTCAAAACTTCGTGGGCTTGGTCGCGTGGGCCCACTCACGTTCCAGAAGCAGTCTCCCGAGATCTGAGCGAAATATCAGCCTCCTACACCTATAAATAGAGCCCTAGGGCATACAGAAAATAGATCTTTGAATTCTCTAACGCCCAGACTCTGTCGGAATCAATTTCATACTCCATTCCTGCTGCTGTTAACGAATTTTACTGCTGTAACTCATTGTTATCTGCTGTAATCTGCTGCAATCAATTGTAATCATCAAAGAAACATCAATAAAGCGAACAATTTCATAGTGGACGTAGGCAATACGCCGAACCACTCTAAATCCTTGTGTTTCCGTGCATTTTTATTATTTTCCTATCTGTTTTTTGGAGTTTTTGTTAGATAATCCTCTTTTTCCATTTGATTTCTTCATTTTATCTCTTCAAAAACTTCCGAAGAGTGTTGTGCCCATTTTTGGTACAAACACTTTGGTGCTCTCACTGAGAGCAAACCCAATTTTTCTCCTGCTCCTTGGATCTCCTATCGATACCGGATTGCATAAGTCCAAGAAGAAGATCCAGATCTCAAACCTTAAAGCCCTTCCATTCTATTCAGATTTGCATCAGATCTAGGAAAGGACTTCATCAATTCATCATGGTAAGCACACGAACTGCTTCTACAGCTGCTGACCAATAAGGACGGGACAGATAGAATCCCGTGCAATTGCCTCCATCCAACCAAGATGCCGTCGGACCTTCAGATCCATCAGGCCTGGTTACCAGACAAGAGTTTCAGATGTTGCTTCAAGAGTTGACCCAGAGTCGGCAACAACTTACTGAACAACTGCGCGCCAACATAGAGTTGACCAACCAGCTGAATCGCCAAAGGTGCAGAAGATCCAGAAGAGATCAAGGTTCTTATTCTTCCACGGAGAGTTCAGCCTCATCTGATGATCATCACCGATCCACACGCCCACGGCTGGATGTAAGCTACACCCAGGCCACAGGACACCAACCTGCCTTGAATCTTGGACAACCTAGAACTGGACCATCCACCAGTCATCATACCGGACCTTCATCCGGAGGAGGTGCCGCTCCTTATCATGTCACAGGCAACCTTGGTACTACCACTACTAACGAACAAGGAGTTGATGGTAGAAACCAAGCTGATCTGCATCGTCACCAACAAGATCATACTCCAGAACCTTATGTCCCTAAAAATGTTGAACCAAGGAGGCGAGGCACGGACCGTCGACCGTGTCCGGTCCAGACTCCCGCTGTGGAACCCGACCACACCTTGGCACAACATCCTCCGAATATCCAGATGCCGGATATACCAACGATGATTCGTCAGATGATCCGTGAAAGTCAGGGTCTCACTAATGACGACTGGGGAATCTCCCGGAGTCATACCCCTTTCACTGATGACATATTATATGCTGAACCACCTCGGCGCTTCAGGATGCCAACCCTGCCAGTCTATGAAGGAAATTCTGATCCAAATCAACACATCCTGAAGTATGAATGGCTAATGAATGCTGTGAGAGCTGACGATGCAGTAAAATGCCGTAGTTTCCCCATTTCCCTGTGGGGCATTGCAACTATGTGGTTTACTCGTTTGCCACCACGATCCATTTCTAATTTTGACCAAATGGCCACCAAGTTTGTTGAGCAATTCTGTATGCACGTGGCGAGACCTAAAGATGTTAATACTTTGTCCAGTGTCACTCAAGCTCCCAGAGAGACACTCAGACGTTACTTGGAGCGATTCCATGCTGCGTGCGCAGAAATAAGTAATCCAAATGACAACTCTATCCTGATGGCATTGACTAAAGGGATTGACCCTGATTCCGAGTTCGAAAATTGGTTAGCTGGGAAGCCGCCTGCGTCATTGGACCGCTTCTATTCCAAGGCAGCCCAATTCTTGAGAAGGGAGAATGCGAAACAGTCTAGGAAGCAGGATGATGCAGGACCTAGCATTGAAGGAATTTAGAGTAACATTGCAGTTAAACAATCCGGGGAGAGTTCTGGGAAAGTTCAGTTGAATATTCAAAATAAACAGAATCAACAGAGGGACAGTGGAAATCAAGCTAAAAACGAGATCAGAATCGTGGTCCACGACGTAGAGCCCCCATGTTCGACAATTATACTCCGTTAAATACGTCGTTGGAAAATGTGTATTTGCAGACCTATAATACCATGCAATACAATAAACCTGCCCCAAAGCCGTCAACAGAAAGACAGGTCCAAACAGGGAAGTTTTGTAGATTCCATGAAGTTATGTCCATAATACAAATGAGTGTCATCATTTGCAAGATCTCATTGAAAAGCTGATACGCGAACGGAAGTTGGATCAGTATGTGCGGGTGCCGCATTCGGGAGGTGCGGGCCCATCAAATCAGAACCGTGCACCAAATCAGAAAAGGCAGGCGGAACCCGCTCGAACTGGCGGGAGGTTGGTTATTAATACAATAAGTGGTGGTCCTCATCCAGCAAACCGAAGCTGGAAGGAAATGGAGTCGTATGCCAGCTCTATTAGGCATGCGGACTTCGAGTGTTATAGTAGTTTTGATGAAGGGGCTCCGGCCAAACAACAGAAGACGATGATTGATGACATCGTATTCAAAGACAGAGATGCTGATAAAGTCGAAGCTCCCACTATCGATCCACTGGTCATCTCAGCTCAAGTAGGTCCTGCTTGGATGAAGAGGATCTTAGTTGATAGTGGAAGCTCTGTGAATATTTTGTTTAAACGAGCTTACGACCAAATGAAAATGGAAGCCAAAGATTTGAAACCTTGTCAGTCCCGAATCCACGGTTTCAATGGGAGTGCTACTATACCCACTGGAGTAGTGGAACTACCAGTGGAGTTGGGAGTTGGAGAACGCCGGAGAGTGCGGATATTACAGTTCGTTGTGTTAGACATAGACTCCCCTTATAATGCTTTCTTGGGCCGACCGGCCCTCGCTGAGTTCAGAGCAGTTATTGCCCTGTGGTGTTTAACCCTAAAGTTTCCCACTGATCGTGGAGTGGGAGTCACTCAAGGAGATCAGGCTGCGGCGAGAGCCTGTTATGTTGCCGAGCTGCGGGAGGCGCAGGGAAAGGAGAAAGGAAAGGGCGTAGAGGAATCTCTCTGCGTTCGTTTTGCTGATAATTGACAATTAACGCCTGGGCCTAGGCCCGGGCACCCCAGCCAATTCCAAAGGGATCTTGACCCAAGAGAAACCGAGGACGAAGGAGAATCTAAAGAAAGTCAAGCATCTCCGGCCGAATTGACGATCGATGTCCCGATTGATAATGATGATGATTCAAAGATGATAAAGATCGGCTCTCAGCTAAGCCAGCAAACTCAAGAGGAATTGGTTGAATTTCTACGGGCGAATCTTGACATATTCGCCTGGACGCATTCTGATATGTGTGGGATCTCGCTGGACATCGCGAGCCACACTTTGAATATTGACCTGCGGCATGTCCCGGTCAAACAGAAAAGGCATGGTATGGATCCAGAGAGATCTGCCGCCCTTAAAGAAGAGGTAGAAAAGCTTAAAGCAAACGGGTTCATTCGAGATGCGCTATACCCCGAATGGGTGTCGAATCCCGTGCTCGTCCGAAAGTCGAACGGAAAATGGAGAACATGTGTCGATTACTCCGATCTGAATAAGGCTTGTCCTAAAGACAGTTTCCCGCTTCCCAGAATTGATCAGCTCGTAGACTCAACAACTGGACATGAACTCTTATCCTTCATGGACGCGTATTCTGGCTACAATCAGATACCGATGCATTTGCCTGATCAAGAACATACTAGCTTCGTAACCAATCTTAGACTTTATTGCTTCAAAGTTATGCCATTCGGACTCAAGAATGCCGGGGCTACTTATCAACGATTGGTCAATCGGATGTTTGCCAATCAAATCGGGAAAACCATGGAAGTATATGTAGATGACATGCTTGTGAAGTCACGATTTTCCACTAACTATATTAAAGACCTGGAAACTATGTTCAACATACTTCGAGAATACAGAATGAAACTCAACCCACTGAAATGTCATTTTGGAGTTGCCTCCGGAAAATTCCTTGGGTTTATCGTCAATGCTAGAGGGACCGAAGCTAATCCTGAAAAGATCTGGGCAATCAGAAATCTTTAAACTCCAAAAACTATAAAGCAAGTCTAGAGTCTCAATGGGAAAGTAGCAGCATTGAGCGGGTTCATTTCAAAGTCCACTGACAAATGCATTCCCTTCTTCGATCTGATCCGAAATGGAAAACGAAACTTTGAATGGACCACGGAGTGTGAGGGCACTTTCCAAGCACTAATTCAGCATCTATCCACACCACTTATCCTATCAAAGCCTATAAACCATGAGAAGTTGTACGTTTACTTGGCGATATCAGAAAACGCTATCAGCGCTGCATTAATTCGAGAAGAAGACATGATACAGAAGCCAGTATACTACATCAGCAAACGATTAACTGGAGCTGAGAGGAATTATCCAAAGCTGGAGAAGTTAGCTTATTGCCTGTTATTGCATCAAGGAAGCTCCGACCATATTTCCAGGCACATCCTATTACTGTATATACCGACCAGCCGTTACGATGGGTCCTTACGCGGCCTGAGACGTTTGGTAGGTTACTCAAGTGGAACATCGAATTGAGTCGGTTTGATATTACTTATACTCCAAGGCGAGTCATTCAAGGACAAGTCCTAGCTGATTTCATAGCTGAGTTTACCATTCCAGAGGACTTGCCTGAAACCAATGAATCTCCCGAATACATTTGGAAGCTGTACACTGATGGTGCATCAAACGACCGGTGTTCGGGCATTGGAGTTGTACTTGAAACCCCCGAAGGCCGATCTATATGTTATGCTTTAAAGTTTGATTTTCATGCAACCAATAATGAAGCTGAATATGAAGCCCTCTTAGCTGGGCAAAAACTTACCAGAGATTTGATAATTATTGCTGTGGAAATTTATTATGATTCACAATTAGTTGTGTGTCAAGTTCGGGGAGAATATCAAGCGAAAGATCGAAGGCTGGCTGCCTACTTAGCTCGAGTTCAAGAAGTACTGTATCAATTTGATTATTATGCCATTTATTGCATACCT
Organism: Allium fistulosum; assembly: GCA_030737815.1. NCBI lineage: Eukaryota > Viridiplantae > Streptophyta > Magnoliopsida > Asparagales > Amaryllidaceae > Allium > Allium fistulosum. Next base: position 782,847,203 of record CM060906.1, read on the forward strand.
CGAGAACGTAATCAGAAAGCCGACTCATTGGCGAAGTTAGCCAGCACAAGTGAAGCTCAGCAAATGGGACTCGTTCCCGTAGAAATGTTAACTTCCCCAAGTATTGACCGGGAAGAAGCAGATTGGGTATGTGAAACTGTCCCCGATAAGGAGTCATGGATGACTCCATTCAGAAATTACCTTGAGCACGGAACCCTGCCGGAGCGTAGAAGTGAAAAGAGACAAGTCCTTCGGAAGGCCTCACGATTCACCATCCAGAATGGAATCATGTATAGAAGAGGGTATTCCGTTCCTTTACTCTGGTGTATCACTCACGATGAAATTAAATGAGTATTACATGATGTACACAAGGGAGAATGTGGCGATCACACCGGGGGGCAAGCACTAGCCAAGAAAATACTTCGATACGGATACTATTGGCCGACTGTGAATCACGATGCGTCGGATTATGCAAGGAAATGTGATAAATGTCAAAAGCATGCTCGAATTTCTAGAGCCGCACCTACCGAGATAATGCAAATGGTCAGCCCATGGCCGTTTACAATATGGGGCATCGACATCATTGGTACTCTACCTCTGGCAAAAGGTGGTGCGAAATACGCGATCATCGCAGTTGATTACTTTACAAAGTGGGCTGAAGCTGAACCTCTTCCTACCATAACAACGAAAAAAGTAATCAACTTTGTAGTCCGCAACATTATCTGTCGATTCGGTCTCCCACACACCATTATTACTGACAATGGAACCCAATTCGACAGTGCTGAATTTAAAGATTTTTGCAAACGATTTCACATTCAAAAGAAATTCTCTGCAGTTGCGCACCCTCAAGCGAACAGACAGGTCGAAGCGGTCAATAAAGTTATAAAGTCCATTTTGAAAAAATGACTGGAAAAGGTCGGGGGCAAGTGGGTCAATGAACTTCCTATGGCTTTGGGCTTACCAAACAACCCACAAGTCCGCAACCGGTCACACTCCATTCTCTCTCTCTTATGGTTCAGAAGCTGTTATTCCAGTCGAGCTAGAAGTACCTTCTCATCGTGTGACATACTATGATCCGAAGACAAATGCTATATTACTTGCTAAATCTCTCGATTTACTAGATGAGAAGCGTGAAGAGGCTGATTTGAGGGCAGCCGCGTATCGAAGTCGAGTCGCCCGATTGTACAACGCCAAGGTCCGCCCGCGAACCTTTGAACTAGGCGATCTCGTCCTGAAAAGAATCTATCTGGTTCCTTCGCATATGAAGCCGACATGGGAAGGACTGTATGTTATTGAAAAAAGGCTCGGAGATGGCACATTCAAATTGTCGACCGTTGACGGTCTTACTCTGCCAAGAGCCTAGAACAGCGAGAGTCTTCGTCGCTACTACACATAACAGGCTATGTTTATTCATTTAGTTTATTTTCCATTTTTGCAATTTGTTTCTGCATTTCGAAATTAGAATTTGTAATAAGGCAACTGACTTTGCCATATTTTCTTATTTCAGCAATAAAATGCAATCTCTTCGAGCCAGAGCTGTGATTTACTTGAAATGCTTCATATGATCATCACTATGCACGGAGAGCTAAGTCCCACCATACGGTGGGATTTATTCAAATAGGGAGTGACTGTGATGCAACCGGTCACTCGCTAAGTGAAACCCGAGCTCAGGGACAAGCCATCACACCAAAGTCAAAAATGGATTGATACACGACAATCCTTCACTTAACTCCAGATTCCCAGAGTGCGAACTGGAGTATAAAAATACGCCTACGAAGAGGGTGGATTCGTCCGCCTAACGACTTCGTCCGTATCTAAACCAAGTTTGAGGAGGGTGGACCCATCCATCTAACGACCTCACTTGTTGACTCAGGGTGGATGTGATCCGACCATCCACGATCCTGATACACCATTCGTTCCCAGAGTGCGAACAAAATCCAAAAACATACAGCAGATGTGACTGACCGTCTATTTACCAACTCCGAACTCCTAGAGTGTGAGTCGGAGTATAAACAACAACTTCAAATTCCCAGAGTGCGAATTGGAGTATAAACGCCAACTCCGAATTCCCAGAGTGCGAAATGGAGTATAAACACCAACTCCGAATTCCCAAAGTGCGAAACGGAGTATAAACATCAACTCCAAATTCCCATAGCGTGAATTAGAGTATAAACACCAACTTCGAACTCCCAAAGTGTGAGTCGGAGTATAAATGTCGATTCCAAGTCCCCAGAGTGCGGACATACAATTAAAGCTTAAACCGGCATGACCGACCGTCGGTGAACAAATGAAAATCCCTGGAGTGCGAATATGATCGCCGATAATTAAACGAGTGGGGTTGAACCACTCAGTCCCCACTTGTCCCGAACATCCGTTCAACGGCACTAGACTCAACGTGTTATAAATGAAATGCAATCGCAGGCTGAAGTTCTACAACTCATCCCCAAGACTGGGGGGCAGAACTTAAGCGTCGACTATTGACTGAAGCAGTACGACGCCCAAATTCAACTCACTTCCCGGTCGTGAACCGTGTCCGCAGTTTCCGGACCTGGCAAACAAAGACAAACTTGACTCGGAAGCTGGAACTTTACAAGTGTATTTCAAACATTGAAACACTTAAGCAAATACACAAGAAGCTAAAAAAAGAAAAGTTTCATTTCTACTATTTATGAGAGAAATTCGTGTACAAGTTTGTTCCAAAAAATCCTTACTAGCAGGGGCCGAACCCGCATCTATACACGGCCAACAAAATGAAAGTCAAAATAAATAGAGTAAGCATGTCTAATCTTTCTTCTTCCTCGGCTTCCATTTCGGTGTAGATCCGCTGGAGCCGCCACTACCTTTCCTCTTTGAGCCTTTACTTTTCGGTGGTCGGTTTCCAGGCGGGGCATGATCTCAACATCCTCCTCCGAGCTCGAATGAATAAGGATGTCCTGCGGGTGGAGTCGGAGGAACAGGATCAACTGTAGAAGGTGTAATGGGCACACTGGTGTCGAAAACTGTACCACCAGGAGATATCATTCTGAGTGGAGCTGGACCAGGTGCCGCCATCCCACCTCCAAAACTGCCACCATGAGCCGCTGCTTCCATTTCAGCATCGATTTGTGCGAACATATCCTCTTCAGTAACCGCTCGAGCCTCGCTGGGGGCATCAGTAGTTGGCATTGAAGAACTTGTAGCAGGAGCGCCTCCACCCATAACAAATGGCAGGTCGGCAAGAGGATCACCATGACGACGAAATAGTTCCTCCATCAGCTGCTCATCAAAAACAAGTGATCTCCCCTGCATTTCGTCAAGTGGCACAGTGACAGTTACAGTGGTCGCTTCGGTCACAATAGCCTCCTGCGTCTGATGTGATTCTTGAGTGACAGGAGGCACGACTGGCGCAGCATCAATCATTGGACAAAAAATAAGAGAACTGTTAGAACTTAACTCGAGTGAAGATTTCGACTTTAGACAGATATGTGGAATGTTCAGAATACCTTCCTCAGTTTGACTTGTAGGCGGCTGAACGACTTCAGCAACTTGCTCTGTGGCCGGAGACATCTGTGGCTGATCCGGATTGTAGGCAGGAACAACTTGGGGATCGACCGCAGGCAAGGATTCAGGCTGGGTTGACGCTGGAAGTTCAAGACTTGCATCGTGGTGTTCAACCCTAGAGCCTTCTCCAATTTCCAGGTGCTGGGTGCCGAGCCTCTCCTTCTCATAAGAAATCATTAACTCGTGGAGAATCTTCTTTTCATCTTCATTTAGCAGACGATTCTCGAGCTCAAACTCATCAATAGGCTCACCCAGATGCACTGCTTTCTCCTCCTCAACCAATCGGCCCCAAGCGTTATATAAGTGTGCCGGGTAATCATCGAGCCAGGCTAGACCCCTGTGCCTCAACACGTTGGCGTTGTAAACAACAAGAAGATCTTCAATGTCGGTTTTTAGCCTGGACTCAGCCGATTTCACCTTCTCCTTGACCTCAGTCTCCACCTTGCGAACCTTAGCCACGGCCGCATCCCGTTCGCCCCGAAGCAAGACAGCCTATTCACACGCCTCCTGGGCTGCGTTGTTCACATCATCTCTTTCCTTGGCCATGTCAGAGAATTTGGCCTTAAGCTCGTTGAGTTCCTTGACCGCCGCATCCCGTTCGGCGACGACTGTAGTATTTCGATGGCCCATCTCCTCCACCAAGGCAACATGTGTCTGCCTCAACCTCTCCGTCGCCACAGTCGCTTCATCAGCTTTTTTGGTGGCCTCAATTTTAGATTTTCGAGAGGACTCGGCCTCGGTATTGAGCACTTGTATGATTCGGTCTTTTTGAGCGAGCTCGGATTCCATCTTCTCGATTGCTTTGGCTCGCTCAAAAGCCACCTTGGAAGCTTTCTCTGCAGCCTTTACCCACTCTCTATACTGGGTGTAGACGTCATGAACGTAATCATGCACCGTGTTTTCCACTCCTGATGGAATTCTTTTTAAGTGTGGTGGGAAGACGTAGCCGTCGAAGCATATGTTCGGGAACTCCTTCCTATGCTGAGCAATTTTAATAGCCCCTTCCCCCGTGGGCTCGATTGGGACCTGCTCTGCAATTATGGGGGGCATGGTTTCGACTCTCTGGAGATTAGTTTCGGATCTAGAAGTGTGAGAAGATGGCATGTGTCGTGGAGGCTCTGGTGGATGTGAAGTCTGAACAGAAGGTGGAGATGGGAGTCTAGGAGGTGGAGAGTGGGACCTAGATCGGTGTCTGTATTCTCTGTCCCTATCCCGCTCGTACCTCTCTTGATTAGAGTACCCGCGATCACGGTCTCTATCTGAATCTCTCCTACGGGAATCATAATAAGAAGAAGAAGACTTTCGAGCCGAGCGAAGGCTCCCAAGCATTGATCCTTTCCCGGACATTGTACCTGAAAATGAGAAACGAAGGAAAAGTTAGTGATCTCTTAGGTTGGACGATTTACAGTTATGAATCATGTAGTGTAGTGAAGTGTATGTATGTGCAACCCCCCGACCAATCGAAAATGTCAGCCGCACTCATAGCAAGCGACCCGCTCAGCTCAAGAGCATTGTCAAGCTCCTCCATCCCGGTGTCGTGTTGAAACGACACATAATCCGGAATCGGAATATCAGCAAGCCCTTCAAAAGGATTCTCTACTTGCGAGGGAGGAGCCTCCGAAATTCTAATCCCGGGACGGGCAAAGACATAACCATGGATTTCAATCTCATGGATTTAGAACGCTTATGAGCAACTGCCTTGCCTTTTCTCCTTCCTCCTGAATCTTGAAACCTGGATGAAGGCCCAGCTTGGAGTTCGTTATCAATAGGTGTTCTTTCCGGATCAAATTCTTCAGCTATCACGACTCCGGGCGCTTTGCGTTTCGTCCGCTTCTTCGAGACCGTTCTAAGTGTCCCTTCCAGCCTTATGCTTTGCTTCCGTTCAATCAGCCCGACGATTCTCAAGTTTCTGTCGGTCAGGACCAAGTCAATGTGCCTCTCTTCACCCGGAACCGCTTGGAGTATCCGAACTAGCTCTCTGAAATATCCACCATCGGGTCGTGAGATTGCAGCTGTAAAGGAAGAGAAGTATGTCAGTTTTGAGGTCGATTATTATTATCTCGATAATTCATGAGAAAGACTGCAACGCTTACGTCTATCCAACCATCGCCTAGCGAATCCAAGGGGGCATCGAATGTAGAACCATTCAGTTTTAAAGTAACTCAGCCTTCCCCAGGACCCAGTTACTATTTGATAGTTCCTAACCGCTTCCAAGAATGTGAAAGAAGGGCTGTCTCCACGACTCTTAATGTTAAAGAGATATCTAATCTCGATCGGCTTTGGTGGTCGAAAGAGAATTTCCATAAACAGAATGAAAGTGCTGTTCAACAAGGCGTATCCGTTGGGGTGTAGCTGAGATGGAGCGATTCCAAGGAATGACAGCATTTCCCTTATGTACTGATTAAATGGAGGAAGTATCCCCGCCGTGCAAGCATGACGGTTGAAAGCAGTAAACCCCTCCGGGGGAGCATGTGGTCTATCATTTGGCCCTGGCAGTAGTACGTCGTCAAGCGACAGGCCATGTCTTAAACAAATCTGTCCCAGCATATCTTCGGAGATGCCGGACGGCACAGAGTCTTATGGACTGCAAATGAACCGGGCGCCTGGAAACTCATCCGGAGCTGGATCTATGACTTCGGCCTCGATGGCCGGTATCTCGATTGCTAGAGGGATTGAACCTTGAACTTCCTGCTGTTGTGAACTTAAAGGTTCCATGACTAACTAGCTTATGAAAAATCATCGTTAAATAGATAATAAACCCGTGCATCCCGCAGTGTGAAGTGTGTGAGTATGTTATGCAGTGCAGTGCTATATATCACTTGAAAAATTCTACAGAGTTAAGGAAAGCATGCAAACGACGAGACTTCGAAATTTAGCAGGACTGACTGTCATCGTTGACCATCACAACCGTGCAATCCAGATGTTAGTGATCGGTTCAAGTTAAAATTTGTTATCATTCCGTTAAGTCATGGTTCCATTGGCGAGCTTTGAAGGGTAGTCAAATATGCAGTTCAACAGTTAAGTCCGGTTATGCAAGGTTGAAGCTCGTCGGGGTCAGATGTTCAAGCGTGCAAGAGATTTTAAGTCCGTTCAGGTTCAACTCGTATCAATCACAGGAATCCCAGTTTTGAATCGATCGACTGCAGCTGAGTGAGTTCGCATCGATCAATTGGGTCACTTTTGTATCGATCCCCTGGCGCATAATTCGTATCGATCGGAAACTCTGGGTTTCGAATCGATCAGATGCAGCCCCTTCGTATCGATCTACATGTTCGAAACGCTCGCTTCGATCGTCTCGATTTGATGCAAAATCTTAGCCCTCGATCGATACAAAGGCCTCCATCTCATCATCTCGGAGCCCCTACTCCAGATCGACACGAAGCGAAGGCCAAAGAATCTTCGATCAACTCCTTCGTAACCCTCCTCACTCCTTCTTCCCAAAATGGCCATGACGCCATTCCTTTCCTCCTTCAACCATGCTCCAAACCAACTTCGATCTCGACACCGCTGAAGGTTGGTTGCATGTATGTATAAATTAATGGTGGGATTCGAATCTCGTCGTTCGTGATACGAGTTCATTGACTTATTACCTAATTGTAACGGTTGATTAGAAAGATTGAAAGGTTTTGATTCGATTCGAAGGAAAGCGTTTTTCCCTATTCCAAGTCTCTGGAGCGATACGAAGACGAAGCGCAAGAGTAAAAAGTGAAAAAGTAAAGAACGACTAAGTCCACGGTATTTATATGGACTCGAGTGTGAAGGGAGAAACGTTCGCCTCCCAGTAAACTCGACCGGTTGCAAAATGTCACCACGGGATCGATTCGAACAAGCTATTCGAATCCATCAACTCGAGCTTTTATCTAAGCGAAGTTGTCGACGAAGGCTTTTCTGAGTCACCCAAATCCATCGATATGAAGCCATTGTTCGTATCAATCATTTTCGACTCCATCCCTAGTGCAGCGATATGGATAGTGCAGTTCGAATCCATCAAAACACAGCTTTAGGAGACTAGTATTTATCGATACGAATGCATAGTTCGTATCCATTTTTGTGACCCACCTCGATTCAAAAATTAAGTCCACCGAAGTTCGTAACCATCGATACGAAAGTTAATTTCGTATCCATCGAATCTTACATCCAATGATTCAAAATGTTCATTCCGTATCCATAAATACGATGTGTAATGATGCAAAGACAATGTCTTAACCTTTTACATCGATTCAGGAGAGGATCAATACGAAGGAACATTCAAAAAAAACCATCGAGCATTGTTACAATTCGAATTTCACATTGGTTCAGGAGAGGATCGATACGGAATTCGATACAGATAAACTGACAACGACTCGTGAACGTGCAGCGTTAATAAGAGTCCGATTAACATATATGCATATATGTCGGACTAATATTCAATTTTTAACATTCACAGGAATTGGATATTTATCTAATAACGATTACAACAACAAACAGCTAATCACCGGCATACATCAATCAGTTATAACAATACAGGGTACAACAGTTGACAGTCAACGATTCACATTACCGAGAAAATCAGTCAAAGATTACAACTTTCAGCAAAAAGACGATAACTGTTCAGAATGAAGATTGCAGCATTTCAAAGCACATCATGTTTCCACAAGATATACTTTGGGGGTAAATGTTATCCCACCTTTTAGCAAGGCCGTGACACCAAGAACTTGACTAGAAACCAATGACGGTTCGTCTTAGAGATCGGTTATAAGCAGACTCACTATGGATATCGACGAATTTTTTCCAAGTTCGGATCAAGCTACGATCGACAAGATACGACGAGCAAAGCCATAAAAGCCAGCGTTCCAAATCTCAAGTCAATCCGAGTTCGTATGATAAAGTTATGATCGATGCAAGATTAAGAAAATGATCCCATTTTCGTATCCATCATCGAACCCCGGTTCGAATCCATCACTTTCGTATCGATCTGAAAGGCAGCAACCTCGCATCCATCCTAGAGCCTTAGTTCGACTCGATCGACTTCGCATCCATCAGGAAGCCTCAGTTCGACTCGATCATCCAATGTCCATTTCGTATCCATCGGCTGAAGAGCCTTGTTCGAGTCCATCGAGCAACTGTAGTTCGTATCCATCAGGCGTCACTATCCGTATCCATCAGAGAGTCACTGTTCGTATCCATCAGAGAATCACTGTTCGTATCCATCTAACAATCACTGTTCGTATCCATTCCATTGCATATTTATTCGTATCCATCAAGTTGGAACACTTCGATCGATACGAACAAGGCCACACAATCGATACGAACTGAGCCGTATCAATCGATACGAACAAAGCCACATTAATCGATATGAACATAGCCACATTGATCGATGCGAACGGGGCCACATCAATCGACACAAATGGAACCACTTCCTTCGATACGAACACTGCAGCTGCTATTGATACGAACGAGGCAAAGTTCAAGGACAACTCGGTCAACTCGGCATCGAAAGCAGAACGATCCAAAGTTCATGCGCCACGTCAACTCACATACACGTGCAGCCATCAATTCGAACAAGATCGAGTCGAAATCATCGAGTCGAACCAAATAGCCTATCGAAAGTCTCCATTTCGTATCGATCATATCTTACGATCCACAAGTCCAGATGCTATGAAATTTTCACTGGAGCTTACGCACATGCTAAAGAATGTCCACACCAAATTTCGACTCCATTGGATGAAATATTGATCGATACATAATCCGTTCGTATCGATCACGGATCGTGTCGAAACTTCATGGGCTTGGTCGCGTGGGCCCACTCACTTGCTAGAAGCAGTCTCCCGAGATCTGAGCGAAATATCAGCCTCCTACACCTATAAATAGAGCCCCAAGGCATACAAAAAAAGGATCTTTGAATTCTCTAACGCCTAGACTCTACCGGATTCAATTTCATACTCCATTGCTACTGCTGTTAACGAATTTTACTGCTGTAATTCATTGTTATCTGTTGTAACCTGCTGCAATCAATTGTAATCATCAAAGAAACATCAATAAAGCGAACAATTTCATAGTGGACGTAGGCAATACGCTGAACCACTCTAAATCCTTGTGTTTCTGTGCATTTTTATTATTTTCCTATCAGTTTTTTGGGGTTTTTATTAGATAATACTCTTTTTCCATTTGATTTATTCATTTTATCTCTTCAAAAACTTCCGAAGAGTGTTGTGCCCATTTTTGGTACAAACAAACATCAAATGATTATATGGTGAAAAAAAATTTGAAACTGAAGAGATTTAAGAAAACATTAGTGGAAAGAATAAAGTAAATAACATCAGAGAGATTTAAGGGAACACGTCCTAGACATGTTCTTTATTTTTTTTGACTTCACACAATTTGGTTTAGCAAACATATAATAGACAAACCTCCCTTACAGTCGGTTTGATTAATTCATTTAATATTTTGGATGTTGTTAGTAACTATTTGGTGTGTATATAAAAGTTATATATGGATGTATCAATAGACGAAGTTGGTATTTAATTAAATGAATTTTTAACATAGATTATTACTTAACGTGCTTTTGGAAGAAAAAAAATCCATGGAAAGGTTATGTCATGGCTAGCCATACATAGGATAGAGAGTGGATTGGCTTTATTAAAACTTAATAAAAAATTAAAAATGTTAGATTTTAAAGAGAAACCGAGAAAGGTTTCTATTATCTCCATATAACAATATTCTCTCCTTCGTTTCTTTTTTGATTTTGTTTTCATGTTTCTCACTTCATCTATGGTCGCCACTCCTCTCTCTATCATGACCAAAAAAATTTCCTTCCATTTTACCCAAAATTAAATCAAATAAAACAAAACAAGGTGGTTCATTTGAGCATAACAAGGTTGGGTTATGATTCAAGCAATTTAGGAGATGATTTGCAAATCAAGGCGTTACAAAGGGCAAAACTCTCTCAGGTTCAATTCCATTTTTATTTTATTCATTCCTGATGTATAATTCTAGCCCAAATTTATGTGTATGTATATTGTATTACCAAATATTGGATATGATTTGAAACTATTTGGATTTTGCCATTTAAACATAAGACAAATTTTATGTTTGATTTTAAACTTGCGTACTGTTAATGTTCGTTGGATCTAGTATGGGTGTTTTTTAAGTTTGATTTTACTATAATAAAATTTACATATGTTTCCATAATTTAATTTGTTTATAATTGTGTGTTTGATATTCAAATAATTGAATTGTATACATATTCATTTTTATGTTATCCACTTAGTAAAACTTTGTTTTGGTTAAATTAATTTTATTTTCAAACTAATATATTCAATTTTTTATTGTTTAGTCAAATATATATTTGATATTTAAGTTTTAAATTATATTATATATATCGTATATTTTAATTAATTAATCATGTTGTAGGAGCTATATAATAATTATGACAATGCTTTCCAATAACCCCATTTTCATATATCTTTATGTTTTTTTAGATCTGAAATACTAATATTAGGATATTTTTGATAACATATAAGTATAGAATTAATTTCTAGAAAGAAGACATAGTATTAATTAGGTGTTTGTAAAAGAGGAAGGTCGAATTCATTAAAATGTCACCTTTTTCTCTTTCATCTTTTGATCTCGATTTCATTAGGTCTAGATCTAATATATGTTTTTCCATCTTCTCTTAAACACTAAGAATTCCTCTATTCTTTAATATATATATTTTTATTACATTGATTTGTTTTCATATATATATATATATATATATCTGTGTGTGTGTGACAATATATATATATATATAATACACACACATATGATACTATAAATATTTGTACATAAACAATATACTCATATTATAATATATTTAAACGCACACGCGCACGCACGTGCACACATACATACATACCTACATACATACACACACACAAAAAAATACACACACACATGATATAACTTCCAAATCAATTTAATGTACTATCCTATCATGTTGCTGAATATATACATGAGATATTTTGATAAAAATTTCATGAAATTAACTAATATGATTACTCAATAAATATAAACATAAATAAAATTTATTTAATAAATAGATTGGATCTAATGTTAATTAATAGACTTCATAGACCCATTAAGATCCAAATAGGGATATATTTTTATATTTATCCATTTAACCTGCTATGAAACAGACGGGGACCCAACAATTATGTTAGAACTCATATAGTCTATGCAGTCAAATTAGCCAATATGTAGGGCTAACTGATAAACTTTTCTATCTAATTGACCCTAGAATAGTAGTGTCTAGGCTTCGGGTTGAATAAAAAGTATTATGCCCTCCAAAGCTACTGGTCGAACTCAATGGATGAAGTAAGTCCAAAAGGTTGGACCGATGTAAGGCATAGAGTTATTTGGGCCTTATAATTTTCAAATTAAGATTTGAAATTTGAAATAGATTTTAGATTTAAAAGTTAAGTTGGAAATATAAAAGGAAATTTTATGTAATAACCCACATTTTTCGATGATTCAAAAAAATGAAATAAATTAAAAAAAATTAAAGAATTATCAATTTTCAAACTTTTGAATTTGGGAATGAAACCGACACCATTATGACCTCTATTTCAAATATAAAATAGTGTGCGTGTGTGTGTATGATATATATGGATATATACATATGGATAGTCAATTGTTATTGGTGTTAATGTTTGGCTATTGATTATGAGACCTCTATTAATTATCATGGTAAAACGATCGCTCCGTATATGTAGAAAATCTGAGATGCATGGTGTACGGGAATGGGTCCGTAAGTCATATGTGGAATTCCTTCGATTCGATGATTCAGCCACGTATTAATGTAATAGGTTAGTGTTGGCTTTGTATATGGATTATACCATATCATCGACAATTGTAAATTTATTGGATTTAGACCTTGTTTCACGAAGTTAGCCAAGTATCATTGTATTGTTTTGTAACAACCCGGGATTTGCATTACCAACTAATAAATAAAAGTTAGGATTTTTATTTATTTTAATGAAGCATAAAAGGATTTGGAATAACAAAATTTATTTGAAAAAGGCTATTTTAATTAAATGGAAAATATGGGATTTTAAAATGAGGATAAAATGTTATTTTTGGAAAGTTAAATATTTTAGGAGAGATTTTAAAATGGGTTTGGATAAGAAAAATGAGTTTTATAAACATACATAAACACTTAGACTAATTTTTGGAAAACATGAAATAACTCTCTTCATATTGGGTTATTAAACCTTACCCAATAACCCACCCTAAACTTCCTCTATAAATTATCTCAAACTCTCCTAACCTCATTCATCAAAACCCTAATCAAAACCCTAACCATTTCCTAAAGCTTTCATAATAAAAATGGCCTCCATCTTCATCTCCTTCTAGTTTTAGCTTATGCAAGTCATTCTATGCAAAGGTAATGCAAATACCCACCTCAAATCCATTTTTATATCTTTCTTATTTCTGAAATTGATTTGGTAACACATGTTTTATGTGTTTTTTTGATCTTATAGCCTCCTAATCATCTTTTGCTAACTTGGGTTGATGCTATAGTAGTCTTTGTTGCTTTCTAAAGAGGTATATTGCTAAAAACCTCTTCTAATATGTGTTTAATCATCTTTTGATTTTGGTAATCAGTTAGTAACACATGTTTTATTATGTAACATGTGAATCATAGCTCTTTGATCATCTTTGCTTTCATTTTGGGGTGTGCACATAAGGTACTTGTAATATATGCTAGCTGAAATTATAATTAGTTTATTGCTGTTGATAAATTAGGCATATCTCATTCATCTTAAATCGGAATTAAGATTTTCTTGAAGTTCTGGAAAGCTTATTCTGTAGCCTATAACTTTTATGTTTTGAGCTTTGCCTAATTTTGTGGTTTGAATGGTTGAAATCACGTTTGTTTGTCGCTGACCTGACAACAAACTACAGGGTTGATAAAATAAAACCCTGAAATTGATTTGGTCATAAGTTACTCGTTTCTTATCCGAATTAGATAATTTTGGATGTTCCGGAAAGGTTAAAACATATGCTACAATTTTTGTTCATTGAGATTTCTGTAATTTTGCCATTTAGATGACCTGAAATGCATTCAAAGATAGAAGACCAATTCTGTCTTTAACAAGTTATCTTGAGTTTCAATCTGATATTGTTTTGCATGTATCCCTCTCGTTTTTGATCCGAATTAGATAATTTTGGATGTTCTGGAAAGCATAGATTTAGAGCTAAAACTTTCATGTTTTGAGTTTCATGAAATTTCGAAGTTAATTTGGTCAAAACTGTGCATTCTTACCACTGTCCCGAGAGCACAACGACAGTGATATAAAATTTAGATCTGAGAATTGTTTTAGTCATAGAATTTTCATCTCTTGTCTGAATTTGACGATCTTGGTCATTCCGGAAAGCTTAAAAACTAAGCTACAACTTTCATTTTATTCATTTTGCCAGAATTTGAAGTTTACTATGCCAAAATTGTGGTTTTTCATCTCTGGCCAGTTAGTGCATAGCTATAGGCCTTAGTCTCTTTTCTCCCGTTGTTTTCAGCGTAGAACCCCGACTTTGCGACGCCATCCCGGGCTCTTCCTTTGTCGGATTTCATCGTTTTTGGTCTTGTTAAAAAGATGAGATCGAGATCTTTAACCATGCAAAGTTTGGTTTAGATCTGGGTGCATTAGGTACTTCATTTCTATTGCCGAAGTAGCACCCAGAAACTGTTTTACAATAGTGATCATTTTCAGTTATCGTCGGACCAACTTCGAAACATTGTCGTTTCTTCTTTGTAAGTCGAAACCGAACGATTCTTGTTACATATCAAAGTAGGAGTACTTTTCTACGCTCCTGCAAATTTTCATCAAGATCTGAGTTCATGTGACCCTTCGACCATGTCGTCGAAGTGGGACCTTTACACTGTTTTGACACAGTAAAGTTTTATGATTTTTGTCCGACTTTGAGACGACGTCGTTTCTTCGTTTCAAGTCGGAATTTCCCGATTCTTTTTGCATCTTAAAGTAGGGATGTTGGACTACATGCCTGCAAATTTTCATGACATTTGGACACAGTTTGCTGGTCCAAATAAATTGCCGAACTTTGGTTCGCGTCAGTTTTTTTGAATGTTTACAAACACTTAGAATATTTTTCAGTGATTTTCTGGTTTTATTGATTTCTTTGAGATTTGTCTCTAGATTTCGTACACGGGTTTTATGAATCATTTTCAAAAGATTTTTCACTCCTAAATGGCTTTCGAAATTATTATATAATATTATTTTTAATTATTAAATTAATTACTCCATAATAGGAGATTTTTCAAAAGCCGTTTTAAAGTGTTTTCAAAATCAATTATAAATCCATTTCGCACCATTATTTTCTATAATAAAAACCTCACACTCACTTTTTAGCACGTCGAGCGAAGTGGAAAGGTGCTTAAACGGTTAGGAAATCTCCGGCCTATGGAACCGTGTGTATTTTCTTTCCGGTTAATCCCCGACCTATTCGATTGATCGTTTTGACCTTTGGGTCTAGTTTACCGATGATACGAGGTGGACTTTTTATTGTTTGGAGTGTGAGCTTGCTATTGGTTAGGAAACCGTTTAGTGCGAACGTGGGGTATGGAACTCATTGTTAACACTTTACGGGTTCCTCTCCAAGAAGTTAGTGACACATTAGCCTCTGGACGGCCAGTACTGGACCTCTGGGTCACCACGCCTCTGGGCAACCGTCTCTGGACACCTGCTCTTTGGAGCAGTTTATTTTTCGGCATGTGCCTCTGGGCCTTTATCCTTCTGGGAAGGATCTTGCCGTCTCGCGCGTTCCGCATCTGTGCGAGTGATCGATCACAACTCTACAGTACATGGCAACAACGACTCTGGTCGGTGCACGTGCAATATTGTTATTATTTGATGATTTTTTACATCCATTCGAGTACCGCCATTCGGTGTTGGTTCTATGGATCCATACGATGTAAGTGCGATTACCTTGTGGATTCACAGTGTCTCTGGACACTGCTTTTCAGTGTTTGATTTCATTGACTTTTCAGTATATCCCCATTGCTCTTTGGAGCATCGATCTTTGCTTGGGCATTGATTACAGACTCTGGTCACTCTTGGGATTATTGCCTATGGGCATCTTTTTATAGCTTTGGCTACGCCGATGATATGAGGCGATTTTATTTATTCTACACTTTGGTGTTGATTTCTCTTTGGAGATTTTTATTGTTTATTGATGATTAGGGATCGTCATTATATTCATGTGGTTCATAATATACTTCTCTTTGGATAAGTACTGTTTTATTTATGTACCGCATTATTCTATATCTCAGTTATTACTGATTGTTTAGCTAGCCTGACCCGAGTGTTTTCACTCGGGTCAGACCGAGTTGTTTCAGGTTAGGTCTCTGGACTTAGCTTCTGTGCTTCCGCTTGGACATTATCTGCTATGCTGATAGATAGCGCTTTTATTTGTCCACTATTCCGCTACTCTGTTATTATTTAGACTTTGATATGTACATATTTTTGACTCACATGTGTGAGCAGTGGCTTTGTACCCACTTATAGTATTTGGATCTGTATTGACGATGTATTGTTCTGGGATTTTACATCTGTTATGTGATTCTGTTCTGTGATGTTTTATCATTTATTATTGTGCTTTGTCCTGATAGATCTTTAGCCATTTGTAATTTCGTTATAAGTATTTACCGAATATGTCGAACCACTTGAAAAAAATATATAGATACCATCCTTTCGACGTATTCAGTAGATAGTTATAGCTTGATTACAAATGGTCGCTTCCACTATACTCTATTCTCCGCTTTAACAGACAGTATTACTCCCGTAATACTCTTTGTTATAGTGGGTCTCAGAGTGGGGCGTTACATGTTTGACTAAGTTGTTGAATACATGTGAAATAGGATTAAGGTATTAATATTTACCATAATTATCTTGGTATTATTTGAGAATGATTAGAGTATGTAGTAAAGTAGATGTACATCACTCACCAGACTGCAGTCTGACCCTCTCCATATATTTCCCTTTATATTTCATCATTAGGCTGATCGCAACTGGTGCATTGAATCGAGTGACACTGGATGATATGGATGATGAAGGCATTACTTATATATATTGACTTGTATATAAATGATTTATATAAATAATCATTTAACATTGACACTGATCGTGTATTTATGTATTTGGATTTGGTTTAGTTAGGATTTAACTCGATATATGTACATACATTGAATCTATTGGTGTAACATATCATAAATTGAATGATAATTATTAAAGCCCAAAAATGGATTTTTTACAGACATCAAAGTTCGGTTATGAAATTTGCACCGTTATGTTCGTAGCGATTTTTTATCGGTTTTTATATAATGTTTTATGATTGGAGTTCAAACGAAAAACTTATTAACGTTTGAAAATTTTGGACCGAAAATACTTATATATGTATTAAGGAAATAAATATTAATAATCAACTGTAATTTAATGTTAACCAAATACTTAGTGACTAAGCAACGTTAACATTAATCAAATCAAATTAAATCAGTGTAATTAGTAAAAAAAGGAAATGAAAATCAATAGTTAACATATAAAGGCAACTAGTTGAACCTTTATCCGGACCGGTCTATCGCTGGTGGTGAATCGGCAAGGTATAGCGGTCGACCGATGGTACACTAGCGGTTAACATTGAATATAGGCTAAACATCCCAGATTTAATATAATCTACTTCAACGGCTAGGATTAATTCGAACGCTTATAAATATAGGCCTAGCCCACCACTTTTCTTCTCATGTTTTCTAAATCAACAACGAAGGTTTGACATTTGCTTTTCTCTACAAATTCTAAAAATTGTATAAACTATAAATTATATATATATATATGTACACACACACACACACACATATATATATATATGTAAGTGGAGAATAGCGGAAAATAATAGAGACGAAGAATGAGGTCGAATCTAATCGCAAAGCCAAAGGTAAATTGTAAATTTAAATCCAAATCTATATTTAATTCAAATCTCTTCTGGGATCTATAATTCTAATAAATATGTACATACTTGTGATACATATTTTTGGTATAAAGAAAGTGAGTCAATCATGAATAATGGATTTAGATTTGAAGATTTAGGAGCTAAGAGGCGAGTGAAAAAATATATACGTTTATGTAATATTGGACTTATATCGTTGTCAATATGTTCCTTGTATGCCTAATTGTAAATTTTGGAGTTGTAGGCTTATGTGTGTGTGTGTGTTTATATGTGTGTGTAATAAATTTGAGAACCTTGCCTACATATTCTGTGAAAGGTTAAATATGATTAAATATTATTTATACCTAAATCTGAAAAAATAAGGGTGAATGTAGTCCCTAAAAATTATGAATAATTCATTATAAGATTTCATGTGAATTCCAAATTTGTTATTTGAATGTTAAATATTATTAAACGTGAATTGAAGATTTCTCATATTAGATTGGGTTTTATGTAATATTTTAGTCCATTGGAATGTAAATTTCTATAAGTTATCCAATTTTATAAGTATGAAGGTAATTGTTTGAAATAATAGGGAAAATGGCTAAAAGAAAGAGATTTGCAAAATAGGGATTTTACCATATTTTGTACCGTTTATTTCAATAATAACAGACAAGATAATTCCTTGTAATTCAAGACATAACACAAATCCTCTTTTAGGTAGTTTATGAGAAAGTATAGTGTTAACATTTCCTCTTGGGAAGAAGTAGTCCTAATACATTAAAATATATAAATCCCTAAATGTAGAACCTCCCTAAATATAAAACCACGGTATTATATGTAAAATTAATAGCAATAATTCCATTGTTAATTTAATATACGTATTTTAAGATAACATATGAAATAAAAAATAACTAAAGTAGTAATAAGACAACGAAATAAGGAATTAGGAAAACTATAGTAATAAAAGAAAGGTGGCTATTATTTGAAAAGAAACGGTAAAATATATCTAATTGTATTAATTGGAAATCAAGTAGTAAAAAGTATATAATCTATTAATAAGCAGTAAATGCATTCAATAGTATTAAAGAAGTAAGAAGTAAGTTTATGTAAAAGTTTCTAAATACTAATAATTGAACTTAAGAGGCATAGTAATTATAGAGTTAAAATTATATAGCCTCTAGTATATGTTTATGATAGTTGTGGATTATTAGATCTAAGCAATGAATTAAATTAACTATGAATGATGTAGTCATTAGTAAGAGTTAGAATGCGAGGTTAGTAATGTTGCATTATAGAAGTTTGCTATATGAAAGGGATACCAGTGGTTGTGTATACATTGTATTGATGTGAGACATCTCCAACTGTAGGACCTATGAGAATATACGTCCGTGTATAAGTGAAGGGAATATACCAAAGGGGATTTGCCTCGGTTTAAAGTGTTAAACAACCAAGTTGGGTCTACTTCAATCCTTATAGGGGTACTAAGTAACCAAGTGGGCATTTTCTTGATTACATTAGGCAATCTAAATGGGATGGTGAGCGTAGACTCATCGCTATGTCAGTAAGAATTGTACCATATATGTGAGGAGTATGACTGTATGCATTGGTCGAGAGCGTCATCGGTCTTGCAGCGGTCATTAGAAAGACTTAGGTTACGCCTAGATGGACTACACCTCCTATTAGTGGAGATTCTGTATGGGACACGCATCGCCTCAAAGTTGTTTGTTAATTTATTTGTAGTTAGGAGGCAAGGCTAGATAACCCCTAAATAAGTCTTTAAGACGAAGTAGAATGTAACAACCCGCTATTTCGAACCATACAAATCGACACTAAAACCACACATGTCAGACTTGAATCGTTCAAAACAACATATTGTTAAGTAAATTGGGGTAAATAAAATCAATCGCAGAATCATAGACACAGAATAACAGAATATCTCGCAGCGGAATAAATAAAACATAGTAGTTCATAAAGCTACTAAATACATGGTCTCAAAGAAAATACATAATATCAGAGTCTGAAAGCAAATACAACTGGAAATCCAAATACATAAGTCCACTAATACATAAGCAGATGACTGAAACGAAAATAACTGAAATAGGAAATAATAGGTAGATAGCTAAATCTCCAGCAGATCTCTAGCTCCAAAAGGTGAATACAAGGCTGTGATACTCAGGTTGACCCGAGCATAAAGTAAAACAAACACTCGAGTCAGGACTAACATTCTCATGTAAGTAAATCAACTCAAGTGAAATGTAACAAGTGAAATGCAAAAATAACTCAAAGGATGTTTGGGATTCCAATCTTTTAAGGATTTGTTAAACTATTTACATATGTAGTAATATACACTATATATGTAATGTCTATCAGTGAAGTATAATATTGAAAACAGCGTTAAGGCGTTACCCATATCCCCCTAAACACATTTTATATAAGCATCGTAGTCTATACAGTACTGTAAACTCCATCGAACCTGGTTAGCTATCAGGGAGCACTCCATAGGTACGACGCAAACCAAAATCGTAGTGGGCTCGATAAGGCATATGACAAGGCACGCGAGGCAATGCCCATGGTAGGATTCTACCGTTTTGCACACCCGGACTGGTGGTAACGCATAGCAGCTACTACCGGCCACCTCGAGACAACACTCCTATAATCAAGAGTGCGCACCAATCAATCACAAAGCAAAAGATATAGTTTCGAAGAAGCGTATCTGATAGGAGGAGGGACCTCACTTAGCCTGGTATAGCTCCTGTTTTAGCCATATAATTTATGACCTGAAGGTCAAGGCTGCGTTTCTTACCTCATTCCAGTAGCGTTCGCCAAACCATCCTACTTCATTTTGAATTCTCCACCGCGTACACAATTGTTAAAGTGGTTCCAGCATTGATAGAGCGTATGCCAATATTCGGCCCCGGTCTCTTTAACAACCAATCGCTATATTTTTCACACTGTGGTCATTTATAAAACATACTTAAATAATTTAAGTTACGTCAAATTCTAAATATTAATCTTCAGATATATTTATCGTTTGAAATCACTTAACTTAAACAATTTAATTCATTAATATTAACAAAAATCAAGTTATGAAGTTTTATTTCTCAGTCAATTTATTAAATGACATAATTATATCCTTGAAATTACATAATAATAAAACTTAATAAAAATCTTAAACTTAAACTTATCCTTCTTAAAATATATTTGTTAAAGTTATAAAAAATAAATCTTTATATAATTAAATTTAAATTTTTAAAATAAATTTCCATATAAATTTTAAAAATTATATTAAAAAAATTAAATTTAAAATTGAATTATTTATTAAATTAAGTATTTATGTTATATTAAATAAAATATTTTAAATTAAAATTTTATATTAAATTTAATTAAAACCTTATTATTTGGTTTATAAATTGAATTAAAATTAAAATTTTAAAAATAAATAAAATAACTAAGTTCAATTTTTAAAATTTAAATTCAAAAATCCATATATATATTTAAACTTTAAATACATAATTAAATCTTAAACTTAAATTTTTAATACTTTTTATTTGAGCAAATTAAATATAAATTAAAAACTTAATTCTTTAAAAATTAAATTTTTATTTATCAAAACATTTCAAATAGACCAACGGTGTCCTTATATAGTTTTCTACCCCATGGTCAAGTGATATGGGTATATATCATTTCAACCCGTAATAATTTAAATTTCTGGGTATATATAATTTCAACCAGCAATCCCAAGTAAAATTCAAAATTAATAAAATCGCTCGGGTATGTATCATTTCAACCCATAACGATTTTCCCTAATCTATAAAATCATTCGGGTGTGTATCATTTCAACCCATAGTGATTTTTCTAACAACAAACTAAAGGAACTTGCAGTGTGATAAAAACATATATAATAAACATAACACCGTTCACATATCAAATCACATAGCATAAAAAAAATCTAATTTTCATGTGTAATACATAGCATATCGAATGATCACTATAACATAACAAATATATAGTGTCAACTAGCACATCCTAACATTCCAATGACAATTCAAGTGATATTAATTCACTTAATAATAAGTATGCAAGTCGTGAGTGATTTCTCACCTTTCGTGGCTAATGAAGTGACAACTACGAAACAAAGCACGAATAGAACTGAATCTCAACACCAAATCCACAAGCATGAAACGAACCAGGCTTCGAAATTTTGAAACAAAATTATTATTTTTTTAAATAGAAGAGAGGAGGAGACACAATGGCCTCGGCCTATGGTGATGGCGCACGGCCTATGGTGGAGGGTGGGTGCGACCTAGGTATGTGTGGTGATGGTTAAGGGAAGAGTGAGGGGAGGGTGCGACTATGGGATGAATGGGTGAGGAGAAGGGGAAGGCTCGGCTAAGGGGAAAGGTGTGGAGGTGGCTCGGCTAGAAGGTGAGGGGTCTACGGCCGTAGGTGGAGGCCGTGGATGATGGTGACGGCGGCGGCAAGGGGAAGCAAGGGAGAGAGGGGGAAAAAGGAGAGAGAGGAAGGAGAGAGGAGAGAAGAGATCTAGGGTTTGGTTTAGGATCAGGAGGAGGAAGAAGGAAGAAGGAGCAATGGGTTACTGGAAGCTTACTGTAAATTTCTTTCTGAAGCAAATGAGAAGAGGAGAGGAGCAAAAAAGAGGAAAAAGTACGTACTCTTTCCCAATAGATGTTTCTATTGGTGAAAGGGTACGTAGCCTTTTAGGTGACCCTTAGGATTCATCCCAACAACATAAGCCCAACAAACACACAACCCAAACCCAAAATCCAATATAAAAATACAGGTAAAAATACACACAAATACAACGTCCGTATTCGCGCGTTTTCATACTGTAAATTGCAGATTAAAAGCTACAGAAATCGAATTTTAACGAAATGAAAAGTGGAGTGGAGATTAGAATTCGGTCTAGAATTAGAAAAAAAGAATAAAATTTCAAATTTTGACTAAATTTGACCAAAAATTGAAATTTCACAAAAATTTCCTTTTTATCGAATTTGGAAAAATATATTATTCAACGTCCAAAAATCGATATTTAAATTCGAATTTTAAAATTTAACTTAAATTCAAACGATACTTAATTTTAAATAGTTCAAATTTGAGAGTCGTTACACTCTCCTCCACTCAAAACTTTTCGTCCCTGAAAAGGAACGAGACACAGGAATAGAAACAAAGAAAGATAAGATAGATTCAACGAATAGTACCTGGAACAAACAACTCCGGATTCGAAGCACACATGCTCTCCTCTGTTTCCCAGGCACAATCCCGATCATCAGTACTCCACTGCACCTTGACCGGGTTGACCGACTTTCTCCTCAACTGCTTCGTACCTCGATCAATGATACGAAGTGGCTTCCTCTCGATGGTGAGATTCGGCTCAACATCCAAATTCTCAAGTAAAGGAAGCTGAACAATCAAAAATGGATCATGAAGATACTTGCGAAGATGCGAAACATGGAACACATTATGCACTCCAGATAGCTTCTCAGGCAATTCCACTCGATAAGCTAAAGGACCAACCCTCTCTAATATACATAAAGGACCAATGAATCTAGGAGCTATCTTTCATTTCAGTCCAAAGCGAATCACATTCTTCAATGGCGAGATCTTTAGAAAAACCTAATCACCCACTGCAAATTCCAAACTCCTCCTTCGCCTATCAGCGTACTTCTTCTGCCTATCCTGAGCAATCCTCATCTTCCTCCTAATCTCCTCAACCTTCTCAAAAGCATTCAAAATCATATAAGGACCAAGAACCAAACGATTACCATATTCAATCCATCAAGATGGAGAATTACAAGATCGTCCATAAAGAGCAGCGAACGTGGACATCTTGATACTTGCCTAAATTCAAAAGATGGAGTTAAATTGATTTACGCTTACGGTAACCTTAATTTAAAATTAAGATTATACCTGATAGTTGTTATTATAAGTGAATTCAATAAGATGGAGATGATCTTCCCAAGATCCTCCATAATTAAGGACACAGGCATGAAGAAGATCTTCCAAAATTTTATTTACTCTTTCGGTCTGACCGTCGGTCTGCGGATGGTAAGTTGTGCTAAGATTAAACCGAGTATCCAAAGCTTCCTAAAATGATTTCCAAAACTGGCTGGTAAAGATAGGATCTCTATCACAAACTATACTAATCGGAACACATGAAGTCGAAAAATCTCTCTCATATAAATCAGCTAAACTCGAAATAGTGCGGTTCGACCTGACCGGAATGAAATGAGCTGACTTGGTCAGTCTAACAACAATCACCCATATACTCTCATTATCCCTTCTAGTCCTCGGTATTCCATCAATAAAATCCATAGAAACCTGTTCCCACTTCCAATTGGGAATCTCAAGGGGTTGCAATAATCCAGTGGTCTTCTGGTGATCGGCTTTAACCTATTGGCAAGTGGCACATCTACTAACATAAAGAGAGATATCACGCTTCATACCACTCCACCAATATAACTTCTTCATATTATGGTCACACCAGGATGAATAGAAAGTCTAGACCGATGATTTTCCCGAAGTAACTCTGGCCTCAATCCATCGACATTCAGAACACAAATTCGATTATTAATCCTCAAAATCCCTTTATTATCAATTTGTGCTCCCATTCCATCTTGGTTACCACCTTCCTTATTACGAACATTCTCCTTAATAAGCCTTAGCATCTCGTCTTCATCTTGCTTAGCAATAATACGATCCATAAGGGTAGAAGAAACAACAACCTGCCATAACATCGCCTTTTTTCGACTCAAGGCATCAGCTACTACATTAGCTTTCCCTGGAGTATAGTTGATGTCGAGGTCATAAGAAGCTAGAAGCTTGATCCATCTAACTTGCCTCTAGTTCAAATCCTTCTGGGTGAAATTATACTTCAACGACTGGTGATCCGTAAAGAGCTCAAACTTAGTTCCTAAAAGATGATGCCTCCATAACTTCAAAGCAAACACTACAGCAAGCAATTCCAAATCATGAGCTGCATAATTGGCTTCATGGGTCTTCAACTGACGACTGGCATAAGCAATAACCTTCCCATTCTGCATCAAAATAGCTCCCAAACCTTCTCGACTAGCATCAGTGTAAACCGTTAATCCCTCACTTCCATTTGGAACGGTAAGAACAGGAGCAGAAGTTAGCTTGCGCTTTAATTCATTGAACGCAGCTTCACATTTATCATTCCATATAAACTTGGTATTCTTACGGGTCAAAGTAATGAGAGGTGCAGCAATCAGAGCAAAATTCTCTATAAACCTCCGATAATAACCAGCAAGGCCTAAGAAGCTACGAATATCTGAAGGAGTTTTAGGTTTTTCCCAATCCTGAAACTGAATAGGGTGCTTGAATTCAAAGAAAGATAAGATAATTAAGTTACAAAAGAGGAAAGAGGATAGACTTACATTGATCGCTGCGATCTTAACTGGATCAACCGAAACTCCATTTTCAGAAACTATATATCCAAGAAATTGTACTTCATCCTTCCAGAAATGGCATTTCGAGAATTTAGCTTTCAATTGATGACTCCTAAGGGTTTCAAGAAAAAAACCCAAATGTGATTCATGCTCCTTCTCTGACTTAGAAAAGACAAGAATATCATATCCAAAAACCAGAACAAACTTGTTAAGAACATCACAAAAGACACGATTCATAAGGTCGACGAAGAAAGCTGGGGCATTAGTTAAGCCAAAGGGCATAACTAACCATTCTCAGTTCGGAAAGCAATTTAAGGAATGGTTTTCTCAGCCACTCTAAGCTGGTGGAAACCGGTGGCAGGATCAAGCTGAGAGAACATTTTAGCTCTATGGAGCTGATCGAACATATGGTTGATACGAGGCATAGAATATCTATTCTTCATAGTAAATTTATTCAGCTCCCTTTAATCAACACACATCCTCAAAGAACCATCAGACTTAGTGACAAAAACGACTGCTGCTCCCCATTCCGAGTGACTACGCCTAATCAAACCCTTAGAAAACAAATCTTCAATCTTCTTCTTCAACTCGGCTTTCTCCTTAGGTGCCATCCTACGAGGAGGAAGAACTACACGCCAAGCTCCAGGAATAAGATTAATGCGGAATTCGATTTACCACTAAGGAGGTAAAGAAGTGACTCACCAAATACATCGGGAAAGAGTTGGACAATTGGAGTAGAATCAAGATCAATAGGATGAGACTATGCAGTTAATGCCCTGCTATAACCCCGCTATATCTCATAGCGGGTTTCTGCCGCTACGATTTTTCCATATAGCCCCACAATATAGCCTTTCCAATTTAATCCCCGCTATTTCCGCTATATCCGCTATATCCCGTTATTTCCGCTATATTCCGCTATTCCCGCTATATCTTCTTCAATAAAATGAATTGAAAAATTCAATTTATACATTATAAAAATTATGAAACTAATTTATTTGATTTAATTTTTAATATATTTTCAGAAATGAAAATACTCTAATATTCTACTAAATTCAATTATGTTATATAATAATTTTACGTTTATTTAAAGTATATTCGCACATGTTTTTATTTAAAAATAATTTATGTATTAGTTATAATTCAATTGAATGATAATTTTTCATTTAATTACCATTTATATATTTGTAAAAACATTAAGTACGAGTTTTATATGCTATTTTAAAGCCATCCACTATATCCTTCTATATCCTCGCTATATCCCCGCTATGACTTTTTGCACCTCCACCGCTTTGAATCTGCTGAGCGCTTTAACTACACAGGATGAGAGTCAAGAGAAAAGATAAAAGTGCCAGCATAATCTTGAGGCATTCGGCATGCAATCACCAAAGAATTACCCTGATCGTCGACTAAGGAAACGGTTCGGGACTTGCAAGAGATAACTGCATCAAATCTCTTTAACCAATCACCTCTGAGCAAGATATCAAATGCATCAAAACCCAGAATATAAAAATTGCTAGAAAAACGATGGTTATTGTAAAAGAGTTTCACCCTTTTACAAATCCTATTAAGGTTCCCTGGACCTCCAATAGGATTTGACACACATAAGGATTCAGACTTAAAGAAAATCCTAATCAAAGAATTCTAACTAACAAGATGGATTCGAAGGAAGGAAATTCTAGGAAAAGGATTAATTTTTTGAAGAAAAAAATTGTATCCAAAAAAATCTTTAAAACCATTTTGTACTTTTCAAAATACGCTCTCTCTCAAGAAAGATTCTAATATTGATTCTACTCATTCTAGGGTATCATACCTTATCTCTAATGAGTTTTTACCCCGTAGGCTAAGGTTTGCCTAAAACCAAAGCATTGATAACAACTGTAACGACCCGCTATTTGGAACCATTCAAATCGACACTAAAACCACACATGTCAGACTTGAATCGTTCGAAACAACAGTTTGTTAATTTAATTAGGGTAAATAAAATCAATCACATAATCATAGAAATAGAATAGCAGAATATCTCACAGCAGAATAAATAAAACATAGTAGTTCATGAAGCTACTAAATACGTAGTTTCAAAGCAAATACATAACATTAGAATCTAAAAGCAAATACAATTGGAAATCCAAATACATAAGTCCACTAATACATAAGCAGATGACTAAAAAGGAAATAACTAAAATAGGAAATAATAGATAAATAGCTAAATCTCTAGCAGATCTCTAGCCCCAAAAGGTGAATCCAAGGCTGTGATACTCAGGCTGACCCGAGCATAAAGTAAAACAAACACTCGAGTCAAGACTAACATTCTCATGTAAGTAAATCAACTCAAGTGAAATGTAACAAGTGAAATGCAACAATAACTCAAAGGATGTTTGGGATTCCCATCCTTTAAGGATCCTTTAAACTATTTACATATGTAGTAATATACACTATATATGTAATATCTATAAGTAAAGTATAATATTGAAAATAGTGTTAAGGCGTTACCCATATCCCCCTTAACATATTTTATATAAGCATCGTAGTCTACACAGTACTGTAAACTCCACCGGACCTGGTTAGCTATCAGGGAGCACTCCATAGGTACGACACAAACCAAAATCGTAGTGGGCTCGATAAGGCATATGACAAGGCACGCAAAGCACTGCCCAGGGTAGCATTCTACCGTTTTGCACTCCTAGACTGGTGGTAACACATAGCAGCTACTACCGACCACCTCGAGACAACACTCCCATAACCAAGGATGCACGCCAATCAATCACAAAGAAAAAGATATAGTTTCGAAGAAGCGTTTCCGATAGGAGGAGCGACCTCACTTGGCCCGGTATAGCTCCTGTTTTAGTCATATGATTTATGACCTGAAGGTCAAAGCTGCGTTTCTTATCTCATTCCAGTAGCGTTCGCCAAACCATCCTACTTCATTCTGGATTCTCCACCGCGTACACAGTTGTTAAAGTAGTTCCGGTATTGGCAGAGAGTATGTCAATATTCGGTCCCGGCCTCTTTAACAACCAATCGTTATATTTTTCATACCATGGTCATTTATAAAACATACTTAAATAATTTAAGTTACGTCAAATTCTAAATATTAATCTTCATATATATTTATCATTTGAGATCACTTAATTAAACAATTTAATTCATTGATATTAACAAAAATCAAGTTATTAAGTTTTATTTCTCAATCAATTTATTAAATGGTATAATTTTATCCTTGAAATTACATAATAATAAAATTTAATAAAAATATTAAACTTAAACTTATCCTTCTTAAAATATATTTATTAAAGTTATAAAAAATAAATCTTTATATAATTAAATTTAAAATTTTAAAATAAATTACTAAATAAATTTTAAAAATTATATTAAAAAATTAAATTTAAAATTAAATTATTTATTAAATTAAGTATTTATGTTATATTAAATAAAATATTTTAAATTAAACTTTTATATTAAATTTAATTAAGACCTAATTATTTTATTTGTAAATTTAATTTATATATTTAAACTTTAAATACATAATTAAATCTCAAACTTAAATTTTTAAAACTTTTTATTTGAGCAAATTAAATATAAATTAAAAACTTAATTCTTTGAAAATCAAATTTTTATTTATCAAAACATTTCTAATAGACCAACGGTGTCCGTATATAGTTTTCTACCGTATGGTCAAGTGATACGGGTATATATCATTTCAACCCGCAATAATTTAAATTTCCGAGTATATATCATTTCAATCCGCGATCCCAAGTAAAACTCAAAATCAATAAAGTTGCTCGGGTATGTATCATTTCAACCCATAACGATTTTCCCTAATCTATAAGATCATTCGGGTATGTATCATTTCAACCCAAAGTGATTTTCCTAACAACAAACTAAGGGAACTTGCAGTGTGATAACAACATATATAATAAACATAACATCGGTCACATATCAAATCACATAGAATAACAAAATCCAATTTTCATGTGTAATACATAGCATATCGAATGATCACTATAACATAACAAATATATAGTGTCAACTAGCACATCCTAACATTCCAATGACAATTCAAATGATATTAATTCACTTAATAATAAGTATGCAAGTCGTGAGTGTTTTTCACCTTTCGTGGCCAATGAAAGTGACAGCTACGACTACGAAACAAAGCACGAATAGAAGAACCTCAACTAGCAAATCCACAAGCACGAAACGAACCAAGCTCCGAAATTTTGAAACAAATTTCTTTTTTTTCTTTTTTTTTAAATTAGAGGAGAGGAAGAGACACAATGGGCTCGGCCTATGGTGATGGCACACGGCCTATGGTGGAGGGTGGGCGCGACCTAGGTGTGTGTGGTGGTGGCTAAGGGAAGAGAGAGGGGAGTGTGCGACTATGGGATGGATGGGTGAGGAGAAGGGAAAGGCTTGGCTAAGGGGAAGGGTGTGGAGGTGGCTCGGCTAGAGGGTGAGGGATGTATGGCCGTGGGTGGAGGCTGTGGATGATGGTGACGGCGGCGGCAAGGGGAAGCAAGGGAGAGATGGGGAAAATGGAGAGAGAGGAAGGAGAGAGGAGAGAAGAGATCTAGGGTTTGGTTTGGGATTAGGAGGAGGAAGGAGGAAGAAGGAAGAAGGAGCAATGGGTTATTGGAAGCTTATTGTAAATTTCTTTCTGAAGCAAATGAGAAGAGGAGACAGAAAGAGTATGTACTCTTTCCCAATAGATGTTTATGTTGGTGAAAGGGTACGTAGCCTTTTAGATGACCCTTAGGATTCAGCCCAACAACACAAGCCCAACAAACACACAACCCTAACCCAAAATCCAATGTAAAAATACAGGTAGAAATACACATAAATATAACGTCCGTATTCATGCGTTTTCACACTGTAAATTACAAATTAAAAGCTACAGAAGCTGGATTTTAACGAAACAAAAAGTGGAGTGGAGATTACAATTCGATCTAGAATTTAAAAAAAGAATAAATTTTAAAATTTCAACTCAAATTCAAATTTTGACTAAATTTGACCAAAAATTTCCTTTTATTGAATTTGAAAAAATATATTACTAAACGTCCAAAAATCGTTATTTAAATTCAAATTTTAAAATTTAACTTAAATTCAAATGATACTTACTTTAAAATAGTTCAAATTAGAGAGTTCTTACATATAATATGGCTAAATAGTTGTAACACTGTTATTAGGCACTAATAGGAGGTTTCTCGATATACGTTGGCAATTCGGCTTAGACACTGGTGGTGGATGCCCGACATGATGCAAAGTTACGGATACTAGCGAGGAATGTATCCTGGTCCATGGGGGATTGATATATACACACAGACGCACGCACGCGCACACAGACACACGCACAAATATATGTATATATAGTTATTGTATACCTCGTATGGGTTGGGCGTATCGAACTCGTACAAGAAATCAAAATGACTAAGCTTTAACTAATAAACATAAATTGTAATGGAAAACAATCGGCATAAACTAGTGTATTGATAAAGTACGTAATTTACCAGTCATTGGAACATTGTTCAAACCCCCTCCATATTACAACCCACATGATAGATTTAGGGGGACAGATACTAGCACGGGGCGGGAACAATGGAAGGATGGATTTCCTTATGCACGCTCTACATAAACGAGGGTACCAGATACCAGAGATATTAACCTTAGTCGGTATATGTATATGTTTTATTATACTTTATTATTCATTATGAGTTCTTATCGATAGCTCTTTGATATATTCTTGTTTGTTTATAGGATACCAACACCAATGATCCATATTCTGGTAGACTTGGGTTTTCGATTTAGCGAAAATTCAGGTGCAATAAGGTGCAGGTTGTTACACTAGGTATCAGACCTAGGTTAATCAATCATAAGAATTAAAATACGTTGAGTGAACGTATTTGAATTCTTACCTATAATTATACATGTATTATATGCTAAAATCTACAAATTCTGATTGTAGAAGTAGTTGCAACCATATTCTAAAAAGATGGATAAGTTTACTATGAGTTGGAACAATGGATAGAGTTAAAAATATACACCTATCCTGATCACCCCATGAGATTAGGTCATATTCAAAAGGCATTGACTTAAGAAGAGCATGAATGCAGCATATAGAAGAGTCCCTAAAGCTGGATGGAAATTGACTCTGTTGTTTGGCCTTGTCAGATCGCCCTATGGTTGTGGATCCCCGTAGAATTGCCGATTGATAATGTGCGTTAGATCCAGATAAATAGGAAGTAAAGAATTTATATGTTGTAGAGATCCAAAGTTAAGAATTGAGTTAGTTCCCAAAGGAAGGTTTGTAGAAATCATTCCAAGATGATAGTTGGATTTTCAATATATTCTAAAAGAAGATAAGTCATAAAGTAAGAGGAAAAGAAGAAAATCCCAAAAGAAGGGATAAAGAAAACCCACCCTGATCTGAACCCATAAGGAAGAATAATAAAAAAATTGATTTTCCTTAAAATTATTTGAAACAAATTTTAAAGCATTTATTAAAGTGGAAAAACCCTATTTTTGAAAAGTAAGTAAATATCAAAAAAAATCGTAAAATAAAATATCTTTTTATATTTTATTTAAATAGAACTTCTAGTTGAAATTAAGACTAATTAAAAAATTAAAATTTTAGTTAATTTTATTTCAATAAAGAGATATTTCTTTTGGAATAAATAGAAAATACATTATATGTATTACTCGATAATTTTCCTGATTTTGTATATTTGAAGTTATAAATTTATTTTAAGGGATGGACAATAGGAATTGATATTGATTTTAAATGGGGTAAGAAGAATAAAAGGGCACAAGCGCCCAAAAAAGAGAGCGATGTGAATTTAATGAAAATGAGACAAGAACCCGAAAACAAAGTAGAACGCACTGTGATGGTTCAACAAAGTGGACAGTCAATTGCGAGAAAAGCTATATAAAGAGAAGAAATTTATATAAGAGCAATATAGGTAGAAGAAAGTTAAATGGTAGTAACATTACCAAATATAGATAGAAACAATGTTAGAAATTTATCTAAAATAATTTTAGTAATTAGAAAAAATTTAAAAAATTAAAAGGAAAAAAATGGATAGTTTCTGTAAATATGTGCAGTAATTGCACATACCTTTTAAAAGTCCCCCTCATACACTATTAGAGTCTTTGCTAAGGCTGAAAGTGGAAATAACATGAGTGATAGGAAAATAATAGAATAAAAGTTATCCTTGTCTACTCTAGTTTTTATGGTTTAAAGTTATAAAAGATGTTATAGAAACATTATAAAGTACATTTTTGAAAAATTGGTTTGGTATAAAAATTAAGTTTTTGGGAATACAAAACTTAACAAATGATTTGAGTTACAACTCTACTTTTAAAAAGTAAAATCTTTGTTGTGAAAAGGTTTTTAAAGAAAGGATCTTTTTAAATTAAAATTGCCGACAATTACTTTTGAAACTTAATAAATAAATATGATTCATAAATCCTAAAATATAGTTTTAAGAGTTCTAAGTTCATATTTTAATGATAAAAGTTTTGGGTTAAGTACTTCTTGACTGTGAAGTTTAATAATCTTTATCATTTTTAAAGAGTAGTGAAAACCAAACAAACTTTGATATATGGTAGATAAGAATGACTGCCTAGGTAGGACAGGGTAAAAGTTAATGCTACAAAGGAAATAACTACGAATGCTCGTAGAGTAGCAACAAGGAATCCCCGTAGAATATAAGGAATATTGGTACGATCCTAGGAAGGTTTTATTTTTTATATGTGAAGGACATAGGAAGAACCCATATAGGAATGATGGATGGTATCAAAGTACACTTCTACAAGTTCTAGAGTATACTCGTGTGGAAGATCAAAGATAAAAAAAGTAATACAAAAATTTGAGAATACTATCAAGAGGTTCAGATTGAAAGAAGAGAGTACTAGAGGGTAATGAGGGCAAACATACATAGAGGACCCCGGTAGACTCAAAGCTAAGGAAAGCAAGATAGATGGTGAGAAAGTTATTCCGCCCAGCCAATTTTCCAACGAGTTATGCTAAATGTGCATAGTTTATGTAACGACTCATAATTTAATCACTTTAAATATAAACATTTGATATATTTTTAAATAATTAAATAATGGATTTTATAACTCAAAAATACCTCTTTTAAATGATAACTAATGATGGTAAAGTTGTTTTAAAATTTGATTTAAAAAATAGTTAGTTTGGAGAAAAAACAAAAATGTGACCCAAAACCTTTTTTGGATTTTTGACTTTTCATCATCTAAAGTTGTTGGAACATGTTGTTCACACTAGATTATATAGGTACACATATATAAGAATAAAATATGTTTTTGATGAATGAAGTGATTAGGTTAAAATAAGTTTAAACATATACTTAAGTTAACAAAGTGGAATTTGACTTTACTTTTATAATTTAAAAAGATATAAAAGCACAAAAGATAAGGCAAAGTACATTACCAAAAGAAGTGAAGTGATGGAAGAGTGAAAGGGGGTGGCATGTGTAATGTGGAAGGAGGAGAGTGATATGTCACCATTTTGGTGAAGGGTATTTGTTAATTTAATAAGAGGGGTAATTTAGTAATTTCCCATTTTCATTTTCTATAAAAACAATTCTACTTTCCCATTTCTCACTTTACTTCATTTCTCTTCATTTTTTAATTCTTATCTTCTTCCTTTTGCATGCTCTTCTCCACTTCTTCCATGGCTCCTCAAAAGTTTTAAACTAAAAATCTCTCCTTTTTCACTTTTAATCCATAAACAAGTAGGTAAACTCACTTCCATCCTTCTCTAAATCTCTTATCTTCAAAATAAATTCCAAAATTCCACCTTACACCAAGGCTGTACCCTCCTCTAGCCAAGGCCAAGCCCATCAATCCCTAGACCGAAACTATTTACACCTCTTCTAGGCCCTAAAAATCAAGTTTTGTGTAAAGGAATCCAAATCTGTGCTTCGGTTAAAATGTTGTGGTAGTTTGGTTAAAGTTCATATTGATTTAGGAGAGTAAAGCTCAGTTTAAAATTTAAAACTTTAATACTTGTTATAATAATATTGGTTGATTACTTATATTTATAATTGTTCGGAATGATTATTGTTTGGTTTGGTTCTCGCTTGAAAGTGGATGGGATTTGTGATAATTTCCAGGGGACTTGAAATGAAGTCGAAGTGTTCATAGCGAATAAGTCGCTACGGCACACTTCGAAGTGCATATGTGATAATTTAAAAAGGATAATTTTTACTTGCCTTATGGATGTTAGTAACATTTTTATATATGTGCATATGTATATAAAGATTGAATGTTTCTTGGTTTAGTAAACATACTTGAATTGGTTTTTATTTGACATCGAGATCCCGTGCTTCTTTAAACTAGATTACTACTTTGTTTTCTAAGAATGGTTTTAAACAGATTTTCCAAACTTAGCTTTTGTTTTCAAACGTTTTTACAAAGTTATTAAAGTGGTTTAAAGTATAAAAAAATGGGTTTAAAAGCTATTTTGATTTACAAAACAAGTTTAAAAGTTACATTCCATATAGCAATAGTCGTTATAGATGCTATATGGATGCAGTTCGTAAATCGATAATTTTTATGTAAAAGAAAAGGAGTTTCTACTTCAGATATTTTTGAAAAGTCTTTTAAATGTGTTTATAAGTATTAAAAAGGAAGTATGAAACGTTAAAAATAATTTTAAATTTTTATTTAATTATTTAAACAAGAGGTTTAAATTTTAACCGCTTTGTTTCAATGTCAGTTTTGTTTTAAAGCAATAATCTTTTAAAAGGATGATTCAAATACAAGGGATTTATTTGTCTGTGTCATTAAGTAACATCAACCAAATGTGATAAGTTGTGCTAAAAGGCTGACAAGTTTGTGGAAAGTAAGCATCTTGTATTTAGCACTAAAAGCCGAAAGTTCCTCTATTTGTTAGATCTAGAACCAAAGTTCCTAGGCTAGAGAAGTCGAAATGTCGGATATGTGATAAGTATAATAGGGTTAATTTCTATAAATGGGTCATGATTAATTAAGTATATGGAAGATACTACATCACATACTTGACACCAAATTCTAACGTATGGAAACTCGTCTCTATTCGGAGAAGTAAGAATGTATGTTAAGGAAAGCATGGTTATCTAACTTGTTCGACCTTGTTGTTAATCAAGGGATAGAACTGTTTGAAATTAGAAAGTGGTGATAAGTATAGGATGTCCTATTTTCATATGCAAACTATACTTACACCCGATAGTTGTTTGGCCACTATCGATATTTTGACCAGTTTTGAAACTATCGATTGTTGGTTCGGAGAGGCCAGGATCAGATAACCATGATTTATCCGAAAACCACTTCGAACCAACATATGCATAAGAATTTGAAACATCTTGAAGATGGTGGAAATGAAGACAGAGTCTTTGAAGTGCAAGGACTAGTGAGGGTGATTCCAAAAAGGATGTAGTAGAAGTAGCGCCTTCGGTTTGTTCATATCTTGAACAACTTATATGGATGAATGCTGGCATTACATTGTTGCTTGGAGGGCAGTGTTAGCATTCAAACTGGGATTGCTATATAAAAGGTAAATTGTTGCCTCGAGCCTCACACTTGGTAATGACTAAATTATGGGATATGCTTCAAGACTATATGGGCTACCATTAGGGTGTGATCATCCTTGGTCTAGATTGATTTTGTTCCTTTTGATGTATCCTCAGGCCCGGTACGGTTTTTGATCGCAACCGAGGGATGATCATATTTGGTACTATCCAAGAAGGGGTAGACCAGTCTTGAGTCATAGGGGTTAAAAGATTTTTGACTTCGGTACATTTTTCTAGAGGTGTACTGTGGCAGGCGGTACCCTAACAGGCCTATTGTTATATGGAATCCATTTTCTGATAAGTGCCTTATGGACTTAGTTGTACCCAAATATGTTGGAATGTGAGATGAAAGCATTCCAGCTATGTTATATATTTATTTTAAACCGTAGACATTATTATAATATTGCTGGTTTTCTATTTGAAATGGTTTGATTATCGTAAGGTAAAAACCCATCTGTGTTTGAGTGTGGCATTGTCTTACGAGATACCTTTATATTTGAAGGGTTTTATAAGTATAATAATTCATTTGTTTTGAGTTTACTCACACAATACCTATGTTTGGCCCATAGTTTTTCTTTCTTTTCCTTAAACTCTTGCGTACTCTAATTTTTGAGTAGCCAAGTTCTTACGGATGCATTTTGGAGGAGCATAGAGCAGGAGGTTTCGTCATTATCTAGTTATTTATTTTATTTCTACTGTATATGTATAGTTATGTATCAGCATTGTAGGGGCGAGCTGTTATGACTATCCCTGGCTGAAGTTAGTACTTGTTGTAACTTTGATGTTTCATTTTGAAAAGTGACCATATGTACTATTTATGTTCTATTATATATGATTTCCTTGCATTGTGAGATTTTGTGTATCTTTCTTCTTGTTTTTTCTTTTCCTTTACGCTAATAATCTGTCTTTCGAATACTTAGATAATTAGTAGACGAATACCATGGATGTATTAAGTGTTTTTTTGGGAGTAAGAAAGGGAGATCATTACATGTGGTATCTGAGCTTAGGTTGAGTGAACACCTAGGCCTTGGTTGGGGTCAACTAATTAAAGATAGGGTTAGTAATACTCTAGTATGAGTTTAGTCTATGAGAGCACGTATTTGTAATTTTTATTCGTGTGTGTGGGTATGTGTATATATATATATATATATATTCAAATAGTTTGATCAGCTATGATATGTTTGATTTGGCACCCTTTTCCTTAAGATAATCTCATCTAAGTATTCTAAAGTTATCATATTATATCTAGGTAGTAAGAATGAGTAATAGAGCAAGATAAGGGAGGGGAATTGGTAGCACCATGACTACCAATGGTCAAACTCTGAATGTTAGAAGTGTTGGAGTAGCTAAAGAGGCAGCTCCTGTGCAACCCCGTGTAAACTTTGCAGTTTTATGCAAAGACTATACTAATCTGGGAGGAAAGCCATTCAAGGGCATGGAATCCATTATCAAAGTCTAAGCTTGGCTTCGTTCTTTCTAGACAATTTTTAAAGGGTTGGATATTTCAGACGAGCAAAAGCGTTTCTTGGCATCTTGGCAGTTCCAAAATGGGGCTGCAACATGGTGGGATTCAGTTACAGTGAACGTATTGGAGGATGATTTGTCTTGGGCTAGGTTTAAGGAGGTGTTTGAAGACCAATACATGCCATCTTCAGGGAAGACCCATCTATATAAAATCTTTTTGGATCTTAAGCAAGGAGATTTGTCGGTGGCTAAATATAAAACCAAATACAATGAATTATCGTGCTTTGGTCCGAGATTGATTGATATCCCTCTTAACAAAAATGAGATGTTTGGAGTTGGGATAAGGGAAGGATTTAATGAGAAGATGACTGCCCATTTAAATGGGTCTTTTGAGGACTTAGTGGATATGACTTTGTGTTGTGAAGTTCTAGAGAAGAAGAAGCCGTCGGTAGCACCTAACAAAAATAACAGCAACCCAAACATGAGGAAGTTCTATCATCAAGGAATGAAGCCATGGGGAGGAAAGCCAAGAGGAGGGGTTTAGAAAAACCGTCATAAAGATTACATTTGTAATATTTGTAATTAGAAGGGCCATATCGTAAGATGTTGTAAGAATTATGGAGCTCAGAATCAGCAGGCATAACCTATTTCTTTATGGTTTAGAAGACACTCTATTTTAATTGTCACCAACCACATCACATGGTAAAGGACTGTCCACTATTGAAGAAAGGAGAGCAAGCCAAGGTTTATGTCGTCATGGATGAACCATCAACCTCAGCAGATGTTAAGGTGAAAGGAGTTCTTGAAGGTACATTATATGCTAATGGTATTTTAGTTCAAGTATTATATGATACCATGGCTTCCCATAACTTTATCTCTAAATAATTGGTAGATAAATTGCAACTTTCCCTAAGGATTGTGAAATCCTTATTTGTGCGTCCAACCCCATAGGTGGTGCAACTAATCTATGCATGATTTGTGAAGATATACAAATTACTTACCTTACCTACCATTTTTCATGTGACATGTGTGTTTTGGATTTCAATTGGTTTGATGCTTTACTTGGTATGGACTGGTTATCAAAGTATAAAGCTATTTTGGACTGTGTCAAGCGGATAGTAGTGTTGAAAGCCATGTCCAGAATGGTATTGGAAAGAATATTGTGTGATGAGCCTAGTAAACGAATGGGTAGTTTCTTGTAAGCACTTGCTTCGTCCCAGGAAGAGTTGGGGTCAATAATAATTGTTAAGAATTCCCCAGATGTTTTTGAAGAAGTTAATAGTCTACCTCTATATCGAGAGATTGAGTTTCGTATTGACTTAATTTCCGATTGGAAACCTGTTATTCACCCTATTCGTAAGATGGCTCCAAGGGAGAAACTAAAGTTAATCAAACAGATGATTTATTAAATAAGGGACTGATTAGGTTAAGTGTCTCAAGTTGGGGAGAAGTTGTAGTTTTTGTTGCAAAGTCAGATGAATCATTAAGACTTTGTGTAGATTACAGTGATGACTCGGAACAAGTATCCCTTACCTCTTATAGACGACATGTTTGACCAACTTCATGGTGCTCGAGTATTTTCCCAGATGGATCTTGCTATAGGATTTCACCAGTTAAGAAGAGTAGATGATAGTATACCCTTAACAGCATTTGGAGGATCAGATCGTTTCTTCGAGTGGTTGGTTATGCCTTTTGGGAAAACAAATGCACCCGCTTATTTTGTGGATCTTATGAATTGAGTTTTTAGAGATGTGTTGAATAAATTTATGTTGGTTTTCATATATGATATTCTTATTTATTCTAAGAAAGAGGAAGAACACAAACACCATCTGGAAGTGGTGCTTGAAACGTTAAGGAAACAAATTTTAAGAGCTAAATTCTCTGGGTGTTATTTTTGGCAATTGGAAGTAAGGTTCCTCGGACATGTTGTATCAGAGGATGGTATGTCGATTGATCTAGTAAAGGTAGTGGCAATTCGAGATTGGAAGACATTGTAGACTCCAAGGAGGTTCGAAGCTTCTTAGGCTTAACATGATATTAGAGGAGATTCATCCAAGACTTCTCCAAGATCGCCTCATACCTGATAAAGTTAACAAAGAAGGATGTTAAGTTTATTTGGACTTCAAAGTCTAAAGAAGCATTCGTTGAGTTAAAGGAAAGGTTATCCAGTGCTCCAGTTCTAACTATCTCGGATGGAAGTGAAGGTTGTCTGTGTATACAAATTCTTGTGGCATAGGTTTGAGTGCGGTATTGATGCAACATGGAAGAGTTATTGCTTATGCTAGTAGGCAGCTGAAGCCTCATGAGTGGAATTATGCAACACATGATTTGGAGTTATTAGCAATTGTGTTTGCATTAAAGAAGTGGAGGCATTACTTGTATGGTGAAAAGTTCGAGCTCTTC
Organism: Allium fistulosum; assembly: GCA_030737815.1. Classification (NCBI taxonomy): domain Eukaryota; kingdom Viridiplantae; phylum Streptophyta; class Magnoliopsida; order Asparagales; family Amaryllidaceae; genus Allium; species Allium fistulosum. The sequence goes on from CM060906.1 coordinate 782,886,543, forward strand.
ATGGATTATAAGTCCTTGAAGTATCTTTTTATATAGAAAGATTTGAATATGAGGCAACAGCGTTGATTGGAATTTCTGGCGGCATATGACTTGGATATTTATATATGTCGGGAAAAGCCAATGCAATAGAGGATGCTCTAAGTAGAAATGCATTTTTGGCTCTTTTGGAAGTTTCTCCGACTCTACTAAAAAGGATTGCAAGTTGGCGAAGAGAAGCTAGTCTTCTGGTAGAATTTATGTAAGAAGTTGAAGAAGGACGATGTTCGAGTTATAGATAGCAGTGGGATATTGCAGATGAACAGAAGGTTATGCGTTACAAATGTTGATGGTCTTAAGCAAGAAATTTTGACAGAATGCCATAAATATAAGTTAAGTATCCACCCTGTAGTTACTAAGATGTACCAAGATATAAGTGAGTATTTTTGTGGATAGGGATGAAGAGGGAGATTTCAATTTATGTTAGTAGATGTGTGATTTTCTAGCAAATCAAAGGCAATCATAAAAGGACTACTGGATTAATACAACCCCTTGAGATTCCGAATTGGAAATGGGGACAAGTGTCGATGGATTTAATAGATGGTTTGCCCCGATCAAGGAAGGGTAATGAAGGCGTTGGGTTATTTTCGACCGACCAACCAACAGTGCACATTTTATTATGGTAAAACTGACTAGGACTGTAGCAAGTTCGGTAGATATTTATATGAAGGAGATCATCGGATTGCATGGAGTGCCAAGTAGTATTGTAAGTGATCGGCTTCCAATTTTTACTAGTTAGTTTTGATAAGCATTACAAGTAGCTTTAGGAACAAAGCTAAGTTTGAGCACAGCTTATCATCCTCAATCGGATGGGAAAACATAAAGTGTAAACCGAGTCTTCGAAGATCTTTTGAGAGCTAGTAATTTTGATTTTGGAGGATCGTGGGAGGATTATCTTTACATAGTGGAATTTTCATATAATAACAGTTATCAAGCAAGTATTGGCATGACACCTTATGAAGCTCTTTATGGATGGCCATGTAAATCGCCATCATGTTGGGTGGAAATCAGAGATCGATTGGTACTTGGACCTGATATGATTCGGGAAGCCATAGAGAAGGTAGCTGTGATTAAAAGGAAGATGAAGGAAGCCCAGGATAGGCAAAAAAGCTATGCTGATCGAAAGTGAAGTGATTTATAGTTTTCAATCGGGGACTTTGTGTTTGTGATGATTTCTCCGATAAGAGGAATTGTACTGTTTGGAGGAGTAGGAAAATTGGCACTTAGATATGTTGGACCTTTTCAGATTGTTGAAAGGATTGGGCCGGTTGCCTATCGAATTGGATTGCCTGAGAGATTGTCAAGGGTACATAATGTTTTTCATATCATATTCGAGGAAATATATGCATGACTGTTCACTTATTGTTGACCCAACTATTCAGGAAGACCTGGAGTGGAACTGAACTTAACCGTAATAAGGCATCCTATTCGCATTGTTGACTGAGATGTAAAAAAATTATGGAATAAAGTCATGAGATTGGTTAAAGTTCAATGGAGCGAGGATTCCAATGACTGCACTTGGAAAACTGAAGATATCATGAGACATGCTTATCTCGAGTTGTTGATAGATTAGTAGTATGAATATTGTATAGATAATGTACTGGCCACTTGTGGTGTAGTCGTGTAGTGTGTATCTCTTTTGTATGTGTTTCATCATATATAATTACGTTCTTTTTGAGTTATCCTTGTTATGTATTAATTTCAGGACGAAATATTTTCAAGGAGGAAGAATGTAATGACCCGTAATTTAATCACTTTAAATATAAATAGTTGATATCTTTTTAAATAATTAAATAATGGAATTTATAATTCAAAAGGACCTCTTTAGTACTAACTAATGATGGTAAAGTTGTTTTAAAATTTGGTTTACAAAAATAATTAGTTCGGTGAAAAATCGAAAATGTGACCGAAAATCGTTTTCCAAATTTTTGACTTTTCATCATCTAAAATTTTTCGAAACGTGTTGCGCACACTAGAGTATACACACACACACATATATAAGAATAATATAAGTTTTTAACAAATGAAGTGATTAGGTTAAAATAAGTTTAAATATATACTTAAGTCAATGAAGTGGAATTTGACTTTTCTTTTATAATTTTAAAAGTAAAAGCACAAAAGATAAGGCAAAGTACATTACCAAAAGAAGTGAAGTAATGGAAGGATGAAAGGGTGGCGGCGTGTGCAATGAGGAAGGAGGAGGGTGACGTGTCACCATTTTGGTGAAGGGTATTTGTTATTTTAATAAGAGGGAAATTTAGTACTTTCTCGTTTTCGTTTTCTATAAAGACAATTCTACTTTCTCATCTCACTTTACTTTATTTCTCTTCATTTTCAATTCTTATCTTCTTCCTTTCCATGCTCTTCTCCACTCCTTCTATAGATTCTCAAAAGTTTTTAAACTAAAAATATCTATGTTTTCATTTTCATAAACAAGTAGCTAAAATCACTTCCATCCTTCTCTACATTTATTTTCTTCAAAAACAAAATCCAAAACTCCACCTTTCACCAAGACCATACCTTCCTCTAGCCAAGGCCGATCCCATCAACCCCTAGGTCGAACCCATTTACACCTCCTCTAGGCCATAAAAATAAAGTTTTGTGTAATGGAAGCTGGGTCCATGCATCGATTAAAAGTTTTGGTAGTTCGGTTAAATTTTGTGTTAATTTAGACGAGTAAAACTCACTTTAAAAGTCAAGTTTAAACTTTATTATTTGTTATATTAATATTGGTTGATTACTTATGTTTATAAGTGTTTGGAATGATTATTGTTTGGTTTGGCTCCCGCTTGAAAGCGGATGACATATCAAATCATCTTCAGGGGACTTGAAATGTAGTCGAAGTGTTCGTAGCGAATATGTCGCTATGACACACTTCGAAGTGCATATTTGATAATTTGAAAAGGATAATATTTCCTTGCCTTATGGATCTTATTTCCATTTTTATATATGTGCTTATGTATATAGATATTGAATGTTGCTTGGTTTAGTTAACATAATTCAATTGGTTTTTATTTGACATCGAGATCCAATGCTTCTTTAAACTAGTTTACTACTTTGTTTTCTAAGAATGTTTTTAAAAAGATTTTCCAAACTTAACTTTTGTTTTCAAACCTTTTTAAAAATTTATTAAAGTGGTTTAAAGTATAAAACAAAAGGGTTTAAAAGCTATTTTGATTTACAAAACAAGTTTAAAAATTATGGTCTATATAACGATAGTCCCTATGGATGGAGTTTATAAATCGATAATTTTTGTATAAAAGAAAACAAGTTTTTATTTTAGATATTTTTGAAAAAGCTTTTAAATGTGTTTATAAGTATTAAAAAGGAAGTTTGAAATTTTAAAAATAATTTCAAAATTTTATCTAATTATGTAAACAAGAGGTTTAAATTTTAACCGCTTTGTTTCAAAGGTCGAGTTTTGTTTTGAAGCAACTATATTTTAAAAGGATGTTTCAAATACAAGGGATTTATTTGTCTATTCCATTAAGTAACATCAAACATATGTGATAAGCTATACTAAATGCTGACATGTTTGTGGAAAGTTAGTCATCTTGTATTTAACACTAAATGATGAGCAAACTTTCTTCTATCTGTGAGATCTAGAACCAGAGTTTCTAGGCGAGGGATAGAGAAGTTGAAATGTCAGAAACGTAATAAGTATAAGAGAGTTAATTTCTATAAATGAGTCATGATTAATTAAGTATATGGAAGGTACTACATCGTATACTTGACACCAAATTATATGGTATGGAAACTCGTCTTTATCCTAGGAAGTAGGAATGTAAGTCGAGGCAAGGATAGTTTTCTAACTAGTCCAACTTCATTGTTAATTAAGGGATAATGCTGTTTGAAATCGAAAAGTGGTGAAATAAAGGATGTCCTATTTTTCATATGCAAACTATACTTATACCCAGATAGTGGTTTGGCTACTGTTGATAACTTAACTAGTTTTGAAACTATCGATTTTTGGTTCAGAGAGACTCGGACTAGATACACATGAGTTATCTGAAAACCACTTTGAACCAACATATGCATTCGAATTTTTAATGTCTTAAAGATGATGGAAATGAATACGGAGTCTTTGAAGTGCAAGTGCTACTTGCTACTAATCCTGAGGGTGATTCCAAAAGGATATAGTAGAAGTAGTATCTTCGGTTTGTTCATATCTTGAACAACTTATATGGACGAATGTTGGCATTGTATTGTTGCTTGGAGGGCAGTGTTAGCATTCTAAGTGGGATTGCTATAGAACAGAAAAATCGTTGCATCAAACCTCGCATCTGGCAATAAATAAAATAGGGCATATACTTTAAGGTTATGTGGTTTGCTACCATTAGGATGTGATCAACCTGATCTAGAGGTACATTTTTTGATACTATCTAGGAAGGGGTAGGTCGATCTTGACTCATAGGGGTAAAAGGTGTTCGACCTCATTACATTTTTCTAGAGGTGTATGTGGAAGATGGTACCCATTAGCCTTGTCATTGTATGTTATCCATTTTCCATTAAGTGCCTTACAGACTTAGTTGTGCCCAAATATGTTGGAACGTGAGATGCGAGCATTCCAGCTATGTTATATATTTATTTTAAGCCCTAGAGATTATTATAAGTTAATATTAGGCTTAGGTCCCTAATAAGTTTCAAAATACACAAAAACCCCAGTAAAAAAAGTACGTAAATTAGGTCCCTGGAATTAAGTCACTAAGTAATTGCATACAGTTATGCAATTATTCATCGAATAATTGCATACATTTATGCAATTATATCCAAAAGTTGCATAAATTTATGCAATTTTTTTGGTGAATAATTGCGGAAATTTCCGCAATTTTTTTGGTGAATAATTGCGGAATTTTATGCAACTTTTTGAAAAAATTGCGTAAATTACCGTAATTTTTTATTGAATAATTGCGGAATTTTCCGCAATTTTTTGAAAAAATTGCTGAAATTTCCGCAATTTTTCAGTGAATAATTACGGAAATGTCTGCAATTTTTTGATATAATTGCATAAATGTCTGCAATTATCCACTGAATAATTGCATAAGTGTATTCCATTATTCAGTAACTTAATTCTAGGGACCAAATTTATGAACTTTTTTTTACTGAGGTGTTTGTGTATTTTGAAATTTGTTAGGGACCTGTGCCAAACTGTCCCTTATTATAATATCACTAGATTTTCTATTTGAATTGGTTTGGTTATCATAAGGTAAAATCCCGTCCTTGTTTACGTGCGGCCTGGTATTACGAGATACCTTTATTTTTGAAGGGTGTTATAAATATAACAATTTATTTGTTTTAAGTTTACTTACACCAGACCCATGTCTGACCCGAAACTTTTATTTCTTTTCCTTAAACTCTAGGGTACTCTAATTTTTTTGTAGCCAAGTAGCCTAGGTTCTTATGGATGCATTTTGGAGGAGCATGGAGCAGGAGGTTTCGCCGTTTTCGTGTTATATATTTTATTTCCGTTGTATGTGTATAGTTATGTATCAGAATTGTGGAGGTAGGTAGTTATAACTATCTCTGGATAACGTTAGTTCTTATTGCAACTCTGATGTTTCATTTTGGAATTGACCATATATACTATCTTATATTCTATTGTATACGATTTCCTTGCATTGTGAGTTTTATGTATCTTTCTTCTTGTCATTTCTTTTACCCCAACGATTAGAAGCTAAAAGGTGTAATAGTTAAGGTAGTGCATGGACCCTATTTATTAGAAGCCAAAAGGTGAGTTAAGATGAGTGGGTTTTTATAGAATAGCATACTAGAGATGTCTATCTTAATAGAGTATGAAGTGATAAAGCCATAACTTTATTAAAAGCAGTTGTTGTTGAAGGGAAGCTTCCAACAATTGTTTCTTTTAGGCTTTAGGCTGTAAGTATTAGTTGTCTCTATTGTATAAAACACATATTATGTTATGAGAAATATTCCTTTTTATTTATTTTCTGGATTGACCGCTACATATATTGAAAAACGGTATAGGAAATAACATAATAGACATTTAACTAATGCATGGAAATTTTTTTGTAAAAGATAGGAAGTTTATAAAATAAATTAGAAAATTTATCAATTAAGGGACTAAAAGTAAAATAAAATTATGACCTAAATTTTTTTAAAATTTTTGAGGGGATAAAAATGATAGCAAGCGTAGGACAAGAAAGGTTGTTGTGAAACCACGGGTCACTATCCCTATACCTAAAAAGATAAAATTTATAAACGAACCTGTGTGTTGATTTTTGTTTTAAAATAAAAGAAAAAGTTTTTAAAATTTGAAAATTTACAATGTAATAGGATAGAGTCCACCTTAGATGTTAGCCTATTGACTAAATCCTGATTGTGGGATGTGGCTTAATTTTTTTTGAAAATTTAAAAACAAATGCTTTTGAAAATTTAGTTCAAAAACCTATTTTTAAAATATAAAATAATTTTGTAAAAGTTATGAAAAATGAGTTTTTATTTTTTTCTAAATTTCCAACTATTTCAAAATTTTAATTGAAATGGATTTTGAATGGAAAAGAGAAAATTTCATATTATTGAAATGCTGCGTGCTTAGTGTAGGAAAAGTTGACGGGTTAGCAAATATGAATTTTAATGTTCAGCTGAACGACAATATGCAAAATATAGTTAACAATGAGGGAAAAGGTAGTTTTAGCTTTGGAATTTCTTTTTCCATACATTGTGGATAGGGGAATAAAACTTGTTTTGAAATAACTCTATTTTAAAATTTAAAAAATTTAAAAATAAAATTTCTTACGCAGGCTTTACTTGGCAAGCTTGGAAAAGAATCGGGGGGCAAAAGAGATGGTTCCATGGTACCGTGCAATGCGTACACAAGAAAAGGATGAAAATATGAAATTCTTCATCTAAATTCCTTTTCCGCCGTAAGAATATAGGTTTAAAAAAGTGGATTTTCAAAAAGTTGGATGTTAGAAATACTGTGCTAGGTATTAATTGGTAGGAATTAGACGCAAAATTGGTTTAACCATACCACTATTTGTAGGATTGTGGGAAATTGTTGTGTGAAAAAAGATTTTTTGATTTTTGAAAACTTACTTACACATAGAACTTCCAGTATATATATATAAGTTGTCTGCACCATATTTGCAAAATTGTTTCAAAGAATGCATTCATATAGGAAGTGCTGATTTAGTATTATTTAGCATATATATCATATACGTTGTGATACACTGTGCACTTGTACATGACTTTCTGCAAATTGGTTGGATAGCTTAGAATGATTACGCGCTATGTTACATGATTCAGTCCTTGAGGAATTTAGAGGATGGAATTTTTTAAAGGGGGGATGAATGTAACACTTCGTAAATTAAATGATAATAAATTAAAAAGAATTAATAAATAAATATTAAAGCCCAAACAAAATATTCACAAACTTCAGAAGTCGGTTATTTGTACGTTGTGTTCATGGCATTTTTCTGATTAATTTTCATATATAAAGTTTTACAATTGGATTTCAAATGAAAAAGTTATCAACGTTTGAAAATTTTAGATCGGAAATAGTTATATACAAATTAAGGAAATAAATATTATTAATTACTTGTAATTTAATGTTAACCGAATTCTTAACGACTAAGCAACGCTAACGTTAATCAAATCAAATTAAATTGATTTAACTATATATATATATATATATATATATATATATATATTAGTGCGCGTGCACATTAAATTTAAGAAGCTTGTTTGCATATTTTTGTGAATGGTTAAATGTGATTAAATATCGTTTATACCTATATTTGGAAAGTAAGGGTGGAAGTAGTCCCTAAAAGTTATGAACAATTCATTAATAAGATTTTATGTAGATTCTAGATTTGTTATTTGAATATTATATGTTATTAAACGTGAACTGAAGATTTTTTTTCATATTTAATTGGGATTTAAGTAATATTTTTTTAGCAAAGCTAGTTGGCTTTATAGTGGGTCGTGCCATTGTATAAATAATGAAAAAACAGGTGTTCTGCATATGCACAGAACAACTAAAGGGCAAAGGCCAAAAAATCACAAATAAAAAGCACAGGAGCTAGACAAAGGTGCCGAAACTACTATAACAACATGATTATGCTCCCTCGGAAGAGGAAGAACAACCACGACCAACATCCGACGATGGACCAATAACATGTGAATAACCTGAGAAGAGGGTAGCCAGACGTGGATCATAACCTTCTGAATTATGAGAGTAAATAAATTTCCTATCCCATGTGACATCATAAAACTTGTTTTTATTCTCCTCACCAATCTCGCCAACCCTTGTAAGGAACAAACCATCTCCCTCAATATGGTAGATAAGAAAATGACTCTCGCCCCCAGTGTCACTGATAAAGGCATAAAAGGTGTCAGACTCAGGCGAATATCTCATATCAGAAGGAGCATGAACCCAAGCTCGTTTGTCAGAATTACAGGATATGACATCAGACATAGTAGCAGAAAGGGTCCACATCCAGGGCCGATGGTGGTAAATTAACAGATTGAGCTACATAAACTGGAGCAAAAACAGGAGGGTCAACAATGGGAGCTACAACAATGGGATCTACAGGAGCATCAACAAAGGGAGCTACAGGAGCAACCTTTGGAACCCACTTTCGGACTGGAGGACGAGGAAGAGGAATCTGGACACCCAGGGGAACAAAGCCTACAACTGCCGATCTAGAACATGAATCCGAAAGATGGCCGAAAGACTGACATGACGTGCATATCTTAGGTTACCAACTATAGCAAACTCTGACCTCAGCAAATTGGTTCTCATATAGTCTGACCTTTAAAACTGAAGGTAAAGGTTTGTCAGGAGTAATTTCGATCAGAGCTTTGGCATAGACTAATTTATTTCTGGCCACTGTGTTTGCGTCATAACATATCACCTTACCAACTGGACCAACTAGCCAATCAATCCCGATCAGAGGCTGAAGAACAGAAGGAATGTGAGAAAAGTGGGTCCAGATGGGAATAGATAAAACTTGGTCTTTTGCCCGATCCACAGAAGGACTCCAAGTAGTGATAATGAATGGTTTCCCATTTATAAGAATTGGGTCGTCTTCCAAAATACGTCGTCTTTCATCACTACGTGAGAATTTATAAAATAACATTTCATTATCAAAGTGAACACTCAAACCCACTCTAGGCTTCCAAACCTGGTTGCACCTCGCCTTAACAAAATGATAGGGAGGATTGGAGTCAAGAAAAAAACCCACCAAGTGCTCTTTCCAATAATCCACGCCGGCCTCAATCACTTCCTAAGGAGGGATGATCGCACCCTCAATCTCAACTATATCAAAGCGACGAGGCGAATGCTTACCAGCATTATTTGGCAACTTGGTGAATAATGATGACCACATAGGAGCAGGCCGAGGCGTAGGAGGATCCAACAGACCAGCATGCGTTGCAGTAGACATAGAAATATTGAAATCGACATTGTTACAAGCACCTGGAGTGTAACCCATTGATAACCCATTTTCAGCATAGTTGACCACAACAGCGTCAACCTTAGACATATGATCATCGTTCACAACAACCCCAACAGCCGCAGGCGCTAGATTAAGATCTATTTGCCCAATATCAACATCACCTATTACAGATCCAATATCCAACCCAACAGTAGTACAAGTCCAAGATTTATTACTTGCTTCAGTTAATAATGGAGCTATTGGGCTCGAACCATGGTGACTAACAAGAATTTCAGGAGCAACTTAAATCGTGAAGACGGCCAGGTATTGAGGAGTCACGAGCTGCTGTCGCGACAGGAACTCTTACAGATTTCTGAGCGGAGAAGCAACCAACGGCAGCAGGAGGGCCAAGGGATCACCAGCCTTGCCAATCGAGAGAGCAGATCCACCATCCAGATCTATGGAGGAGGTGGACAGAGTAAGCTTCTGCTTTGGCATAGGGAGTTGCAGAGAGTGGAAGCAGAACGAGGAAGAAGATCAGAGGCCGGAGCTCAATCAGAAGAAAACAGTCGGCTTACTATATAAATGATTCGAAATCGCCAGTCGCCATTTTGTAGGTTGAAGTTGCCATTTAAGTTTTCATAATTATCCATTCTTATTGTCCATTCTTTTAAGTATATTTTAATCTAGGAATGAAATATGTTGCAATGTAAATTTATATAAATTATCCAATTTTATAATTATGTATGAAGGTGTATTGTTTGAAATAACAAGGAGGATGACTAAAAGAGAAGATGTAAAAAGTAGGGATGTTTACCGTATTTTGTATTATCTATTTCAATAATAACAGAAAAGATAATTCCTTGTAATTCAAGACATAACACAAATCCTCTTTTAGGTAGTTTATAAGAAATTACAGTGCTAACATTTCCTTTTGGGAAGATGTAGTCCTGATGCATTAAAATATATAAATCCCTAAATGTAAACTTCCTTAAATATAAAACCACAACATTATAAGTAGAAATAATAGCAATAATTCTGTTGTTAACTTAGTATACGTGTTTTAAGATAACATATGAAACAAACAATAAGGGATGAATGTAGTAATAAGATAACGGAATAAGGAATTAGAAAAATTACAGTAATCAAAGAAAGGTAACTATTATTTAAAAAAGAATAGCAAAATATGTCTAATTTTATTAATTGGAAATCAAGCGGTAACTAAAATTTAATAGTATTTAAGAAGTAAGAAGTAAGTTCATGTACTGTCTCTTATTAACTTAACATCACATCATTTTCGACTCTTGGGGTTTACAAACTATGAGTTGTGTAAACTCAGAAGGCCAAAAATGGAGGGTTATTACATCCGGTATCAGAGCAAAACATTCCCTATACAAAGGATTAGAAACATATCGAGAGAGCGTTTTTGTTTTTTTTTCTATTATATATATATATATATATATATATATACACACACACATGGGTGAGTTGTGTACATATGTACACACATTTACTATTCCAATTGCATTCACTATCTATTGGGGAGTCGCTAATGAATCCCATTTTTTCTAGATATTCGAATATGAGTGACTCAACTTGAACAAAGACCGTTTTACCAATCCCGATTGAGTTGAGAATAAAGCTGGTGCTAGCATCATGGATGATGACATAGACATCCTCGGGTGAAATACCTTTGTGGATCCAAAGGTATTTGCAAGTAATCAGTCAGAACTCTACCGAGACTCCTTTTATTCCTAATGATAAAAGTCTATAGGATCTTTACAAATAATGCAACTTATATGTATATGAGTGACTGTATATTACTAAATATATTAAGCAGAGGACAATAATTAAATATGAATAAGATAAATAATAAAAATTATCACACCAGATATTTTATACTGGTTCGGACCTCCTGTCCTACGTCCAGTCCCGAAGCTCTCCTTAGGTATTTCCTTTAACCAACTAACCCTTGCTTCGCCCAGAGGAATAGGCTAATACACAAGTATATATTGACAATCCTGTGCCCCAAATAACATGGATTTTGATTGATAGTACAATACTTCCTATGATCTCCTTTGAGTATGTGAATGTGAATGCTTTGAGTTGTAGGAAGTGGTTTTACCAAAATTATATTTTGGTTATGGTAGATTGAGAATATGTAAGCAATGTATGCATAAGAGAGTAATAAGAAATCAAGAGAGAATAGTTTCAATTAATTCAATTCAGTTGATTTCAAAATCTCATTATGGTAGTATTTATAAGTTAATCAAATCAAATTAAATTGATTTAATTATATATATATATTAGTGTGCGTGCACATTAATTTTAAGAAGCTTGTCTGCATATTTCTGTGAATGGTTAAATATGATTAAATATCGTTTATACCTATATTTGGAAAGTAAGGGTGGAAGTAGTCCCTAAAAGTTATGAACAATTAATTAATAAAATTATGTAGATTCTAGATTTGTTATTTGAATGTTATATGTTATTAAATGTGAACTAAAGATTTTTTTCGTATTTAATTGGGATTTAAGTCATATTTTAATCTAGGAATGAAATATGTTGCAATGTAAATTTATATAAATTATCCAATTTTATAATTATGTATGAAGGTGTATTATTTGAAATAACAAGGAGGATGACTTAAAGGGGAGATGTAAAAAATAGGGATGTTTATTGTATTTTGTATTATCTATTTCAATAATAACAGAAAAGATAATTCCTTGTAATTCCAGACATAACACAAATCCTCTTTTAGGTAGTTTATAAGAAATTACAGTGCTAACATTTCCTTTTGGTAAGATGTAGTCCTGATGCATTAAAATATATAGATCCCTAAATGTAATCCTCCTTAAATATAAAACCACAGCATTATAAGTAGAAATAATAGCAATAATTCCATTGTTAACTTAGTATACGTGTTTTAAGATAACATATGGAACAAACAATAAGGGATGAAAGTAGTAATAAGATAACAGAATAAGGAATTAGAAAAATTACAATAATCAAAGAAAGGTAACTATTATTTAAAAAGGAATAGCAAAATATATCTAATTGTATTAATTGGAAATCAAGCATTACAAAGTATTTAATCTATTAATAAGCAGTAACGAAAATTTAATAGTATTTAAGAAGTAAGAAGTAAGTTCAAGTATTGTCTCTTATTAACTTAACGACACATTATTTTCGACTCTTGGGGTTTACAAACTATGAGTTATGTAAAATCAAAAGGCAAAAAATGGAGGGTTATTACATCTGGTATCAGAGCAAAACATTCCCTATACAAAGGATTAGAAACATATTGAGAGAGCGTTTTTTGTTTTTTTCTATTATATATATATATATACACACACACACATGGGTGAGTTGTGTACATATGTACACACATTTACTATTCCAATTTCATTCACTATCTATAGGGGAGTCGCTAATGAATCCTATTTTCTTTCTAGATAGTCGAATATGAGTGACTCGACTTGAACAATGACCGTCCTACCAATCCCGATTGAGTTGAGAATAAAGTGGGTGCTAGCACCGGGGTTGATGTCATAGATATCCTGGGGTGAAATCCCTTTGTGGTTCCAAAGGTATTTGCAAGACCTCTATCGGAACTCTACCGAGACTCCTTCTATTCCTAATGCTAAAAGTCTATAGGATCTTTAAAAATAATGCAACTTATATGTATACGAGTGACTGTATATTACTAAATATATTAAGCAGAGAACAATAATTAAATATGAATAAGATAAATAATAAAAATTATCACACCAGATATTTTATACTGGTTCGGACCACCTGTCCTACGTCCAGTCCCGAAGCTCCCTTTAGATATTTCCTTTAACCAACTAACCCTTGCTTCGCCCAGAGGAATAGGCTAATACAAAAGTATATCCTGACAATCTTGTTTTCCAAATAACACAGATTCTGACTGATAGTACAATACTTCCTATGATCTCCTTTGAGTATGTGAATGTGAATGTGAATGTGAATGCTTTGAGTTATAGGAAGTGGTTTTACCAAAATTATATTTTGGTTGTGGTAGATTGAGAATATGTAAGCAATGTATGCAGAAGAGAGTAATAAGAAATCAAGAGAGAATAGTTTCAATTAATTCAATTCGGTTGATTTCAAAATCTCAATTATGGTAGTATTTATAAGTTTAAAGAGATGCAGATGAAGAGTTGTTACTATTAGATAAGGTGTAATCATTTTAATGGCTATAGCCTTTCGATGAAGAGTTGATTCTATTCGTTCAACAGAGGTGTCTATTCAAAGTTTTGCAGTTTTTCAAATGATAGACGTCTGTGGAAAAACCACAGACGTCTGCGACTTCAGGAAACAATTTCCCAAGGATTGTCACAGACGTCTGCAATTTTTCCTCGAATGTCTGTGAATGGTAAATGCATTTTTTCACTTTATGTTTAGTGTATATGAAATCATGTGTGATTGTGTGTGCATATATACTCAAGGAGACCTTACAATGTTTTATCTAAGACTCTTTACACTAGAATAACCTTACTAATTATAGTATGGTCGATGGATCTTTGTTTGTCTTGGAGTCCCAAGATCTTCGAGCATGATGTCTTCTCGTAGTATATACTTATTATTTTGATAAGATGTATATAATATAATGATTGTATAATTATTGTCATTGAAACATTGAATGGAGGTTCTAACATTCTCCCATTTTTTGATGATGACAACTATAAAATCAAAATAGAGAATGTTTGCTTAAAGTAAATTTTGTCTCCCCCTATTTATATACATAAATTTCTCCCCCTTTGTCATTATCAAAATAGAAGAAAGGACATAGGTATTTAGATAATAGCATATTATAGATAAGATCATGAACAATTAAAAGTAAATAAGTAAGTCCAAGCAGAAACAGAAGCATAAACATAAATGATAAATAAAATAGTCAAAAATAACTAAAAGAGATGCTAGTTGTACTGATTGGAAGAGTAGGAAAGGCCTCCATAATTTTCATAGTATTCTCTGTAAGACGAAGGATCTTGGTCGTATGTTCCTGGCTAATTAGTTTGATCGTTATACTCCTTATCTTCTTGAAAGGAGGGTCCTTGGAACGCCATGTATGATTGATGTTGAAATTGTTGAGTATTAGACACGTACATATCATCACTATCTTCTTCCTCCTCCTCAAGTTGCTCTTGCACAGCAGCCTTTCCTCTGTCGTGAGAAGTTCCTTAATGAGAAGTATGGGGCCGATAAACTAGCGTTTGTGCTCGAGGAGGTAGTGTAGGTGATGGTGAAGATGATGAGCAAGAAGACGATCGGCCACGGACTTTTCTCATAAATTTTCATAAAGTGGAAACAACCTTTTCTAAAGTCTTTTCCATTTTAGTCATCCTCGTCGAAAAAGAACGTTCAAAACATCCATCTTTTTGTTCAAAGCCCGATGGTTGACCGTGATTAGTTTTTGATTTTTAAGCGCTAAATCACGAAATGATTCATTTTTCATTGGTTTAATGCGAACTTCTTAAATTTCCGAATTCGAATAATATTCGGTAGCATGACTGGAGGAGGCAGGTTGTTGTGAAGAACGAGGTGAATAAGTATGTTGAGGAGCAGGAGTGTGCTGAGGATCATGATGCACTTGTTGCTGTTGTTGGATAGTCCATTGATTGAAGGGGATTATAGGAGGAGGGTTTTTGCGATGTTGCATCAAGGATAAATATCATGGAACGCTATCTTTCGTTGGTTCCTCGTATTGTGATAAGTACGAAAGAGCGCCAAGGTTTTGCAAGATACGCATAATGTACGGAGCATATACAATAGTTCGATGATGCTGAGTCCAAAAACCCTTAATTTGATCATGAATAAACTTTGCTTAATTTACCGGGGACGACCAAATATAGCATATAAAGCTCGATGTTCATTTGGATAAACTTGTTTGTGGCTACCTAAACGTGGAATGATTGTGCTGATTATCATTCTATTAAGTAGTCTAGCATGTGGTATAGGTAAATGGATTTCCATTGGGGCATCCAATCTTCCCAAATTTGATGGGTAACTTCATCTTGAGGTAAAAGACTATGATCCGGTATTTCTATTAAATCGATTCCCTCATGAGAACATCCTAATATACGTCCAATTGTATATACATCAATTTTTACTTCTTTACCATAGACACTTGACCACAACCATCCATCTTCATTTTCTGGATTCCATATTTTCACACTACATAAGTTGGAATAGAAAAGATAGATAGCGAGAGGATCGATAATTACCTTATTTTCATCTAGCTAATGAGGTCACAGCAACCGACATCCATTGTTAATTCTTGAATATCATATTTTTTACATTTCCAAGGTGGTAGAAGGGACCGGCATGGAATTTCTTCTTGGAAAGCACCTGAAATCGATTGATGGCAGTTTGATTGTTTCAGAGCCATTGATTTATGTAAGACTAGGTAATGAGGGATTGAGAAGAAGAGGAAGATTGTCCTTGCTTTAGCTTTTTAGAGATGGTTTGCTTCTTTGGAGCCATTGATTTCTAAATATGAAGTTAATGGAGGCTAGGGTTTCAAGATTTGGGAAGTAGATTGGAGGTAAAAGTTAAAATTGGTGTAAAACCATATATATATATATATGGCTACTGAGAAAGTAAGGTCGGAGCGAATACAGACGTCTGTGGTGGGGTCACAAACGTTTGTGGTTTCAGTAAAAAATAAATAGAAACATATGATAGACGTTTGTGATTTTTCCATAGACGTATGTGGTTTCAGTAAAAATAAATGGAAACATAAGACAGACGTCTGTGAGTTTTCCACAGACGTCTGTGGTTTCAGTAAAATGTTTTCCCGAACCCTTTGACAGACGTTTGTGGTATTATCATAGACGTCTATGGTCTGTTTTCTTCTAAAATTTTGCCTAAAATTTAAATATCAATCTTTATTTATTGAAATATCAAGAGAAAAACAATATATAGATTAAAAATTAGCAAAGAAACTTATTTTGACAAAATGCTTAGCATAAATTTAATTTTTGTCAAAGAGGTCAGAATTTTTAATTTGTCGCATATCCCATGAATTTGGTTCAACCTTTGTGTCGTCAATCAATGGCTTTAGTGGAGACCAACTCGGACGAACTGGTGTGTTAATCCAATCTTGGTTTGATGGTCTTGGCTTGCATAGTTTTCTTGGAGTAATGTTATACGCTTTTATTCGAGTTTCTTGTAATTGAGGAGATTTTTGCTGTATGCAATTTTTTGTTGGTGAATGACCATAAATTGCTAGAATACATTTTTCGAGAAAATTTAGATGAGATCCTTGACGTCGTTGCTCGTAATACGTTTCACGTTGAACTCCCATCATTTCTTATTGATAATGATAATTTTCATCAACTTTAGAGATGTTGATTGTCGATCAATTGACCATTTGGCTTTCTTTTCCTTAGGAGAAAAGCCAACGTGTTATGTAGGTGATGCAATAATGTTTAGAGAGGCAGAGTGATTTGATGGAGATGAGGATTTAGTTGGTGAAACATAGGTACTGTTTGATGGGGGTGATTTATAGTCGACAGTTGAATAAGCGGATCGTGATCGGAAGACATTTTTTGAGTAATAACGGTCTTAATAAACTATTCGTATTTAGTTAGGTGGAAAATAAACTGATTTATTTATAAGACAGAGTTTACACTATATTTAGAAGCTTGTTTTAGAAAAATAAGTTTAACCATATAACTTTTAACAGACGACAGTTAAGTTTCATATGGTTAGTATTAGTTTAAGTGTACAAATTTTATTCTGTGCAGCTTTTTATGAGTTTTTTTTTTAAAAATTTAAGTGTACAAATCTAATCCTACAGATTTAGTTAACCAATTCATTGTAAGAACATATTTCTAGATCTAATCTTAATTTAATAAAAGTTAGTTTGCTTAATGGTTTAGTAAAAATATCAGCTATTTGATTTTCGGTATTTACAGATTACAATGATATAATTCCTTTTTTCACATTATCTCGTAGAAAATGGTGACGAATATCAATATGTTTTGTTCGAGAAAGATTAATAGGATTTTTTGATAAATTTATGGCACTAGTATTATCACAATATATAGGAGATTTTGTTATGATTTTACCGAAATCTAGAAGAGTTTGTTGCATATAGATTACTTGTGAACATGCTAAAGCCGCTGAGATGTATTCGGCTTCACATGTCGAGAGCGAAACACAGTTTTCTTTTTTACTAAACCATGAAACTAAAGACTGACCAATAAAGTGACATGTGTCACTTGTTCTTTTTCTATCTATTTTACAACCGCCGAAATCAGCATCACTATATGACACGAGTTCGAACGAGCTTCCTTTTGGGTAGAAAAGTCCATAATCCTTAGTGTTTGTTAAATATCTTAAGATTCGTTTTACCCCTCCATGATGCGATTCTTTTGGTTGTGCTTGAAACCGAGCACATAAACATACACTCATCATAATATATGGTCAACTAGCTATTAAGTATAACAGAGATTCTGTCATACTTCGATATAATTTTTGGTCGAAAATCTTTTCCATTTTCATCTTTATCTAAATAGAGTAGTACACATTGGAGTTGGTTTACTAGAAATATTTTCCATTCTAAAGCGTTTTAATAAATCTTAACAGTATTTTTCTTGATTTATAAAATTTCCATTTTCTAACTGTCTTATTTGCAAACCTAAGAAATAATTTAATTCTCCCATATGTGACATTTCAAATTGATCTTTCATTATGTTAGAAAATTCAGTACATAATGTTTTGTAATGGATCCAAATATAATGTCATCAACATATATTTGTATGGCTAAAATATTATTATTTTCTTGTTTTATGAATAAAGTAGAATCAATTTTACCAATTTGAAAACCGGAATTTTTTAAATGAGTTTTTAATCTTTCATACCAAGCACGAGGTGCTTGTTTTAATCCATATAAGGCCTTTTTAAGTTTAAATACATGATCGGGATATTTTTCGTGAACAAATAAAGGAGGTTGTTCAACATACACTTTTTCTTTTATAAATCCGTTTAAAATGCAATTTTTACGTCCATTTGAAAAAGTTTAAAATTATGATGACATGCAAAAGCCAGTATTGTTCGTATTGCTTGGGACATGCTACAAGAGCAAATGTTTCGTCATAATCAATTCCTTCTTCTTGATTATATCCTTGAGCTAATAACCATGCTTTATTTCGTACAATATTTCCATTTTCATCCATCTTATTTTTAAAAATTGATGTGCACGTAAACGTGCGTATTTTTACTTCCATATTTAATCTAATTAAATTAAAAAAATGATCATATTGGGTATTTTAACATGTTTAAACAAAATTTCAAATTATTTTCAAATCATCATATATTCATCTTCGTATAGGGGCAAAACGGTCATTTTTGTGCATATATTAATTTGAGAAAATTTACTTGGGCATTTTTATATTATTTTTGTAGGAATTTGATTCAAATGGAAGAGGTTTTCATGGAAAATATGCATGCACAAGAGAATACAAGCAAATGAAGATGGAAATAATTCATTTCATGAATCATGGAGGACCCTACCTACCCACTTACCATGATCCCCTTTTAAGAGCTAATGCACATGATTAAAGCTACATGCACATTTAAATGGAGGCCGGTTATGCTAATGCAAATGATTACTTGAAGGTTACATTTCCTAAGAGGGTAGTTTGGGTAGTTCCCAAAAATTTGAATTAGGGTTTCAAACTTGTATAAATACCTCATATGTTCATGTAATTAGTCTCTCTTCTCTTAGTCTCTTAGCCTCCATTTAGTTTAGTTAGAGGCTCACAAATAAATCAAAGTTCTCTTTTCTTTTTCATGGCTACTTAGCCAGTTTACTTTCATGTATTTTTCTTTCTTTATGCAATGTTAATTAATGTTCTTTTCTACTTACATGCTATTTTCTTCTTATGTTAGTAGGTTAGTTTTATTTCTTATGCAAGTAGATTGGTTTTTATTTCATTTTAAGTAGCTCTCTTTTTATTTAGCTTTCATTTTCCTCTTTTTGTTTCATGTTGCAATCTACATTTGTTGATATGATAACAAATATGAGAGGCTAAACCCCTTCAATTTAGGGGTAATGAAGCTCTCTAATTATGTAGATTCAACATAATTTGAAAATCTATGATCTCTTTTTGTGCTTAATGGCAATATTTGATGTGGTTTAAAATTTGTTGTTTTAGCTTTGAATTTGATAGCTTATGTTGTTGACACCAAATAGGCTATGCTTAAACAAACACAAACACAAATTACCTCTTCATCTACATATGATTATGGTAATGAAGTGAATGTTTAAATCAAAATTTGATGGTCTATATTTCTAATCAATAGTTAATAGGCCATGCTTAGAATAGATTTTATTTTCAACTTCGTTGTCATTTTTCATGAGAGTTAGCGAGTGGTTTAATGGGTGTGTTATAGTTTGATGGGTTATATTGGGCTAACTAATAGCACAAATATTCCATACTTATGATAAACACATCAATTAATTTCACTAATGACCAAGAAAGAGAGATCATAATTTCATGTTGCATTGATTTATGTGATCTAGAGAGTGGATTTACCTCTAAATTGCCTTCTACTCTCATATTTTTATCCATTCTATCTTTTGTTAGTTTTTTACAATTTTTTAACTTAACACTCTCAAATCTTGGCTAATATGATTGAATAGAAATTTTAAAATCTAAACAATTCCCTACGGATCGACCTGTACTCGCTACGTACTAGAATTATACACCGTGCGCTTGCGGTAATTTTTATTTAAATTTTTTCGGCTATTTTCTAAATCGATAGAAAAAGTCGTTAAACAAGTTTTTGGTGCCGTTGCCGGGGAATTATTTTGATTTTATTTTCTATTCTTCGAATTATTTTTCGTTTGATCTTATTGTGTGTTTTTTGCATTAAAAAAAGTTTTGTGTTATGTGTTTGTCGTTTAATTTTCGTTATGTGCTCGTTGTTTTTCTTGCATTTGCATTTGCATTTCTATTAAAAAAATTCAAAACAAAAACAAAAATATTTTATTTCCTTGTCATTTACAAATTTCATTTCCATTTACAATTGCATACATTTGTTTTTTTTTTTGGTTTCTCAATACATTTGTTTAATCAAAACAGTGCACTCCCACTATTCTTCTACCTTTCCTTCATCCTTCTACTGCCTGCCACACTTACTATGCCTTGGCAACACAAACAAACCAAACCGCCTTTCCTCTGCCTTAACTTCAACCAAAAGCATCCTCACTTCATTGCAGACTTCATCACCAAACTAGAACACTGTCAACCACACAAAACAACTGCTCCTCAACATTACAACCACTTCTACCATCACAAACTACTGCTCTGATCACCATCTTCTCTGTGCACTTCAAACTATGCATGTCCACACAATCTCCTCCACTGTAAACTGCTACATTCAGTTCACCTATCTCAGTGTACAAAACTTCACTACAGTCACATATTCAATACCTGCCACTGCAAAACCATATTTACAAAACTTACAATACAAGCCAACCATCTCCATCCAATAACTGCCTTGCTCAACTCCTCATCACACAACTTTGTCAGTTCAAACCCTCTCCACAACATTTCACAAACAACTGCCACCAATGCAACGGTACAACTCCATAATCACCCATACAAATCTCAACCATACTAGATGCCATCACACAACGTTCTCAATACCTGCCAATCCATACAAACTTCTTCCTAAAACACTAAAAAACTGCCATTGCCTTAATAATTGCCGTATACTACTACACTGCATATCACCTTCACCAAATAGCCATCTGATTACTTCAACTTCACTAAACATCCCCTTGTCACCTCTGACCAATCCACTACCAACTGCTACTTGATCACAACTGCAACTATATAACTTAACAACAAACAACTGCAAACTTCATATCTCCACTACTAACCCGTCACCCTATACAACTAGGCTTCACCGCCTTTAAGCAACCATTTTTACAAAATCACTTTAACCACCGTTCATTTTCCATATCCAAACTACAACATCACTGAAACTTGCTCAACCATCTTTTATCATAGCATCTCCTACTCCACTACTAAACGATTGCACAACCTTCATTATAACTTCTTTCACCATCCATAATTTCTTTCTCCTACCATAATTACTACATCTCTAAATACAACACTGCACACCCCACAAACACATTCCACCACTTCGCTGATTGCATTCACCTTTGTCCATCCAACACTTCATCATACAGTCTTCATTCAACCTGACTGTCATCTCCTACATCATTTAATATCCAACCAACACTCACCTGCACAGTACAAACCACAAAACCCCCCATAAACTTCAACACTGCAGTTGCCTGCAATCCACTGACTGCCTATCATCTCCCAATTAACCAAAAAAAATTGAAGATGACACAATTCATCACCTGACGCAGTCGAACAACCCCGCAATAGCCACAACCATACTCAATCGCGCAATTCCTCACCTCAACTCCTTACTGCACAGCCTATCAATTCACCTCAATCAACCACATTCAACCCCGTACAAACCTAGCATCACTACCCTTACCATACTTACCACATACAACATACCACACTTCTCAAACCACTATCTCTCCAAAAATCATCATCCACTTACTGTCATACACCCTGCACCGTGCCCACCCTCGCCCTGTTAATAGCCATACAACTAACTTCACCACAGACTACTCCATAACCTGCCGTCAAACCCAGTGCAAGTCAACCCAGTGCAAAGTCAGCCCATAACCGCACTACCTTCTCCACCAAACGGCAACCACCTCACCCAATTCCACTGCACCTTCACCCTCGAACAAAATCGCAACCTCGCATTGCCTCCATCACCTACTCAACAGCGAGCATCAAATTTCCCACTACATCCCAACTTCATAGCTTCAAACTGCCTCCATCACCTGAATCAAATTCGACCACTGCCACAAACCATTGACTCGCGACCTAATTCAATCTTATCGAATTTAGCTATCACTAGTTTATTCAATTTCCTACCATCTTTATTTCGATTTCGAGTTGTTTATTGATTCTGAATTCGGGGATTTGAGTAGTTTCAGTTTTAATAAAATGAAGTGTTAAAATGATTTTGGGTTTGCCTCAATAAAACGAAGTTTTAAGTTAATTTTGGGCCCGGTATATGTTGTGGGTTGCGTGTTAAGTTTTTTTAGTGTGTGTTAAGTTCTCTTCATAAAAAAAATAGTTTACACTTGTTTGTTTTGTGTTGTTTTTGTTGTTCCTTTTATTTAAAGAAAAAAACTTGGCAAATAGTTTATAAAAAAAAATTATTGTATATATCTTGTTCGATTCCTTTATCAGGTTGCAAAAGTAGAAGGATTTGCTTGCTAAAATTTTTTTTCCTTGCCTGCTTATAAAAAAATCACCTCTAAAATTTTTTTGCTAATACTCTGCACGCTCCAGTATCATGCCCCTCATCTCTTGTTTTATTTACTTTGCATCGTTGATTGCTTGCATTTTGGAAAACAAAATCCATTCGTAGTTGCGTTGTTAATACACGTTTAAAGTTTGCTTTGCATTTCATCCTAGAATTTTGATTAATAATAATGGTTAGACATCGATACCGCTTAATTGTATATTGACAAGTTGTCTTCTTTGAATAGTTTATCTTCTTGGTGTCTAGGCTACGGCAAAGCAATAACCAGCTATAAATATTACAGTGATTCGTAAATATTATACTGATTGAAGCTACTTAAACTTTCGGCTGCATTGCTACGATGATTCGTGGTGCACCGATAAATCTTGTCTGTTACCTGGCTGAGAACTACCTTGTTGATTTAAGACAAAGTGTGATTATACAATTTTAGGTTTGGAGCTACTTATGATAGAAAATTTTCATTCATTTAGTTGTATTAGTGCATGCATATTTAAAAAAAATTCAAAATCCAAAGCTAAAAAAATTGTAAATATTTCTTAATTTATTTTTTAAACCCTTTGATATTTTTTTTCAAAATCAAAAATCCAAAAAAAAAATTCTAAAAGCAAAAATCCAAAAAAAAAAATCAAATTTCCTTTTGAAAAATAAATTCCTTTTGGTAAATAGTTTTCCTTTATAAAAAATTCAAAAAAAAACTTTTGAAAATGTCTGAATTTCCATATTTGCATGAATTTTACGATAATTATGAAAATCAGTATAATCCATATAATGTCACTCCAAATTCTTATGGATATTTTAACAACTATTATACAAACAATTCGAATTTCGAACAACAAAGTTTTCAAAACGATGACCAACCCTCAAATCTTGAAAATAGCATTGAAATGATTTTGACTTTACTTGAACTCTATACACAACAAAATCAAAGGATAAATGGTTTGTGTAATTCATATTTGTGCAATAACTCGAGTCAAGGATTTCAAAATTTGAATTCAATTCAAAATTCAAATGATTTCGATTATAATTCATGCCAATACAACTTTGAACTCCAAAATGAATTTCAAAGTCAAAACGAAAATGTGAACCACTTTTCAAATAATTTTGGCAATGAGAATAATCTTGACTATGGTTTAATGGAAATTTTTTGTTCTCAACAATTTCAAATTGAGAATCCTCAAGTTAATAATTATAATTTCGATTTTGTTGATCAAATGGACGAAATTCACAATGATCACACAGATTTGTTGTTTAAAACATATATGAAACAACGCGAGAAACAAAATCAAGTCCTAACGTGTGACGAGTCAAATAATAGTCCATATTTTTCCACAATTGATGATTTTCAAATAACAACTTTTGAAATTGAAAACAACAATCTTAATGAAGTTGTTGAAAAACGGTAATTGAATTGGATTCAATTCTTTTGAGGGTGAGAAACTCGATTTAAAATTCGATCTTCCTTTTCCCGATTTTGAAATTTTAAATACAACAACTTTGGATTTTGAAATTTATACATGCAATGAAGTTGTTGATAATCCAACAAAGGAAGACGAATTTAGTGAACGAGTTTTTTTTGGACTTTTTGAAAATGAGTTGTTAAATTTCGATGGGGAAGATTTAAATCACCATTTTGATTTTGAAATCAATAACTCTAAAGAAGTTTTCAATGATAAGTTTGAATTTCAATTTGGTGAAAATAAACTTGAACTTCAACCAATTGTTTTATTAACCCCAAAAATCATCGAAAATAAAACAACTCATTCGATTTTTAATAAAACGACATTCGTTTTTCCTAATCAACATTCAACTTTGAAATCTTATATGGTTTGGTTTTCCGTGCTTAAGCTGTGTCTCTCATAATTGACGAGACAAATGAATTGGTCTTTGTTTCATTTACTCTTTGACAGCATATTTTCTGACATCGTGCAAATAATAATCATTTTCATGTAAATATAGGTCATATTTTTATTTTTCTCCTTTCACTTGGGTTGACTATGGGGACATAGTCAAAATCAAGTGTGGGGGGAGTCTTATTTACATTTTTGATTTTTCATGGTTAAGTTTTTTCATTTTCTTTCCAAAACTCAAGAATTTTTAAAAATTAAAAAAAAATCCCAAAAACAAATTTTCTTTTTTTTAGCACTTGAATTTATGTTTAAAGAAACACTATAGGATAAATATAGGATTTTGGTTATTAAATTGAAATCATTGAAAATTTATTTGTCTTAACAAAAATAAAAATAAAGTTTGATTACAAGTAACGATGGTTTAACTAGTATATAGGAAGGTTCATGGGTGATAAGTATGAAGTATATCATAACTGAAATCTTTGTTCAATAAGTGGTTGATTTAAAGTAAAGGTGATAACATTTTAAATCTTTTAAGTTAAGTGGTACTAAGATGATATTGTAAAACTCTCTCTTTCTACAAAAAAGAAGAAAAAAAAAGAAATTGAAAAAAATATCTTGTTGTATATATGTATATATTTTATCAACACCTAGAGTCATGTATTCACACGCAAGTGTGTACACTCGCCATGCTCTATACCCTTCTCACGTAAGCCCGAAAGGCAGTGCACGATCGGTATATCTGGCCTTAGTTTATATGAGTTAGGTGTATGTATATAAAAATTCATTCATTAATAACGCCTAGATTGGATAGGTGTACACACTTGTGTGTTCACTCGTCACGCTCTGTATTCCCCTCACATAAGTCCGAAAGGCAGTGCATGGGTAATATATCTAGCCTCATTTTATCTAAGTTAGGCATATGTAAATATTGTTAATATCAATAAAAAAAATAAAAAAATAAAGAGAGTAAGCAATTGAAATCCAAGCACTATTTTTACTTATTTGATTTGACTTGTTAGTCAAAAGAAATGAAAATACCACTTTGATAAACTTTGAAAATCAATTAAGGATACATTTCATAGTTACACTGTGTTATCAACCGAAATAACGAGTCAAACTATAGTCTATTTGTTATTTTCAAATCTTCATATATTCATCTTGATATAGGGGCAAAATGGTCATTTTTGTGCATATAATAATTTGAGAAAATTTACTTGGGCCTTTTGATATTATTTTTGTAGGAATTTGGATTTAAATGGAAGAGGTTTTCATGGAAATATGCATGCACAAGAGAATACACGAAAATGAAGATGGAAATAATTCATTTCATGAATCATGGAGGACCCCACCTACCCACTTACCATGATCCCCTTTTAAGTGCTAACGCACATGATTAAAGCTACATGCATATTTAAATGGAGGGTTATGCTAATGCTAATGATTACTTGGAGGTTACATTTCCTAAGAAGGTGGTTTAGGTAGTTCCCAAAAATTTGGATTAGGGTTTCAAACTTGTATAAATAACCCGTATGTTCATGTAATTAGTCTCTCTCCTCTTAATCTTTTAGCCTCTTTTAGTTTAGTTGGAGGCTCACAAATAAATCAAAGTTCTCTTTTTCTTTTTCATGGCTACTTAGCCATTTTACTTTCATGTATTTCTCTTTTTTATGCAATGTTAATTAATGTTCTTTTCTACTTACATGCTCTTTCTTCTTATGTTAGTAGCTTAATTTCATTTCTTATGCAAGTAGATTAGTTATTATTTCATTTTAATTAGCTCTCTTTTTATTTAGCTTTCATTTTCCTCTTTTTGTTTCATGTTGCAATCTACATTTGTTGATATGATAACAAATATGAGAGGCTAAACCCCTTCAATTTAGGGGTAATGAAGCTCTCTAATTATGTAGATTCAACATACTTTGATAATCTATGATCTTTTTTTGTGCTTAATGGCAATATTTGATGTGGTTTAAAATTTGTTGTTTTAGCTTTGAATTTGATAGCTTATGTTGTTGACACCAAATAGGCTATGCTTAAACAAACACAAACACAAGTTACCTCTTCATCTACGTATGATTATGGTAATGAAGTGAATGTTTAAATCAAAATTTGATGGTCTATATTTCTAAT
This sequence comes from Allium fistulosum, assembly GCA_030737815.1. Classification (NCBI taxonomy): domain Eukaryota; kingdom Viridiplantae; phylum Streptophyta; class Magnoliopsida; order Asparagales; family Amaryllidaceae; genus Allium; species Allium fistulosum. The sequence goes on from CM060906.1 coordinate 782,913,364, forward strand.
CAATAGTTAATAGGCCATGCTTAGAATAGATTTTATTTTCAACTTCGTTGTCATTTTTCATGAGAGTTAGCGAGTGGTTTAATGGGTGTGTTATAGTTTGATGGGTTATATTGGGCTAACTAATAGCACAAATATTCCATACTTATGATAAATACATCAATTAATTTCACTAATGACCAAAAAACAGAGATCATAGTTTCATGTTGTGTTGATTTATATGATCCAGAGAGTGGATTTATCTCTAAATTGCCATCTACTCTCATATTTTTATCCATTCTAGCTTTTGTTAGTTTTTACAATTTTTTAACTTAACACTCTCAAATCTTGGTTAATTTGATTGAATAGAAAATTTAAAATCTAAACAATTCCCTACGGATCGACCCGTACTCGCCACGTACTAGAATTCTACGTCATGCGCTTGCGGTAATTTTTATTTAATTTTTTTAGCTATTTTCTAAATCGATAGAAAATTAGTCGTTAAACAAAATCCCATTTCGTTCCAATTACAGATTGATCGTTTGGTCTCGGTACAAGTTCCCAAACATTATTTCTTTCAAATTAATTATGTTCTTCTAGCATTGTAATAATAATAAAAAATCATCTTTTGATGCTTCTTTATAATTTTTCGGTTCAAAATTTAATATAATGCAACATGACTCATTTGATTTAACTGTTTTCTGGTTGATACTCTTGTATTTAAGTTCCCGATAATATTATTAATAGGATGGTCTTTTAATATTCTAGGGGATAATGTTATCATATTATCATTATTGTTATTGACATTATTATTATTATTTTCATGTATAGATATATTAGTTTTATTTATAATTTCTTCATCGTCATCATTTTTATTATCTTTAAAGTTTTCATCAAACGAGACATGAAGACTTTCTTCTATAATACTTGTTCGTTTATTAAAGATTCTATATGCTTTGCTTCGATCCGAATAATCAACAAAAATTCCTCCATCAGCTTTAGAATCAAATTTTCCTAGATAATCTTTAGTGTTTAATATGAAGTATTTTGACCCAAATATGCGAAAATACTATACTTTTGGTTTCTTGTTAAAAAATATTTCATAGCATGTGTTTTTAGTCATGGGTCTAAGTGTTACACGATTTAATACATAACAAGCAGTAGCAACGGCTTCGGCCTAAAAATTCTTTGGTAGGTAACTACTATTTAGTAGAGTTCGTGCACATTCTTGTAAAGTTCGATTTTTCCTTTCTACAACACATTTTGTTGTGGTGTTGAAAACGAAAAATTATGACTAATTCCCTTTTTGTTACAAAAATTTGTAAATAGTTCATTTTCAAATTCACCTCCATGATCACTTCGTATACTTTTAATTTTTAAATTCATTAAACTTTTTATTCGTTTAGCAAAAATTTTGAATATTTCAAAAGTGTCACTTTTATGTTTAAAAAATAATGTCCAAGTATATCTTGAAAAATCATCAATAATTATAAAAACGTATTTATTATGATTTATTGAACATACTTGAGTGGGTCCGAATAAATCTGGATGGAGTAATTTGAGAGGTTGTTTTGTAGAAATTTCCTTTTTAGATTTAAACGAGTTTTCTTTAATTTACCAAATTGACAAGCGTCACACTGGTTTATAACCTTGTAGTTTATTTTAGGTAATCCTCTAACTAATTCATTTTTAGCTAGTTTGTTGATATTCTTAAAATCTATATGACAAAAACGTTTATGCCATAACCATGGATCATCATGATTCGCGGCTAAGTATAAATTAGTATTGTTTTTGACATTCATGTTTAAGACATATATGTTTCGATTTCAAAATCCTTCAAAACTTAAAATTTATTTTGATCAAAAATAGTGCATTTATTTTTCTCGAAATAAATTTTTAATCTTTATCACATAATTGACTTATACTTAATAAGTTATGTTTCAAATTTTCTACCAATAAAACATTTGTAATTATAGGAGAGTTAGAAATACCGATATTGATGACTTCTCTAATGCCGATGACAAATCCTTTTGAGTTATCTCTGAATGTTACAGTGCCACCATCGATATATGCTATATTTGATAACATATTAGCATTTCTAGTCATGTGCTTAGAGCAACCACTACCAAGTGTCCATTTCTCTTTATTTTTTATTTTAATTTTAGGTACATGCAAAATAAGCAAAATTTAATTGGTACCCACATTCTTCGCTTAGGGTCCTACGTGTTAGTGGAGGAAGGCAGCTATATTCATGAGGATTTAGTTCCTTTAGAAATGTAATTTTTGTTATATACAACTTTCTATAAATATTCATCAATATATTTTTGTCTAATTAGTTTATTATTTGTTTTTGGAATCCATATTTTGACCATATTTGTATATGAATTCTTAAACTTACTAACTTTGGCTTTTTGAATTTTGTGTATAATGCACTATATTCTTTGACTTTTGTTTGTTTCTAAAACCTAATCCACTTCGATTTCAAGATGGTTTAGATATCATAATCAATTTTTCTAAATTTTGTTTTCCTTTGTCAAATTTTGTCACATTATTTGTTATTTTATCTAACTTACTTTTAATATCACAAATTTCAATATATCTAGAATCAAAATTTGCTTGTAATTCTAGTTTTTCTTTTTCCAGATTAAATTTTTCCAACTTATAATTTTCAAAATCATTTAATAATTTGCCATTTTGAGAATAACGTTGCATATTTTATTGAACAATTTCTAATTCTTCTTTTAAGATATTTTTTTTAATAATCCGATTTATAATTCTGATCTAGTTAACTTTCCTAAACTTATTTAATTTTTTTGATTCTCTATATTTATCATCTAATTCAATGCTTGTTTCCATTATTTCATCATAAGTAAGTTCAGGACGTACCTCATCAGTGTTAGACATAAAACACACATTTGCTTGTTCCAGGTTGCTTTCACTATCACTATTTGAAGAAGAAAACGAATCTGAATATCCCATGTTACTTGAAAAGCTCTTTTCTTTTTCTTGAATTACTCAAATTTCCTTTTCTTTTTATCATTATTGAGTTGTGGACAATCCTTCTTCATGTGGCCAAATTTTTTCATAGTCATAGCATTTAGTCGATGTTTGATTTTAGGAGTTTGGTTTGCCACCATTTTGAAATTTGGTCACCTTCTTGAACTTCTTGAATTTGTTGTAGTTCTTGGCAATAAAGACAATCTCATCTTTGTCTAAATATGAATCTTCGTTACTTGCTTGGAATGCTAAGTTTTTCTTTTCATGATTTTTATCCTTTCTAGCCTGCAAGTTAACTTCATATGACATCAGATTTCCTATTAGCTCTTCGACTTTAAGTTGAGAGAGAACATTAGCTTCTTCGATGGCTATAACTTTTCTTTCCCATTCATTTGTCAAAGAGTTTAAAATTCGTGTAACTAAATCAAAATTTATGAATTTGACTCCAAGTGCCATTAGATCGTGTTGAATGGTTTGAAATCTTGCATACATATCAATAATTGATTCACTTGTTTTCATTTTGAAAGATGAAAATTGGTTGTAAAATCGAAATTTTAGTTTGCTTGACTTTATTTGTGCCTTCGTATGTGACTTGTACAGTGCGCGATATATCATATGCAGTCCTGTAGAGCATGACACGTGAAAACTCATTTTTGTCAAGTAAGCAAAAAAATACATTCATAGCTTTGGCATTGCCAGATGCCTTTGCTTTTTGTGCATCAGTCCATGTGCTAATATCAGTGTTAGGTGCTTCATATTTGTTTTGAGTTGCTAGCCATATTTCTAAGCCATTGGCTTCCATAAAAATTTGCATACGTGTTAACCAATAAGCATAATTAGAACCAGTAAATAGTGGAGGACTAGCAGTTGATTGACCTTCTAGAAATGTAATTGCCATTTTAATGATTTTTCAATTACGTGTTACTGTAGATTGAAATGACCTTGCTTTGATGCCAAATGAAAGTTTATAGGATTTTTACAAATAATGCAACTTATATGTATACGAGTGACTATACATTACTAACTATACTAAGCTGAGAACAATAATTAAATATAAATAAGATAAATAATAAAAATGATCACACCAAATATTTTATACTGGTTCGGACCTCTCATCCTACGTCCAGTCTTGAAGCTCCCCTTCGATATTTCCTTTAACCAGCTAACCCTTGCTCCATCCGGAAAATTTTCGGAAAATTTTGGCGGAGTCTCCTTTGTACGGAGGAGCTTTTGCAATATGACAAGAGATATGAATATATATACATCGACCCACTCGGTCGGAAAAGCAAAAACAGTTCATATTTCCTATTTTTATTGCGTAGGCGTACCTTTTTAGCATTTTAAGCAAAGCAGTTATTTATTAAGCATTTGCGCAACCCAAAATGCAGCCAAATGGCTTCCAAAAACCCGTACATACTCAATTTAAACACGTAAGTGACAAATATAGGAAATCTATTAACATTTCATTTATTTTCAATAGCAAATACATAAATTTCATAAGCAATGCATTCAAAATAAATTCTATTAGCAATTCATAAGGTTCCGATACAATTTAAATTGCTTTCATCTAATTTACATTCAATTTCTATTCAATTCAAGTGATTAACAACTCACTTTCTTACATTCAATTCATTTTTTTAAGTGAAACGAATTCATACCATTTCAATTGATTCAAAAATCAATTTATTTCACTTCTATCAAATCATAGGATTTATTTAATTCTCGTTTTTGTCAAACGATAATTCTTTCTATTCAAATTTGTTAACATTCATGCAACTAAATGATTACTTAAGCTAATAATCATTTAAATTGATTTCATTTCAATTCAATTTATCTTTCATATATAATTATTGAATTCAATTCATTATAAACCATATTAAATTTGGCATTCCTCAATTAGTTTCACTTACTAATTTTTTTTATTTCAATACTTAGTCCACTTGACTAATTTTTCATTTACTTACAATTTAAAATGAATTCCAACATTTCAGTTTTCAATTTCATTTACTTGCAGTTGTAAATTAATTTACTTGTTCACGAATTTATTTTCCACCTTAATAAATTTCATTCCATACTATTTTTATTAGATTCCATTTTTCAATAAATTGTTTTGTTTACAATGTAGCTTCATTTGTGCATTCACAAATTCATTCATTTTCAATTTGAATCTTATTCCAATCAAACTTCAAATATTTTATAAGTTATCAACTTATTTACATTCCATTAATGAATTTATTTTCAATTATCTTCCTGGAATTCCATTTCAAATTATAAATCACATTTACAATTTATTTACAAATCCCATTTGTATATGAATTCATTTCCTTATATTTTCAATTCATATTTATAATTTCCATTTGTTAAATGAATTTACCTCCAAATCCTTGGTTATTATTTTATATTCAGAAATTCTATTTGTATATGGATTTATTCCTTAGCTTTTTGCTTTAATTTCAATTTCTTATTAAATTTCCATATAACGATGATAATATTTCAATATTATCTCTTCCTAACAACCAAGCATCCATATACTATGATAATTCATAGAAAATTATTTCTTTTCTATACAAAAATAGTTTTGGGTAAAATTATTTCATTTACCCTATTTTAAAACAATACTGTGTCAGATTATCTTGTTTATAGAAACCCCTATCGATTACAGTTGGCCAGACTGCACCGACCAGAATCTATAAACAATCAACCGATAAGTCAACACAATACAAAACAAATTTTGTATTCACTAACAAATACGCGCTCATATCTATTATTACACTCACACTCATTCTAGAGTACTACTGACTCCATCTCTAATAGTAACACCCAACAGAGCCAGGGTTATCGCTTAACCGGCTGCTCTGATACCACTTGTAACGATACGATTTTTTCGACGCTCGAAAGTCGACATTAATACATCCACTGTATCAAGTGCCGCGTAATCGAATGCCGGAAAACCGAACCATTAGGGTTAAAAAGAAGAGGTAGAAGAAGACAGAAGAAAAGAAAGAACAGAAAAACAGAAACAGAAACAATATCAGAATCTCACATTCGCAGCGAAACAATATATAATAGATAATCACTAGTCTTTTAAACAAAGAACTATATCAGTTTATACATACAACAATCAGAGTCAATATACAACTCAATACAACAATAGACAGTTATATAAACTTGTCCTCATACAGAATACACAGCGGAATAAATAAACAAGTACGGGAGTACGTCTCGCCATCCAGCTCATCTCCAAAGCTCCAGAATATCCTGATAACATAACTCTAGGCTGCCCGTGTGGAAAATTATGGGCACCCAGAGTTTAGAAAGGGAACAATAAACTCCGAGTCAGTCATGGTGACTGGTGTGAGATCGTAAAACAGTTATTTTCACAAAGAGAATAAAACAACTTCGCAATGCTTTTTGGAAAATGAAACTATCATAAGGCCTCCCGCCATACACACAATGCAAACGCAGAATTGGAGGAGATTTCTCCTTATGATAGTTAAAAATGCTTACTATGCAAATCAGTTGATATTATTATTAATGTCTAGTGTGGAAAACATTTCGAAAGTATAATATCAATTTTAGCCAATATACAACCATTATTGTATATCTACTATTGCTACCATGTTCAGTAGCAGGTTACCGCCACATTCCATAGTAGGTAATACAACTAAAAACCGTACAGGGCGCGTATTGTTTCTTTGGATTTCTAACAAATGGTCAGGCAAAGGAACTTCCTTATACCGGAATGGAAACGCCTTTGGAAAGACGCCCCGAGAACCTAACCGGATCTCTGCAAACACAAGGCCGACGCTACCTCACGCTTTAACCAAGCTGTAACTAGGTAGCTAACATACGAGCTATGCCATCCCCCGGTCGTTACCGACCTTTATCCGAGGATCCTCAATCACAAAGCAACAACCACAAAGTATAATAAATCTGCGGCATCAACATAGGTAAAATATCTGGGCTCCATACTATAATATCACCTTTTAACCAGAAGGAAATGGCATACCCTAGGGGCGCTACCCCAACAAACCTTTGCCGCAACATTCCTGTTTCGACCATTACCGGGTTGTGAGGCTCGACGAAGTCTCGTCCACAAAGCTATGCTTTTTCACAAAGCCACGCTTTTTCACAAAGCCACGCTTTTTCACAAAGCCACGCTTTGATCAACAATTGATCAACAGCACTTCGTATGCCACATTACCAAATTGGGAATGTATCACTAGTAACCATCAACTACATAACCTCTGAGCTTATACGTCTCAGAGAAGGGTGTTAAGCTAAGAGAATAAATTCTCCGCCACCAACAGAAATGTATTTGATAGAAACCAGCTTTACATCTCAAAGTGTAATGTTAGACACACATCCATACAAGTCCGTTCCGGGATCGAACGGAACCGAAGGCACTTCCAAAGAAGCCCTTGCAATCCGGATAATTTCTAATCACGTCCGGACTTTCCATCACAAAAGGAGTGATATAAATCTCTATACCGGAGCAACTCGGTGCAGAGACATTCGACAGGTTGTCCTTTCATTTTCGAAATATCCGGTCTTCACCACTAGTCTTCAATACGATCCATATCGTCGTATCACTAATTCGGAATGGGTTATATTACACAAAGGTCTTTTCCCGGCTAACCCGAATAGTGAGCGTTTGTTTTAAAAACAAATCAAGTGCCATTTCAAAGGCAAATATTGATAGTCGGTTATTTAACTATCAACTACATTCACAACAATCAACCAATTTAAATAATTTTTCCCAAATTATTAAATTTCAAATCTCTTCGCGAGATATATATTTTCCATACTTCACATTTGAAAACCAATTTCAAATCACATTTTCACACTTCACATTTGAAAACCAATTTCAAACCACATTTTCACACTTCATCACAAAATGGTCCCTTTAAACCAATTAAATAAATCCTTATCGATTTATTTCAAATTTACATTCCAAATCTGTAAATTTATTCCCAACTCCAAAAATAAATCAATGTTTATTTTTAAAACAAATTTCCCTTTCCTTTATAAATTCTATTCGGAATTTACATTCTCAAATATTCACTTTTTATACGATTTTCAAATCGATTTCTCAAATATTCACTTTCAACACCAAATCAACTTTCAAATTGATTTCTCAATTTTATTTCAAACCCCAAATCAAATTCCGAATTTATTTCTAAATTTACTTCAACACCGAATCAATTTATAAATCGATTTCCAAATTTGTTTCAACACAAATCAATTTTCATTCAACATCAAATAAATTTTCATATCGATTTCCCAAAGATTAAATACCAAATCAGTTTTCACTTTGATTTCAAACAAATTTATCACTTTTCAAAATAAATTTCTTTATCTCTTCCAAACCATTTAAAAATTCCATTTTAAATAAATTTTCCAACTTTCGAATAATACTATTCAAAATCCATTTATTAAAATCTTTTCCCATATCTTTGGAAATAATTCGATAATATTACAAGAATCAACTTTACGCTTTTAAATCCCTTCTTTTAAATTCAACCAATTCTTTCAAAAAGAATTTACTAAAAATTCCAGCTTTAATTTCAAAAAAAAACCAATTTCATTTATTTCTGGTATCCAACGATACCAAAAATACATTCGGCTAAATTATAGCCTTCAACACATTCAATCACAGATATAATCATACACAGATTATAAATAATCAGTCACACAACATATGAAACCAATTCAAATGTTTTGAGGAATCCTGTTGGATCCCTCCAACCTGTTTCCCTGCATCCACAGATGTTAGCACAATACCAATTCCACTTCGAGGTGGAATATCGTGGTATATGGGATTTATAAAATATCATCCGCTATTATGCGGCACAATAGGGTCTCATCCGCTATATAATGCGGGAAAATCAATCACCAATATATACATATGCCAATATATATATATATATTGTTGTATACTACTATATATAGTATCATATCCAAATAGCAATCAATCAATAACTGCAAAATCCACTTTTCATTTTGAGTGAGAAGATCTCACCTTAGCTTTTTAATTTTGCAACCCACTTCTGTTTTGATCATTTCTTCACGGTTTTAAACCTTGTATAAACAATTATATGATTTTATCAATATTCGAATAAATCGAACAAATTAAATTTTCCATTTAATAAGATTTTATTATCCAATAATTTATTTCAACTAATTCCCTTTAACAATTTCAAAAATTCATTTACTTAAATTTTAGATAAAATTTATTTCTAATTAACAGAAATAGTGGACAACCTCCTTTACATTTTCTTCAAACTATTTATACATATATATATTTCAAACACACACTGGAATATTCATTTTGATTTTAAAATAAGCTGTATAGGGTTTAAACTCATTTTCAAATCTAAATCAAATTGAAAAACACTAAATATACCTCGCTGCCTGATAAATCGACACAACTACCATCAGAGCTAAACCAACGCCGCCTCCACTTCCTCAGTCGCGAAACCCCAAACCAACTCCACCATCGTTCGACTTTCCCTTCGAAACAACCCAACTTCGCCTTTGACATCGCGATGAACGCCCATGCCAGAACTTCGCCATCACGTTCTCGCACGCGCGAGCCATCACAGCCCCAAATCTCGAAACCCTACTGCCTCCAGTCGAACGCGAGCGCCGCGCTCGTGCCCACGCTTCCCAGAATCGCATGCCCAAAAAAAACCCCAACGAGCTCATCGCTGTGGCTTTGAACAACTCCACGACAGTCCAAGTCTACTTCCTCATCCCCACATCTTGAGCACGAACGAATCGTGATTCAAACGGAAAGGATTTTGGGAAGGGAACTCGCGATTTAATTTGAATGTGAATTTGAAAAACGAGGCGCCATTATTTCTTCGATCTGGGCTCGTTTATATTATTTTTCTTTTTTTATCTGGGAGGCTTCGGCCATGATTTGATTCTCGAACGAAAGTAAGGCCATTGTTTTTTTTCTTTCTTTTGTTTTGATTTGAACGAGATGCTCGAGTGTTTAAAGGTGGAAAAGAGGGACAAACGTACGCGATTATCCGCTGGAAAGGGGGAACAAGAAGGGACGTTACGGGATTCCCTCAACTTGCTACAGTAACCCGATGTGAAAATAAAAACAACTGATGTGAAGTAATTTCAACTGATGTTGACCGGTATAAATATCCCATTCAAATTCAAATCGTCACGAATTTGCAACTCAAAATCTTGATATCCTATCGAGGCGTGCCGCTAGGCGTTCGTAATGTTATACGCCTATTCCGAACGCAATGAAAAAGGTTTCAAGTCCAAATTTGATCATATGGAGAAGATAGCTTTTTGGACCAATTATAATATTAAATTTCGATTTAATTTCAACGCGTTTGCTTATCGTACGGCCAAACGATCACTCCAAACATTACAAAAATTAAAATCCGATAATAATACACTATTACGGATCCAATGGAACTAGTTTCGTCAAATTCCGAGACTGTGCCCCGGAACGCTATTTTTAAATATCAATTTAAACAATTAAATTTCAAAACTGAACAAACCACTTTCAATTTCAATTCTGAAGCTTCCATTATCTTCAGTATTATCAATATGAATTTTCTAAGACTTCATATTATTTTTAACAAGCTTAAAATCGAAGATTCAAATTTTTACCCAGTTTCAATAATTAAATTCAATAATTTAATCACCAAATTCATTCTGATATTCGAAATTCAAATTAAACTATCATTCGAATATTTAAACTCAATTAAATATTCACATTTCAAATGTCAAAAATTCAAGGTTGTTACAATCTTCCCCCCTTAAAAGAATTTCGTCCCGAAATTACAAGTAAAGAAGAATGATCCGATCCCCGTTTATCATTTTCCCAAAACAAAGCAGTTTAATCAAATTTTCAAAACAAATCTTTTTTATTAAAGATTCGTTAACACTTCAGCTAACTTTCCAAACACTTTCATAGTTTCAAACAACTTTATTTTACTTCACGATTCAAATTTAAATTTGAATTCAAATTTTAAATTATCCCAAATTTCTCAAAAAATTTCTAACTCTCGAAATTTTCGAAAAATTTCGCCAGCGTCTCCTTTGCGCGGCTAACACGGTACGACTACAAAACGTCCCTACGGACTCTCAAATCCCAATAGAAAACAAAATGCCAAGTGGCAAAACCAGAATCTCATCAAATTTCATACTGAAATTTAAATACATACCTTATCTTCGAAATCAAATCCAATTCCATTCTCATTTATAACCCCTGTATGTTTTACTGAACAACAATGGCCAAATTTACTTATTGGATTCTCAATACCCACTTACTTAAGAATTTTCTCCATTCATTTCTTAAGTTAAATATAAGTATTTCTTATATTCATTTTCACTTTACTAACAAAGTTATATATTCATTTAACTTTGTATTTTAAATTCCATTTGAATTCAATTTACTTCATTTCTATTTGAATTCATTTCAAATCTCAATAAAAAAATTCATTCAGATTTTCATTTCGAATTTTACTTGAATTCGATTCATCTTCTATTTCTGAATATTGAGTTTCATTTACCTTTATCTCAAATTCAATTTGAAATCACTTGTCGTTAAGTGAAAATTTTCAAAAATTCCAAATTTTTTCTAACTCCCAAAATTTTCGGAAAATTTTGGCGGAGTCTCCTTTGTACGGAGGAGCTTTTGCAATATGACAAAAGATATGAATATATATACATCGATCCACTCGGTCGGAAAAGCAAAAACAGTTCATATTTCCTATTTTTATTGCATAGGCGTACCTTTTTAGCATTTTAAGCAAAGCAGTTATTTATTAAGCATTTGCGCAACCCAAAATGCAGCAATATGGCTTCCAAAAACCCGTGCTTACTCAATTTAAACACGTAAGTGACAAATATAGGAAATCTATTAACATTTCATTTATTTTCAATAGCAAATACATAAATTTCATAAGCAATGCATTCAAAATAAATTCTATTAGCAATTCATAAGGTTCCGATACAATTTAAATTGCTTTCATCTAATTTACATTCAATTTCTATTCAATTCAAGTGATTAACAACTCACTTTCTTACATTCAATTCATTTTTTTAAGTGAAACGAATTCATACCATTTCAATTGATTCAAAAATCAATTTATTTCACTTCTATCAAATCATAGGATTTATTTAATTCTCGTTTTGTCAAACGATAATTCTTTCTATTCAAATTTGTTAACATTCATGCAACTAAATGATTACTTAAGCTAATAATCATTTAAATTGATTTCATTTCAATTCAATTTATCTTTCATATATAATTATTGAATTCAATTCATTATAAACCATATTAAATTTGGCATTCCTCAATTAGTTTCACTTACTAATTTTTTTTATTTCAATACTTAGTCCACTTGACTAATTTTTCATTTACTTACAATTTAAAATGAATTCCAACATTTCAGTTTTCAATTTCATTTACTTGCAGTTGTAAATTAATTTACTTGTTCACGAATTTATTTTCCACCTTAATAAATTTCATTCCATACTATTTTTATTAGATTCCATTTTTCAATAAATTGTTTTTTTTACAATGTAGCTTCATTTGTACATTCACAAATTCATTCATTTTCAATTTGAATCTTATTCCAATCAAACTTCAAATATTTTATAAGTTATCAACTTATTTACATTCCATTAATGAATTTATTTTCAATTATCTTCCTGGAATTCCATTTCAAATTATAAATCACATTTACAATTTATTTACAAATCCCATTTGTATATGAATTCATTTCCTTATATTTTCAATTCATATTTATAATTTCCATTTGTTAAATGAATTTACCTCCAAATCCTTGGTTATTATTTTATATTCAGAAATTCTATTTGTATATGGATTTATTCCTTAGCTTTTTGCTTTAATTTCAATTTCTTATTAAATTTCCATATAACGATGATAATATTTCAATATTATCTCTTCCTAACAACCAAGCATCCATATACTATGATAATTCATAGAAAATTATTTCTTTTCTATACAAAAATAGTTTTGGGTAAAATTATTTCATTTACCCTATTTTAAAACAATACTGTGTCAGATTATCTTGTTTATAGAAACCCCTATCGATTACAGTTGGCCAGACTGCACCGACCAGAATCTATAAACAATCAACCGATAAGTCAACACAATACAAAACAAATTTTGTATTCACTAACAAATACGCGCTCATATCTATTATTACACTCACACTCATTCTAGAGTACTACTGACTCCATCTCTAATAGTAACACCCAACAGAGCCAGGGTTATCGCTTAACCGGCTGCTCTGATACCACTTGTAACGATACGATTTTTTCGACGCTCGAAAGTCGACATTAATACATCCACTGTATCAAGTGCCGCGTAATCGAATGCCGGAAAACCGAACCATTAGGGTTAAAAAGAAGAGGTAGAAGAAGACAGAAGAAAAGAAAGAACAGAAAAACAGAAACAGAAACAATATCAGAATCTCACATTCGCAGCGAAACAATATATAATAGATAATCACTAGTCTTTTAAACAAAGAACTATATCAGTTTATACATACAACAATCAGAGTCAATATACAACTCAATACAACAATAGACAGTTATATAAACTTGTCCTCATACAGAATACACAGCGGAATAAATAAACAAGTACGGGAGTACGTCTCGCCATCCAGCTCATCTCCAAAGCTCCAGAATATCCTGATAACATAACTCTAGGCTGCCCGTGTGGAAAATTATGGGCACCCAGAGTTTAGAAAGGGAACAATAAACTCCGAGTCAGTCATGGTGACTGGTGTGAGATCGTAAAACAGTTATTTTCACAAAGAGAATAAAACAACTTCGCAATGCTTTTTGGAAAATGAAACTATCATAAGGCCTCCCGCCATACACACAATGCAAACGCAGAATTGGAGGAGATTTCTCCTTATGATAGTTAAAAATGCTTACTATGCAAATCAGTTGATATTATTATTAATGTCTAGTGTGGAAAACATTTCGAAAGTATAATATCAATTTTAGCCAATATACAACCATTATTGTATATCTACTATTGCTACCATGTTCAGTAGCAGGTTACCGCCACATTCCATAGTAGGTAATACAACTAAAAACCGTACAGGGCGCGTATTGTTTCTTTGGATTTCTAACAAATGGTCAGGCAAAGGAACTTCCTTATACCGGAATGGAAACGCCTTTGGAAAGACGCCCCGAGAACCTAACCGGATCTCTGCAAACACAAGGCCGACGCTACCTCACGCTTTAACCAAGCTGTAACTAGGTAGCTAACATACGAGCTATGCCATCCCCCGGTCGTTACCGACCTTTATCCGAGGATCCTCAATCACAAAGCAACAACCACAAAGTATAATAAATCTGCGGCATCAACATAGGTAAAATATCTGGGCTCCATACTATAATATCACCTTTTAACCAGAAGGAAATGGCATACCCTAGGGGCGCTACCCCTACAAACCTTTGCCGCAACATTCCTGTTTCGACCATTACCGGGTTGTGAGGCTCGACGAAGTCTCGTCCACAAAGCTATGCTTTTTCACAAAGCCACGCTTTTTCACAAAGCCACGCTTTGATCAACAATTGATCAACAGCACTTCGTATGCCACATTACCAAATTGGGAATGTATCACTAGTAACCATCAACTACATAACCTCTGAGCTTATACGTCTCAGAGAAGGGTGTTAAGCTAAGAGAATAAATTCTCCGCCACCAACAGAAATGTATTTGATAGAAACCAGCTTTACATCTCAAAGTGTAATGTTAGACACACATCCATACAAGTCCGTTCCGGGATCGAACGGAACCGAAGGCACTTCCAAAGAAGCCCTTGCAATCCGGATAATTTCTAATCACGTCCGGACTTTCCATCACAAAAGGAGTGATATAAATCTCTATACCGGAGCAACTCGGTGCAGAGACATTCGACAGGTTGTCCTTTCATTTTCGAAATATCCGGTCTTCACCACTAGTCTTCAATACGATCCATATCGTCGTATCACTAATTCGGAATGGGTTATATTACACAAAGGTCTTTTCCCGGCTAACCCGAATAGTGAGCGTTTGTTTTAAAAACAAATCAAGTGCCATTTCAAAGGCAAATATTGATAGTCGGTTATTTAACTATCAACTACATTCACAACAATCAACCAATTTAAATAATTTTTCCCAAATTATTAAATTTCAAATCTCTTCATGAGATATATATTTTCCATACTTCACATTTGAAAACCAATTTCAAATCACATTTTCACACTTCACATTTGAAAACCAATTTCAAACCACATTTTCACACTTCATCACAAAATGGTCCCTTTAAACCAATTAAATAAATCCTTATCGATTTATTTCAAATTTACATTCCAAATCTGTAAATTTATTCCCAACTCCAAAAATAAATCAATGTTTATTTTTAAAACAAATTTCCCTTTCCTTTATAAATTCTATTCGGAATTTACATTCTCAAATATTCACTTTTTATACGATTTTCAAATCGATTTCTCAAATATTCACTTTCAACACCAAATCAACTTTCAAATTGATTTCTCAATTTTATTTCAAACCCCAAATCAAATTCCGAATTTATTTCTAAATTTACTTCAACACCGAATCAATTTATAAATCGATTTCCAAATTTGTTTCAACACAAATCAATTTTCATTCAACATCAAATAAATTTTCATATCGATTTCCCAAAGATTAAATACCAAATCAGTTTTCACTTTGATTTCAAACAAATTTATCACTTTTCAAAATAAATTTCTTTATCTCTTCCAAACCATTTAAAAATTCCATTTTAAATAAATTTTCCAACTTTCGAATAATACTATTCAAAATCCATTTATTAAAATCTTTTCCCATATCTTTGGAAATAATTCGATAATATTACAAGAATCAACTTTACGCTTTTAAATCCCTTCTTTTAAATTCAACCAATTCTTTCAAAAAGAATTTACTAAAAATTCCAGCTTTAATTTCAAAAAAAAACCAATTTCATTTATTTCTGGTATCCAACGATACCAAAAATACATTCGGCTAAATTATAGCCTTCAACACATTCAATCACAGATATAATCATATACAGATTATAAATAATCAGTCACACAACATATGAAACCAATTCAAATGTTTTGAGGAATCCTGTTGGATCCCTCCAACCTGTTTCCCTGCATCCACAGATGTTAGCACAATACCAATTCCACTTCGAGGTGGAATATCGTGGTATATGGGATTTATAAAATATCATCCGCTATTATGCGGCACAATAGGGTCTCATCCGCTATATAATGCGGGAAAATCAATCACCAATATATACATATGCCAATATATATATATATATTGTTGTATACTACTATATATAGTATCATATCCAAATAGCAATCAATCAATAACTGCAAAATCCACTTTTCATTTTGAGTGAGAAGATCTCACCTTAGCTTTTTAATTTTGCAACCCACTTCTGTTTTGATCATTTCTTCACGGTTTTAAACCTTGTATAAACAATTATATGATTTTATCAATATTCGAATAAATCGAACAAATTAAATTTTCCATTTAATAAGATTTTATTATCCAATAATTTATTTCAACTAATTCCCTTTAACAATTTCAAAAATTCATTTACTTAAATTTTAGATAAAATTTATTTCTAATTAACAGAAATAGTGGACAACCTCCTTTACATTTTCTTCAAACTATTTATACATATATATATTTCAAACACACACTGGAATATTCATTTTGATTTTAAAATAAGCTGTATAGGGTTTAAACTCATTTTCAAATCTAAATCAAATTGAAAAACACTAAATATACCTCGCTGCCTGATAAATCGACACAACTACCATCAGAGCTAAACCAACGCCGCCTCCACTTCCTCAGTCGCGAAACCCCAAACCAACTCCACCATCGTTCGACTTTCCCTTCGAAACAACCCAACTTCGCCTTTGACATCGCGATGAACGCCCATGCCAGAACTTCGCCATCACGTTCTCGCACGCGCGAGCCATCACAGCCCCAAATCTCGAAACCCTACTGCCTCCAGTCGAACGCGAGCGCCGCGCTCGTGCCCACGCTTCCCAGAATCGCATGCCCAAAAAAAACCCCAACGAGCTCATCGCTGTGGCTTTGAACAACTCCACGACAGTCCAAGTCTACTTCCTCATCCCCACATCTTGAGCACGAACGAATCGTGATTCAAACGGAAAGGATTTTGGGAAGGGAACTCGCGATTTAATTTGAATGTGAATTTGAAAAACGAGGCGCCATTATTTCTTCGATCTGGGCTCGTTTATATTATTTTTCTTTTTTTATCTGGGAGGCTTCGGCCATGATTTGATTCTCGAACGAAAGTAAGGCCATTGTTTTTTTTCTTTCTTTTGTTTTGATTTGAACGAGATGCTCGAGTGTTTAAAGGTGGAAAAGAGGGACAAACGTACGCGATTATCCGCTGGAAAGGGGGAACAAGAAGGGACGTTACGGGATTCCCTCAACTTGCTACAGTAACCCGATGTGAAAATAAAAACAACTGATGTGAAGTAATTTCAACTGATGTTGACCGGTATAAATATCCCATTCAAATTCAAATCGTCACGAATTTGCAACTCAAAATCTTGATATCCTATCGAGGCGTGCCGCTAGGCGTTCGTAATGTTATACGCCTATTCCGAACGCAATGAAAAAGGTTTCAAGTCCAAATTTGATCATATGGAGAATATAGCTTTTTGGACCAATTATAATATTAAATTTCGATTTAATTTCAACGCGTTTGCTTATCGTACGGCCAAACGATCACTCCAAACATTACAAAAATTAAAATCCGATAATAATACACTATTACGGATCCAATGGAACTAGTTTCGTCAAATTCCGAGACTGTGCCCCGGAACGCTATTTTTAAATATCAATTTAAACAATTAAATTTCAAAACTGAACAAACCACTTTCAATTTCAATTCTGAAGCTTCCATTATCTTCAGTATTATCAATATGAATTTTCTAAGACTTCATATTATTTTTAACAAGCTTAAAATCGAAGATTCAAATTTTTACCCAGTTTCAATAATTAAATTCAATAATTTAATCACCAAATTCATTCTGATATTCGAAATTCAAATTAAACTATCATTCGAATATTTAAACTCAATTAAATATTCACATTTCAAATGTCAAAAATTCAAGGTTGTTACAATCTTCCCCCCTTAAAAGAATTTCGTCCCGAAATTACAAGTAAAGAAGAATGATCCGATCCCCGTTTATCATTTTCCCAAAACAAAGCAGTTTAATCAAATTTTCAAAACAAATCTTTTTTATTAAAGATTCGTTAACACTTCAGCTAACTTTCCAAACACTTTCATAGTTTCAAACAACTTTATTTTACTTCACGATTCAAATTTAAATTTGAATTCAAATTTTAAATTATCCCAAATTTCTCAAAAAATTTCTAACTCTCGAAATTTTCGAAAAATTTCGCCAGCGTCTCCTTTGCGCGGCTAACACGGTACGACTACAAAACGTCCCTACGGACTCTCAAATCCCAATAGAAAACAAAATGCCAAGTGGCAAAACCAGAATCTCATCAAATTTCATACTGAAATTTAAATACATACCTTATCTTCGAAATCAAATCCAATTCCATTCTCATTTATAACCCCTGTATGTTTTACTGAACAACAATGGCCAAATTTACTTATTGGATTCTCAATACCCACTTACTTAAGAATTTTCTCCATTCATTTCTTAAGTTAAATATAAGTATTTCTTATATTCATTTTCACTTTACTAACAAAGTTATATATTCATTTAACTTTGTATTTTAAATTCCATTTGAATTCAATTTACTTCATTTCTATTTGAATTCATTTCAAATCTCAATAAAAAAAATTCATTCAGATTTTCATTTCGAATTTTACTTGAATTCGATTCATCTTCTATTTCTGAATATTGAGTTTCATTTACCTTTATCTCAAATTCAATTTGAAATCACTTGTCGTTAAGTGAAAATTTTCAAAAATTCCAAATTTTTTCTAACTCCCAAAATTTTCGGAAAATTTTGGCGGAGTCTCCTTTGTACGGAGGAGCTTTTGCAATATGACAAAAGATATGAATATATATACATCGATCCACTCGGTCGGAAAAGCAAAAACAGTTCATATTTCCTATTTTTATTGCATAGGCGTACCTTTTTAGCATTTTAAGCAAAGCAGTTATTTATTAAGCATTTGCGCAACCCAAAATGCAGCAATATGGCTTCCAAAAACCCGTGCTTACTCAATTTAAACACGTAAGTGACAAATATAGGAAATCTATTAACATTTCATTTATTTTCAATAGCAAATACATAAATTTCATAAGCAATGCATTCAAAATAAATTCTATTAGCAATTCATAAGGTTCCGATACAATTTAAATTGCTTTCATCTAATTTACATTCAATTTCTATTTAATTCAAGTGATTAACAACTCACTTTCTTACATTCAATTCATTTTTTTAAGTGAAACGAATTCATACCATTTCAATTGATTCAAAAATCAATTTATTTCACTTCTATCAAATCATAGGATTTATTTAATTCTCGTTTTGTCAAACGATAATTCTTTCTATTCAAATTTGTTAACATTCATGCAACTAAATGATTACTTAAGCTAATAATCATTTAAATTGATTTCATTTCAATTCAATTTATCTTTCATATATAATTATTGAATTCAATTCATTATAAACCATATTAAATTTGGCATTCCTCAATTAGTTTCACTTACTAATTTTTTTTATTTCAATACTTAGTCCACTTGACTAATTTTTCATTTACTTACAATTTAAAATGAATTCCAACATTTCAGTTTTCAATTTCATTTACTTGCAGTTGTAAATTAATTTACTTGTTCACGAATTTATTTTCCACCTTAATAAATTTCATTCCATACTATTTTTATTAGATTCCATTTTTCAATAAATTGTTTTGTTTACAATGTAGCTTCATTTGTACATTCACAAATTCATTCATTTTCAATTTGAATCTTATTCCAATCAAACTTCAAATATTTTATAAGTTATCAACTTATTTACATTCCATTAATGAATTTATTTTCAATTATCTTCCTGGAATTCCATTTCAAATTATAAATCACATTTACAATTTATTTACAAATCCCATTTGTATATGAATTCATTTCCTTATATTTTCAATTCATATTTATAATTTCCATTTGTTAAATGAATTTACCTCCAAATCCTTGGTTATTATTTTATATTCAGAAATTCTATTTGTATATGGATTTATTCCTTAGCTTTTTGCTTTAATTTCAATTTCTTATTAAATTTCCATATAACGATGATAATATTTCAATATTATCTCTTCCTAACAACCAAGCATCCATATACTATGATAATTCATAGAAAATTATTTCTTTTCTATACAAAAATAGTTTTGGGTAAAATTATTTCATTTACCCTATTTTAAAACAATACTGTGTCAGATTATCTTGTTTATAGAAACCCCTATCGATTACAGTTGGCCAGACTGCACCGACCAGAATCTATAAACAATCAACCGATAAGTCAACACAATACAAAACAAATTTTGTATTCACTAACAAATACGCGCTCATATCTATTATTACACTCACACTCATTCTAGAGTACTACTGACTCCATCTCTAATAGTAACACCCAACAGAGCCAGGGTTATCGCTTAACCGGCTGCTCTGATACCACTTGTAACGATACGATTTTTTCGACGCTCGAAAGTCGACATTAATACATCCACTGTATCAAGTGCCGCGTAATCGAATGCCGGAAAACCGAACCATTAGGGTTAAAAAGAAGAGGTAGAAGAAGACAGAAGAAAAGAAAGAACAGAAAAACAGAAACAGAAACAATATCAGAATCTCACATTCGCAGCGAAACAATATATAATAGATAATCACTAGTCTTTTAAACAAAGAACTATATCAGTTTATACATACAACAATCAGAGTCAATATACAACTCAATACAACAATAGACAGTTATATAAACTTGTCCTCATACAGAATACACAGCGGAATAAATAAACAAGTACGGGAGTACGTCTCGCCATCCAGCTCATCTCCAAAGCTCCAGAATATCCTGATAACATAACTCTAGGCTGCCCGTGTGGAAAATTATGGGCACCCAGAGTTTAGAAAGGGAACAATAAACTCCGAGTCAGTCATGGTGACTGGTGTGAGATCGTAAAACAGTTATTTTCACAAAGAGAATAAAACAACTTCGCAATGCTTTTTGGAAAATGAAACTATCATAAGGCCTCCCGCCATACACACAATGCAAACGCAGAATTGGAGGAGATTTCTCCTTATGATAGTTAAAAATGCTTACTATGCAAATCAGTTGATATTATTATTAATGTCTAGTGTGGAAAACATTTCGAAAGTATAATATCAATTTTAGCCAATATACAACCATTATTGTATATCTACTATTGCTACCATGTTCAGTAGCAGGTTACCGCCATATTCCATAGTAGGTAATACAACTAAAAACCGTACAGGGCGCGTATTGTTTCTTTGGATTTCTAACAAATGGTCAGGCAAAGGAACTTCCTTATACCGGAATGGAAACGCCTCTGGAAAGACGCCCCGAGAACCTAACCGGATCTCTGCAAACACAAGGCCGACGCTACCTCACGCTTTAACCAAGCTGTAACTAGGTAGCTAACATACGAGCTATGCCATCCCCCGGTCGTTACCGACCTTTATCCGAGGATCCTCAATCACAAAGCAACAACCACAAAGTATAATAAATCTGCGGCATCAACATAGGTAAAATATCTGGGCTCCATACTATAATATCACCTTAATAAATTTCATTCCATACTATTTTTATCAGATTCCATTTTTCAATAAATTGTTTTGTTTACAATGTAGCTTCATTTGTGCATTCACAAATTCATTCATTTTCAATTTGAATCTTATTCCAATCAAACTTCAAATATTTTATAAGTTATCAACTTATTTACATTCCATTAATGAATTTATTTTCAATTATCTTCCTGGAATTCCATTTCAAATTATAAATCACATTTACAATTTATTTACAAATCCCATTTGTATATGAATTCATTTCCTTATATTTTCAATTCATATTTATAATTTCCATTTGTTAAATGAATTTACCTCCAAATCCTTGGTTATTATTTTATATTCACAAATTCTATTTGTATATGGATTTATTCCTTAGCTTTTTGCTTTAATTTCAATTTCTTATTAAATTTCCATATAACGATGATAATATTTCAATATTATCTCTTCCTAACAACCAAGCATCCATATACTATGATAATTCATAGAAAATCATTTCTTTTCTATACAAAAATAGTTTTGGGTAAAATTATTTCATTTACCCTAATTTAAAACAATACTGTGTCAGATTATCTTGTTTAAGAGTTTAGAAACCCTTATCGATTACAGTTGGCCAGACTGCACCGACCAGAATCTATAAACAATCAACCGATAAGTCAACACGATACAAAACAAATTTTGTATTCACTAACAAATACGCGCTCATATCTATTATTACACTCACAATCATTCTAGAGTACTACTGACTCCATCTCTAATGAGTAACACCCAACAGAGCCAGAGTTATCGCTTAACCGGCTGCTCTGATACCACTTGTAACGATACGATCTTTTCGACGTTCGAAAGTCGACATTAATACGTCCATTGTATCAAATGCCGCGCAATCGAATGCCGGAAAACCGAACCATTAGGGTCAAAAAGAAGAGGTAGAAGAAGACAGAAGAAAAGAAAGAACAGAAAAACAGAAACAGAAACAATATCAGAATCTCACAGTCGCAGCGGAACAATATATAATAGATAATCACTAGTCTTTTAAACAAAGAACTATATCAGTTTATACATACAACAATCAGAGTCAATATACAACTCAATACAACAATAGACAGTTATATAAACTTGTCCTCATACAGAATACACAGAGGAATAAATAAACAAGTACGGAAGTACGTCTCGCCATCCAACTCATCTCCAAAGCTCCAGAATATCCAGAATATCCTGATAACATAACTCTAGGCTGCCCGTGTGGAAAATTATGGGCACCTAGAGTTTAGAAAGGGAACAATAAACTCCGAGTCAGTCATGGTGACTGGTGTGAGATCGTAAAACAGTTATTTTCACAAAGAGAATAAAACAACTTCGCAATGCTTTTTGGAAAATGAAACTATCATAAGGCCTCCCGCCACACATACAATGCAAACGCAGAATTGGAGGAGATTTCTCCTTATGATAGTCAAAAATGCTTACTACGCAAATCAGTTGATATTATTATTAATGTCTAGTGTGGAAAACATTTCGAAAGTATAATATCAATTTTAGCCAATATACAACCATTATTGTATATCTACTATAGCTACCACGTTCAGTAGCAGGTTACCGCCACATTCCATAGTAGGTAATACAGCTAAAAACCGAATAGGGCGCGTATTGTTTCTTTGGATTTCCAACAAATGGTTAGGCAAAGGAACTTCCTTATACCGAAATGGAAACGCCTCTGGAAAGACGCCCCGAGAACCTAACCGGATCTCTGCAAACACAAGGCGGATGCTACCTCACGCTTTAACCAAGCTGTAACTAGGTAGCTAACACACGAGCTATGCCATCCCCCGGTCGTTACCGACCTTTATCCGAGGATCCTCAATCACAAAGCAACAACCACAAAGTATAATAAATCCGAGGCATCAACATAGGTAAAATATCTAGGCTCCATACCATGATATCACCTTTTAACCAGAAGGAAATGGCATACCCTAAGGGCGCTACCCCTACAAACCTTTGCCGCAACATTCCTGTTTCGACCATTACCGGGTTGTGAGGATCGATGAAGTCTCGTCCACAAAGCTACGCTTTTTCACAAAGCCACGCTTTTTCACAAAGCAACGCTTTGATCAACAATTGATCAACAGCACTTCGTATGCCACATTACTAAATTGGGAATGTATCACTAGTAACCATCAACTACATAACCTCTGAGCTCATACGTCTCAGAGAAGGGTGTTAAGCTAAGAGAATAAATTCTCCGCCACCAACAGAAATGTATTTGATAGAAACCAGCTTTACATCTCAAAGTGTAATGTTAGACACACATCCATACAAGTCCGTTCCGGGATCGAACGGAACCGAAGGCACTTCCAAAGAAGCCCTTGCAATCCGGATAATTTCTAATCATGTCCGGACTTCCCATCACAAAAGGAGTGATATAAATCTCTATACCGGAGCAACTCGGTGCAGAGACATTCGACAGGTTGTCCTTTCATTTTCGAAATATCCGGTCTTCACCACCGGTCTTCAATACGATCCA
Source organism: Allium fistulosum (assembly GCA_030737815.1). Classification (NCBI taxonomy): domain Eukaryota; kingdom Viridiplantae; phylum Streptophyta; class Magnoliopsida; order Asparagales; family Amaryllidaceae; genus Allium; species Allium fistulosum. The sequence continues at coordinate 782,937,707 of CM060906.1, forward strand.
TATCGTCGTATCACTAATTCGGAATGGGTTATATGACACAAAGGTCTTTTCCCGGCTAACCCGAATAGTTAGCGTTTGTTTTAAAAACAAATCAAGTGCCATTTCAAAAGCAAATATTGATAGTCGGTTATTTAACTATCAACTACATTCACAACAATCAACTAATTTAAATAATTTTTCCCAAATTATTAAATTTCAAATCTCTTCGCGAGATATATATTTTCCATACTTCACATTTGAAAACCAATTTCAAATCACATTTCACACTTCACATTTGAAAACCAATTTCAAACCACATTTTCACACTTCATCACAAAATGGTCCCTTTAAACCAATTAAATAAATCCTTATCGATTTATTTCAAATTTACATTCCAAATCTGTAAATTTATTCCCAACTCCAAAAATAAATCAATGTTTATTTTTAAAACAAATTTCCCTTTCCTTTATAAATTCTATTCGGAATTTACATTCTCAAATATTCACTTTTTATACGATTTTCAAATCGATTTCTCAAATATTCACTTTCAACACCAAATCAACTTTCAAATTGATTTCTCAATTTTATTTCAAACCCCAAATCAAATTCCAAATTTATTTCTAAATTTACTTCAACACCGAATCAATTTACAAATCGATTTCCAAATTTGTTTCAACACAAATCAATTTTCATTCAACATCAAATAAATTTTCATATCGATTTCCCGAAGATTTATTTCCAAATACCAAATCAGTTTTCACTTTGATTTCAAACAAATTTATCACTTTTCAAAATAAATTCCTTTATCTCTTCCAAACCATTTAAAATTTCCATTTTAAATAAATTTTCCAACTTTCGAATAATACTATTCAAAATCCATTTATTAAAATCTTTTCCCATATCTTTGGAAATAATTCGATAATATTACAAGAATCAACTTTACGCTTTTAAATCCCTTCTTTTAAATTCAACCAATTCTTTCAAAAAGAATTTACTAAAAATTCCAGCTTTAATTTCAAAAAAAACCAATTTCATTTATTTCTGGTATCCAACGATACCAAAAATACATTCGGCTAAATTATAGCCTTCAACACATTCAATCACAGATATAATCATACACAGATTATAAATAATCAATCACACAACATATGAAACCAATTCAAATGTTTTGAGGAATCCTGTTGGATCCCTCCAACCTGTTTCCCTGCATCCACAGATGTTAGCACAATACCAATTCCACTTCGAGGTGGAATATCGCGGTATATGGGATTTATAAAATATCATCCACTATTATGCGGCGCAATAGGGTCTCATCCGCTATATAATGCGGAAAAATCAATCACCGATATATACATATGCCAATATATATATATATATATATATATATATATTGCTATATACTACTATATATAGTATCATATCCAAATAGCAATCAATCAATAACTGCAAAATCCACTTTTCATTTTGAGTGAGAAGATCTCACCTTAGCTTTTTAATTTTGCAATCCACTTCCGTTTTGATCATTTCTTCACGGTTTTAAACCTTGTGTAAACAATTATATGATTTTATCAATATTCGAATAAATTGAACAAATTAAATTTTCCATTTAATAAGATTTTATTAACCAATGATTTATTTCAACTAATTCCCTTTAACAATTTCAAAAATTCATTTACTTAAAATTTTAGATAAAATTTATTTCTAATTAACAGAAATAGTGGACAACCTCCTTTACATTTTCTTCAAACTATTTATACATATATATATTTCAAACACACACTGGAATATTCATTTTGATTTTAAAATAAGCTGTATAAGGTTTAAACTCATTTTCAAATCTAAATCAAATTGAAAAACACTGAATATACCTCGCTGCCTGATAAATCGACGCAACTACCATCAGAGCTAAACCAACGTCGCCTCCACTTCCTCAGTCGTGAAACCCCAAACTGACTCCAACATCGTTCGACTTTCCCTTCGAAACAACCCAACTTCGCCTTTGACATCGCGACGAACGCCTATGCCAGAACTTCGCCATCACGTGCTCGCACGCGCGAGCCATCACAGCCCCAAATCTCGAAACCCTACTGCCTCCAGTCGAACGCGAGCTCCGCGCTCGTGCCCACGCTTCCCAGAATCGCATGCCCAAAAAAATGTAACAACCCGAGATTTCGCAATTATCTTGTTATCGTCAGATGACGATTAAAATCGTTGGTTAATTGCTATTGCAGTTTTGAATCGATCTGAAATTCTTTTGAAATCGCAAACTGTAAAACTTCTAAAAATAATTTTATTTATTTTATAAAAATAACAATTCACATTCTCAACCGGACAAGTCCAGAGTTAAGCGAATCAGTAAAAGAAAGGGGTCATAATCCTCGATTTTGCTGAAACGTTTAAATCGCTTTCTCATCCTTTTGAAAGCGCAAACTGTTAAAAATTTTATAAAACAATTTTCATTTTTAAAACGATTTTCCAATCACGTGATTAAAGCAACAATATTAGTAACAATTTCGAAAAGGAAATTGTACTTCCCAAAACACCGTAAAACGAATCTCAGAATCAGCATTGCGGAATAACCGCTTGAAAATCCACTTTTAAAATCTGATGGTTACTGAAGCCAAAGCGACAGTAATTTTTAAACGTCAAAATCTCATCAAAATACTTTACATCAAAATGTAACACCAGTGAATTTTCATTCATTAAAATTGTCAACAAAACACCGTGCTTCAAAATATAGCACTAGTGTAAAAATCCCGTTATAAAAATAACGGCAACAAAATACGTTTCATAACCAAGCATCGGTTCAACGTAAAATAAATGCAGTAACGTGCAACTTAAATTTGCACTTACTACAAAATGAACAAAGAAATCATTCGAATATATCTTCAATGAAGATAATTCAAAACAGCTAAATCTAATCAATATATGATTAGCACAAAAGATAATAAGTAAAGATCTCAACAAAATCACATAACTGCAATCGTTTCGAATCCTCAATTCGGAATCGAACTTCTCAATGAAACAAAATAAATACAGCTAGGCAAACAACAAATGAAATTTATTTCAATTTCATATTTTGATTTTTAAATCAAAAAGATTATCAGTCGTACTCAGCGAAGACAGTTTCACTGTTTCCGCTGCGCACTCTGATAAACAGAACACAATTTAATCAAATCAACAAAACACAGTTTCACTTTTATTTTTAAATAAAGATATTAAAAAATTTCATCAAAATTTCAAAACTTTAGTTTTGACTCAAAACACAAATAAAACATCGACCAATAGTTGTAACATATGTTCCATCCAAGTTATGTTTTATATTATGCCCATAAACCCCAAGCTCTGATACCAACTGTGACGCTCCACCTTTATGCTCACAATAACAAAGAGTATTAAAGGAAAATACTGTCTGTTATCATGAAGAATAAGGCTGGATAGGAGCGGCCATCCGTAGTTGGCCTTACACTAGTATTGGTTACCTCGATAGGAGTGGTATATATTTTTCATTTTTCAACGTTCTTTATTTACTCCCATCGACATACCCAATTACCAATATAAAACGAACTACGATGGTTCATAATAGTTTAGGACAATATATATAATAATAACACAGATACAAAAGAATGCGGAACACGGATAACAAAAGTCTCGTATATATATAACTGATGTCAGTTACAATACAGTTGACACAATACATATGGTACAACTACAACTGTCGACTCTGGAAATTATATACACAAGTACATTATCAACTAATATACATGAGTACATATCATCCTATACAATAACATGACTACTACAAAAAGACGCAGACCACTTCAAAAGATGTGAAAAGTCTTCATAGTCCAAACAGCAACTCAAAGCAAGAAATCTACAACCTGAAATAACTCGGGTCTGACCCGAGTATTAAATTCAAAAGAAAATAATACACGGGTCAGTCTAATTCAAACTCAGTTATTAATGCACAGAAGCAATAATAATCAATATCAAATAGACAACAGTCACAGAAATCTCGTATATCCAACTTCTCGATAAGAGAATCGGATAACGGCAAACATAACACTAAAGAGTGTTAAACAACATATCAACAGATCTGAATCATTAATAAAGATAGATAAAAAGATTATCACTGAAGACAATTTAGAAAACTCCAGAATTGCCTAAACAGCAATTTACTACAAAATCCAATTATAAAATAAATAATTAGAATCTCAAAATGATCAATCGAATCAAATTTCTGTGTGGCTGTAGTACACGCACGCGTGCACTGCCTCGCCACACACGTCGAAACTGCAAAGGTCAAAGTGGAACCCAAGCCAACAAAACAGCGTAAACAACAAAGATCTAATTATCGATACGATAATTAGAAGACATATAATCTAATTATCTAAAAGATAATTAGATATCAACAAAACCATCAGCTTAAACCAAATCAAAGTACACTTCAAAATATATTAAATTGAATCAACGACAAATTTCAAGTAATTGAAATATCAATCAAAACGCCACTTTTGGTAGGGCTGCAGTACACGCACGCGTGTACTGCCTCGCCACTACAACACAAATTACACAACAACTCAATGAAAGTTCACAAATGGACACATGGTCGAACCCAAAGGAGAAGTCAGGTTCAACACAAATGCAATGCCAACACAAAGTAAAGCCTCATAATTACAGAACAACGAATCAAGCTAGCAGTGGACAGAGTTGAGGCTACAACCCAAAACATAACACATAAAGAACAAGTATGCAAGTGGAGACAACAATGGTGCCAGCAGTTGCAAACACGTTCAGAGACATCAAAGTGACCAAAGTCACAGCCGTATTTTATCAAAAAGGCCACAAGTGATAATAGCATGTGTACTAAAGCCAAGGCAACACAACCACAATCACCAAGGCTACAGGTGAACAAACGTGTGTACCCAGATAAGTCAAAACAGCAAGGCACAGCAACAAATTCTAGAAATGTCAAAATGGAAATCAAGGCAACAAGTGTGCCAGATTAATGCAAACAGTAAGGTTCAGTAAACTGAAGTGAAGCCACAAGTGTGCAACTGCACTAGACCAAATGCCATCAAGTAAACAAAGCTCAAGTGTAATGTACACATCGGCCGAGATCAATACATGGAGCTACAGACTAACATGTATCATAAACAACTCGAAAATAGTGAACAGTAATGGTGCAACACATACATATATTCATGTATGATCACACAACTCAAAGGCATTACGCTATACGAAGGCAATTCAGAAATCAAGTGACGTGAACCGAATCAGAAAAATCAAAATGACTTGGCAACCCAAAATACCAACGAACAAGTCAAAGCTTTCAGAAAGCAAATGTAAACTGCCTCGATTGAGGTCTCATAACACTGAAAATATAATACCAAGCTCAAATAAATTCAAGTGCAGGCAATACTACAGAGAGCATAGGCAAAGGGATCACAAAAATGAATCAACAGATAAGTGATAATACACTACAACCAACTACATGTACAGGACATTGTACAGGTCAAACAGAGATCACAAGCAATACGACCACAACATCAATATCAAGTACACTTGCAACTGAATCAAGCATGTGCATAGGCAGTATGCATATGAGACCAGAGAAATCAAAATAAATGTGATTCAAGTGACCGAAGTCACAGTGAAACAGAAACAAAGCAAAATTCAAATGCAATCAACATTTGTTGACAGATGGCCAGAGAATATGATCAGAAACATTGAACAAGTCAGGTTAGTGAAGAACAAGTTCAAACTAAATCAAGTTCAAACATCAAAGTACAAGTGAAATAGTGGAAGCATGAACAAGTCAGTGAAGAGATGATCAGAGACGAAGCTCACAGAGAAGCCAAAGTCAGGTGATCATCACCAAACAGAAGGTCTAAACTCAGGGATGAACAACAATGTGCCAGTGAAACTGTATGAATGACGAAATCTCACTCTATGCCCAGTGCCAGCATCCTCCTCAACCTACCAAATAATCTGATTCCTTTGTCTTTAGAGACTTAAGCAGCCGAATAATTATAATTACATTAAGCTAATACATAGAATATACACTTGCTTCATATGCTTTTAGTATATCAACATTTAGCAATAATTTATCTAAATAAAATTATCAAATTACAACACTTACAAGAGCAGTTTGAAGACCTAAAGCTTTTCCAACTGCAATATTTCAGTCATTATCATCCAAGAACAACTAAGTAAAAGCAAAAAAGATTAGTAAGTATAAGGAAAAGGTTGCACGGCTACCAGATCCAATTGGTTCTAGAAACCTTCTTGCCGCGTGTCCCAACATTTCAAAGTGGGGGAGAATTGTTGTTGTAGGGTTATGTATTGCAACGACTCCGAGCCATTGTAATATCGCGAATTTGCCGCATGACTACGTTGCAAAATTGCATGTATGGTATAATAGGTCTCAATGGATGTATCGATCTCGAAGCACTTGACCAGAAATATTTAAAACATAATGCTATTTAGTGTTGTGATTTATTACTCATGATTGCCACTAATTGCAATTACAATAATATAATAATTTATTTAAGGACTTTCTTATTTATACACTTTTAATTAATTACTTTATATCACAATATAACAAATCATATAAAAGAAATCAAACACCTTTTATTTTGAACGAGATTTATTATAGAGGTAAATAATTTATAATAAATTACATAATCACATGGTTAGAAAATTTACCCATAGTATCAAGATTAATCATCTTCGGAGTCTCGGTCAACTCAATGCAAGAGAAAAACTTCAGTCCCCCTTTTGTCGCTTCAATCATCCGAAGTCATCATCAGCTTTTCTTTTTTCCTTTGTCTTTTCCAGATCCTGCCTTGGATGGTCCTCCATCCTCCACAACGTTAACTTCACTGCTCTCGGATTTTATGCCCTCCTAGCACAAATATCCCTCAACTTGATTTTAAAAGTCCATGAGATCCATCGACAAATCTCTTTCCAATGCTTTCTTAAAATTGGTCTTATTAGTGACTTCGAAAATCGTCGTCATCAGTACTATCGAAGAGTCTGATTCAGAAGCAGTGGCTTTTGCGTTAAATATAATCAAGTAACTCTACAAAGTTTATTCTCTCTCTTCTTTACACTTAAAAGTGTCATCCCATTGCTCAGTCAAACTACATGAACTCTAAATTGGTTCATAAACTTTTCCACTAACTCAGTCCATATGCCGATGATGAACTCATTGTCCAGTTGACGAAACCACATGACAACCAAATCAGTTAAGTACAATGGGAGCATCATCCTATCACATTCTCCGAAGCTGCTAACACTCTCATATATCATTAAGTAAATAATTGGATTCATCCTTCCATCATACGGCTTCAAGTAGGTAACTTAAAATCTGGATTCCTTGCGTATCGGGTGTTTGGGGTGATATGGTTTCTATTCACATCCTCCAAACTTCGATCTATAGCTTCACCTCGAAGTACCTGTCTTACCATCTTAGCTAAGCGATCATTTGGATACAGCTGAAATCTCTTCACACACCTTTAATTTAAATCTTCTTCATGCTCCAGTTCCTGAGGGAAACTTTTGGTTCTAATCCTTGCGGTTGCAAGTTTGTATTCTGATCTTGATTTCGAGGCTTGACATCATCCATCTTACGTGTCCTTCTATGCTCAACATTCAGATTGACCATGCCCCCTGTCCAAACATGTCGGTACTGACTTGTTAGCGTGTTGAGGGACGGTTCCAGCTTGTTCCACTTCATTTCTTTGTATATCTGCTCCATCTTATAGCCTCCGGTTCTGATTTCCAACAATTCCAACCACTCTTTATTATTCCAACATTTGAAAGAATCTATTCCTCATCTTTTCTTACCGAGCTATCAATCTTTATTGCAAACTTTTCATCATCCCTTCCATCTCCTCTTCAGTCATATAGATAAAATGTAGATTTGAACTAGTGGACACCTTCTGGCTGCCTTATGCTCTAGTTGACTTGGTCTAATAACGACTCTTATAGTATGTCTCTTCATCATCTCCAATGTTAGATTTAAGTTCATCTTAGTGGAGGCACCAAAAATGTTGCCTAAAAGATTGGTACAACACCACAATATTACTAAAAAACAAATCAAATAAATATCAAAATAAGGAAATGAAAAGAGAACGAAAAAGAGACATAAGATTTTTACAGCAGTTCGGCAAAATCTTTGGCTTACGTCTTCTTAATCGGTTTTATTTATGAATTCTTTTTAGAATACACGATTTACAATCAAACCCGAGTTACAGTCTAATATCTCGGTTTTCTCAAAGTTTTATAAAAAAGTAGATGAAGAACACTGATCATCTTTCTAGTTGAAGATAGACTGCTATTTATAGACGAGATTCAACATAAATTTCGCCATTCCCGATTTGAACGAGTCATTTTTTCTAGATCCGAACTCCAGCATGAAGAATAGGCCATCACACATGTTTCCCAAGACAATCAAACATGTCATTACCGACATGTTTTTGCGTGTTAAAATTTTATTTTTTCTTCATAGCTCGAGTTCCAAACCTCTAAAGTAGCCAAATCAAGATTCAAAATCATGTCGGAACCGACCAAATAATGTTGGTACCGACATGTCTTTGTTGTCCAAAATTTAGTCAAATTTTGTGTACTTCTTCTTTTTATATCGATGGTTCCCAACTTACGTCGATACCAAACATGCCGGTACCAATCATGTTGATAAAAAATATACCAGCTTCAACTTTTCTTGCATTTTAGAAACCTGACTAAATATTTGATTTCTTCAATCCTAACATCTTTCAAGCTTCTTTACTCATTCTTTTATCATTTTGTAGTCCAGTTTCTTAATTAATTTCAAGACTGTGGTATATTTGCCGAAAACAGTCGTCGACTTGAATATCTAGCAATCAATGACGGGAAATTGGATGACGAAAAAAATAGCACTTGCGAGCGAAGCTTTTGCATTTAAAATTGGTCGAATGCCCATGAATCACGAATAAAACTAAATTGTGGAATGTAGATGACTCTTTGAAGTATTTGGACGGAGGATGCTAGAGTACACATGGGCCAAGGGTTACAATTTGGTGTGTCGAGATAGGCCAACCCAATCTTAGTACTTTCTCCCAATGATCTTCCTCGCTGAAGCTTAGGGTTTTTAAAAAATCTGAAATAAAAGAGAAAATAAATCAATCTGCCTCTGATTCCTAGATTTTTTCAATTCAGGTTTGCTGCTACTGCTTCTGACTATTCCTCCTTTTTTTTCTTTTCCTTTTATTCTTTTTTGCTGAATCGAGATCGCGATGCCGAACTAAATCTCTTTTGATTTCGTTTCTCGATGTTTAAATTGAAATCGTGATTTAGTATTGGACTCCAATATTGTCGTTCTGAAATAGGATCGTACATTTTACACGGGTTGCGATCCAATTTAACTCTTGGATCGGGAAGGCTGCGATTCCTTCCAAATCGCTTTGGAACGTACGATCTCGCGATTTTTGCAATCACTTTAATGCTTAATTTTTTTTTCATGTTAAATGCTGCGTGTAGATGTCATTATTGCAAGTGTTTTCTCAAATCAGAATTATTTGCTTTTGAAGCAAGTGTTTTCTCAAATCAGAATTATTTGCTTTTGAAATTAATACCTTTTACTATCTATTTGTACAGGTTTTGAAATTAGTATTAGTGTTATTTTTGTAGTTTTCTTTCTTTTATGTTAATCTGAAATTATTACATTACATGATGTAAACATAACTGTGTTAGAGAGATTAAATCCAGGGAAAGTAACATCTTTCTTCAATTTGGACTGTTTTGGATCGCAGTATTATATAAAAAAACTTAGCATAATCAGTTTTTTGACCCTTGTGACAAAAACAATATAAATAAATAAATAACTTTATGGTTAGTTGCATAAATATATGCATACATACATACATATAAAAGGAATTAGTTGCTTCAATTTTGTTTTGTTTATTTATTTCTTCATCAGGTAGCATTAGGAGAGGGTAAACATGAATCATCACCCAGAGCCTTGCATTCTATTTGCTCAAACTTTTGTCCATTCCAAGCTGGATGAGCATTTTGATGAGGTAAATGATTGTTTTATTTGCACATTTTAATGAATTTGGATGATGATTATTTGTAATAATATATGCATTGCTATAAAAGTAATAGTCACACATTTTAGGCCATTGATTCCTACTTGTCTTTATTTCTCTATGGTCTAATGTATCAGAACAATTTGGTTGTGCCTTGAGAGAAAGGAAAATGTTAACATGCATGGGCTTATCAAAATGAGATTCAAATCATAAATCGTAAATTTTAAATTTTAAATCGAAATGAGATTTAAATCGTAAATAGTAGATTTAAAAGATCCATATTTTAAGGTTCATTTACACTTTAAAATTGATTTTGATGTTTGAACTTCTATATCTAAACCTAAATTCTTTTGTCCATTTTTATTTTGTTTAAAAAACTTAGGATTGAAATTGTATATCAAAGCAAGTATATTGAATCCATCAATATAAATTGATGAATTTTCTCTATTGCAGTTTTAACTGAATCGGAATGTAAATCGAATCTTAAAGAGAAGGATTCGATCTGAAACGGGATTTAAATAAAGGATTTTAAGATTTTTGACAACAATGCATGGGCATATATTAAGATAACAACATTTTGGAAATACTCTTATGTACTAGTACTAAATTCATCTTAATTATGGTTAGTGACATTTATAGCATTTTTTTACTATTATTTTTCTGGTTTCCATTGCTTTTTTGGGTATATATATATGCATGTATGTATGCATGTATATTAACATGTGCCCCCCATATTAACATGTGCCCTTGAACAAAACCCTTATAGTGTAAATAACATTCCTGGCCTTGCAAATTGTGCATTCCTAACAATGAGCTATTTATTTCTTCAGCTGAGCGGTAGATGCTATTTAGCTCAAATGAGAACTGTGGTAGATGCTATTTAGCTCAAATGAGAACTGTAAAATAGTAGGAATATTATGATGTAAAAATTCGTTTGAAGATGGTGATGGAAGTGTAATTTTCACTCTTGACAATATATTATAAAATGTGTCCAGCTCTCACTATAATCTGAATAAAAGTTACAACATAAATAGTAAAATATCTATTTGTAAATAAATTGACGTGTGTAATTTTTTTTCCTTGTTAGGTATTATTTGCAGAACCTATTGTTATATCTGCTTGTGAGTTCCTTGAGCAGAATGCTACGCCATCTACTCCTAGCATATCACTTACTGGGTAAGGCATATTATATCTTTTTATTCATATATTATATCTCTTTGATGCCTTAAGCTATTATCTCTTTTCGAGGCTTTAAACATCTTTAAAGAATTTCTTTTATTGCAGATTATCTTTATTTTATGCTTTAGACGTCATATTAGAAGGCATATCAGTAGTGAACTTTGGCAAATGTTCTGCTTACCATTGTAACAGATTTGTCCTTGTCCAATGTCTCATTTTGTCCTACACATAAAAGTAATAACTTTATTCTTACTGTATGATATAACCTGATATGCATTTTTTTAAAGTGGCATCATGCTCCTAAACGAGAAATAATCTTGGTTGCGTCTACCAGAGAAAGTAATATACTCCTTTAACACAATGCATTTTTCACTTAAAAATGATAATATTTATGTCCCGACACAATAAATCATACATGTAAACTTTTTATGGATATATATTTAGAACATCAATCATATGCAGCATATACATCCTTTATTTTGTAAAAGAGAAATATCATGCTAAATATGGTTTGAGAAAATAAATAATGTCTCTTTTGTCAGATATGCCAACATAATGCTTGTAATCACCCTTTAAGATCCAATCACATCGCATCACCATTCAAGATCCAATCACATTGTATTTTCCTTGTTCGTTATGTTAGCTATGTTTCCTGACGTGGATTTCAAGGCTTTGTGTATTACATGGTATAATATGTTATATATTATTATATATATAAGGACAGTGATATCTTTATAGTCATGGTTTTTGATTTGCATAACTCCTACTATGTTAACATGATCCCCATTGTCTTCATCTGAGCGTGATTTCTTAACACAAAATTACAAATTAATAATAAACTACTGTTCTTTTCTGTTTATGGTTTGGAAACACACCTTAGTAAAAAGGTTTCTAATCTTCTCGGATATTGTTGGGTACCCTTTTTACGCTGATCACAATCTCCAACGTTAAGGAACTTGATTTGTTATAAGTATCTCTTTCTTTTGATTTTGTTATACATCTGAACTTTATCAGCAATGATATACTACAAGATATTCTAGTATTTGCATCAATATTTATCGATGAAGTCATGATAAATATGTTTGATTCAGTGTTTTCAATGATTCACATTTCACATCATATAAATATATGCGAAAGCAAAAGAAGGGTAAAAAAATATTGGTGGAGAATTTGCAATGTACTCATGTTGTTAAAGGATGCTTAAGTACTGGTTAAATGACCTTCAGTGCTGTATTTTACATGTTTGAGCTTAAATGCAAATTAATGGTTAAGCCATGCTTATTAACATCTCACATTTTATGTGGAGAATAAAAAAAATTCATGTATTTCATTTTTAGTCTATCTGTTGAACTGTACCCAATCTGCAAATAATTTAAACTATATAAGAAATACAAATTGCTTAGCTTAATCTAGAATAAATCTCCTGGAAAATCGAATTTTGATGTTTTTAAAACTTGAATTAAATTTTTATTAGATACATAGATGTTATAAATTTGTGGTTCTGTAAATTATATGCTTTGTTCAATTTATTAATGTTGTTTTAAATGCATAAAACGTAGATTGAAAGATTTACAAGCTAAAAGTCATTTGTATGTATGGGGTTGTAAACAAGTTAAATTCATACTTGAGAAAGTTGATTCGATTATTGATTTTTACTATTTTTTTCTTCATGTTATTTCCGATGAATAGGGTAAAATCGACAAAATTATCATGTTTTTTCATGAAAATATTTGATTTTTTGTGGATATTTAGTATTATCGTATTTGATCTGTTACCTTATTCTATTCTTTTACATGTTTACCGTGCTTTCTTCCATTTTCTGCCCGTCTAGGTGAGGCTTGCCGCCTCATTTAAGCATCAAAACGGGTATTTGCTTGGTGGCTTGTATTAGCATCTACATCCTCTTTGGTTGACCCCAATATCATCCACACCCATCCTATGTTATGAAAAGCGCGCTTAAGGGCTAAATGTATACACAACGCTTAATGTTTAGAAAAAACAAAACGACTAAGCGATGAGCGCTTAAGGGCGCTTATATGCGCTTTGCTTAAATTTAAGCAATGCTTAAGCGCAATACTTAGCAAAAAAATTATTATTTTTAAAATAAAAAGAATTGGGATTATAGCAAAAAACCACATTCCTAACAATTTTTTTTTTCATTTTCTATGATATGGATCGATACCATTAAGATATGTTTATTTTATTTAACAAATGTGCACAGTTTATAGTCAACTTGAGTATGCTAACATTTAATGAATAACGAAAGTCAAATCAAACTTTTGAAACCTATGAATTTATAAGTTAACTTCAAAGATAAACTTTAGTTCTTTGTGATCATTTTTGCATACACATATAGTACACTTGTATACATACAATACACTTAATAAAATCTCTTTATAGTGTAGGTACAGATAAAATATGCTAAAAAATTAAAAAATTAAGCGGCGCTTAAGCGATGCTTAAACGCCGCTATCGCCTCGCCTCGCTTAGTGTTATTATAACATAGCTGACCCACCACCTCCCACCCCACCAAGCCCCCCTCAAACCCCCCAAATTAATATGGATCAATTAATACTAAACCAAATACTAAAATTTTATCCAAATACATGATTTTTTTAAAGCTGTCTGAATTTCGATTAATCTCCAATTAATCCCCGCCTAAACAATCAATCCCTAGTCCATACTTGCCATGTGACGCTCGTGTAGCAAAACTTATGGCCTTGGTTTCTTTTAGTTCCATTTTTCAAGAAAAGGCGCCGAAAGCACCCTTAGTCCCTTTACAATTTATCCACTTTTCCTTTTGTTGGTCCATAATATGCTATTCACTTCATATTACTCGATAATTAAATTGTGTTACTTAAATGAATCGGTGATATTTTACCACTTGGTGATATGTTGTTGATCGAGAATGTTGCCTTTTGGCACTGTATTGCCACTGTCTTTTCATTTTCTCGACCGGTTTGGTAGATCTGTGTAATATGAGGTTTGCCTTTTTTAATATAATTTTGGTAATATGGAAGAAATTCAGGGTTACATTAGCACCACTATTTTTAGAATTCGATAGAACACAACAAAAGTTTGAAGCAACTCACTGTATTACCCATCTTTTATAAAGAATGACTGCAATACTCATATGATCTACTCTGATTTTGGCACGAACATTTGCCATTTTGTTTTGCTTTTAGTATAAATTTTTTAGTTTAAAGATTATGCGTATATTTATGCCTTTTCTTTTAAAACCTTGAATTTTCAAATCAAAAGTAGTGTATTGACAAACATGATGTGTACATGCATTATTGTGCACACACAGTGTTGTTTTTTCAATTGAAATAAATGGTTCCTTTATTATGTTTAGACGAGGGTGAATGAGAAGAATTGGAAGGGTAATTATATAACTTGACGACGGGTGGAATGACTAGCATGGTTGAGATCCAATACACACACCATCAATAGTAGAGCTGTATAACTTTTATATTAATTTATTTTAAATTGGTATAATGAAACAAACTAGGTGATCTTTTTTCTTGCAATAGGCGTGCCTAAATTACAACATGCACGCCATATGCATCTCTCATAAAGTCTTTGCATCTGTATATATTTTGCACTATGAACCAGAATTCTGCTACCAACCATTACAGTGCGCAATGTGATTGTAGTATGATGGCTGGTCATATTTTTTCCTTCTTTCATTTAGTTTGGTTTTGTTATTGTGCTCTAACATCATGACTATTTGCAACTTACACATCAAATTCTGTATTATGGTTTCAAATCCACGAGCCAATTCTATTTTTTTTCCTCTGTGAGTTCCACAAGTGCTGGTGACAAAATGGTACCATTGGTTTTGCTCCAGGTGTTATATTGTCTAATTTACAACTTCTATTGTTTTGCTTATGGTTAATTCTCATTCAGGGCAACATCACCTCCTTCTTTTGCGCTGGAAGTTTTTGTTCACTGTGAAGGGGAGTCACGTTTTAGGCGCCTTTGTCAACCCTTCCTTTACTCTCACTCATCATCTAATATTTTGGAAGTCGAGGTATATATATCATGTTTGCATATTGTTTTCATATGACATATAGCTTATTTGAATGATTAAAGATGGAAATACTTTTCGCAATTCTTTATTTATTGGTGTTGATCAGTAATCACATCGAATGAGATAAAATTAGTTGTCCAACAGCAGTGAGGTGCATATTTTCGTTGTTGATTATTACTTGTTTATAAATTTTGTTTGTTAATATCATCTTATGAACTTACAAAATGCTTTTTTAAAATATAAATGATTTTAAGTTAAAATATTATTTATTTTAATGCCATTCTTTTCATCTATGTTTTATTTTTCATTGTCATCTAGTTGCTAAATCAAATACATCAAGGGAGTATGCACCACCATTTCGTCACCCAACTCTAGCATCCATATCAGTATTATTTATTACTAAAAAGTTCACATAAATAAATTTAAGTCTTTTTTAAAAATATAACTTGCAACTATATTATGCAACTTTTCTTCTTTCATTTCGGAGGCTGTTATTGATGACTTATCTGGATCTTTGTTTCTAGAGCGATTTATTTGTTGGGCATGATATGCCACAACATACTACTAACACGAATACATTTATGCGATGAGATATGGAGATGGATTTTGTATGCTTATTGTTTGGAAAATCGAGTTTGCCTAGATATACCTGAACTTCAAAATTATATTTCGATATTTTTATTTACAAGACAAGGCAAGATGAAAATTTCACTAATCTCTCCTTTTCTTTGCGAAATAATTTCTCTATAAGATGCTAGTTAGGTGACAATTTATTATACAAAATCATTTGGATATTAAAGAAATTAATCTACACACATAAGGTCCGATCTCAGTAATTTGGAGGAAATGAATGTCACAAATGTTTGTTAATAAAATTCTCGTGTGTTGTATGTACGGGTAGAGCATCTCCATCAGTGTTATTTTCACCAGAATTTTTTTGTTAACCACTAGTTTTTGAGTGGTTTTATATGCATTAGTCCTAGATGTATTATTAATTAAATGGGAGAAACACATACTTGCATGGGATTCCTAACTATAAAATAGCAGTTGCACAGGAATTTTTACGCTGCTGCAATTTGGGGCAGATTATTGAAAACTGCTTCAAGATCCTTTAGGAATAAAAAATATGTTGCACTAACTTAACTGCATTTATGGTTAACAATGTAACTACTGTACGGTGTTTACATTTAATAGCTATAGGTATAATTTCCTTTACTCTATTATTACTATATAGGTCACTGTTTACCATAACTAAGTCCAGTGTTGTTTACTCAAAAGACAATTTGATTTGACTGTCTCTGTATGACACAAGCTTTGTATTTGGTTAATTTCATCCACTTTTTAAATGCAGCTGAATATACTTGCAGACTGATTTCATGAAGCTTACAACAACAAAATAATAACCAGTCAAAATTTGTATTGGAATCACATATTACCACGGGGTTTTAAAACCTGTCGCATTGTAGCGGTTCAAATTACCCCGCTCCAACCCATAATTATCATGCACTGCTGAATGTTACCTTGGAAGCTCCCACTGATTTTTATTTGATCTACTCGTTTTGAATTAAATTGCTAGTGATGCTCTAGGCAACTAACCTTTTGAGTTACTAGTGCTTTTGGAATGTGGTCAGGAACACAATTAGTCAGAATGCAATTTATGGGTTATTAGTGTAATACATGGTTCATATTTTAATGTAACTAAAACAAATAAAATATAAGATAGAAATTTGGGAATATGCTTTTGATATACTTTTTGAATGCAATAATTAATTTATTTCCACACTAAATATACAGGTACTTTCAGATATTTTATGTAAAAAAAAGTGGCACTTAACCTATTAGCATATATATTACCGATGTATTTGTGTGGTACGACACAAACCCAATACTCAGAAGAGTAGAATCATGATATTCAACCTAAACCCCAGTACTCAGTAGAGTAAAATCATGAAATGCAATATTTAAAAGAAGAAATCATGATATCTATTTGGAAAACGAACTAGATGTCTGTTGAACCGGTAACAAAACTTTGCATATACCTAACAATAATAAGTTTTTGTCTTTTTTTCTCTTTATATCTTCATTATAAATGTAAATATAAGTACGACTTCTTTTATTTTGTTTCCAACTGACTTTTACTAATACCCTAATTTTGTTTCTTCCTTTATTTTTCCTTTGCTGCTGACTTAAATTGTGCACACAGTTCGTTATATTTAATGTGCAGAACTTCTGTGTTGTTTCCGTCTTACTTTCAACTATTAGAACTCATTGGCAATCTTTATGGACACTGAATATGGCAAACATGTATTGCTAAATTTATTACTTGTCTATATTTATTCCCTTATTATTTACACAATTTATGTCAAAAATTACATTTTGTTATTTTATAAATGCTCGTAGGCTATAGTAACAACTCGATTAGTTGTGAGGGGCAGCTATCGCAGCCTTACACTAATAGTTTATGGAAATACCGCTGAGGATCTTGGACAGTTCAATATAGAGTTCGATTTGGACAACACTCTTGTGAGCCTTCTACCATCCTCCATCGATGGAAAGCTTGAAGATCTCCCAGCTGCTTTACTACCAAATAAGCTTACATTTGAAGAATATTTGTTGTCTACAAAACATATATCGCTCCCTATTGCAAATTTGGATCTCTCATTTGAAATGAAGCAGTTCATAAGATTAATTTTTAATATCTTACAATCCTGCAATGATATGGAAATTGTGCAGAAAGTTGCAAGAATTGTTACCACTGTAGTCTGTTCACACATTACTGGTGATAATCATGACACTATATCTTCAAAGAATGATTCCCATAAGAATATATCAACTCTCTCCGAGTGCAGAACTGAGCTCTTTCAACTCTACAGATCCTTTCAAGAAACAGACTGTAATGAGCATGATGCTGATTCAGTGAACTCAGAAATTTTAGTTGATATGTTGTTCCAGTGTTTCCCATTTTTCTCAAGGGGAACAACTAGTGGGCTCCACAATTCAATTGAGGTTCATGTGTTTTTCATTCTTCTGTTTCCTTTAGTACACTGTCATCATATGATTTTTCTTATCCTTGCTATACAAATTTGCAGAACAAAGTTCTGATTTTAGGGCTAAACTTGGTCGTCCTTTTGTGTTCGGCTAAAGAAAGCTGTTCATATTTCGTAAATCATGGTGGATTGGAGCAAATTGCTGCCATGCTTGGTCATCTATTGCACCAATCACCGGCTTATATTTTGGTATTACTTGGTGCTATTGAAAAGGCTACTCAACATGCAATTGGATGTGAGGGATTTCTAGGAAGATTGGATAAGGATGTTCCAAAATTTAACAGTAATGGATATTCTAATTTACTAAAGCTTTTACTAACAAAGCAGAGACATGATGTAGCTTCTCGTGCAACTTATATTTTGCAAAGACTGCAGTTCTATGATTCTGTCACTAGATATGAGGTATGTTTCACATCAAGTGTTTTTCTCGGTATTCGGTGCACATACATGATTTGAAATCTAAGTCAAGACCTTGTTTTTCTCTCCAGTCTGCAGTATTCTCTGCACTAGCCAACCCTTCTGCAGAAATTCAACCAGCTACAGAATTAGATTATCTTCTTTCTGCCGCTTCTCAAATTAAACAAATTATGGTCAGTTTGATGGTCTGATAACAGCGATATGATATTTTCTTTTTCTTTTCTTTTACTAAAAAACAACAATAATAATTGTAATTTGTTAAACCACTACTTACGTTGGCACCCGTGACTACTGCAGAAGATTTTGGGCACAAGTGGTCCAATTGAGGATCCTTCACCTGCAGCCTCCGCAAGAAGATGTGTGAGTCCAATAATATCTGAAGGAGTATTATCTTACAAGGCTACTGCTAATCATATATCCTCGTCTAAACATAACATCTCCAAATATGATATTGATGCACACTTGCTGTCGCTCCTCATGGTATTTTTTCGATTCTCTTCTTGTATGCTATTATTACAAACAATGAAACAAACGTCATTAGACCTCGTAGCTGAGAGTAAGAGTGTAGATGATAAACCTCGATTGAATATTTTAAATATGATCATAAAATATATGTTTGTATTCTTCATTTTTTCACAGTAGGCCTACAGAGGAAGATCTTTCTATATAATCATTTTTGTTCATCCTGGTACTCGTGTAATAATCACGAACTTTGGACATATACACGAATTTGGACTACCATTTGGACATTTGGTGTTTCCAGAAAACGACACATATGTGAACAGTTAATTGAAATTGATTATATAAATATCTGTAATTGTTCGATAAACTTATTAAAGATTGTTTAGAATTCAGATAATCGCTTCATAATTGTTGATCTTATGTGTAGATTATTCAAATACCATTTGTAACTTCTAGGTGACACATGCAATTGGTTTAGAGGTTTTATACATAAAGTACTTCTCCGATCAGGTGTTAAGCGGCTCAATGTGTTGTATCAGTACAATTTTTGTTAGAGAGGTATAATCTCATGAGATATAGGGTTTACATGTATAGGATCTCATGCTCAGATGTATGTCCAATCCATGAGTTAATAGTCTCAACTCATAAACCTTTTCTATTGTCCTATCTGTTTCATACCTTATTCTTGGCAAGTTCTTTTAACTTGCTAGCCACACCGAGCTTCCTGTGTTTTACTCATCACCTTTATGACATGTTTTATACAATATCTTGCAATAAAATCTGTTAATATAATATGACACCTTTATGACATTTTTTTTGCACCAGATCTGTTAACATAATGTATTTGAGGAAAAGATATTATTGAGAACTGTGGTTACATTATCGGGGCACTATACTCCCTCCCTCCCTCTCTTTCTCTCGCTCTCTCTCTAATGTATACTCATGATCTAGATGGTCGAGTGTTTTATCAGTAGTTTTTTAGACTCTTTGTTTATTGTAATTTCCCATTATCGCCCGTGTCTCCCAGTAATTATATTCATATCTTTTTTCCTTTTCAATATTATCAGGAAAGAGGATTTTTGCCTTTATCAGCTGCTTTATTGTCGTCTCCTGCACTGTATTCGATCGATGGTATAATAACCGAGGTCTTAATAGATATTGCTACATCCATCCAGTCATTGCTTCTGTCCCTTCTATCATGTCGATCAGGTTTTATTCATGCCAGTACCATTCACATATTTTGTCTAATTAAAAGATAACTTTCTTAACAGTGTCGATTTCTTTTATAAAACAGGGTTAACTTTCTTATTGCTACATCCAGAAGCTACAGCTGCATTAGTTTATTCTCTCAAAGGCACGGAGGATAGAAGCATAACTGAATGCTTATCTCTGAGACAGGCAGTTGTTTTAATGTCAAAGGGGTTCTTTTGCCATCCTCAAGAAATAGGAATGCTAATAGAGACCCATCTAAGAGTGGTTGGTTCATGGTTTATTATGTGCATCTGTGTTCGTTATGATCATAATTATTGAAATTAATCAGTATTGCATAACATATACAAGTTCTTTCTGCTCAATTCCATATTGAATACAATTATGCTAAGGACCTTATGGCGCACTTTTTTGATGCAAAAAATATATAACTACATTGTATGGACATTATGGTATATGCGTGTGCATGTGCGTGCGCGTGCGTTAAGAGTTACTATCATAGAATACAAATATAATGATGATTATTAACTGTTGACTTTTGAGTTGTTTTGATAACATTACATATTCCAAGACGACAAAGTGTGATGGCCTTGCTATATTCTTATTTTTTTAAACATTTATGTACACACACAAACTAACATCATCACCATCATTCTCTACCCAGTGCACAAAGCTCTCAATTGAGCAGGGTCTGTGGTGTAACAAGTTGTACGCTTTCTTATCCCATTGTTGGAGAGGTTTTCGAACAGTGGTCATTAAACCAAGCTCCCGCAGATGACGATGCGTGAATAAATCTCATAGTAGGCTTACATATTTGAAACAAACTGTATCCCATATATTATGAATTTCACTGCAAGTTAGATTGCCAACAAGCTAATAGTTCTTTTATTAGTGACCTGCAATGGAAAATTGTTGAAATAAATGATATGTTACTGATTAAAATTGGAATAATACACTTCATGCAAAACTCCAACTAGAAATGGCAAAGCAGAAAGTTCCACATATATCCCCCTTTTACTCAAATTTTAAAACTGTTATATTATTAATTTTAAATAATTTCCATAGCATTCTTTACGAATTCCGCGTGTTCAACTATATCACCATCACACATGTTATCCTCATGTCAGTCGACTCAGAATACAATTTTGTGCTGTACAGTTAAATTTGCTGCTAAAATATGTGTTTGATAAGCTCTATATTATGTACTTTTATCTTTAGGCACCACTAAGTGACTGCTTCTTTAATTTAGTCATGTAATTCTGATTGTTACAGAAGATAAAGTTTGAGGACCTTTATATTATGTGGATACCAACTTCCGTTCCTTTGTTAACAAGATGAGGACCATTAACATCTGTGTTTTTAGTTGATACACACACATATACATATGTATACATATATACATACACATTTATATACAATATAATATATTGTAAATGGTTCTTTTCTTTATACACAATATAATATATAGTAAATTATTCTTTTCTTCTATGTAGGGAAATGCTATTGACCGCTTGCTTACAGCATCTCCTCAGTCTGAGGAGCTGTTATGGATTCTGTGGGATATTCGTTCTGTCTCAAGGTAGAGTAAACATTTTAATTCAATCCGTTTCACATTATAATATCTGAGTTTGTGCCTGTTCTGAAGGTCCGAATGTGGCCGTGAAGCTTTGTTGTCCCTTTGCTACTTCCCTGAGGTATGCCTTCTTCTGATCTTCTCTACAACATGGAACTATATTGTCATCACATTTTTTTTTATTACTTGTGTTGAACTGCAGGCACTGTCAGTACTGTTGGAAGCCTTGCGCTCTTTTAAAGATTTGGAGAAAGCTGCCGCTGATGATGGTATGATTTCATTCATTGTTTCGGCTGAAATGTACTGATTTGGCATCTCACTTTTGTTGTAAACTTACATATACAAGGAACATCACCATTGAGTCTCGCGACCTTCCATACGGCCGCTGAAATATTTGAAGTCATAGTTACAGATTCATGTGCATCATCTCTTAATTCTTGGATTGGACATGCTGTTGAGTTGCATAAAGCTTTACACTTATCTTCTCCTGGTTCTAATAGAAAAGATGCACCTACAAGGCTATTGGAATGGATTGATGCTGGTGTGGTTTATCACAAAAATGGTGCTACCGGACTTCTTAGATACACTGCTGTTTTGGCTTCTGGTGGGGATGCTCATTTGAATTCAACACGTGTATTAGTATCTGAATCAATGGATGTTGAAACAGTGGTCGGAGATTCAAACAATGCTTTGGATGCTCAGATATTAGATTCACTTCTCGGCAAACTTATTTGCGACAAGTATTTCGATGGTATCACTCTCAGTAGTTCATCCATTGTGCAACTGACTACCGCAATTCGTATTTTGGCATTCATTTCAGAGAATTCCGTAAGAGAATATTTGTTTCCCTTCAATATTTTGTTTCATTATGTATTATATATATATACGGAATCATCATGTTTCATAATCTTTATATGCTTGCAAATGTTCATTGTCCATGAAGGCTATGGCTGCTTCACTCTTCGAGGAAGGTGCTCTGTCACTTGTTTACATAGTGTTGATCAATTGTAAATACATGCTTGAGCAATCGTTTAATACTTACGGTAAGTTCATTCTTCTTTATATTTATTAATATCCTGGAAATTATATGTCAGTTAATCTTTATATACCTTTACAAATCTATATTATCGTTTTCACCTATGAATGTGAATTATTAGTGCTATTCTTATGTTTTACATTTTTCAAGGCTAATTTATTTTGTTGTATGGTAGTTCTGATCTAATTTTTAATCTTGGCCCTTTTTTTAGTATGTACAAACATGTTTTATGTTTAATTTAAAAAAAGCAGTTCATTTTCAAAATTTACAATGTCAATTTGAAAACAATCAAATTTAAACATAGAACAAACAATGTTATTATAGAATGGGTTATAATTAATTTTAATGATCAAATAATCAACCATCAGTAATAATATGCTTGTTTCAAATAACTTTTACAAATTGTGTTGCCTTGTCCAATTGTAAGTCATATATGTCTACCAAACTTCTACTATGTCATTAGAATTTCTTTGGTAAATATCCGATTGAGATTATATTCCACCTTTATCTAAATATACTTATCTGTTCCTTTCTTGTTAGTTGCCTCAATTCAACATTTGTTTCCTTGTGACTTTTTGTGTGTTTATTGATAATATAAAAACACTTCTTAATATATATTAAATATAATTTTCTTTTTCAATTATTTGTTGCTTAAATATCAATGGCAATAAATAACAAATAAAAATTCAAGAAACTATGAAATCCCAGAAGCATATGAAATGTTGACCAAACCAAGCATAAAACCATATACTATGTACAATCATTTCGAATGAAATTCTAAACAACTATTTTAGAAATAAAGGTAAAATATTGTACATGAAAAACAAATATAACTATGAAATTAAATGAATTAATTTTTGTGAATAAATACCGTCTTTTTGTAGTAAGGATTGCATTCAATTGGAACCGGTAGAATTAAAAAATTATTTTACATATAAATGTTTGAAGTAACAAATTATCCTATATAATCTTTAATTTTAATAAGACATTATCAATATTAACACCGTTGTTATTAAGGCGCAACAGTTGCGCTTTTTTGAAAGTTGAGGCGCTCAAGCTATTCAAGGCGTCCAAAAAACACGCCTTTTGCTAAGGCGGCGAAGCCCTAGGGCTTCTAAAAAGCATGTCTCAACTAGGATTTGAATCCTGAGTTGGAAAATAAATACTTTCTCCGCTCCAATTAATTTCGAACCCGTTTTCAATCCTAAATTAAGTCGAAACTTAAACCACTTTAACTTCGGTTGTAGTAAAAAAACTCTACCACAAATGAACCTTTGCTCCAAGTCACTGCAACCTTTGCTCCAAGCCCCCAACGTTGTCGTCACACTTGTAGCTCTCAGATACTGTTTTTTAATGTATTTAACTAAGTAAAATTTAAGTTAGTATTTTAAAAATAATCAGTTCAAAAATTAAATTTAAGTTAAATCTAAGTTAAATAAAAGCTAAGTTAAATTTAAACTTTTAAATTAAGTTAAATTTAAGTTAGTGATTACAAGTAATTAGTTTACTTTTAACTTTAATTTTAAATTAATTTAAAGATTAGTTAATTATAATTCAAATTTTAGGTAATGTTAATTTAATTTAACCATTAAATTTAATTTAAAAATAAAGTTTAGTTAATTTTAATTTCAATTCTAATTTTAATTTGAAGTCTAAGTAATTGTAATTTAATTTTAATTTTAATTTAGTTAAGGTTAATTTAATTTTAATTTTAAATTTAGTTAATTTGAATTTAAATGTTAGTTAATTTTAATTTGATTTAATTTAACGTTTAGGTAATGTTAATTTAATTTTAATTTTAGTTAACTAAGTTCAAATAAAGTTTAGTTAAATTAAAATGGGATATTAGCGATTAGAACTCAAATTAAATTTCAAGTGGTATTAAACACTTAACTTGAACATCTTTATGATTTCTAGTTTGTTGTTGTAATTTCTATATTTCGTTGTAGACTTGAATTTGACATCATTTTGGTGAAGATTATCATTTATGACTTTGTGTTAGTAGCTTGTGCTTTCTTATTTGCAAAAAGATTGTTTACAAGCATGTTTTAATACTAAAATTATCATTTTTAACGTTAATTTATAGTGCATTTTTTAAAGCAGAAAAATCAACAAGTTGTATAATAGGCGCACAAAAAGGCTCAATGTGCAAAATAGCCCAAGGTGCAATTTGACGCCTTTTTGCGCCCTAGCACCATAACTACCTTGATTGACACACATATATGTGTGTGTACACACGTTTCAATTGTACATAAATAAACACACATGCACATACTGTGCAGTTAAAGTGTTTAGTGGTTCCATAGCGGTGGAGGTGCAAAAAGTTACAGCGGGGATAAAGTGAGGATATAACAGAAAATAACAGAAGTGCAAAAAACTTCATTAAATATAAACCAAAATATTCAAAGTCAACTCATTCTCATTCCCACATCATTTGCGTAGGAAAAAGAAATATTATTTAACCTTGTATAATAAAACTGAAGAATATCATGATTTTTGTAGCCGAGATTTGGTGACTATAATGAATTTCTTATATTAAGTACGTATGCCTTAAAATTAGGTCTTTACCATAACTTTGTTAATTTGGTTCAAAAGAGAACTAGTCAAATCAACATTTTTACATAAATTTTGTTAGCGGGGCTTAAAGCGGATCCACTATTTGATAGCGCTATATTTATTGAAATAACGTAGTGTCGAAGAGCGCTATGCGCTATATCAGGGATTTTACAGGGCTTTATCGGGGATTTAACTGCACATAAACATACATACATTCATTTACAGGCCACTATTCATCACCGGTTTTAAATCATTTATCATCCAAATATATGTATATCATATCATTTCTAAGGTAACATTTGCCTATGTTTACTCAATCCTTTCTATTTTACTTTTGGTTTCTTTACATTTACATCCTCAAATTTTTAGCAGTAATGTTTTATTTTTTGTACAACCATCCTTAACAATTCTATTGATCTTGTCACACATCGAACATAACCAACCATGACATTGGCATTTTTAAATGCATATAGTAATTTCTTGCCGTAGCCTAATTATTTGTATCATATATCAAATTGTCAAATTGATTTATATGAAAGTCACATTCAAACTTAATGATGCCATAATATTACATAACACAACCAGTCATCGCGTTTAAGGATTCTCTTATTGTATTTCAAGCATAGTTATCAAGGCATGCACCTAGACGCGTCTAGGCGCGTGCCTTGATTCAGGCGCACGTTGTATGCCCTTTTGCAGTTTGAGTGTGCTTTTTTGGCAGTTTGAGGTGCATTTTTGCAAAATTCAAATTTTAGTTTACAAAATAGTTAAATAGTTAAGTGGATTATAAAATATGGTTCAAAATTTAGATGGTAAAATATTTAAGTAGTTGAATGAATTATAAAATATGGTTTAAAATTTAATTTGTAGTTAGTAAAATAGTAGATCAAACTTGTACAAAAGGCACGTAAAAAGGCCCAAGGCTCAAAAAAGCCCAAGGCTTGCGCCTTAGCGTCTTAACTACTATGATTTCAAGCTTAAAATACAAATTAACACATAAGCCTGTTTAAGCGATGGTTGATAACATTTTGCTTTTATTAGGTGCAAATTAATTGCTTTTAGCAATGGATACATTTTTATTTATTGTACTGGATGTTGATCCTTAAACAGTTTCAGAACTAGTTTAAAGAATGATTTTGTTGTTTGCTTCACTTTAATAAAAGCAATTTCATGTCAAAGTATGCGATACGATTATGATGATTTTTAGACTCCAAAATTTCAAAATTTAAGATACGAAATACAACATTGTGAATTCAAGCTTCTTTATTGTTAACGCTTTGTTAGATATTTCTTGATATTTTTCATATAAACGCGTATGATTAAAGTACATGATGGAAATATTATTCATTTTCTTTCCAATAATTTTGAGGACGTTAAATATTTAACCAGGCTTTCTTTTGATTTGCAATAATACACGGCCTACAAAACTAAAAGACCCCTCCATCGCTTGGTAATGGACACATACATTTGTAATTTTCTGATTGAGGTTTGGAGTTCCAAGTAGTTAAATTAATCGAAATGGGATTTGTGATGGACGAAAACAATAGCAGTTACATTCAAACTGATATCAGTTTTGTTCTTTCATTGAAAATTGGATTAACTTCATCATAATACTTAAATGCTGGACTTATCTGGACTTATTATAATGCTGAACCTCCTCTCATCAAATTGTTAATACAGATAAATTCTCTCTAATATGCATTTCATTATCTAACATTGAAGTCCCTTAATGGGAATTATAAAAATGATATGATACTTTGGTTTGCGTTAAACTACTTCTCACTTTTGCATTTTGTTGTAATTTGGATAATTCCAAAATTTGGAAGTTATTTGGTTGACATCGATACATATTTTTTAAAATTTTACAAAGACATCAAAATCAAACGTATAAAACTATGTTCTTGTGTAATGACTCCTTTCGTTATCGCATGCACACGAGGCAGGTGCGCCTCAAGGCGAGGTGGTGGCTGTATCGTCTCAAGCGTAGTTCAAAAAACGTAATGCCTCTGAAATGCATGCCTCAACTGTTGAAGGCATGTGAGGCCTCGCACGCCTCCAACGGTTGAGGCATGCGACTCAAAAGCCCTAATTCATAGCTATTTTTTGTTTATTCAAATTGAAATTCGATTCAAGTCAGGAATCGATTTCAGATATCAATTCTGGATTAGAACCGATTTCAGGTATCGATTCCAGAAATGGAGTTGATTTTGAAAATCGATTCCATTTGGGATCGATTTCAGACTCCATTTGGAATCAATTTCAGATTCCATTTGTGGAATAGATTCTATCACAAAAAATAAAATAAAGAGAAACAGAGAGGAGAGAAAGAAAGAAAATAAAATTGATGAATGATAAGGAATGAATCATGTACATGTACACATGTTATATGATATTTGTTTATGTTCTTGTGTAATGACTCCTTTCGTTATCGCATGCACACGAGGCAGGTGCGCCTCAAGGCGAGGTGGTGGCTGTATCGTCTCAAGCGTAGTTCAAAAAACGTAATGCCTCTGAAATGCATGCCTCAACTGTTGAAGGCATGTGAGGTCTCGCACGCCTCCAACGGTTGAGGCATGCGACTCAAAAGCCCTAATTCATAGGTATTTTTTGTTCATTCAAATTGAAATTTGATTCAAGTCAGGAATCAATTTCAGATATCAATTCTGGATTAGACCCGATTTCAGGTATCGATTCCAGAAATGGAGTCGATTTTGAAAATCGATTCCATTTGGGATCGATTTCAGACTCCATTTGGAATCAATTTCAGATTCCATTTGTGGAATAGATTCTATCACAAAAAATAAAATAAAGAGAAACAGAGAGGAGAGAAAGAAAGAAAATAAAATTGATGAATTATAAGGAATGAATCATGTACATGTACATATGTTATATGATATTTGTTTATGTTCTTACACTATCAAACTTTTATGTTGTTTCTTATTTATAGTTTTACGTTGTTAATGTGAACAGTTACTTATCAATTAGGATTAATGTGGTAAGGAATATTAACTTACTCCTCATTGTTTACCTTAAAAACTTATGTCTCAACGTTCCGAGGCTAACGCCTCGTCTTACGAGTAGAAAAATGCGTCCTGTACGGCTACACTTTTATCCTTGTTTGTTATAGAACAAAGAATATTTATTTGTTCATCGAGGTAAGTTTTAAATAGTTTACCAACTAAGATCATAGTATTAAAAATAAGGCAACTTTTAATTAAGTTGTTACATATACTTCAGTCAAACTTTATTTGTTGGTAACGATCAAATATAAGCATGACATAAAGTGTGATATTATAGTTTTAACATTTGGATGCTAACAATCTGAATAAATTGATGCATGCTTAACAACTTGGAAGTTATTAATATATACTACTTCATATATCTTCTGAATAATATTTATTTTCTTAATTGTTATTTATTCATATGATATTTGTACAATCCTGTAAAAATTATTTTCTTTTTAGGCAAGATTTAACTTATTATAGTAATCATTTCATAATTAATTGAACATTAGCGTCGTGTAATATTTGAATTATGGATAATGCAAAAAAGTGGAACACCAAGTTGTTCAATGTTTATAACATTAACCCTTCAACTTATTATCCTAGAATTGAGTTAACTCTTGAATTGATATAGATGCATTTATTAAATTATTTGACATGCTTAAATTGGATGTTCCATATGTAGATTTCTTGGTTGACGAGGGGGCAGAAAGCAATTCCACCACAGAATTGCTATTGGAACGAGTCCATGAACAAAATTTATTAGATCTTATGATTCCTACTCTAGTTTTGCTAATCAACCTTTTACGAAAGCTAAATGTGAGTTTTTCTTATATGTTTTTTAAATACATGTATTGGCAATCTTTTTCCATATGCTCTTTTGTTATTCTAG
Source organism: Allium fistulosum (assembly GCA_030737815.1). Lineage (NCBI taxonomy): Eukaryota > Viridiplantae > Streptophyta > Magnoliopsida > Asparagales > Amaryllidaceae > Allium > Allium fistulosum. Next base: position 782,967,165 of record CM060906.1, read on the forward strand.
TTGTATTGATGATGTACATATTGCAATGCAATTTTCAAGTATAACTCATTGGTACTCAAAGCAGGAATGACAACGAATACATGACACACGACTACTTGAAAGGTTTAGGACTTGTTTGGCTTCAAAATTTGAGTTTTTTGTTTTGCTTTTTAATATGTACATCAAAAGGCATGGGAGGGGAGAAGGGATCAGAAAACAATCAATTTGGAAAAATGATTTTTAACCTATAAAGTTGAAAACGACTTTTTTTGTTTTGTTTTCCGCTTTTTGAGAAAAATACCAAAACTATTGTTTTCCTTCATTTATTCTCTTTGTTGTAATGGTTAGGATTTTCCATCCCCTCCCCTCCCCCCCTCCCCCCTCCCACCCTTTTGAAGTACATATTGGAAATACAAATCACAAAATTGTTTGCCAAACATGCTTATGGTTGGGAAGGAGATGAAAATGTTCTTTATTATTACGAAATATTTACTAAAAGAGTAATGTTAAGATATGTCCACTGATCATACATCAACATCAATCGCCGTTTCATGATAGAACAGTTATTACTCTTTTACATACAATATTTATTTCTATAACATGGAAATGATCAGTATTATTTATAGGAGGCAAAACCGAAGGAACCATATAGAAATAAGAAGTTAGTCAATGCTCTTCTACGATTGCATCGAGAATTGAGGTAATTTTGATTATGCCAGATTCAGTTCCTTTTGCAAGGAATCATTCTTATTTTCTTCGTGATGTTCGCAGTCCGAAAGTAGCAGCATGTGCAACTGACTATTCTTCCTCCTATCCAAGTCTTGTGCTTGGTTACGGTGCTGCATGTCAACTTATTACATCTGCACTTGCCTATTGGGCTGTTTTCAATTGGACACCTGGTCTATTTCACTGTTTGCTGGGAAATTCTCAAACAAATTCAGCATTGGCCTTGGGACCAAAAGAAGCATGCAGCATTCTGCATCTTTTGGTACGTAAATGGTTTTTATACCAAGTGCTGGAAAAACCCACCTTATTATAACTATTATTAATCCAATTACCATCTACTTGTACTATAAACATTCACACAAGCAGAGACCCATAGTATTTTATAGCACAATGGGTGTATACATTGTCAATTTTAACCCAGTGAAATTTCTATTGTGAATTTTTTATAGGTGATTTCTTTTTTATACACTATTGATTTTCTGTTTAATGTATCCAATAGATGTCTCTTACTCAAATTTTTGAGTTAAAATTTACTAGTTTTCATAGGAAAAAAACTGTACTTTATCTACAAAATATAATCTTACTAAATTAGCACACGATTAACTATATTTTTGCATCTTCAAATATTATGTTGTTAGAAGCAAACAAGTATAAGCTATTAAAAGTCAGGCAGCAAACAAACTTGCTGCTATTGTCCATCCAATATTGTTATTCGTCAAAGCTAGACACTTTTTTGTGTTAGAAATTGAATTTGTGTTTCTCTTCTGGTGAAAAGGGTGACCTATTTCCAGAAGAAGGCATATGGCTATGGAAAGATGGTATGCCTCCTCTTTGTGCTCTTCGAACATTATGCATTGGGACAGTATTGGGGCCAGAAGCTGTTGGATATGTTGGCTGGTATTTACAGCCTGAGCATTCAAAAATGTTACTTGTTCGACTGACATCTCAACTTAGTAGAATTGCAAATATGGTTTTGAATTTTTCCTTTAGTGTAAGTGCTTCAGTCTTTTTATCTTTGAAGTTTACAAGGTTTTTCTATTTATTGTCCGCCTTTGTTACATGAGCAGACAATGGTAGTCATACAAGATATGCTTCGAGTTTTAATAGTTCGCATTGCCAGCAAGAGGCTTGAATCTGCTGATATGCTTGTGCGGCCTTTAATTTTGTGGATAAAAAATCGTATGAATGAATCTTCTCTATCCGACTTGAACAGCTTCAAGGTAAAAAAAAATGATAACAATGATAATGTATGATTTGTTAGCATTGTCATAACATTTTACTTCCTTTCAGATGAGTCGGCTTCTTACTTTTCTTGCTAATTTGCTGAAGCATCCATGTGCCAAGGTTATTTTTTGTTAGCCAAGTTTTAGTCAAATTGAATTTGATCAATTTGCGAAATATCAAGCAAGTTTAAGAACATTCTTACTTTCTAGCAAAATTCCTAATTACATATATAGTTTGTCAATCTATTTTCTTGTGCAGACATCATTACTGAAAGCAGGTGCAACTGGAGCTCTTCTTAGTACACTCAAGAGATATAACAGCATGTATGACATGGATGGAAAGTTTGTAGAAAACAGGCCAGATACAGATATAGCTCTTGTGCGTAGCTGGGGTTTTCCTGTATTCATGTCGTTGGCATTGATTTTTGAATCATCTGCTTCCATTCAGTACTCTTTGAAATATGAAAAGTGAGCGTATAATATTTCTCTCTTTTCTCTCTCTCTCTTCACCTCCTCTCCATTCAAATATATTTTCTAACAACTAGAGGTTTTTCTTATGATACATAGATATTCTTCTAACGAACTCAGTGTTGAAGTTTGTACTGTGATTGGACGCCAACTTCTCAAATCGTGCCAGGTATATCGTGGATTTAGAATATATGTTTTGATGGTTTTGTTGAATGTAAAAAAAATACTTTAGTATTCAGTAAAACCTACTGGGTTTGGGTATTGCTCTATTTATGTTATGCTCACAATTTTAGACTTATTAACTTGCTACAGTTTACTGGTAAAATCTTTTATTAAGATAATATATATTCCACAAGTTAAGCCATCTATCTGTATTGCTGATTACAAATTTTTTGTTTCTTTTTTGTATGAGGCAACCAACAATCTGTGTTACACTGTTTGAATGTATTTTTTTAAATTTAATCCACATCATGGGCACATAAGTAATTATGTTAAGGTAGGATAGTACAGATTCCCATCATAGCTGTTAAAATTTTGAGTTCTACATGTGGCATTATTATGCGAATAATTGTTTATGATTATGTACAGAAGCTGGTGTGAACTTATAATTTCATTTATAAAATGTTATGTTTCTGGTGAGTAGGTTCTTCCAGTTGGGAAGGAACTCTTAGCTTCTCTCCTTGCCTTGAAAGAATTTACTCTTTCAACTCAAGGGAAAGCTTCTCTACTGTCCATATTTTCCGAGTTTAAAGTTTCGTTGGCAAGTCATCGTGCAAATGAAGCAAAAAGTTGTGAGGATTTCGATTGGCAACGTATGCCTCCCTTTTTATGTTGCTGGAGAAAATTGTACAAGTGCTTACATATCAAGGATGCTATTTCTAAAGATGTTATCGATGCAGTATATGCATTGACTTTGTGTGCTTTGTGCCTCTGCTTAAGAAATGAGGGGTATGTTCATGGCTTTGCCTTTCCTTTTCATTTTGGTCCGAAGAAAAATAATAATACACATCTCATGTTGCATGGATGGTCTAAATAAAGAAATGTTCCACATTATCAGTTGTTTAGCCTCATGCACCGTAGGAACTTTTGAAATATTTTCACGATTAATCATCCACTTGTATGACTGCATTATTATATTTCCAAATACTAATTGTTTTGTTTGGTTATATAGTTTTGAGGGCATATCAATGGTGAAATGCCTTTTTGGACTGCCATATGATACAATTAATGCTGATGTGTCTTTGAATGAGACGTTGAAAGGTTTATGCGAGTTGAAGACTATATTAGACAATAAGAATAGCCCTGACACTTTGTCCCCAACTGGAAATATTCCTTCAAATCAGGTTTGTGATAGCATTTGTCCAAAAATCGAGTTATTCAAATACGAGTTTCACTAATGACAGCATGGCATTTGCGTGAACAGGTTAAAGAATCAGTAAAATCATTGATGCTGCTTCTCCAGGAGGATCATACTTCACATTCTCCGCCTGAATATTTGACTGCAATTTTGCCTCTAGCCGAAGATGAAACTTCATTTTCACATTTTTGGAACTCAAAAGAAAATTCTGAAAGTAACATCACATTCCCATTCAATGCTCTTTCAGACAAGTTCATGTGGGAGTGTCCCGACACTCCATCGGACAAACTACTCATGGCTGCACCTCCAGGAAAGAGAAAGATGCAGCCAGCAGAAGTTCCTGGTAAACGTGCAAGAGAAAGTCCAGCACCCGAGGCAGTAGGTTCTAATGCATTTTCTAGCCGTCGAGACACATTTAGACAACGCAAACCGAACACAAGCAGACCGCCCTCTATGCATGTAGATGATTACGTTGCACGTGAGAGCAGCGGGCCCCACATGATAGGGTCTTCTCAGCGTGTGGGACTTACTGGTGGGCGCCCTCCATCTGTTCACGTCGATGAATTCGAGGCTAGACAGAGAGAGCGTCATACTCCCACTTTCGTAACTGCTGGAAGCACATCACAATTAAAACCTTCTGTTCAGGAAAGTCAAACTAGTCTTGAAAAGTCGGAACGACCGCAGAAAACGAAAGCTGATCTTATCGATGATCTTCAAGAAATCGATATTGTGTTTGATGAGGAATCAGAATCTGATGATAAATTACCGTTCCCTCATACTGATGAAACCTTGCAGTCTGCTCCTTTTATTGGTGAAAATTCACCACGCTCTGTTGTAGAGGAAACGGAAGGGAACTCGAACACAAATGAGGATGCTAATGAAGTGAACATTCCTTTGGAAAAGCCGCTTTTGATTCCTAAATCCGAGGAACTGAATTTTGTTTCTCCATCTGTCCAACATATTGTTCAGCCTACTTATCACAATAGTCCACAAAATGCTGGTAAAAGTCTGGTAGGTACAGGATCACAAGGATTTTACGACCATAAGTTCTCTAATAGTCTACCACCGTTGCCTCCAACACCACCTCCAAATTTGCCTGTCATATCACCACAGATACCTGATCCCATGCCTAGTCCATCTCCGAATTATATTCAAAGAGAAACGCAACATCAATCTCCTTTTCCACGACAACCATTTCAAGCTTTTAATGGTGGTGGTGGTATGGGTTTTCAAGTAAGAAAAGACTTAAATTTTAAACTTTGTTTATTCTTTTTTGTTTACCAGTCATTTTGGTTTGCCTGATTCTGTTGAGATACTTGCCAAAAATACTTATTTGTGAGTGTGTTACACAACAAATATTCTGTTAACTTGTAATATCTATACTGTGGTCACTGGCCATGTGTATGCGGACTGTTTATCTAATGTTCTGGTTAACAGTTTATAAAGCTAACTAACACTTTATTTACCGTATAAATTTGCTGTTGGGCATAAGTTAAGCTCTAATGTATAGGATAATGCCATTAATTTGGCAATTGATCATATTTTTCTGCCATATTATTCAATGGTTGCTGATATGTGCTTACTTTTTTGTAGCACCAGGCCGACACATCAAACTCAATGGGGAATGGTTCTCTACTGCCAAACACAAATAATCAACATTTATTCGACAAGAAGTATATGTGGAATTCTGATTCTCCTTCAACAAGTTCACAACCTTCACCACCACTTCCTCCTATGCCACCCCCATTTGCAGCTCTAATGAATCAATCATCCCAACCAAGCACATCAATCAACGATTCACAAATCGGCTTTTTCCCCACTTCTGCAGTTAACCTTAATAATTCTTTCTCAGTTCCTTCATTCCCACAGCAAATGCTGTTAGGTAGAGGCCAAATTCAAAGTAATATGTCTCCATCAATGCCTAGTCCTCAGCCTCAGTTACCACCTCCTCCTCCATCGCAACCACGTTCTCAAAATCTTGGCAACTATTTCCCAATGCCTCAGTCCCAATTTGATCAAATTATGCCAATGCAACAAAACCAGGTTCAAGTTCAGATGCAACCTATGCAGATGCAGCAGCCTCAGATGCAACTACTTTATCAGGCAAATCAGCAACAACAGGCACAACAAAGCGTCGAAAGCATTAACACAACTCAGCAACAAAATGATGAGTTGTCACTGCAGCAAATTCTTTCCTCTAATGAGTCTATTCAGGTTTGTTTTTTAACTTACGTTTTGATTTGTCTTTGTGTTTTGCTGATATTGCATTTTTATCACTGATTAATGATTTTTTGCTTGTCTGTATTGTTTGCGTGCAGACATTGTTGGACGATCGCGCAAAGCTTTGTGAGCTTTTAGAGAAGCATCCAAAACTAATGCAGATGCTTGAGGTTTGTTATTTGTGACAAATTCTGGGTTCATTTCAGGTTTTTTAAGGCTGCATTTGTCTGAAATGCCGAATGTTCTGATTGTTGAATGTTGATCGCTAAATGTTAATTGTTTGTTTATATTTTTGAAACTTATGATTAAAACTGAAGTAAATAATTGTTTTGACAACATAATCCCTCTAAATTAATAGCTCTTTCTTCATTACCAAAATATAAATTTAGTCATCGTATTTTTTATCATCTTAAATACATTATTCTCATGGACCAAAGATTCACAAACTTGTTTTTATGCGAACAAAAAGCTCTAAGAAAATGTATTTATATACTTGAACTTAGGAAAATAATCGAAAATCAAATGAGTGCATAACAATATTGTTATAAGACGATTTTGACGATTATCTCTGATACATAATTTTAAGGCATGATATGAATCACCGGCTTTTAAGAGATGTTTCCTTCCTCACAATGGAATCAAATCGGAAAATCTCTCTCCGTATGCAATGAAGTCGTTTGATTCAAGTTTGTAACCACTTGAATCAAACCGAAATAAAAACACTTCGTTGTTTATGACGATGCGAGTAGAGAAAAAGTAGTAGTATTTATTGGGAAAGTTGAAGTTAAAATCTCATATAGTACGGGGATACACACACAAAGGAGGCGACGATTCATGAATGAAGATGACTGTTTGGAATGAACAGTCAAATCCGTTCAAAAATTATGACTGTTGTAACTGTTGCATCCATTTGTTACATATACCATTATATTGGAGAGGGTGCTGCCCCCTAGACCCCAAAGACCCGATCGGCCAAGTTGATTGCCGTCAGCGTGGGTGTTGCCCTTGCATCCCCTTCCGTGGCAAACATTTTGAAAAATTTCTAACATGTATGTCAGAGGAAACCAAAGCCTCAATAATATATTCATATATAAATTCATTTTGGTCGGAATATTACATAAATTAAATTTCTAGTCAAAATATTGTTTACTAAACTTTGATCCATATGACATATTTTCTAAAATTCATATATTCACCACGGTTATTAATCTGAAGAGCTGAGATCACAAATTCTATTTTTTTTTATAAAAAAAGAACGAATTGAATATCTTTAATATAAATGATAAAAAACCTGAGGGGAAAACGTCTCTAGATGAACCTGTATGCTCGAAGTTGAGGAGATTGTATGAAAAGAGTAAGATGATATTTGAAGAGTATAAAATTGGAAGAAAATTATCAGTAGATGATCCAACTGAGAAAATGATTAAGTTGTATTGAAATATTTATTTTTTTAAGGTACACGAGTGATGGCATTAATTGGAGGAATTTTTTTTAAAAGCATTCGGGACTAGAAAAAGCAAGATAAATATGGCTGCACTTATTGCTAATTAAAACATATGTCTTCTAAACACTTATTTAAATCAATCACTACAGAAACTTCTGATCTAATTTTCTGCCCATTAAGTGAATACGCTTAATTCAAACACACCTTTAGTTTGTTGTAAAGTTTATCTACAAGTATCCTTGTTTTGTAATAATCAACAAGTCGTTGGGAACACATTTTTTGGATAACTAGCTGCATAAGGTTGGAAGTTTCATTGATGTCCAAGTTATAATGCATGCATGCATATGAGTGCATATATGCAATCGCTCACAAATACACACAAAAGGGAACCAGTCCTATGATGCATGGTCTCTAAATATGATTATCAAACCCCCTCCCATAAGATACAAATAACATTTCCATGAATTTCGGTGATGAACAAAGCGTATGTCAAAATACAGTAAGTATCCTTTTTATTTTCCACAGAATCAAGATAAATGTTTTTGCTATTGGATGATTTTGGTAAAGATCTTGGAGTTACTTGGAATTTAATCCATGTGTACTTCTTAACAGAGCCAAGGTTTGAAATAATCAATACGAAATCCCTCCTTGAAACTCAAGTGTCACATTAATTTCACGATCCAACTTCAGAGCCAATCTAAACGTTTTATGCACACATCCAAGTATTCAATATCACACAATTCCAAGGTTTTCAAAATATTCTAAATTTCTTGTTTTGCGATGAAAAATGTTAATTGTTAGGATTTTGCACAATGAGCATCGTCAGGTGGTTTGATATTTTTCATAAAATAGTAATCAAATTGATAAGAGTGTTGCTATTCACAATATTAATTTATCTATAGGCTAGTTGATATTTTTCATAAAATAGTAATCAAATTGACAATGAGCATCGTCAGGTGGTTTGATTTTTGTCAAAGAGTATTATGGTATATTTTAAAATTTGACCAAAGGTCGTTGCACTAATAAATGACTAAATTTATTATTTTGCGTTTTGTCCTTGAAAGTAATTATTTCAGTTATGTGTCCTAGAAACTAATTCCACTTGCTAAAGAGGCCCTTGTGGTTAATTTCCACTTTTTTTTTCCACTTTTGTTTTAATATATATATATATCATTTTGACTTAAATACCCTTGAAGTCCTATCCAATTTTCTTCTATTACCTTCAAACATCTTTCGCTGACGGTCCTAACTATGATCTCCAAATTTTTTTAAAGTTAGTTTATGCTGATTAATAACACAATAACACCATGCCATATCGTTATATTAAGCAAAACAGAAACAACAAAATACTTCAGCACTGTTTAAAATCTCAAATTAAAATGCCAAATTTGCATCAAATTAAACATTAGTAAGCTTAGAAATCATTGGAGAAGCAATGACTATCAGGTGTCGATCGTGAAGTGAGATAGGTCAATGGCCAATGTTTTTTATATGCCGCTGCAATAATTTTATGCCCATGATATGCTTAATTTATTATAATTAATTTTGCCCAATTATGTTTTGTAATGGTTTAATTATGTAATACTATGCATGATTTATTGTGCAATAAACTGTTATGATTCATTGTGCAACATCCTATCATATACTATTGTATTTGATTTAATTCTATTCTTATGTATGATTTGTAGTGCCATTTATTTTATTGTGTTCTGAAATGCTTGTACACGTGCCTGCGCTCATACATGCAAATAAAAAATATATTTGACTTTCTATTTTCATCATTGTATGAGCCCACAGAAAAATTGATATCGTAAATAGTAACACCCATTGATAAAAGGCAACCATACATTTTTTAGGAATGGATTAGTATTAGACTGGTCATATTTACAGGTTTTCCTTTTATGTTTTTCTGTGTGCGCATGTGCGTTTGTTAGATAAGTAATTGGGTCTTATAAAAAACTATGATTTAGTATTTACATCTAACTTTTGCTCGCTAATTCAACATATTGGTTTTAGGGATTGATTCCCTTGCTTTGCATTATTGCTGGGCAGAGATACATACTGCATAGATGTAGTGTATTTTAGCAAAAGACATTTCACAAATTTACCGGAATTCAAGGGACCATTGAACCTATGATCCAATAGCCCGGATCTATTCAGTGTATCCATATTTGCACAAATGCAGAGCAAGGGTGGCAACCCAGGTTTTATAGCCTTGAATTAATTGAATATCCTCTACAATCATCTCAAAAAATGATTCACAACTAACAGTATATTCTCCTATTGTATACTAGTTGATTATCTTAAAATTTCAAGTTTTGTGCTTGTTGATCTCTATTGACTTATTGACTTTGATTGTGGCCATCTTTTGAATGCTTTGAGTTGTAGCCATATATGCCAAATTTGCATAAACTTAAACTTGGTATTTAATGTTCCAACGTATTTTTTTTTTCTTCTGAAAAAATGGTTGCTACATAATGCAAATACATACATGATACAACCAACATTACTCTGTACAAGCTTTCAGCCATCATAAGATGCATAGTATCCTGCAGTTACTATTCTTTTAGGTCTGTAATGTGTGTAAGAAAGCAGTGTCGTTTCATAATCTTTTTGTTGATTTGTTATGATCTAAAGATATGACAAGTGCATATTCTTTATCAGGCTAAACTGCACTAACAGAAGACTACTTGGGATGCAGTGGGACTGAATAGATGACTGTTATCTGAGCTCAGTCAGACAATTTTCAGCTGTATATATTTTTATTATTGATCATGTCTGCGAATTGTATTTATTTTAGGACTGTAATATTACTGTAAATGATAAGCAAATGACAATTTTGATGTGTAGTTGCTTGCTTCTTTTGAATTTTGGTAGCCTTTTTTATAGTATATAGTTATTTGGTTTGGGTTTTACCCTTCGGATAAAAATGATGCACATCAAGTTCTTTATTTTGGCTTGTTAAATTTGTTATTTGGTTTTAAAACAAGTTTGTACATGTGATTCAATACTAGCGCCGACTGACGACAGTCAAAAGGAATCAAATTTAACATCGTTGAGAAAATTTTGAATCTTATGTTTTGATTTGAAATTGGAGTTTAAGTTCGGCGAGTCCAGTGGGATTAAAGGAGTTTTGCTAAACTTTGAGATGTTATACGTTAGGAGCGTATGTTAGGAGTGAATTATGGAGATTGATTTTGTAGGTGATGGTGATGAGAGTAGATGGATGGTGTTAGATATATATAAATTGATGTTTTATGTCTAAGTTAATTTACAACTTTGCATATTTGTGGGATTTGCTTAGGTGTTGCTACTTGTCACGGTATGTTATTTTCATATGCTTGGTCTTAGATGTAAATGGTGTGCCAGTGTATATTGTTGGTGGTCAAATGGTACAACTACTGGCACGCTCTCACAATCTAAATGTAAATGGTGCGCCAATAAATAAGTCTTAAAATTTGGCGTTATGTTTAGATATAAATGGCACGACTCGATCTAAAACGGATGGTTGGTGTAAGGTGGTTCCTTAGCCAGTAATGCTTGAGTGAACATGGTAGTTTGTTCACCGTAATGATCAAAAGAGAGAGATGTAGGTGGACCCCTCCTTGACAAGGTGTTGGTGAGATTCGCCCTATGCAAATGCTTATGAATGTCCTACATAAGTATTGAGGAAGTTTAATTTGTATTGTATGATATATATATATATATATATATATATATATATATATATATATATATATATATATATATATATAGTAAAACTTAAAAAAGAAAAGGCAGCCATGAAAATAGTTAACAATCCCGTCTTCATTGATGAGTACCAAGATCGTGTTATAGGCTCATCACCATCTTCATATTCTCCGTCTCTACCAAATCTTAATCCCACTTCACAATAAAACTCTAAAGAAAAACCCCTGAACATAGATGATTAAGGTTTTCAGACGGTGAGAAGCCATCGTAAATGCACCAATCAATCTAATCGCCTTTTTGCCACCCATAGAAGCCGAGCACTAGGCCAACACTAAGCAAATATGTCACAAGAAGCCAGGCTTATAAACTTGTTTCTGATTCAAGAAATGCATCAAGAAATGTGCAATCAGGATCGGATATGCAACATCGAGACAAATATAGTAAGAATAAAGCTTCATCTTGGGCAGATATGATCAAGAAAGGGGGATTAAACTCAAAATTCGCTGTGAGTTATGTTGAACCATTATCTATTAGCAAAAGAAGGTTATTATTGTGAAAAAGGTCAGTAGAAGAACAAAATCCAAATGGGGATTCTCAGTTGTGCCTATGTTTTTGGCAACAGACCCGCCTATCATCACTTCAAGGCTTTTGTAACAAGATCATGGAACCCAACAGACAAGTTTGAAATCTATATGCGAAATAATGGCTTTTTTATTATAAGTTTTTCAAACGCAACGGATTGTGAGAAAACAATAAATGGGGGTCCTTATTTTATTGATGAAAAACTCATAACACTAAAAAAATGGAGCAAGAAACTTAATTTTGATAAATATTTGCTCTCAACAATGCCAACCTGGATTCGCTTACCAGAATTAAATCTAAAACTATGGGATATATATGCTTTTAGTGCTATTGTTAGTGTAGTTAGCATCCCATTGAAACTGGATGAACCAACTGCAAAGGAAACAAGATTATTTTATGCAAGAATATTGCTTGGTTAAAGTAGATGCCGAACTTCCAGAGGAAGCATACATCTCTATATAAGATGGGGAAAACTTGGTGCAGAAAATAGAGTGTGAATGGATCCCCTCATGTTGCAAAACTTGTGCATGCTTTGAACATAATGTTGAATACCGTATTGCCAAAAAAATTTGGAAAGAAAAGAATAATACAGAGGCAAATTCAATGTTTGAAAAACAAACTTAGAACAATTACAGTATGCAAGTAGACAAGAATGAAAATTATAAAATTGAAACTTCTGAAACTTCAGAAAATGCAAATCCCTCTCCAATAGAGGGTAAAAGTAAAGAGGGTAATACATTAATAATGGAAAATAGGACACTATAGAAAGAATCAGAAATCACTTTATCGAAAGTTTCAGAAAATGCAAATTCTCAAGGAGGAGTTGCTCCTCTTGACAAGAATATGCAAAACTCCATACAACAATAAAAGACTAACAGTGGGTGATTTGATCAGATATTGATCAACTCAATTCCCACTGTGTATTTTACAAGAAAGAGCAATAATACCATGTCATCATCTAATACGCAAGCAAATGCAAATGCAAAATGGGATCAAAATCTACAGGTCAATGAGTCTCCTTCAGATACCGAATGCATGAATCTGGATGATAACATGAATTTCTTCTCTCCATTGGACAAGGAATCTGCGGCAGGAATCACAGATGGGTTAGATATAACATTGATGCTTGGCAACTTAACTCCTCAACCAAGAAAAACTTGTCTCAAATCAAGCTATTGAAAATGCAGTAAGTCAGATAACAACTGCCTGTACACCTGCAAGAAAAAGTAGAAGAAAAATAATAGACCGAAAGTTTTGAATGATATTTTATCTACTACTAGCCTAGAGGAAGCAGAAGACGGTGTCTTCGGGAAAAAACACATTGTAAAAAATTCAAGATGGTAAGATCAACTAAAAATACAAAGCAAGAAAGCATGCAAGAAAAGTGGCAAAAAGTTCACAGTGATAGATGAGGATAGCAGATACAGTACTTCACTGTAACTGAAGACTATATCTTTTGTGTATCCTTTACTTTTATATTATATTATTTTGTCATGTCTATAATTGCATGGAATGTAAGCGGGCTTAAATTCCCTGAAAGAAAATTAGACTTATCAAGTCTGCTGTCATCAATTAAACCTAGCATCATATGTTTATTAGAACACAAATTAGACCATGGTAAAATTGATGGTTATCGGGCTAAAAGTCTAAAAAACTGAAACATTATAAATAGCAATCATATGGAAGGAAATGGTAGAATCATGGTACTTTGGGACCCAAATGTTTGGGACATAAATCAATTCTCTTCTAATTTTCAGTATATACACTATAAATGCATAAATAAGGGAGTATATCTTTTAGAAATTACCTTTGTATATGTATCAAACTGTGAAAATGAGAGATTGATATTATGGAATCACCTTGAACAATTAAATAAAAATATGGGAAATCATTGGGTGGTTAATGGAGACTTGATTTTGCATTCTTTGGGGGGGGGGGGATTCCAATTCCTTCTAAAAAATTAGAAAAGATAAACAAATTTATTTTAAAGACTGGTTTAATTGAACCAGTTATTTTTGAAAATAAATTCACTTGGAAGTCTGGGGAATTTAGAAACATTTACTGCAAATTGGATAGAATCTTAATTAATTAGAATTTTTTAAACATATTTTCGTATTTTAAATGTTACAGTCTACCCCAGGCTTTAAGTGATCACACATCTGTTTAATTATGCCTTTCTCAAAACTCTTCACATAGGATAAACCCCCTTTTAGATATGTAAATGGGTGGGTATATGAAGAAAACTATAGAGAAGTGGTTAATAAAAGTTTGTGTACAAAAATTCATGGCACTGCCCAACATAATTTCAGTAAAATGCTTTAAATAACCAAGAATAACTTGAAAAACTAGATTAAAACAAGTTAGAGAGGAATGTGAGATGTTGCAAAATGAATTAGACAATGATTGCTCAGATATTGGTAAAGTCAACAATTTTTTTCAGATCCAAAATAAACCGATTAGATCACTCCATGCGTAGTTAGTCAATTTGAGGCAGAAGGCAAAGGTTGATTGGCTTACTAATGAGGATGAAGCTAGCAAATTCTTTTATGCTAAATGACCAACAGAAAATATAAAATGACATAGGAAAATTACTTGATGCAAAGAGGAATGTAATAAATGAAGTTTCACATAATTAAAAGGAGGCAGTAAAGTATTTTACATAATTATATAATACCGACTCTTATGTAATTAATTTTCCAAAAATTGATACCAAGTATTTGATTCATGATAATAGTCAAGACATTTTACTTGTCCCTATTAGAATGAAAGAAATCAAAAATATTATTTTTAATTCAAATGTTAATAAAAGCCTCGGCCCCGATGGATTTGGAGCTAAATTTTGTAAAACTCATTGGGGAGAGATTAAGCAATTAATGAATTTTTCAAGACTGGGAAAATTTCAAAAAAAATTAAATAATACTTTTATAACTTTAGTAACAAAAGTAGTGATTCCCAATGGTTTAGAGGATCATAGACCAATAGCTTGTTGCAACTTTCTGTATAAAATTATATCAAACATATTATATAATAGAATGAAAGTCTTTCTGAAATATTTAATCTCTGAGAATCCAAGTGCTTTTATACCTGGTAGACTCATAACAGAGAATACTATACTTGCTCATGGGTTGATCGAGAACTTTAATAATAAAAATAGAAATCTCATGTGTATAAATTTAGATAAAACTTTTGATAAAATCAATAGGAAATTTATAATGCATATGTTGAAACAATGGGTTTCCATGAAATTTTTTGTACTTTGGTAAATGAGTGTATTAATAATGTTACTTATTCAATTATCATTAATGGATCTCCTAAAGGTTTTACTCATAGCAATAGCGGTATTAGGCAAGGGGATCCACTTTCTTCTTATTTATTTACCATTGTTATGGAATTTTTTTCAATTCTAATAGAAGCTTAACAGATAAACGGAAATATTAAACCTATAAATAGAACTAAACCAAGTATTTCCCATTTACTATATGCTGATGATTTATTATTACTTTTAAATCCAGACTCATAAAGTGCAAAAGTTATTGTCAGGGTATTTGGAAAATTGAAAGAATTTGTTGGCTATCAAGTCAATGATTGTAAAAGCAAAATATATTTCAGCAAAGCATAGGGAAAAAAGAAGAAATTTTGAGTATTCTAAATTTCAAAGAATGATCTCTACCAGTAAAGTATTTAGGATTGCCTTTGAGCATAAATCAAATAAATGACAGAGATTGCACAAGATTATATGATAATACAGGATAGACTTGAAGGATGGTCTAGTAAGTTGTTGCCATTAGCTGGTAAACTGAAGCTAACACATACAGCCATCCCAATAATAATAATGTACCGGATTGAATTCCACAACATCCCAGCAAAAGCAATTCGCAAAATAGAAAAAATGTATGCAAACTTTATTTAGAGAGGAAAGCATCAGAAAGTTGCATGGGAAATAGTATGCAAATCAAGGAAATCAGGTGGATTGGGGTTGACAAATATAAATGATTTAAGAGAAGCTTGTAATCTCAAATTATTTTGGAAATTCTTGGAGGGAAAATCTTTATGGATAAGATGGATGAAAGAAAAGTATCTCAAAAGCAAAAAAAATTGGACTGCTAGCATTGAAAGCCATCATTCTTTTACATGGAAAAATATACTTAACTGCAAAGAATCGACCATTAAACTAATAGAAAGAAAATTTAAAGATGGCAAGCAAACTTGTTTATGGTTTGATCCATGGATCCATGGCAAATGATCAGTGTTGGATGACATAATATCTACATGTTTGGTGGAGCTAATGAAAAAGTTCAAAGCATTATTCAAAATCATAACTGAAATGCATATAATCATCCATCAACTGCAGTATTTAATGCAACAATAGGAAAAATCACAATGGACCCAAATCTGCGAAAGGATACTTGGCATTAGAAACTTTCTTCGAAATATATATTTTCTTTTACAAAAACATAGGAGTATATAAAAGGAAATGAAGAAGAGGTTGATTGGCACAATATTATTTGGAATAAAACAAATTGTCCAAAATTTCTCATTGTGCAGACTTTGCTCTTTTAAATAGATTACCAACTAGATACAAATGTTATAAATGGAATAAGAAAGGACAAATCATCTATCTCCTTTGTAAAACTGAATCAGGAAACATTGGACATATGTTTTTCGATTGTGAATACTCAAAGCACTTCTGGTTCATAGCCAAATCAAAATTGAAATTCAGCCAACATCGAGCAGTGCAAAACATCGGAGAAATCATTCGGTACATCCAACAAAACTTCAAGACAAAATCAAAAGGATTTAGAAAAACATGTATAACTTTAATAGCAGTAATCTTTCATATATGGAAAGAGAGAAATTTGAGATTGCATACACAAAGAGAATCAAAATGCACACAAGTATGGAAATTAATTGAATCTGAAAGCCATATACTTCTAAAAAAATCAAGCAATTAATCCAAATTTTCAGACAATTCACATCAGGATATATGGAAAGTCGATAATTATGAAGAAAGGATATAAGCTTTCTTACAAAGTGGGAAACATAATACTGATGTTTCCTGAGACAGATTTCCACTTTCAATCCATGATTCAGTGAGTCAGAGAACTGTAGGTGGCCGAAGTCCTCTCCAAGCAAGAAAATATTCCTACATACAAGCACAGGATGGAGTTGGAACACATGAATATACTAATGATTCAAAATAAGGAGAAGAAATTCATATACCTGACTTGGCAAGACTCTACCGATTAGGCAATCGTTCCTAAAGTTCGAATCGAAGTGGACCTGAATCTATGAAATTAGAGCAGCTCATTAACAATCATGTTGCTAATGGAGAATATTACAGAAGTAACATCGAACATAAACTCTATCACTCATCTGTATGGAAAAGGGGAGAATGCAGTCGTTCGCATCTAGCTTCTCAACGAAATCGAAGCTAAAGCGAACTACTTTATTATATAAACCAGCTCAGATTTGGGATAAAGTAGAAGAAGATGAAGTCTGGAGCTGGAAACCTCTTGAATTTGCTAATTATTTTCATATTGAAGCTAAAGAGAAAGTTTTTTCTTCCGATCTGAAGTCGCCATTGTCTATCTAATTTGAAGCTAGGGTTAAATTGAAATGCGGCTAGAGTTTGTTTTGTTTATTTTGTGTTAAAGGTTGTAATACAGGTGTTTAACCCACTTTGGGTTGCCCGTCTTTTGTTTTGTAGGCCTTGGGCCGTTTACTTAGTTCCAAAAAAATAAAAAGTATAGAGGAGGTTTGTGTTGTACTAAGTTTGATGAAGAAGGTGGGGACGTATTCGAGGGAGGTGTTACCCCAATGGGAAGAAATCATTGAGATCCCTTAATTAGGAATGAAATAGTCAGTGTAACTTAGGAGTAAAATGATCGGTGGACCTTAGGAGTAAAATGATCGGTGGAATTTAGGAGTAAAACGATTAGTGGACCCATGTAGTATGTGTTTTTGCCGAAGAAAGTGGAGTTGACTGGATCCTTACCAGGATTTTATTAATAAAAATCAATTTAAATTACAAGGAGAATAAAGAAGAGAAAGAAGAAAAAAATAAAAGACAAATAACAGAAACACTTAGTGTTAACCCAAAAAATGAATCAACACCCCGGTTTGAGTGTGAAAGCACCAGCCTTGTTTCTCAGAGCAAATAATGTAGAAAATAAATGTAAAAAGAGCATAAATAATAAAGAGACAAGAGATTTTTATAGTGGTTCGGCTGTTAATGAAGCCTACGTCCATTATATAGCTTTTATTGATCAACTGCTGTTACAAAGGAGTTTGGATTACAATATGATTCTTCTTTCCTAAGTTAGATCAAACCACCATTATTAGATACAACCAGAAGGATCTTTGTTGCCCCTTAATGGCTATTGTGTAGAAGAAAAAGAGTGAAGAAAACAATAGCAGAGTTGTTGCCGTTAGTTTAGCAGAGATTAAATCATATCCCTTTTCTATTGCAGATGGGATGGTATGTATAAGAGTCGGAGAGCATTTAGGCCAAAGGCACTTTGTCAAAAGCCTGCACTTTGTATGAAGAAAGAGCCCAGAAAGTTTGGGGGTCATTGGAGCTAACCATTTGGATCGGTATCGATCCAATTAGATCAGATCAGTACCGATCCAAATAGTTAAGCATTTTTGATGCTTCGACTACTTGGCTATCTTCCTTACTTCATTTTGATGCTCTCTATGTGTTTTCGTAGCTTGTTGACTCTTTTTGATGATGATTCACCTATGGGTTTGACTGAACTATAGTCTGAATCGTATGAACCTCCAGTTCTTGAACTCGGATGCTTGAAATGTTACCAAACTTGTTGGGTGAACTTAGTGGAGGCATAGGGTCATGATGCAAGGGAATTGGAGAACCAAAGAACAACTAATTAGGATCGGCACCAATCTAATTGGATCGGATCAGGGCTAATCCGAATAATTAGGCTATTTTTAGCCCATACTTTTTGGAGACTTCAATGATGCTCTTTTAGGCCTTCCGGTCAAGTTCCAAGTCATTCTAGTTTAATTTGAATGTTCTAACTTCCTTTGAATTCAGCTGGGTTAAAAACCCGGTTAACATTTTCCCTTCAAAGTATGCTTTCGTTGAAAACTAGTTGTGCTCTGAAATTTACTATCTTTGGGTTTTCTTTTTAAGGAGTTTCATTGATCGTATCTAGCTATCTTGAAAAGCTATCTATGAAGTACTGGTTAACTGTCTAGTCCTTAATGTGAGTCTCCATTGTTCGTGATCACATAGTGACCTTGACTTGATAATTTCCAGAATGAATACGAACATTGAGTAGGTCGCGTATGGGAAATTTAGGACCATTTGGAGGAGTAAATTTGGGTCGGTGTTGATCCAATTGGATCAGTACCGATCCAAGTACTCGAAAAAAAATTGCAAACTTTTTTTTTGTTACTTAAACTTCATACGAGCCGACCTTCATTTCACTTCAGTTAATTTTCATTCCACCCGATCCCTCATTTCTCCAGCCGATCCGACTTCTTCAAACCCTAGCTAGCCGATCCAAGCCTTCCAACCACCACCGTCCACTTCCTGCGCCACCGCCACCAATCGCTGTTGTTTGGAGCTACCGCCGACGTTTTGAGTGGGACCCACCATCGAAACCGCCATCACCTTGAAGCACTGCCGATCTGATTGCTTTGGATCTCTAATTTGGGAGGCTTTGAGCTGTTGATCGAGTTGATTTCTCCTTCTCCTTGATTTTGAAAGTTGGTTATGTGGATTTGATGTTTTGGTGGTTGACTAGCGGTTAATTGGAATTGGTAGTGGAGGCATGTTTATTGCGGATTGATCTTGGTTTTCCTGGTAGGTGATAACAGCTTGGCGTATTGTCTTGTACATAGCTTATTTTTTTATCCTCCTCCAGAAAACTAAAGTCGACTAATGCTGAAGATTTTCATTTAGTTTGGACGTATTGATCGGGAGGTGCTTGCACCAGAACAGTCCCGTTACTGCACACCCGATGTTCGTGGGATAGGAAGAGCTTTATGTGTTGCTTTGGACAACGGATCCATTATCAATCGTTGATCGATAACGGGTAAGTATAGAAATAATAAATTTAGCGAACGATATGGATCGTTTTTCCTAGCTTGAATGAGCTATCTACACGAGATGGATCATTTACAGTGTTTAGGACACCGGACCCATTCTCACTTAGATTGCACACTACACATGCCCCCAGCTAACACTTGGAATCTGATTAGTTGGGATACGTCAATCGTCTTTTGGATTTCAAGTGTCAACCGCGTAAGGGTTTATAGTTTACATATTAGGCGTACCTGACTATTATAAACACATGCTTTGTTGTGTAGAATGGCGCGCAAATCTTCACGGCGCAAATCAATTGAAGGAAATTCACCTCATTCTAAAGCGGAGTCATCAACGATCGCGACTAGGTCTACCGCTCCTTCGACTGCAAGTCAATATGGTTGTCTAATTTCGATCGGGCACGTTATTCACCATACTACTCCTAATTTCAGAGCCCACTTGATCTTACGGAGAAGGCTTCTACAACTATTACACATAAGATGTTGTAAAGCATTTGCTCACAATATGGTATTCCGGAGGACGATGTGCTTTTGCCTTAAAGAGAAGAGTTTTCCCATAGACTACCTCCTGGGTATGTGGCCTGTCATCGATATATGTGCATGTATGGAGCAGTGCCTTCGTTCAACAACTTCTTAATGACAACCCTTGCGAATATTAGGTTAGCCCCCTTCTAGATTCTTCCGAATGGATACATCGTGTTGACATGCTTGTACGTTCTATTCATGTAGACTCTTAACCACACCCCAAGCTTCGCTGAGATGTGGTATCTCCTATTGTTCAAGAAGAGAGAGAGGCTAATTCATCACTTATTTATATTGTAGCGCAGCGGAGCTGGAAGCTTATACTGGATCTTCCCAGCAAAGTTCCTTCATTTAATAATTAGTTCTTTTTTGCTAAGTGTCCAGAAGGATTCACCCGTTTATGGACAACAAGGGGTAAGTTTCCTTCATCGTGTTTAAAGTTTCCTTTAATTTCTATAAGTTTTCTGAATGATCCTTATAGTTCTTCCAAATATTAACAAGGTCCCAGCACTCAACGCCGTTCTCGGCACCTTGAAAGCGGTCGATGCTGAGGAGCGCATGATTAGATTCTTGCTCACGGATGAGAACCTTCACCGATATGGGCTTTTACACCTTGGGAGATCCATCAGATTTGTTAGTGCTCCTCCCGGCTTAGAGCCCGACCCCGTTCTGTTTCCTCTTTCGATGACTCTGGTGAGGATGATGATGATGATAAAGAGGAAATTAGCCCATTCGATGGGTCAAAGGAGACCCCTGAAGAGGTTGAAATTCAAATCAGGGCCGACGGTCCACCCAAAATGCCCTCAATTCTAGAAGAGAAAGAGGAAGAATTTATTCAACGAAAGGGCAAGGCTCCACTTATTGGAGAGAAGGAAGAATGAGAAATCAGCGAGGAGCATTTTCTAAACGTGGAAGAAATAGATTGGGATACAAATAAAGGCGACATCAAATTAGGAGACAAGGCCTCGGAATTAAGTCCTGGTTATGCACCCTTATCTTCTTTGAATTGGCCTATCGAGGGAGCTTCTCCCAAGATTGAGCCTATGCCCAGCTCTCTACCGGAAGATGTTGACATTGATTTGGGAGATACAAGTAACATTTTTGTGAATATGGATGAGTTGATGGATGACTTTACTTTCGAAGGGTTGCTCTCCCAGTCTACTCAGATTATCCCTACGGAAGTAATATTCTGACATTAGTTGGTGACCGATCTTGTTTGTGTATTCCACTGGGGTCGTTAAATTGCAACACACACTTTTTATTATATTTCTTTAGGATGAGTTCATCGAATGCCTTTTCCTAAAGCCATTTTATAGCTTGCTGCAGGAATCATGTCTCATGGTCTTTACGACGATCTTGATCAAGTTTTGAAGTCTCAGCGTACGTAGAGATACTCTTCAAGGTATTATACTCCCCAGGAGACTAACGAGGAGAGGAAAATGAGGAAGGAGAGAGATACAGAAGAGCATCGTTATGCCGAGAGAGATTAAGGCAGAGACAGGAGAGGCGGCTACAAAAAGAAGAAGAGCCCGACTTACCGGTGAGATCCGTCGAAGAGGCCAAAAAGAGATCAAGAACGCGAATCCACTTCACAGCGCTTTCACTGGGATAAATGTCCCTGCCTTTGGTGCCGTGACCTCTTTCGCCCATACTGTCTTGACTTCCACTCCCTAGATTTCTAGGTGTGCGCCTTATATTCTTCCTACCGGCCCCCGCATCTACAAGCTGCATTCCCTAATTTTTTCTTAAAGGGGGTTGTGTTTGGTAAGCCCAATCTAAAGTCAGTTCGTGCCGAATCTTATTCACCCCATTTTCAAGTAATTCAGAGCGGTTTGGAGCAAGCTAAAGGATGGAAAAAATTATGCATACAGCTGTCTACTGTTAACCGGAACAATTACCAAGAAATTCTCTCATTTGATTCCGAAAAGGATGAATATGAAACGTAACTCGCAGATCACGATGCGTAGATCGAGAGACTAAAGAAAGAGAGAGATGACGCCCTCAAGGGGGAGAGCAAAATTGCTTCTTTGCTTAAGGAGCTAAAAGAATCCACTAATCGAGACACAATCATATTTAGAGACGAGATAAAGATGTGCCATACAGATAAGGCGGCATTAAAAGAACAGTTGAAGATAAGCGAGGTAATGGTTGAGATGCAGAAGGAAACCATTGCCGAGCAGGCTCAAGGGATTGCCTCACTTCGCGAACAAGTCTTGAACTTGGATGCTGAGAAGAAACAACTGGTAGTAGAGAAGACTAACGCGGTTGCTAGCTTTTCAGAGCTTCAAGATACCTTCACGAAGAAGATGAAGGGCTTGGATGCTACAATTTTTGGCTTCTATGTCAACTCCGTGCTGCATCAGGGGAGTCTTAGTTACTTGGGTCCGTTATTCACTCGTACACTTGTCGTAGTCTGGAAAGAGATTCTGGCCCGATTTCAAGGCATGGGAAGCACTTATACCGAAGAGGAGTTGGTTCAAGTATATCTGAATGAAGAGTCCCACCAAGCTTTAGGGGAGGGCTAAGAGATCTTGAGACTAGAGAGGGAGCGAGAAGCTATTGATGCCACGGCCATTGCTAAGGCTATAACCGAGCAGTTTCCTTCGGTCCCGATGAGTCATCTTCACATCCCTGTACTGATGAGGGGATCGCTCCTACTTCAGTAGGTGGTGCTTCTTCGGTCGCTCCTACTACTTCTATGATTATGCAGCCATCAAAAGAGACGACGAGGTCTTCGAAGTTGTGATGCATGAACAGACCCCTGCGGTAGGTAATTTTCTTATCTCCCACGTATTCGAAAATTTCCAGTTTACACCAGATGAAATTGCCGATATAACCGCCCTTTATTCTAATATTATAGATCAACCCTCTCTTCCTACCGGGCTAACTCCCCCTTACGGTGCCGAATCTACTACTATTCTGACCGCATCAACCGTCGTTTCCGCACCTGGTTCTTAGCCTGGTCCACACTCTAAGTAAATCATGGTTTGAATGACCTCTCTGTATCTCAAGAGGAGGGCTTGGAAACTACTGACATATAGAAGCAGGCGAATCAAGCTTGCCAGTTAGAGAAAGTGGAGACTGAGCGGCCAATGACTGAGCAGCAGATGGCAACGACGAAGAAGGAGAAGGTTGAAGAGTAAAAAAAGTCGTTGAAGGGTTCCCCGCAAGCACAAAGGAAAAGGAGGGTCTACCAGTGGTAATGTTTCGGAAAGTGAGATCACTCTGGATGGGGATTTAGAGAAGCTTGAGAAGTTGCCGATCAGAGGCTGGAAAGGCGACAGGGGAGGTAGTGACAAGAAGCCATGATCTGTCCATGTATCTGTAAAGCGGAGCTTTTGCTTTTTGTACAAGTGCAGAGTCTGCACTTAGCATTTCTTATTATTGTTGCAATAGTGGTTTTTGTATTTCCCTTTTCTTGGCAGATATTGTGTGGGTACGGCCCCCGCCATTTGTTTTTGTACATGAAAAATGTTACTAATGTTGAAATTTTGATTGTAATTTCACCTGTCTACTTTTCTATATTTCATGCACTATTGCCTTTTTTATACCACTGTTTTTTATTCAGCATGATTTTGTACATGTAAGTAGTTATTGATATTTTTCCTATATTGTTTTATTTAGTTCGGTTTACTACCAAAATTCTTTGGTTGGGGTAATAGAACTGTGAAGTATTTGTAGGAAATGCAGATTACAGATCTTAAGGCAGAATTAACACTAGAGGGGGGGGGGTTGAATAGTGTTTAATTAATTTTACAAATCTTTTTGAAATCTTTTCAAATTAAACCCAAACAGATGCAATTCACAAACACAGAGACAATCATAGAACCAGACACAAATGCAAATAGTAAATAAAAGCAGTAAAGGAAAGAACACACCGGAATTTTATACTAGTTCGGAGTTACCCTACATCCAGTCCCACACAATTTCTTGTGCATATTTCTTTTCAAATATAATGTCGATATTACAACCTCAATTTCAAGCCCACAAGATACACCCTCCTGTCTCCGAGTCCAGGGCAAACTCTTTTGATTTAACCAGGCCACAAGATCACCTAATTGATTTACGGGCTACAATCACACCCAATTGATTTATGGGCCACAATCTCACCGTTTCCAATCACACTTTGATAGAAAGAGACTCGATACACTTCAATCTTTGATTACAAATGATCCTATAACTCTGAATAGCACTGAGATCTTTGAGAGAGAGTGGCAGAGAATCAAACTAGAGATGATCGAGTTTAATTCACTTAGAATTTTGGCAGAGTTTTGTTAAGAATGTTTGAAAATAAGAATGGAAGAGAAAGAGGAGAGAAAACAAAGAAATATTAAGTGAGAATTCATTGAAAACTACTGGTATATATATGAGAATAACGGTCATGTCCATTCGTGAAAGGTTATGATGAATAGACATTTCTTTTGAAAATTAGAATTTTAAAATCTATGGCTACCATGTCGACATGGAGGGTATAGGCATGTCGACATCCCCTAGTATTTTTTGAAAACTGATTTTTGTTTTAAAAGAGATTTTCTTTATAAAGTTTGTCGAAACAATCTTAGAACTTTGTAAACTATTTTGAATATAATTTTATGATTATAAAAACCTTTGGAAAGTGATCTTACGAAATATAAAAGTAATAAAAATTAAATATATAAATATTTTGAGATTAAAGCTAAAACATTAAAACCAGGAGATAGTTTAAAAACAAGAAATGATTTTGAAATTAATATGATTAAAAATAGTTTTTGAATTAAGGCTAAAATATTTAAACCGAGAGAGATGTCTTTTTAAAAAGATAGTTTTGAAAAGAATATAAAAATAAGTCATTTTGAAAATTTCGTGGATTCCATTCCACTAGAGAAGGTCCTGGATTCCATCCTAGTATTAAAGCGAGGATTCCATTCCATAATTAAAATCAGAATAAATTTTTTAGTGCTATTATGAAGTTTTAACATAAATCTAGACTCTATTACTTATCTTGATATCTTGAACTCTTGAACTCTTGATACTCACGAGTCTTCAGTCTTGATTTCTACAATCTTGAATTCGTCAGTCTTGAATCTCTATACTGTACAGTCTTCATTCTTAGTACCTTCATATATATATATATATATATCTTGCATATACATATATATCTAGACAAAGATATTAGTATTTATATTTTATACCAAGTCCTAAGGTTGTTGTCATCAAAACCATCATCTCAGGAACTAACAATCTACCCCTTTTTGATGATGACAACCTATGTTTATAAAATATACTCCATCGAGGAAGACTGGATAAGTTAAACTGGACGATCATCGAGGAAGACAGCCCGAAGAGATGATTATTAGACTCAGAAATCAGGCACAGGTAATGATATGAAGTGACGATCAACTGAGGCCAAGAGATAGACTCTCTAGAATATTCTAAGTATGAAATAATGCCTCCCCTAGGCGAAGGATCAGTGCCTTTCCATTTCCCTAGGGGATCGGTACCTACCCTCAATTTTTGTCTTGAACTGGGTAAGGTCGATATGGAGTGACAAGGAAGGCCCCATGAGGCTATATTTCAAGTTTCAAGTCATTCGAAGTTCGTATGCTCAAGTTATGGGCAAATCACTTCATTTATAAAAAGGGATCGGTATAAAGGGGATCGTATAGAAGCGATCGGTATAAAAGGAATCGGCCATATTCAGCTTTCACTGCATATTGCAACAATGATATGCCAATAACTCAACATCTACAGATGCTATCAACATGAAACTTGGAGTATAAGCATACTACCATATGGAGAACACTCTCTTGGGATCGCATCCCAATTAGAGGAGATTAGAGGGATCGGTCTCTATCTCTCTAAAGGGATCGGCTGAAATTCATATGCATGCAACATAACTTCACGGAAAACACGATATCTCACAAACGGTAAGTCGGAATGACATGAAATTTGGAGGGAAAGTAGCTAACATCATGGAGTACCCACTAGAGGGATTGCACCCCATTTGGACACCAAAATAGGGATCAGTACCGATCCCTATTTTGGGCCCCAATGGGCCTCAAAATTCTTGCGAGGCCTTGTCTTGGCCTGGAGGTTCTTCTCCCGAAATTTCAGCTCGATCCATGAACGTCTTCCCCTATAAATACAGCAAGCATGGCGTCAGACAAGGGATCCTTCTTTCTGTTGCCAAGGCTCTTCCATTTTTATTCTTATACTAATGGATCCCAGCTAATCCAAACATTCTTATAATCATAATCAAGTGCAAGATCAATAAAAATATGAAGTGGACGCAGGCCAAGATTGTCGTACTACTATAAAAATCTGTGCGTTCATTTATGATATTAGCTCTGTTTTAGTTTCATTCTTAATTTAATCTTTACTAGATTCTATTGGGTGTTGATGCCCACTTTTGGCGTCAACATTTTGGTGCTTTCACTGAGAAATGAATTCTCAGCTTGATTGGATCTCATCATCTACTTATGGATTCGTATATTCGCGAGATGGATCCATCTTTCAACCGATAAACTTTCTATTCTACTCAGATTTGAAAGAAATATAAAGGAAGCTGATAGCTATGGTTAGAGGAACTAAGTCTACTTCTCGTGTTGTTGGAGGATCTGATGATGCTAGCATTTGATGAGGCAAGCAGAACGCTCAACCGACATTCACGTCGATCGATTGCAAATTTCACATAGGAACCGGGATTTGACATTGGTGTACTAGAATATAGCATTGGTAATTTAAGTTGGATTCTAATCCATGTTCAAGGAAAAAGATCATGTCCATCCATATGCATGTATGTTTAAGCTTGAGGACTGCAATTTATGGCTCATTGTTAATTTCGTTTTGGATGCAAATGTTAAAGTCCATGGAGCTAGAAAGTGTTAAGTCTTCCTTATACAACACAGTCTTATGCGAATTCAACACCATGTAATTGTAACCGACCCATAAATACATATACATGCTTAATATTAATCCCTCCGAAGACATTAATACCGATCCCTCCGAAACATCTATACTGATCCCTCCAACATACATGTATACCGATCCCTCCAGTATATATACCGATCCCTCTATAAGGTGTATATACCAATCCTTCTGCAAGGTGTATATACTGATCCCTCTGCAAGGTATATATATCGATCCCTCTGTGAGGTGTATATACCGATCCCTGTCCAAGTTGTATATACTGATTCCTCTCCAAGGTTAATATACCGATCCCTCCTTTGGCTCCATCATCTCCAACGTTCTTGCGACCGAACTCTCCTAAACACCAACGCGGTCCAATGAAGAAATAAAGGCGATCGGTATATATACATAAAAAAATGGATCAGGTATGATCCATTTTAAACCCGTGCTACAGCATAGTGCCCCCGCATTTTGGATTCGGAACTCGACATAAAGACGGTGCATTCTATCCATTTCTCTTACGTCCTGTGACTGATCGGGGCATAGGGGACCAACGTGATATGACTTAAAGAAGAATCTATATGTTCCGACCCGAAATCGAACTCGGGTAATCACCCATTGGACCCGAAGCAAACCCTGGAAATTCTAGCCCAAGGTCAAACTCAGGTAAAACCAATATTTTCTCTAAGCAAACAACAATATGACTCCAAGCACCGTTCGTCACCAACCCAGCACTTCAAATTTAGCGACTCCAAGTGAACCAGGGGTTAACTCTAAGCAAATAGCAAATTTTCTTGGGTCGAACTCCAAGTAAATTATCACCAATCCATCAAATGTTGGACAATCATGCATAAACATTCAAAAGCATCACAAACCCGTAACTTGAAAATGGACTAGACTAACGACGACTGGAACATTTCCCTTAATCGAAGCCTATTCACTAAAGCCATTCGATATGCAGAATATCCCAGGAGATTCAATATGTCAACCATGCCAGCGTACTCTGAATACACAGACCCCCAAGAGCATCTCATGAAATATGAAGGGCACATGGATTCTGCGAGAGTGACGAACGCAATTAAATGCCGATTCTTTCTCATATTCCTTAGGGGAGTAGTGATCGATCATATGATTTACATGATTACCGCCCAGGTCCATCTCCTCGTTTAATTAACTGGCTAAGAAGTTCATCGAGTAATTCAAAATGCTTGCAACTCGCCCCAAGGATGCGATGTCATTATCCAACTTATCCCAAGTGTCAGGTGAGCCGCTCAAAGACTATTGGCAGAGATCTAACACTGCTATCAATAAAATGACCAATCCCAGCGAGAATATCAAACTGATGGCGTTGATAAGGGGAATTGACCCCAATACAGACTTTGGCGATTGGTAAGCTGGAGAGCCTCCTATGACCTTCGTTCATTTCTATTACAAAGTGCACCAGAATCTAAGCAAGGATGAGGTAGAGCAGAATAGGAGAAAGAACGATGCAGGTCCGCTGGTTGAAGGAATTCAAAGTGAGGGCAGCATTGAGGCCTTAGATGAGGACTCAGATTCTAGGAGACGATCCAGGATCCCAAAATTCGACTCATATACTCCTTTGAACGATTCAATCAAAAATATCTACTTGGAGGCTCATGACTCAGAATAGTACTAGAAACCAGTCTCGAAAGAGTACACCGAAATCCAGAAGAAATCCGAGAAATGTTGTATATTTAAAGATACACATGGTCATAACATCGGCGATTGCAGACACCTCCGAGATGTGATTGGAAAGCTGATCCAAAAAGGAAAGTTTCGACAATATGTGCAAGCCCTAGAGAATGGCGGGAAGTGAACATCCTATCAATAGATAACTCTGATTGTCAATTGGACTAACTACGATCGACTTCCAATGACCAAGTACTTAAGTTGGGCGCCAACCGCTCAATGCAAGTGATCAACTACGACTAATTATATTAATCAAACCTTTGGGGGATCATCAAGTTGAGCATGATTTAACCGCTCATCGGTTACCATATGCCCCTGATTTAGGGGCAAGGACTCGAAATGGAAAGTGGATATGACTCAACCATCCACTTCTTAATCTTTGCTTCGATTCCAACAGAACGTCCATGCCTTACTTGAAGCCTGAAAAGGTCAGAATCCAATACAAAGTGGACACGATTGACCGTCCGCTCGGCAACCTTTGCACTTGACTTGGAGAACAAGGAGGGACTCTGAGTGGATGTGATTCGACCATCCCCTCCCTAGATCATACTTGAAGTTTGCCAAAATACTTATGCCTCTCCCGAAGCTCAGCACGATCGAGGTCCAACTAAAGTGGATGTAATTTGACCGTCCACACATTAACTCCTTCCCTGGACACACGAGGCAGTCTGGAAGCTCGACTTAAAGTAGGCGTGATTGAATGTTTACTCATCAACCATCGCCCTCGTCACGAGGATACGACTACAACGTGAGCTGGATGTGACTTCACCGCCTACCCAACCACTCTTGCCCTTGACTTGTCGGGAGAAGTACAAAGCAAACTAGATATGTTTCGACCATCCATTGATCAACTCTAGTTCTCAGAGCGTCGACCGGAGTATAAACACAAAAAGATGGATGCGGTTCAACTGTCCATTGATCAACTCTGATCCCACAGCGCAGTCTTGACTATAAATACCATAAAAAGTGGGCATGGTTCAACCGTCCGCTCCTCAACTCTTGCCCTTGAGTTGGAGGCAAACACACATCTCAAAGTGGACGCGATCTACCCATCTGCTCCCCTGCTTGAGCTCGAAGTTCTCCAGAACACTCATCTTACTCCCAAGGCTCGGAAAAAATTGGATCCAAATGAAAGTGGATGTAATACAACCATCCACGCATTGATTCTTGCCCTTTATGCAAGGGGTAGTTTGAGAACCCAAGCCTAAATTGGACGTGGTTCGACCGTCCAATCAAAAGAGGATGTGATACATCCATCCACGACCTTGCTTGTGCCTGAGGTACGGTGAATTGACAGGCCTTGCCCGGACATCGACAAGCCCAAAATCCAAACCAAGACATGGACGTGGTTCGACCGTCTAGCAAATAACTCTGGTTCCCCAATGTGGATTGGAGTATAAACACAAATTATGTGCGGTTTAACCACCCGCCAACAAACTCTTATCCCGTGAGTGCGGATATGAGTATAAACAAATAGGCGAGAGCGTTTTGACCACTCAATATTCCATAAACTCTGACCTGAACTCGAAAAAAAGGGTATAAACTCACTACGGATGGAATTCGACCGTCCACGAACTAATTCTGCTAACCCAAAAATTGGAACGAGAGTACAAACTACTATAAGCTGAATATGACATCTCAGTATAGCTCCAGCTTGATGGTCTTTACAACTTAAGGTGACGACCGCAAGGAGGCCTCAACATAAAACTAATCGAAATGACGTCCAAAGTTATGAGTGACCGACTATATCATGCCACCGTGTCGACAGGCAATGTCGATCCAAGCTTTCCATATTGTCCTCTGGGTCGGTGGTCAACATCAATTCACACCAAACACAAATGGATGTGACTCAGATGTCCTTCGAAAAACTTCGATCACCAGAGTGCGGATAGGAGAATAAATCAAGAATGAGTGTGACTTGACCATTCATTCTCCAACACCCTCCTTCGATCCATCAGGAGGAGTATGAAACCAAATGAGCATGACCCAACTACACCTAAGCAACTCTATCCCTAGATTTGATAGGAGAATATAAATCAAAATGGATGTGACTGACTGTCCAACTCTGAATGAATGTTACGCGATCGTTCATTTGCTGACTCTTAACATGATCCGACTTGAAGAGCAATACGAAACGGACATGACTCGACCGTTTGCACAATGATCCTTGCACTTGGTCCGGTAGGGAGAGCACCAATCACTGATTGGATGTGACTTGACCATCTATTCTTCAGATCCTCGACCAGAGTATGGCGACATTTGTGCCGAAAGTGGATGTGATTGACCGTCCAGTACCCAACTCATGCCCGAAATCCGACGGAGCATCAAAATATTCCCCTAGCAAGGAAAAACCAATATACAATCCATGGTAGGTGAGTTTCAGCCTTCGATCAACTAACCTGATCCCGCGATTCATCAAGAAAGAGTATAATGCTAAGGTGGACATGGCTTGCCTTCCTACTTATTAACGTATGCCCCAGACTTGGGGGCACGAGCGAGAAACAAGATGAATGTGAAATGACCATTCATCGATCAATCCTAAGTCTTTGGAGCTTAGGTGGGAGTATAAACACGACTAGGACGAGACTTGACCGTCCATGCGGTACATTTATCAACCCAATACTCGAGGTAGAAGTGTGATCATCCAAAGACTGATCACAATAGCTCAATACCGTGACTCATATCTAGTGTTTACAATGACTCGAGGCTACGAACGAAAGGATGCCTAGAGATAGAATCATCAAATCGATGCCCAAGCTCATGGGCAACTGAATATCATTCCAACTTGAATGATGAGCAACAAATCGCAAATACAGTGAATGAAAAGCATGTTACTCGAGTACACAAGCGAATTCAAACTCAAATCAAGAGCCAGCTATGCAGTTGCGCGCAACACGAAGATAAACCCTACTTGAAATTTAATTCAACACGCTCCTTTAAGCCCGATCTTCAACCATCGTAGATAATCGCTAAAAGCGTCTAGAGCCCGTCACTATCAAACTCAATTACTCGTGACAAGACTTTGGGTTTCAACCGAAGTGACCGTCATTATTGACCGTCACAACTGAATTTCACGCTGAATATTACGCAAAACAGTTACGTTTGAACTCAATGATCGCTATCGGCATATAGTAATCTGACATTCATATTCAAGTTCATTCAAGGCATGTGTTACAATCAGTACAAGTACAAATATGTTAATCTATTCAAGTCTTAAGTGGTAAACATCCGATTCAAGGCCTATGCTAGTTCAAGTATGCAAGTCATATACGGTATATCCCATGGTTCAATTTCGAGTTCACATGGTCTAATATGTCCGTGTCAAATCAAAAACTTCTTAAGTTCCACTAAAACAAGGGATCAGAACCGATCCCATTGCTTGGGCAAATCCATTTAAGCATTTTTCAGCTCACAACATAGGCCAATATCAAGAAACAACACCAAAGTCGGTTCAATAAGGATATAGACCCGAGAGATGAAGAAGAGGAGCCTAAAGAATCCAAGGCTACACCCGCTTTACTTATGATTGACATTACGGTCAGTCACGATGACCCATCACGGGTCCTAAAGATCGGATCGTAGCTCAGTGCAACGATGATGAAGAAATTAGCTGGTTTTCTTCGATGTAGAATCTTGACGTGTTCACTTAGATACATTCTGACATTTGTGGGATCTCGCTGTTTATCACGAGCCATGCATTGAATATCGACCCGAGGCATGTCCCGATGAAACAAAATCAACGCGGCATAGATCTGGAGAGATCTGCTACACTTAAAGAGGAGGTGGATAAACTCAAAAACAATAGGTTTACCGGAAATGCCATCTACCCAAAATGGGTATCCAATCCAGTTCTTATGATAAAAGATAATGAAAAGTGGCAGACATGCGTCGACTACTCAGACCTGAACAAGGTGAACCCGAAGGGCAACTTTCCACTTCCAAAGATCGGCCAGCTGGTAGACTCAACCGCTGGACATGAACTACTTTGATTTATGGATGGGTACTCCAGATGCAAATAGATCCCGATGCACATCCCTGACCTAGAACACACCAACTTCATTACTGACCTGGAGAAATATTTCTACATTGTAATGCCATTAGGATTCGAACTGAAGGATGCTGGTGCCACTTACCAGAGGTTGGTCAACCGGATGTTCAAAGACTAGATTAGGTGATCAATGGAGGTATGTTTGGATAATATGCTCGTGAAGTCACTGAAATCAAACAACCACATCGACGATTTGGTAGACATATTCAGTTATCCGAAGATATGGAATGAAACTCGGTCCCTTGAAATGCTCTTTCGACGTTGCATCAGGGAAGTTCCTGGGTTTAATGCTCAACTCTCGTGGAATTGAAGCCAATCCCAAGAAGATTCAGGCAATTAGAGAAATCTAGGTACCGGAGACAATCAAGCAGGTATAGAGCCTAAATGGGAAAGTTATCGCCATAAGTCGTTTCATCTCCAGGGCCACCGACAAGTGTACTCTCTTCTTCGACCTAATCAGGAGATTGAAAAGAAAATTGGAATAGGCGTAGGACTGCATTGATGCATTTCAAGCTCTGGTAGATCACTTAGACAGACCTTTCATCCTATCCAAGCCGTCGGATCACAATGATTTATACATTTATTTAGCCATGTCGGTACACGCCATAAGCGCCGCAATGCTATGCGAAGAGAACCGGATCCAAAGACCGGTATATTATGTAAGCAAGCGATTAACAAATACTAAGAGAAAACTACTCGAAGCTAAAAAAGCTCGCGTAATGCCTGTTGAATTCATCCCGACAGCTCCGCTCTTACTTTCAGGCTCAACACATTATCGTCTATGCCGACTAGCCATTATGACAGGTCATACAAGGATTTGAGACATCTGGGAGACTACTTGTAACGATCCTGAATTTTTGACATTTGAAATGTGAATATTTAATTGAGTTTAAATATTCGAATGATAATTTAATTTGAATTTCGAATATCAGAATGAATTTGGCGATTAAATTATTGAATTTAATTATTGAAACTGAGAAAAAAATTTGAATCGTCAGTTTTAAGCTTGTTAAAAATATTTTCAAGGCTTAGAAAATTTATATTGATAATTCTGAAGGTACTGGAACTTTCAGAATTTAAATTGAAACTGTTTTGTTCAGTTTTGAAATTTTGTTGTTTAAATTGATATTTGAAATAGCGTTCCGGGGCACAGTCTCGAAATTTGACGAAACCAGTTTCATTGGATCCGTAATAGTGTATTATTATCGGATTTCAATTTTTGTAATGTTTGGAGTTGTTGTGTGAGCGTGCGATAAGCAAACGCGCTGGAATTAAATAGAAAATTTAATTTAATAACTGGTCCAAAAAGCTATCTTCTCCATACGATCGAATTTGGACTCGAAATCTTTTCCATTGCGTTCAGAATAGGCGTATAACATTACAAACGCCTAGCGACACGCCTCGATAGGAGTTTAAATTTTGAGTGGTGATATCGAGACGATTTGAATTTAAATTTAAATATAATGTATATTGACCAGTCAAATTTCCTATAGCAGAGATTCCTGGCTTTCTTTCACCTCAGTTAAATCACGCAAGAAAATATCTCGTTCAAATCAAATAATGGCAGAAATCGAAAATCGCCTGCACTTATCTTCACTTCCTTCTATCTTCAGTTCGACAAGAAAAAAATCTAAACGAAGAGAACATGGCCGCTCGTTTTCTTTAAAACAAAATCATCCCCTCCAGTTTTTGTTCACGAGATCACTTCGCAAATAAAAAAAAAAGAGAGTGGAGGCACACGAGTTCTTCATTTATGAACGCGAGGGAGGGAAAGCGACGACTTGGAAATTGTCTGAAGGTGGCGCGCGTTCGAGATTTTCGAGCGAAGGCGGCCACGAACGCGGGTGGGATCGCGATTCGTCTTGGCGACGAGGGGACGAAGACTCGAGTTCGAGCATTAGTGGGGTCGAGGGCGATCGATTGAAAGCCTGGGGGGCGTCGCGACTTGATGAATTGGTGGTTTCGATCGCGGCTCAGGTGAAGGGGGATGTCGGCAAGAATTTAGGATCGACTTCGAATCGAAATTGAAACTAGGGTTTCATTTGTTTCTCGGCTTCGAGCAGCGTTGGGTTGCGATGGCGCTCGCGAGTTAGGGCGTGGCCGAGGCCGGAGCTACGATGACGTTATCGGGGAAGGACCTAAGTCTGTAAGGCTGTAGGTATAAGCGTATTTTTTTAATTCAGTTTCATTTAGGCAGTTTTTCAGTTATAAACAGTTTAAACAGAAATAGTTTTGTATATAGGGGAATTTCTGAATGAAATTATATATTGTTTATCATGTTTGAACTGAAAAATAATATATATATATACAGACTGGAAATTTGGTATATGGGTAGAGAAAATAATAATAGGAATTTTTAAGTGTTTGAAAGTTTAATTAAAAATTTTGTTTATAAAATCTATATAGACCATTTTTATAAATATATATGATTTCAAATGAAGAAAAATAGTAACTTGTTAAATTTATTTTAGTTATCAAGAATTTTTTTAAAAGAAATTTGTTTAAAATAAAATTCGTTGGATAATTAAAATTACCAAGCGAAAATTTGTTATTTGATTAATTCAAATATTAATAGAACCGTATAAAATTGTTTATACAAGGTTTGAAACCGTGAAGAAATGGTCAAAATGGAAAATGGGATTGCAAAATAAAAGCAAAGGTGAGATCTTCTCACTAAAACTGAAAGTTGAATTGCAGTTATTTATTGATTGACTGTTTGGATGTGATATTGTATATATAGTAGTATATATAGCAATATATATATTGGCATATGTATATATTGGAGTTGTTGATTTCCCGCATTATATAGCGGATGAGACCCTATTGTGCCGCATAATAGCGGATGATATTTTATAAATCGCATATACCGCGATATTCCACCTCGAAGTGGAATTGGTATTGTGCTAACGTCTGTGGATGCAGGGAAACAGGTTGGAGGGATCCAACTGGATTCCTCAAATTGTATGAATTTATTTCATATGCTGTGTGATTTATTTATAAATCTGTGTATGGTTATATTTGTGATTGAATTTGTTAAAGGCTAAAATTTAGCCGAATGTATTTTTGGTATCGTTGGATACCAGAAATGAATATAAATTGGATTTTGAAATTAAAGTGGAAAACTTTAAGTGAATTTATTTTTAAGAATTGGATTTATTTGAAAGAAGGAATTTTAAAGTATTAAAATTGATTGTCGAAATCTTACCGAATAAATTCTAAAATATGGGAAAAGATATTAATAAATGAGTTTTGAATAATATAGTTTAAAAGTTGAAGAATTCATTTAAAAATGGAATTTTGAATAATTTGGAAAGAACAAAGGAATTTATTTAGAAGTGATAAATTTTTAGAAATCAATTTGTAATTGATTTGGTATTTGAAAACGAAACTTTGAGAAATCGATATGGAAATTTATTTGAAGTTGAAATAAAATTAGAAATCAAATTTGTAATTAATTTGGTGATGGAAAATAAATCATTGGAAAATTTGTTTGAAATTGATTTAGTGTTTGTAAAATAAATCTGGAAATCGATTTGCAAATGATTTGTTATTTGGAGATAAATTCAGAAATAAATTGCAATGTTTTTATCTATTGAAATAAAACTTAGAAATCAATTTGTAATCGATTTGATATTGAAATAAAATTAGAAATCAATTTGGAATTTGATTTTGGGGTTGAAAGTGAATATTTGGGAATGTAAATTCAAATTGGAATTTATAAAGGAGAGGGAAAATTTGTTTTAGAAATAAACTGTTTATTTTTAAAGTATGAAGACAAATTTACATCCAAATCTGTAAATTTGAAATAAATCGATAAGGATTTATTTAATTGGTTTAAATGGACCATTTTGTGATGAAGTGTGAAAAGGAATTTGAAATTGGTTTTCAAGTGATGAAGTGTGAAATGTAATTTGAAATCAGTTTTCAAATGTGAAGTGGGAAAAATATATATCTTGTAAAGATATTTTGAAAATAAATAATTTGGGAAAATTATTTAAATCTGCCGATTGTTGTGAATATTGTTGATAGTTAAATCACCGACTATCAATGTTGCCTTTGAAATGGCACTTGAATTTGTTTTTAAAACAAACGCTTATTATTCGGTTTAGCCGGGAAAGGACCTTTGTGTCAAATAACTCATTCCGAATAATACAACGACGTGTATGAATTGAAATTGAAGACCGGTGTGAAGACCGGGTATTTTCAAAAATGAAAGGACAACCTGTCGAATGTCTCTGCACCGAGTTGCTTCGGTATAGAGATTTATATCACTCTTTTGTGATGGGAAGTCCGATCGGGATTGTGAATACCCGGATTGCAAGGGCTTCTTTGGAAGTGCCTTCGGTTCTGTTCGAACCCGGAACAGACTTGTATGGTTACGTGTCTGACATTACATTTTGAGATATAAAGCTGATTTCTTTCAAATACATTTCTGTTGGTGGCGGAGAATTTATTCTCTTAGCTTAACACCCTTCTCTGAGACGTACGAGCTCAGAGGTTATGTAGTTGACATTTATCAGCAATATATTCCCGATTTGGTAATGTGACATGCTGAGTGCTGCTGTGTGTTGATCATTATTTATTGATCAATTATGATCAAAGCGTGGCTTTGTGAAAAAGCGTAGCTTTGTGGACGAGACTTCGTCAGACCTCACTCCCCGTAAATGGTCGAAACAGGAATATGCGGCAAGGTTATGCGGGTCGCGCCCTTTAGGGTATGTCATTTCCTTCTGGAAAAGGGTGGTATCAGGTATGGAGCCCTGGTATTTAACCTATGTGGATACTCCGATCTCATTTATTGTGTGATTGTGTGTTTATCGAGGCGCCTCAGATAAAGGTACCAAAGGACCGGGGGATGACATATTCGTGAGTTACCTGTTACAGGGGTAACCCGGCCTTGTGTTGGCAGAGAGCAGTTGTCTCTCGGGACGTCCAGCCAGAGGCGATCCCATGTGGCGGTAGGAAGTTCCTTAGTCTGACCATTTGTTGGAAATCCATTTCCCAATACGAAACTTGTACGGTTTTAGTTGTAGAACCTGCCATTTACTTATGGTGGTCACCACTGTTTAGATGGTAGCTATAGTAGGCATAGTTCGGAATGTCTATGCTCGCTAAGATTAATATTATACTTTCGAAATGTTTTCCACACTAGACATTAATAATAATATCCAATGATTGGCGTAGTAAGCATCTTTGACTATCATAAGAAGAAATCTCCTCCAATTCTGCGTTTGCATTGTGTGTGTAGCGGGAGGTCTTATGGTAGTTTCATTTTCCAAAAGCATTGCGAATTAATTTTTTTTTTGTGAAAATAACTGTTTTACGATCTCACACCAGTCACCATGACTGACTCGGAGTTTATTGTTTCCTTTCTAAACTCTGGGTGCCCATAATTTTCCACACGGGCAGCCTAGAGTTATGTTATCAGGATATTTTGGATATTCTGGAGCTTTGGAAGCAAGCTGGATGGCGAGACGTACTCCCGTACTTATTTATTTATTTTCGCTGTGTATTCTGTATGAGGACAAGTTTCTATAACTGTCCATTGTTGTATTGAGTTGTATATTGACTCTGATGATGTATGTATAAACTGATATAGTCTTTTGTTTTAAAGATTATTGATTCATCTATTATATATTGTTCCGCTGCGAATGTGAGATTCTGATATTGTTTCTGTTTTTCTGTTCTCCTTTTCTTCTGTCTTCTTCTACCTCTTCTTTTTGACCCTAATTGTTCGGTTTTCCGGCATTCGATTGCGCGGCATTTGATACAGTGGACGTATGTATGTCGACGTTCGAGCGTCGAAAAGTCGTATCGTTACAAGTGGTATCAGAGCATCCGGTTAAGCGACAACCCTTGGCTCTGTTGGGTGTTAATCATTAGAGATAGAGTCAGTAGTGCTCTAGAATGAGTGTGAGTGTAATAATAGACATGAGCGCATATTTGTTAGTGAATATAAAAATTGTTTTGTATTGTGTTGACTTATCGGTTGATTTTTTATAGATTCTGGTCGGTGCAATCTGGCCAACTGTAATCGATAGGGGTTTCTAAACTCTTAAATAAGATAAACTGACACAGTATTGTTTTAAATAGGGTAAATGAAATAATTTTTTCCCAAAACTATTTTTGTATAGAAAAGAAATCATTTTCTATGAATTATTATTGTACTTGGATGTTTGGATGATAACAAATTAGACAAATAAGATTTATAAAACTTGAAATGGCCTGTATAACCCAGGAGGCATTGAATTTGAGTTTTTGAATTAAAATTAAAAGTGAGAAGTTAAAAAGGAGAATTTAACTTGGATTAAGGTTTAAATTTTGAAATGTAATTGATGATTGGAAGAAATAAATAAGTAAGTTTTTGAGTATGATTGAAATGAGAAAATGAAAATACAAATAAATAAATAAATATAAATGAATTGGTGGAGTAAATAAAATTTAGAATGTGAGTAAATTGAATTGGGAAGTTTAATAGGAATTAAAATGGATTGAAATTAATTAAAGCTAAGTGAATGGAGGTAAGTTGGAATAAAGGAATGTGAAAATAGAACCTGAGTTATAAATAGAAATTCAATTAAAATGGGAGTGAATTAAATATGGATTAGAATTGTTATGGAATCGAATTAAAATAAAGCTAGTTTGAATTTGCAAATGAGTCTAATTCAAGTATGAATAAAATAAATATGAATCGAAGGATAAGGAAATGAATTCATATACAAATGAGATTTGTAAATGTAAATTGTAAATGTGATTTATAATTTGAAATAGAATTCTAGGAAGATTGCAAAGTTTTATTCAAGTATGCTTTTGGTTTGTTTGTCAAATTGGAAAGACTTCATCTCTCATGAAAAAATCCACAATGAAGATGCTGAATTCTTGTCTAAGGATTTCCAGAAACATTTTAGCAATACTCTTCTTTGGAAAGCTGTTGCCATGTTACCTAGTGTTCAAATTCTTAGAACACTATATTTTGAACAGCATAGGGCAACTGTGCCTGGACATCCAAAGTCCTCTAAAGGAATCATCACCAATACCTATTTTAAATAAATAAAAATAAAAATAATTTCTATTCTTCTCTCCAGCATAGACTCATGGACCCTTTTACTTAAGGGCAGGATGATGAATTCTTGTTACATTACCAGAGTCGATAACTTCTGCTGAAATATTTGCTTTACTGGTTAAACACCCTGAATTTGATCCTTTGATATCGAAATGCTGCATTGATATTGATTCAAGCACTTTCATGCAACCACACTCTGGTATTCTCTCATTTCTTGGCTTGTTAACTATCTCTAAAAGTGATCAAGAAATTAAAAACAAACAATTTTCATTCAGTGAAATTAAGCTGGAACTAATTAAGCTGCTCAGAACACTTTATCAGTTTAAAAGGCTAAAGCAATATACTGGATCACCTGAGTTACTTTCTCTACTTATGTATGGATTTTGTGTGGGGTGGTTCAGCTTTAATTTTTTTTTAAATTGGAAATTGTTTATAAGGAAATGAACTTGAGTTTTGGAAGTGAAATAGCTTAAGTAAATATTGAATAAATGCTCGACTTAAGAAAATTTTTGTGAAATGGTTTCAAATGGAAATTGTATGTGAATTGGTCGTAAGCAATTTAATTTATATCGAAACCATATAAATCGCTAATGGAAATTGTTTTGAATGCATTGCTTATGAAATCTATATATTTTTTATTGAAAATGAGTGAAATGTTAAATAGATTTCCTATATTTGTCACTGACGTGTTTAAACTGAGTAAGTACAGGTTTTTGGAAACCGTTTGGCTGGTTTTGATTGCGCAAATGCTAATAAATAAGCTGCTTTGTTTAAAAATGCTAAAAAGGTATGCCTACGCAATAAAAATAGGAAATATGAACTGTTTTTCTGCTTTTCCGACCGTGTGGGTCGATGTATATATATTTACATCTTTTGTCAAATTGCAAAAGCTCCTCCGTACAAAGGAGACTCCGCCAAAATTTTTTGAAAATTTTGGGAGTTAGAAATTTTTTGAATTTTTTGAAAATTTTCACTTAACGACAAATGAATTCAAATAGAATTGAAATTGTAAATTGAATTCAAATGGAATTGAAAATGCAAAGTTGAATGGAAATGAATATATAACTTTGTTAGTAAAGCGAAAATAAATATAAGAAGTATGTAAATACTTGTATTGAACTTAAGAAATGAATGATGAAATTCTTAAGTAAATTGGTATTGGGAATCCAATAAGTAAAATTGGATATTATTGTCAAGTAAAGTATACAGGGTATTTGGAATTTGATTTTGATTTCGAAGATGAATTTGAATTTCTCAACAAAAGGTATGTATTTGAATTTTAGTATGAAATTTGACGAGTTTCTGATTTTGCCACTTGGCATTTTGTTTTCTATTGAAATCTAAGAGTCCGTAGGGACATTTTGTAGTAGTACCGAGTTAGCCGCGCAAAGGAGACGCTGGCGAATTTTTCGAAAATTTCGAGAGTTAGAAAAATTTGAGAAAAATTTGAATTCAAAATTTGAATTTGAAATGAAATTTGAATTGTTAAGAAAACCGTATTATTTGAAACTTATGGTTGATTTTGGAAAAAAGAGTTAAAGTGATAACGAATTTTTAATAGAAAGATTGGTTTGAAAATTTGATAAAACTATTTGGTTTTGGTAAAATGGTTAACGGGTATTTGAGCATTCTTCTTCACTTGTAATTTCGGGACGAAATTCTTTTAAGGGGGGAAGATTGTAACGACCCTGAATTTTTGACATTTGAAATGTGAATATTTAATTGAGTTTAAATATTCGAATGATAATTTAATTTGAATTTCGAATATCAGAATGAATTTGGCGATTAAATTATTGAAACTGAGAAAAAAATTTGAATCGTCAGTTTTAAGCTTGTTAAAAATATTTTCAAGGCTTAGAAAATTTATATTGATAATTCTGAAGGTACTGGAACTTTCAGAATTTAAATTGAAACTGTTTTGTTCAGTTTTGAAATTTTGTTGTTTAAATTGATATTTGAAATAGCGTTCCGGGGCACAGTCTCGGAATTTGACGAAACCAGTTTCATTGGATCCGTAATAGTGTATTATTATCGGATTTCAATTTTTGTAATGTTTGGATTTGTTGTGTGAGCGTGCGATAAGCAAACGCGATGGAATTAAATCGAAAATTTAATTTAATAACTGGTCCAAAAAGCTATCTTGTCCATACGATCGAACTTGGACTCGAAATCTTTTCCATTGCGTTCGGAATAGGCGTATAACATTACAAATGCCTAGTGGCACGCCTCGATAGGAGTTCAAATTTTGAGTGGTGATATCGAGACGATTTGAATTTAAATTTAAATATAATGTATATTGACCAGTCAAATTTCTGTCACGTCAAATTTCCTGTAGCAGAGATTCCTGGCTTTCTTTCACCTCAGTTAAATCACGCAAGAAAATATCTCGTTCAAATCAAATAATGGCAGAAATCGAAAATCGCCTGCACTTATCTTCACTTCCTCCTATCTTCAGTTCGACAAGAAAAAAAATCTAAACGAAGAGAACATGGCCGCTCGTTTTCTTTAAAACAAAATCATCCCCTCCAGTTTTTGTTCACGAGATCACTTCGCAAATAAAAAAAAGAGAGTGGAGGCACACGAGTTCTTCATTTACGAACGCGAGGGAGGGAAAGCGACGACCTGGAAATTGTCTGAAGGTGGCGCGCGTTCGAGATTTTCGAGCGAAGGCGGCCACGAACGCGAGTGGGATCGCGATTTGTCTTGGCGACAAGGGGACAAAGACTCGAGTTCAAGCATTAGTGGGGTCGAGGGCGATCGATTGAAAGCCTGGGGGGGCGTCGCGACTTGATGAATTGGTGGTTTCGATCGCGGCTCAGGTGACGGGGGATGTCGGCAAGAATTTAGGATCGACTTCAAATCGAAATCGAAACTAGGGTTTCATTTGTTTCTCGGCTTCGAGCAGCGTTGGGTTGCGATGGCGCTCGCGAGTTAGGGCGTGGCCGAGGCCGTAGCAACGATGACGTTATCGGGGAAGGACCTAAGTCTGTAAGGCTGCAGGTATAAGCGTATTTTTTTAATTCAATTTCATTTAGGCAGTTTTTCAGTTATAAACAGTTTAAACAGAAATAGTTTTGTATAGAGAGGAATTTCTGAATGAAGTTATATATTGTTTATCATGTTTGAACTGAAAAATAATATATATATACAGACTGGAAATTTGGTATGTGGGTAGAGAAAATAATAATAGGAATTTTTAAGTGTTTGAAAGTTTAATTAAAAATTTGGTTTATAAAATCTATATAGACCATTTTTATAAATATATATGATTTCAAATGAAGAAAAATAGTAACTTGTTAAATTTATTTTAGTTATCAAGAATTTTTTTTAAAAGAAATTTGTTTAAAATAAAATTCGTTGGATAATTAAAATTACCAAGCGAAAATTTGTTATTTGATTAATTCAAATATTAATAGAACTGTATAAATTTTTTTATACAAGGTTTGAAACCGTGAAGAAATGGTCAAAATGGAAAATGGGATTGCAAAATAAAAGCAAAGGTGAGATCTTCTCACTCAAACTGAAAGTTGAATTGCAGTTATTTATTGATTGACTGTTTGGATGTGATATAGTATATATAGTAGTATATATAGCAATATATATATTGGCATATGTATATATTGGAGTTGTTGATTTCCCGCATTATATAGCGGATGAGACCCTATTGCGCCGCATAAGAGCGGATGATATTTTATAAATCGCATATACCGCGATATTCCACCTCGAAGTGGAATTGGTATTGTGCTAACGTCTGTGGATGCAGGGAAACAGGTTGGAGGGATCCAACTGGATTCCTCAAATTGTATGAATTTATTTCATATGCTGTGTGATTTATTTATAAATCTGTGTATGGTTATATTTGTGATTGAATTTGTTAAAGGCTAAAATTTAGCCGAATGTATTTTTGGTATCGTTGGATACCAGAAATGAATATAAATTGGATTTTGAAATTAAAGTGGAAAACTTTAAGTGAATTTATTTTTAAGAATTGGATTTATTTGAAAGAAGGAATTTTAAAGTATTAAAATTGATTGTCGAAATCTTACCGAATAAATTCTAAAATATGGGAAAAGATATTAATAAATGAGTTTTGAATAATATAGTTTAAAAGTTGAAGAATTCATTTAAAAATGGAATTTTGAACAATTTGGAAAGAACAAAGGAATTTATTTAGAAGTGATAAATTTTTAGAAATCAATTTGTAATTGATTTGGTATTTGAAAATGAATCTTTGAGAAATCGATATGGAAATTTATTTGAAGTTGAAATAAAATTAGAAATCAAATTTGTAATTAATTTGGTGATGGAAAATAAATCGTTGGAAAATTTGTTTGAAATTGATTTAGTGTTTGTAAAATAAATCTGGAAATCGATTTGCAAATGATTTGTTATTTGGAGATAAATTCAGAAATAAATTGCAATGTTTTGTTCTATTGAAATAAAAC
This sequence comes from Allium fistulosum, assembly GCA_030737815.1. Lineage (NCBI taxonomy): Eukaryota > Viridiplantae > Streptophyta > Magnoliopsida > Asparagales > Amaryllidaceae > Allium > Allium fistulosum. Next base: position 783,011,600 of record CM060906.1, read on the forward strand.
TTAGAAATCAATTTGTAATCGATTTGATATTGAAATAAAATTAGAAATCAATTTGGAATTTGATTTTGGGGTTGAAAGTGAATATTTGGGAATGTAAATTCAAATTGGAATTTATAAAGGAGAGGGAAAATTTGTTTTTAGAAATAAACTGTTTATTTTTAAAGTATGAAGATAAATTTACATCCAAATCTGTAAATTTGAAATAAATCGATAAGGATTTATTTAATTGGTTTAAATGGACCATTTTGTGATGAAGTGTGAAAAGGAATTTGAAATTGGTTTTCAAGTGATGAAGTGTGAAATGTAATTTGAAATCGGTTTTCAAATGTGAAGTGGGAAAAATATATATCTTGTGAAGATATTTTGAAAATAAATAATTTGGGAAAATTATTTAAATTTGCTGATTGTTGTGAATATTGTTGATAGTTAAATCACCGACTATCAATGTTGCCTTTGAAATGGCACTTGAATTTGTTTTTAAAACAAACGCTTATTATTCGGTTTAGCCGGGAAAGGACCTTTGTGTCAAATAACTCATTCCGAATAATACTACGACGTGTATGAATTGAAATTGAAGACCGGTGTGAAGACCGGGTATTTTCAAAAATGAAAGGACAACCTGTCGAATGTCTCTGCACCGAGTTGCTCCGGTATAGAGATTTATATCAATCTTTTGTGATGGGAAGTCCGATCGGGATTGTGAATACCCGGATTGCAAGGGCTTCTTTGGAAGTGCCTTCGGTTATGTTCGAACCCGGAACAGACTTGTATGGTTACGTGTCTGACATTACATTTTGAGATATAAAGCTGATTTCTTTCAAATACATTTCTGTTGGTGGCGGAGAATTTATTCTCTTAGCTTAACACCCTTCTCTGAGACGTACGAGCTCAGAGGTTATGTAGTTGACATTTATCAGTAATATATTCCTGATTTGGTAACGTGACATGCTGAGTGCTGCTGTGTGTTGATCATTATTTATTGATCAATTGTGATCAAAGCGTGGCTTTGTGAAAAAGCGTAGCTTTGTGGACGAGACTTCGTCAGACCTCACTCCCCGAAAATGGTCGAAACAGGAATATGCGGCAAGGTTATGAGGGTCGCGCCCTTTAGGGTATGTCATTTCCTTCTGGAAAAGGGTGGTATCAGGTATGGAGCCCTGGTATTTAACCTATGTGGATACTCCGATCTCATTTATTGTGTGATTGTGTGTTTATCGAGGCGCCTCGGATAAAGGTACCAAAGGACCGGGGGATGACATATTCGTGAGTTACCTGTTACAGGGGTAACCCGGCCTTGTGTTGGCAGAGAGCAGTTGTCTCTCGGGACGTCCAGCCAGAGGCGATCCCATGTGGCGGTAGGAAGTTCCTTAGCCTGACCATTTGTTGGAAATCCATTTCCCAATACGAAACTTGTACGGTTTTAGTTGTAGAACCTGCCATTTACTTATGGTGGTCACCACTGTTTAGATGGTAGCTATAGTAGGCATAGTTCGGAATGTCTATGCTGGCTAAGATTAATATTATATTTTCGAAATGTTTTCCACACTAGACATTAATAATAATATCCAATGATTGGCGTAGTAAGCATCTTTGACTATCATAAGAAGAAATCTCCTCCAATTATGCGTTTGCATTGTGTGTGTGGCGGGAGGTCTTATGGTAGTTTCATTTTCCAAAAGCATTGCGAATTAATTTTTTTTTTTGTGAAAATAACTGTTTTACGATCTCACACCAGTCACCATGACTGACTCGGAGTTTATTGTTTCCTTTCTAAACTCTAGGTGCCCATAATTTTCCACACGGGCAGCCTAGAGTTATGTTATCAGGATATTTTGGATATTCTGGAGCTTTGGAAGCAAGCTGGATGGCGAGACGTACTCCCGTACTTATTTATTTATTTTCGCTGTGTATTCTGTATGAGGACAAGTTTCTATAACTGTCCATTGTTGTATTGAGTTGTATATTGACTCTGATGATGTATGTATAAACTGATATAGTCTTTTGTTTTAAAGATTATTGATTCATCTATTATATATTGTTCCGCTGCGAATGTGAGATTCTGATATTGTTTCTGTTTTTCTGTTCTCCTTTTCTTCTGTCTTCTTCTACCTCTTCTTTTTGACCCTAATTGTTCGGTTTTCCGGCATTCGATTGCGCGGCATTTGATACAGTGGACGTATGTATGTCGACGTTCGAGCATCGAAAAGTCGTATCTTTACACTACTTAAGTGGAACGTTGAATTGAACTAATATTACATCACTTTTCTCCCTCAGAGAGCTATCTATGGACATACAATAGCAGACTTCATAGTCAAATTTACTACCCAGACGACTCTCCCGGGAGCAATGTAGAACTGACCATTTGGTGGGAGATGTACATGGATGGAGCATCCAGTTACCAATGTTCTGGCACTGGAGTTGTGTTAGCGACTCCTGAGGAACAAGAGATCTACTACACCCTCAAACTCTATTCCCCTGTGACAAATAATGAAGCTGAATATAAAGCCTTGGTTGCTAAGCTCAAGCTTGCTAAAAAACTGGGACTAAAAACCTTGCAGATCTTTTGTGATTCCCAGCTAGTAGTATGCCAGTTCAGGGAATGCGCAACAAATGGGCTTAGTCCCAGTCAAAGTACTTAATGCTCCCAGCATTGACCAGATGGAGATCGACCAGATCTTGGAGATGGAGCCGGACAAGGAGTCATGGATGATTCCTATGAAAGACTATCTACAATGGAGAATCCTTCTCAAACGGAGGAATGAAAACGACAGATCCTCCGTAAAGCTTCACGCTACGTCATCCGAGAAGGAATCATGTATAGGAAGGGTTTATCTGTTCCCCTGCTTCGGTGAATTGCCTACAATAAAATCAAATGAATATTGAGAGAAGTCCTACACTCAAAATCATTTTTGAAGAAACACCATTCCTCTTGTCATCAATATCCAAGCCTAACCATGCTTGCAATTGATTGAAACCGCCCCTCATTTCATCTCCTATAGGTAATCAAATGCAGTAGGCCACATTCAACCTCAAGACCGACCCATATGCTTCAAACCCATAATTGATCATCATTAGCGATCTCTTCAACATCAACTTCTCCAACCCTTTCATCCTATATCCACAAAGATTTGGAGCGAGAAGGATCAGTGGGCAAAAAATTGCAAATGATTGAATTGCATTCCACCAAATTTGCAACGACCCGTGAGCATATGAATGCATTTGAGAGCCAACAACAAAAACATGTACCTAAACATGCACATGTATATCCTGAAAATTCGATTTCTTGAAATCGACAGAAATTGGATTCTTACATGGGGAAATTAGAGAAAGAATTGGATTAGATAACCAAGGCATACTAACTCGACTAATCAGCTCAATGGAACTAAGTGCAGACGATTACCGACTGATTCTACTCCAGAACTTACATCGTTTGATAACGACCAAGCGTCACGACGAACAGATAGAGATTCGTCTCTCCACAAAGCAGCTCAACAGCAATGGAAGGATAATGATCATTCGATACACTGAGTGGAATCCTCTTCGACGACCCTAACTTGACATCAATTCAAAGCATGTCATGTATGCAACAAGATGAACTTTGCGGGGAAAATGATATCCGATCTTTTAACCCGGCTACATTTAGACCGACTGGACAAGTTATACTGGACGATCATCAGGGAAGACAACCCGGAGAGATGATTATTATACTCAGAAATCAAGCGTAGGCAATGATATGAAGCGATGATCAACCAAGGCCAAGAGATAGACTTTCCAGAATATTATGGAATAATGCCTCCCCTAGGTGGGGGATCAGTGTCTATCCCTTTCCCTAGGGGATCAGTACCTATCCTCAATTTTTGTCCCAAACTGGGTGAGATCGATATGGAGTGACAAGGAAGGACCCATGAGGCTATATTTCAAGTTTCAAGTCGTTTGAAGTTTGTATGCTCAAGTAATGGGCAAATTACTTCACTTATAAAAAGGGATTAGTATAAAAGGGATTGGTATAAAAGGGATCGTATAAAAGAAAAGGGACCGTATAAAAGTGATTGGTATAAAAGGGATCGGCCATATTCAGCTTTCAATACATATTGCAACAATGATCAGTCAATAACTCAAAATTTACAGATTCTATCAATATGAAACTTGGAGTATAAGCACATTACAACATGGAGAACACTCCTTAGGGATTGCATCCTAATCTGAGGAGATTGGAGGGATCGGTCTCTATCCCTTTAGAAGGATCGGCTGAAATCAGAATGCATACAACTCAACTTCACGGAAAACACGATACCTCACAAATGGTAAGTTGGAATGGCACGAAATTTAGAGGGCAAATAGCTAACATCATGGGGGACCTACCAGATGGATTGCACCCCATTTGGACACTAAAATAGGGATCGGTACCGATCCCTATTGTAGGCCCCAATCCGCCTCAAAATTCTTATGTGGCCTCGTCTTGGCCTGGAGGTTCTTCTGCCGAAATTTCAGCCCAATCCATGCATGCCTTCCCCTATAAATACAGCAGGCATGGCATCAGAAAAGGGATCCTTCTTTCTACTACCAAGGCCCTTCCATTTTTATTCTTTATTCTTTTACTAATGGATCCCAGCTGATCCAAACATTCTTGTAATCATAATCAAGTGCAAGATCAATAAAAATATGAAGTGGATGTAGGCCAAGATTGTCGAACCACTATAAAAATCCATGTGTTCATTTATGATATTTTCTCTTTTTTAATTTCATTCTTCATTTAATCTCTACTAGATTCTATTGGGTGTTAGTGCCTATTTTTGGCGTTGAAAGGTACGTCTTGGAGCAATTGTGTAATTTGTTACATATTACTAACTCTATAACCAATCTTGTTTATAATATAGGTATTTTTCTATAATATACTTGTTATATTGTGATATATTAATTAAACACTTAATTTAAGTATATTGAATAGAAAATCCTTAAAAATATGTTATGCGATAATAATTACAAGAAAATGTACTTGAGAAAATTATCACAATATTAAACTACATATTATTTTAAATATTTCCAGTTAAGATGTTTCGAGAAAGGACATCGATACATTCTCTGAGACCAGAGTACGTAACGCTCTCTAAATATTGTACACTGTATTACTCATGCCCGTCAGAGGGCACCAATGGGTTACATATTGATAGATATTGAATATATATGGGATGACTCACCCTAGAGTTTCTAGTTGGTGATAATAATTAGGTCAAACATGATATTATGAAGCAAAGATATTACACAGTTCTCTCAATTTGAGAATATTGTTGAGCTCACTACACCAGAAAAGACTTTTGGTAGCGTTGAAAAAACGCTACCATAACTTATGGTAGCGTTTTAGAGAACGCTGCTATACGACATGCAACTAAAAGTCTAAAACTTTTTGTTGCGTTGTAGTAAATGCTACCAAAAATTACTTTTAAATGCAACTATAGGTATTTTCTGTAGGATTTAAAAAACGCTACCAAAAGTCACTTTTAAATGCAGCTATAGGTTTTTTCTGTAGGGTTAAAAAAACGCTACCATAAGTCTTCATTTTTTGTTTATATGCTTTTTTGATTTTCAGTAGCGTTTTTAAAATGCAACTGTATAATTTTTATATTAGTTTACATTTGTTTCTGTAGCATTTCTGAAACGCTACTAAAAGTTATTGGTTTATTGGTAGCATATTTTAAATGCTACTATTTACGGTTGATGGTTTATACCATTTCCAACAACCGCTTATATACTATTCATATTAAAATGAACGATCAATCACATAATTTTCATATATTCAAACAAACAATTAAATCACATAATTAGCATATACAAACAATCAATCATATGATCATCATATTCAAATAATTGCAAAAACATGCTAATCTCACCATCAAATATAATATCCATAATCAATTCGATAGTAGTTTTTCAACAAAATAAGTCACATACTGCAAGCATTCACAGACAGGTTTCCACAAATGGTACTAACAAAATACGACAACATATATAACAATTAAATTCATGTTCGTTGCTTGATTAACAATAGTTCTTTGTTGTCGAACCGAACTACCTTGCAACATCATCAACAGCCTAAACCATCCATCAACCTCCTCCATAACCACCGTCTCTCTGCTACACCAAACACTCACCAAAAATCACTCTCAACACAACCAGCCTCTGCCTTGAAATTACTCACACCAACCTTCTAACCCTACAACCACAAACAAAGTCCAAACCCCTCTGCCTTCATCACACAATTCACCCCCAACAACCTCTACATCACCTTAAACCTGCTTCTCCAGCCGGAACCCACTCCGGTCTCCATTAACAACTAACTACCCCAACTGTTTATCCTCATTCAATCCACCCTGCATCAACCACTCTTTCATTTTCATTTCAAACCACCGACTTCAGCCTCTATAATCCACAACTACTCCATAATAGCCTACAAAACACTAAGCTTCACAACAAACCAACCTTCCCCTATTCTTTCAACAGCAATTCCCCCTTACCATCCAAAACTTCTTCTATTCGTCATCCACCAGACTCTATCAAACTCCAACAGACCTCTCCCACTCCTCCCCTCATATCACAACTCCTTCCGCTGCCTCGACCATCTTCAACACAACACACCTTTCATTCCATTCCTTTCACTACCAAACACTACAATCACCTTCACAGCCAACATTCACCAGAAAAAAACAAAAAAAAACCTGTTGCCCTTAAACTCATTGCCTCTACCACACCCAGCTACAACCTTTGCTTCAGTACAACCCTGCACTCCCCTCTGCCTTGTGCTGCTACTCCTTTTATGAAAATGATTTCTAAATTTTCATGATTTTGTGTGACCTTTTTTTTCCTGCATACTCAATCTCCTCCCTTAAGACCACCCTTTACTTAGTTCCTTAGTTTCTCACTTCATAACAACCTCTTCCTCCAAACTCATGAAAATTATTAAGGAATCTCAAATCTCACCAAACTCACAATTTACATAAGTAAAAGGAGTAGCAGGTAGGCCAAATTATTAAGGAAATTCGTATGTTGTGTACAATAGCATGTGCTGTTGTATACAATAGCAGTAGCACATGGCTGCTCCATAGTGTAGGGGCAATGCCACCTTTACTGCATAGTGGAGTGTACGTTTAGAGTGCTTTGTAAACTTTGTTAATGCTCATCAAACTTTGTTAATTATTATTATCATAAACATAGCTAATTTTTATAAACTTTGTTAATGCTCATCAAACTTTGTTAATTATTATTATTATTATTATAATCATAAACATAGCTAATTTTTATAAACTTTGTTAATGCTGGCCATGTAATATATGTGAAATGAGCAGAAGTGCCTGGCAATGGGTTGGAGGTAGCAAAACTTCTATGATTGCGGAATGGGATTTGATCTGTGGCCATAAGTTTAAAGCTGGTGTTCCTGCTTCCTTGTTCTTCATCGGCTCACTCTTCGGTAGTCCATTTTTTATGTTTGGCAGATTCTGTTCATACACTGAAACTTGTTTAACATACTGGAATAACTAATATACACCATAAATTACCGATCCTACGTCAATTTTACTTACAAAATTATCCCTAGCTTCATCTTCCTTTGCATTCTCCTTTTCAAACTTTTAATCCATTCATGCAAAAATATGAAAAATTAGAATAAAATCAAACCAAAATTAAACAAAGTTGCTCTATATTTAATTATTTTTATCTCAAGTGTATTCATTTTCATTAAAAAATGCTTCTAATTTTCCATAAATAGGTTGAATTAATTTGAATCCGAAAGAGTCAGATGTGAAAGTATAGTAGATGATATGCATGACTTCTTGATTAGGAAACTATCAATCTTGTTCATCAAAATGTTATGATTTGGTTTATGTTTTTGTTTTCCGGATTTTGGGTTGGCGTATTATGAAATAACATGTTATCACCATCACTAAGAAGCACAGTTTTACCATATATTTTCTAATAAAATAAGCAGTAAAATTTTACTTTTTCTTTAGAAAAGAAATTAATACACAATTCTAACACATAAATTTCTGTTCAGGTTCAACAATACAAGGAAAACTAGCAGATGCATACCTGGGACGCAAGAAAACAATCCTGATATCCTGTTTATTAACTTCTGCAACTTCTTTTCTAACTTCACTTTCCCCCCAACATCTGGATATATTCATTTCTCCGATTTTCAAACGGATTCTCTCGAGCAGGTGTCCAAATCTGCTGCTTGGTCCTCTCATCAGAAGTCGTGGGTCGAAAATGGAGAGGGCAAGTCGGTCAATAATGATATATAATCACATAAAGATATATAACCTCGGTAGTCACCAGTACGACATAGGTCACAAGTCTTTGGCTATTGCACAATCTGATGTGGGATTATCTTCTGTATTAATCTGATCTCTCAAACAATCATTCATAACATATAAAATATAATTCATTAGCAGAACCAAAATTAAACGAATAAGATAAAAGGATAGCTAATCCGTTTAACCTATTAGATTTCTGTAGGCACTGCTTTGTATTCCATAGGTAGAACTTGTCTTGCTGGAATATGAAATTTGTCCTATCATACAAAATATAAATCTCCATCTAATTCACTACCGAGGAATTCATTTGGATCATTAGATGTGGTCTGAGAAACAATTTTTTTCTACCATATGAATTTATGTAGTTAGCAGCCAACACCAAACAAGTAAACTATTTTACCATAAATTTAAGCATCAACTCTTAATTTAATCAAACTGTGTTGCATCATTTGACTAATTAATTATCTTTACAAATTATGAAGTCAACCATACACACTTGCATGGGATTGTAGAGTTATAAAGTTTATACTTTGGAATAATATTTCATTAATTAAGTTTGGCTCCTATATAAAGGAACTAGCTGATATATACACATTTTCACCACAGAACTGGTTCCCATTCACTTCAAAGTTCAAACTATCCTGCCATTTGTACTCTATGCTACTAATACCTCAATAAATATATGTTAACTGTAACATATATGGTTGATCTACAAATGAATACGGTACTACAAATAGCTTTGGATGCCTATGTTTTACATCAACTCATGAGATAATGCTATACTGAACAATAAAGCAAAATATCAAAAAGCAAAGAATACTCAGTACTGTCGGTATTGACCGATTTAACAAGTACCATGTAATTTATTTCCAAGGCACAAATTTTATTACCAAGGCTTGTTACTCAGAAGCAACTTGTTAAACCATGTAAATTAATTTCCAAGGCTTGTTACTCAGCACTGTCGGAATTGAAAGTATGTAGAATTCACAAGTACCATAACATAAATTTGAAGCAACACACTTTCGATCGATACTGACAGAAATAGGCTATCGACTTCCAAAGTCATCAACCAATCTTTTTTGAATTTGTTTATGTGAGGAAAACTGACTGGAAGAAGTATTGTATTTGTATATTTATCAAAACTGTACACACAATGTACACTGATTTACAATGTATTTATAGGCATGATTCACTTGTTATATGGGCTGAATACATGCCGAGTACATAAACCATATCCGCTTCAGTATATTACATATCGGTTCACTTGTTTGCTGTTATTCATTTGTTATCTCTAGTTTAATCTTATTTTCAAATAGCAGTAATGAGATTTGTTAAACAAAGATATATATTTGTTAAACAAAGATATATGATATTATGAAAAAGAGAAAAGAAGTGAGATGGAACATCACCATTGATCTTCTTTCTGCCATTTCTTGGAAGTACCTTGAGTCCCAAAGAGAAGTATCGCAGTTACTCAGAGAAGACTTTATGCTACTACAACCTGCTCCATCTTGAGATAATCTGATTCGTTGATCTCGAACTCACTCTCACTAGAGCTGCATGCATCTTAATGTCATATTTGCTTGCTTTCTTACATTGTGTCCTCTTACTAGTGCTGGTAGCTTCACCATTATGGGCCTATTGGATTTTCCTTTAACTGCAAAATAGTCTAATGACTCAGTAGAGAGTACCAGAGAGAAGAGAAAGTAGTATCAGTAGCATGCATGAAGGAGCAATATAGATTGTAGAAGGGCACATCAAGGAGGACTTACGAATTGTCATGAGAGTTCAATTAGGGAAAGCTTTGATGAAACTTAGGTTGTAAACCAGATTCATTTTTGTAACATAAGCAGGTTGGGTTGGGTTTGACAAGCTTTGATGAAACTAAGGTCCCAAAATACAATTTTTTGGTGTAGTGATCCCTTAGTTTTAATTATTACAGTTTCAGATGAACAAGACAGAGGCCAAGTCGAGGTCATATGAGAGTATATCATAAAAGTAGTTGCACTTCCCACAAATAAAGGGAGAGAGAGAGAGGGAGAGAAGCCTGTCGCTAACTTCTACCGCTGTTTAAACAGCCGACTATTCATAACTACGCTCTGAATGCAGTAACTGAGACAAATTCACTATAATTCTATTAAGCCCAATGTTTATACAACTATAACAAATGCTAAGTGTAAATTAATGATTCTAGTTTTCATGATTTATTAAATCTTATAGGAGTATCACGAGTTATACACGAGTAAATTTATGATCACATACATTATCATGAAAGTTTAGTATACTTTGTACATATTTATACAACAATAGTATGGTTTACACAACATGAACGATATGGTGAAAGTAGAAAACTTACAGGATATTAAGATTCAGAGAGAACAATATCCAAGGCTGATCAGCGATAGCAAGAGCGACCCTTCTCTCTTCCAATTTAACTGCAACACTCCACGTAGTTATTAAGTTAACATGTTTAAAATTCTTGATCATATGGTGCTGACCTGAGTCCACTACACGTAGTAGAAACATATGTTTTGAGTCTGGTGGAGTGCAGAAAATATAACTGAACTTCAGTTGTAATTAGGAAAAAAACAAACTGAAAAAAGCACAACACTAAAAATACAGTACATTCCATGATTACTAACAGTTCTGCGATACTAGAATAGCTGTAAAGCCTACATTTACATTTTTTTTAATCCAGTTCTGATATTGTTAGAAGGGTAAATTAACAAAGTATAGCAAGCTTTGAAATTGAAGTTTTACATATATGGTTTTGAACCACTTCTCATCTGAGCTATATACAAAGTGCTTAGGCAATGATAAGGGAACACTTGACGGTATATAAGTGTTTTTGATAACCGGGTCGTGGTTATATTTTTATGGAAGACTGAAGAGATAATGAAGTTAATGTTGGTCATATATGGTTGTGTAATGTAGTAAAGTTGGCTGAGACATGATAGCAACATGGTCTTAGTATTGTAACAAACGAAAGTAATTTGGTTTGTTAAACAAATCATGTAACTTGATGTAGGAATGTATAAATGTACATGGTCTTAGCAGTTAATTAGGACAGAGTAGCATATCTACATTCTCAAGGCAAGCATCAAGATTAATTTCAAATAATGTACAAACCTTGTAATTTGAATTTTTTGAATTCAGGATTTACAATTTAAATCTCGTATCAATTTTGATGTTTGAACATTACGATTTACAATTTAAATTCCATTTTTGAGAACCTTGCTTCTTCATATCTAACTGTTGCCAACAATTTAAGGGTTTTCGTTAAAATTTCTCCAGAGCGTATACTTCAATCTCAAGTCTAAGACACTGAACAAATTAATGGTTGTTCGATATCTTGGGTGAATTTCTCCAGAGCGTTCCATTAAAATTTGTACAAGATTAGTATTTACTTCAAGTTGAATGTAATCTTGCGAGTTAAACAGAATTATTGTAGTATCTCATAGAAATGAATGTAATTAATATCAAAAAATTAAATCCAATTTACATAACATGTTATTTTTCCAGTATTGTTATAATCTTGGAGGAAATTAAAGTTAACATATTTTTCTACCCTATCAAATAAATATGTATTGAAGTTATTTGCTTGGTCAAGGGGTTACCCAATCAAATAAATATGCAAGTATATAGCAGAATCAAGTCTAACATGATCAATTAATTCATGTACTTGGTGATGTTCAACTACCATATGACCCCTGGTGCTGTTCAATTGCCATATGACTATCATAATTAACACCCAATTCATTTTGGAATTCCCTCATCAATCATGGCATGCCACCACTTTCGGTGCTATTATTCCCTAAAAGAGACTAAATATGTCTCCTATTCCTCAACCAATAATATACTAAGCAAGCTCAATGTAATTTCTTTTAGCTGATTCATCTTCCAAAAACGGTTTTATTCCCGAATCAAAACCTAGTTTTGATCCAGGAACACTTGCTGCTGCTGCTTTTGCAACAGGATCAAGGTCATATCTCTGTTAAATAATGACATTAGATTAGCAAATAGTGATTTGACCTTTTTGTGTTAAGATATTATAGCTGTATTGGAATTCACCTGAATTAGTAGTTCATTCTCTCTTTAAACACATCCAACTTTGCTTCCTTTTGTCGCGTAGTCTTTCAAGCATTTTCGGGTCCTTTCTATTAACTGAATGATATATGTCAGCAATCTGAATCAAAATTTTAATAGCATAAGTGTGGAAAAAAACAAGTTGATCCAACATAGTGCTTAGCCTTAACCAGGAGTGGATGCACTAACTAGATTCTAAAATATTGCAAATTTATGCATGCAACCAGTAACCTTCATTTACATGTTTTCAACAAGTCTGCATAGGTGTACAAAACAAAGCTTTAAAGTCATAAGCTAAACACATATACCAACTTTTGCATAGCTATATGAGAAAAACTCATCCATCACCCACCTTGGGCAAACAACTGATAAAAAGTTAAAAAGAGTGCAAGGAGCATAAACAGGACAAGGGAATGATAGATTAAAGAATGATGTGTCAACTAAACATACTAGATACGATGAAGGTGGTTAACCTCAAATAATATTCAACATATAGAAAAGTTAATCGAACAACTATTGTATAGATAATGAATATCAACTAAAGAAACTAACATAAAAAATTATATTTTTCGAGGAATAAAAGCCTTTTTTCTAGTAATCACATAATTTTTTTCGTGTTAAAAAGCAACCTCTTTTACATATAATCCATAGTATTTCATACTATTATCTTTCTAATAAGAATCTATTGGTTTAAATACTATAAAAAGAGTATATACTTATATATATGCATTACAAACTATAAACTCTTTCAGTTTATAATCGGTTAGTTACGCATATACTACCGGTTGCACATTGAATGAGAAATGTATTGCTGCTAAAAGTAACTCACCCTGAATTACTAAACTTGGACGGTGTACAACATCCAATTAATCAAGATCAAGCATTCTATTCATTCATAGTTAAAAAAATCTTGCAACAAACGATTCAACACACGGTCAAGTCACTACAATAAAAAAGTACAGCTCTAAATAAAAACTAAAATATATTACAAAAACAACTATAATATTATTCAATCTATGTAAACATTAAAGAAAAAGAAGTAAATTCAGGTTCTTCTATAGTGACTTTTTACACCACTTGAATGACCACAAATATTTCCCTTTGCCGGTACAGTATTAGACGCACTACATGTAATTCACTAGGTTATGCATAGCTTAATACTGTATATATATATATATATATTAAGGCTAAAAGAGGCATATGCTTTATATTCAAGTAAAACGTAATAGCCAAAAGACGAAGAGAAAGAAGAAACAAGGGAATAGTAGGGACCATGCTACTACAGCAGACATAGATTGCTCACCCTGCTAACTAACCTGCTAGTTAACACGCTCTTATAAACAGGACAAGCAAATGATAAACATACTGGATAAAGGTGGTTAGCCTTAAATAATATTCGACAGACAACAAAGTTCAAGATATTTATACATTTTCATGAATCGAACAACTGTTGTATAGATAATGAATATCAACCAAAGAAATTAACAAAAAAAATATGTTTTACCTGAACCGTCGCTCCAAATGTTTGCAAATCATCAAATTTCATGCCATTATTCTTCATATATCTATTCAAAATTCAACTAACCATCCAAAATCATAAGAGCAGCATTGGGGCACTAGGAGAAAATCGAGATGTGAACCGCGATGAGGTAAGCCAATTCTAAGGTTTCCTAGCTTTGAAACAGAAGTCAAGGATCGATGGAGACGAAAAGTAGATTAGATGGAAGTGGGTTAGACGAGATAGAGATTAAGGAATGGACGAGATTGGAGGGGTCGAGTAAGGAAGCGTGGAGCGGAGAATGGTGGAAGAATTCTAAGCTTCTCTTGTCTTTTTTCTAAATGAAAGTAAGAAATAATTTTGTTTAGGGAAGAAAGAGAGATATGAGCGGCCGGCAAAAAAAATTCACCAAAATTCTTGGCGGGAGCATTTGGTAGCGACTACATATCTATTTACTTATTATAAATGATTATTAGTTGCACTTAGCATTAAACGCTACTAATTAGTGCAACTAATAATAAGTTTTCTTGTAGTGGCTTCAATGTGAATACTCTACTTTGACTATAATTAAATCGTGCCTTGGCGACCATCGAGTGACTATAGTTGAGTTTAAGTTGAAGCATTGAAAGTGAAACACTATTAAACAGAGAATTCGTCTCCTTAGTTGTATGAGATTAGCATTTTTTTGATGAAAGAGTGGTCTGTATAAGGTTAGTATGATAGTCAACTCAAAGTCAAAATCTCTGGCTAGAGTAGTACGGTTAATAATAATGTTATTATTGAGCCAATGACATTATTTATGGACTAACCTAGTTGAATATATATGATACTGGAATTTTTACCAAACCAAAATTAAATAAATCTTAAAGTGATATAGTATTTGACGAAGAGAATTGATGTAAATAATCGTTAGTAAAAGATATTGCTTAAATTGTAAAATTGGATTTTACTGATAAAGATGTACAAGCGATAAATTCGACCAAATTATCAAACCACTAGCTAAGGTGACGTGTGAACGTTAATATTTGAATTGTTCAATATATCGCTGACTGAATTTCCACCTACGAGCCGAACAATCGTATTGGTCGAAATACCTCACGATTTAATCGATTTATAGATTATTGTAAATTAATTAATACTTATAAAATATTATTTATTTATTTGGCGTATTGGGTGCTATTTGTAATTTTTTTATGCCAATAGTAATTAATTGGGTGCATATATGAAAGCTATATACGTACGAACCAATATATGATATCGATAGGCATTTAAATGCTATATTTAAAAGACAGTATTTATTAAATGAATTGGATTTTGTATTGGTCTACTTAGCCCCATACGATTGCCGACCTAGGTAGAAAAGAGATGAGGTAGGTTTTGAATTCTAGATTTAGACCTTGAATTGGTAAATGGAAAATTGCAAAAGGAGGAGAACTAGTCTCCCCCTTTCTCTATTTAAACAAGCCTAACCCTTCACCTTTTACTATTGCTTGCTCTCTCCCTACCCTTGGCCTTGAGCTCCAGTTCATCCCCATAGTCGAAAATTCTTAAACCCCATAATACATCAAATTAAATACATAGTGGTACTCCATGCCATTACAACGTCCGGAGATCGATTCAAGTTGAATCTACGATATCCCATCAATCAACGTGTGTTCAAAAGCTATATCCCTAAGGTATTAGATCTCATTTATTTTTATATTATAATCATCATGTAGTATGTAGACCTTTATGACAATTTCATATGCACAATAGTTGTCTTACTTATATGTCCTTAAATTATATTGATCCATTTGCATTAACCAAACTGTAGTTTAGATTAGAAAAACATTTTCTCAACTGTGTATGTTATGTATAATTTATTTTATATTTTAAAATATTAAAATTATTTTTAATTATTTAAAATTTATATTTATTAATATTAGATCATATATGAATAAATATATCTTTTTATGAATTATTTTATAAAATTTAATTATAATAAAGTAAGTTTGACATTAAAAAAATTATTTCTAGTAGTATATTTTTATTTATATTTAGTCATTTCAACAATGTTAATATATAAATGTATATATTTAATTTATTAAAAATATATATTAAATAGTTTTCGTATTTTATATAAAAAATTTGGCCGAAAAGAAATTAAGTAGTATAAAATATTTTTGTATTTAGTTTTATTGAAAATTACATATTTTGATTATTTTATGTATTTTAAATAGTTTTTTTATTTAATTTATTTTTTCATCTGACGATGATTATAATATTATTCGTAATATAATTATTTATTTTAATCAATTAAAAAATATTTTAAATAACTTTTTTAATTTAGATTTGAATTTTAAAATATTTTTGCTAAGTCAAAATTAGATATTTTAGATATTAAATTTGAATTTGAATTTTATTGACTTAGTCAAAATCTAATTAAACATTTTAATTTATTTTATTCAATATATTAATAAAATTATAAAATTATATATATGCGTGTGTGTTTGTGTGTATGTATGTATTTTTAAATAATATTTTGAAATAGTTAATGTGCATATAAATGGTGAATGTATATGTTATAGATGCAAATCCTACATATGTACATGTACAATAACTATGTACAAATTATTATGTTGCACATACATGTTATACACATATGAATATATAATGATATAATTATAAACTATATATAGATTTTTTAATTAACTTATTAATTAATTAAATAAAAATTTCAAATTAATTAGATTGGATCTGCTGCAATCAAATAGACTTCATAAGCCCATGATGATTCAAATAGGGATTTTATTCAACTTATACACATATGAGTACCCATTTCATCTACTGTAATCCGACCCGATTACAATAATGGTACCAGAGCCCAAATGGTCTATGCGGTCTGGTTAGTCAACTAATTAAACTTACTTATCCAATATGTATCCAAAAAGTAATGTCTAGGCTTGAGATTAAATAATATAGTATTCTCCCCTCTCTAGCTATCGGCCTAACCCAATGGGTGGAGTAAGTCCAAATTATTGGCCTAGATGTAAGGTCTAGAGTTATTTGGACCTTGGGCTAATTTTCAAATTAAGATTTAAAAAATATATTTTAAATTTAAATATTAAATTTGAAATATAAAATGAAAATTTATAAAGGTTATAAAATAATTTATTTCTTAAAATGCTTTGAAAAATAAATAAATAATTTTGAATTTTAATACGCACACACACATTTAATTAGTTTGATTAAGTAAATTTAATAATATAATTAATTAAAAGATTAATTATAAACATGTATATATATGTATGTATGTATATTGAAATATATATTAATACACACACACACACTTGTATGTTTGCTATAGTTATATATTTATCTTAAATTTGTTTGAGATGAATTATATTAAAATTTCAAATTAATTTAAATATTTTAAATTGTTTAATTAAATATGTGAATTTATTAAAAAAATTAATTAAAAGTTAATTAATTAAAATGTATATAATTGATATGTACATATAAAGCATAAACAAACTATAAATGTTATTGTTGTTTATTTATCTTTAATAGTTTAATATGAATAATATAAAATTCCAATTTTTTTTTACAAATTAAATTAATTAAATATGATTTAATTAATAAAATTAAATATTATTAATAAGATATTTAATTAAATATGTATACATAATTCCATATTTAATTCATATAAAATTAAATAAACATGATTTACAATAAGAATTAAATATGATTAATAAGATATATATAAGTTAATTAAACTATATTACTTATAAAAAAATTGAAGTTGTATAACTACGAATGTATAAAATAATGTAAGTGAACCGAAATAAACCCAAAATAGATTTTTAAAACAAGTACATAAGTAAAGTACGTATACAGTGATTTTAGTGTATCCGACACTTGAATCACGAGTGTGTAACGATATCACTCAATGTATACATATATTAAAGATTATGAATGCTTAATATATAGAGTTGTCGTCTACCATTTATATATTGATAGATTACTTGCATAAGAAATAGTTGTTTAGCAAACCCAAGCTAAGGTTGTTATGTGTGGTACTATTAATGTTTTGAATGGATAAGGTAAGATACGTGCATATTTATTGATCAAACTCAAGGTACATGCATTAAACATAGGTTGTCATGAAATGGTAGATAAGAACGAATAATTTCTCTCGATTTGTTAAGCAAACTCAAGGTGAAGGTCGAAACTAGGGCAAATACCATGGTCAAGAGTTGTATACGATACTATGGATAATGAGTTGTCCATCGCTTGTGGGCCTATGATTTATTGAGCAAACTTAAGGTCAAGATCCCTATGTGAGGGAGTTTCTATGCCCACTAGAGGAATAGAAAGAATTTTGTATTTCTCTTAAGGTTTTGAGAATGTTAAAAGTAGGGAAGCCTTATTAGATAAATGAAATAATAAAATTTAACCACTTTAATATTGTAAGAATATTCCCCACACAATGTTAAAATAAGCTACTTAGATAAATTTATGCTACTAATATAATTGATAAAATTTTATTTGTTAAAATTTACAAATGAACCGAATTAAAATTGGCACGAAAATATAAAGTATACCTATAAATAAATCTTTTGGCATGTTATCTGAAGGAATTGTGCCTTACAGAAGTGGGTGAAATAGATAGATTTCAATTTTCTTTCCATTTTGGATATATTGGGCCTATGAAATATTATTTTATTAGATACAATCTATTATAATTTTAAATAAAATATTATTTTAATAATTTATTTAGAAAGAGTATTAATTTAATTTAATTTAAATGTATGTTATAATGAGAGTATCAAAACACTCATATGTGTATAGTGCACATGCAACATACAAACATTGTACATGGTCAATATGTAAGTTTATAAGTTTAGTGATTTACACCGCAACAGACACGTTCGTCCTTTATATATGCTTTTATTGTCCATAATTTTATTTTGAAAACATATAAAATAACACACAGACACACATATAGTTTACTTATACATAATATGTTATAAAATACTTTAACTAATTGACAATAGTTTACTAAAATGTATAGTATGACAATTAATGAGTTTAAACAGACATTTAAGGTGAGGAAAATGTAGAGGACTTTTCTCCATCCTTTACTCGTTCATTCAATGCCATTTCAAATTAATATTTGAACACTAAAACCATTATAGATATTTAGATCAATTATAACAAGTTTTATGTGTTTTGAAATTCGAAATTAACATTTTGAAATCAAGTTTTAACTTAGGAAGGATTCAACATTAGATTTATGACTTTAAACAAAAGTCCTTCAAAATTTTAAATTGAAATAATATACGTACATAAAAATAATAATATGTACGTTCATAGGTAATGGGATTTACACCGAAACGGAAATGTTCGCCCTTTATATATGCCTTTATTGTCTATAGTTTTATTTTGAAAACAAATAAAATAATACACACACACAGAGTTTACTCATGCTTATACATAATATGTTATAAAATATTTTAACCAATTAACAATAATTTACTTATATGTATAGCAGGACAATTAATGAGTTTAAGTAGGCATTTAAGAAGTGGAAAATATGAAGGACTTTTCTCCTTCCTTTACTCGTCCATTCAATGCCATTTCAAATTAACATTTGAACACTTAAACCTGCATACACATTTAAATTAATTATGACAAGTTTTATGTGTTTAAAATTCATATTTAACATTTTGAAATCTAGTTTTGCCTTAGGAAGGATTCAACATTAGATTTATGATTTTAAACAAAAGACCTTAAAAAATTTTAATTGCAGTAATATACATACATACATACATACATACATATATACAAATAATAAAAAGCTACATTTTAAATTCAAATAACATGCATGTGTGTGTGTGTGTATAACTTATAACTTCATATGTTTAAACAATTTGAAAACTGGCTTTGATTTAAAAAGAAGCCAAAATTTGAATTATAGCTTTATACAAAAGTCCTCTTTTGACTTTTGAGTTGAAATACTATATATAAACATACGTAAATAATAATTGACTGTATTTTATAATTTGAGAATAACATATATACATGAAACTTATATTCAATTTCATAAAATGATTTCAAGTAACTAATATATGTAGTTCACTTATATTTATATATTTAATATGTTACAAAATTATTTCAACTAATTAAAATTAGTTTTAAATCTAAATTTATTATTATTAAAAATTAATTTAAAAACAATAATAAATAATAGATTGGACAACATATGCATATATAAATTCATTTGATATGGAATCTAAACTGTACAAACATGATGGAACATATAATCAAAAGTGATGTATAAGGTATGTGATCTACACTATACTGACATAATGTAACATATAATTAAATGTGAATGGATAATTACCTATTGATGTAGCCTAAAATTCACACCTTGAATGAAGATTTCTCCTCAGATCATCAAGTTTCGCACCTAGCTTTGCAAGAGAAGGATGAACCACTTATTTTATTGTATTTAGTGTTTGTGTTTGATTTGGAGTTGATAAAATTTGAAAACTGTTCATTTGATTTTAAGCCATGGAATGTTAGGAAGGGAGAAGAGAAAAATTAATAAAAATTAATGTGTACAGGAAATGAATTAGTGGATTTATTTTTATTGAAAAAGTGACGCATTTCCCGTTCTTTTAATTAAAACTTCCTTAATTTTCTCTCTCTCCCCCACTCCTCTCTCTTTACATGTTTGGATGAATGTTCTTGCCATCAAATGATTTAAAATTTCCACAAATCACTTCATGCAAGTATCTTTCGTTGAAAGTTATACCGATATCATATATTGATGCACACAAATATAACTTTTATAAATGCATTCAAATAATTGAAAACAACTCCAAAACATCAAGTAAGTTATAAAATCAATATTTATCAAGTATTAATTAATTTAATATATTTTATAAATTAATTAAATCATATGGTTTTTCGAAGATTTCAGCATTTTGGTTGTGCGACACAAAGGTGTAAATTCATTCAACGATCGAAAATTCAAATATAAATGTTCACACGTCACTTTAGCAAGTGGCATGACAGTTTGGCCGAATTTATCGCTTTTTCGGTAAAATCTAATTTTACTATTTCAAGCGGTACCTGGTTATAACAGTTACCTACATTAATTGCCTTCGTCCAAACTATATTACTTTAAGACTTATGGAATTTGGTTTTGGACAAAACAAAACCTTCAATATTGTCCACATTCAACTTAGTTGGTCCAAACAGAAAATCCTTGTTTTAATAATAACATTTATTATTATCCATACTGCTCTAGTTAGAGACTTTGACTTTGAGTTGACTACAGCTGACTATGATACTAATTTCTTATAGCCGAGGAGATGAATTCTTTATTGAATAATGTTTCACTTCCAATGCTTTCAACTCAGACCCAACTATAGTTGCTCGATGGATCACCATGCTAATATTTAACTACAATTAAAGTGGAATTTCCGCACTAAAGTTCCATAATATTCTCAAGTTGAGAGTACTGTATAACATCGTCACTTTGAGATCAATTGTTGAACCTTAGTTATAATTAACCAACATGAAACTCTAAAGTGAGTCATTCTATAATTATCTAAAACTATCACCACGTAACCTCTTAGTGCCCCCTACAGCCATGAGTAATACACTACCCAATATTTGGAAAGCGTTGCATACTCTAGTCTCAACAGATGAATATATTTCCTTTCTTGAAATATTTTGACTAGGAATATTTAAAATAATATGTTATTTTAATGTGATAAGTTTCTTATGAGTACAACACTTTGTAATTACCATTACATGACATATCATTTAAGGTTTTTCTATTCAACATACTTTAAATTAATTACTTAACTTATTATATCATGATATAACAGAGTATATTACAGTAATCAAACACCTTTGTTATAAACAAGATTGGTTATCGAGTTAGATATATGCTACAAATTACATAATTTCTCATAGGGCATAACCCGAACTCTATCATTGTCGATTTAAGATCCATGCAAGAACCAAATTATACAATTACTAAATACATTCGTAACTTGGCTATTTAGGTGTTTATTTTCCTGAGAACGTGTATTGTCTTCTGTGAGTTTCGAACTCTAAAAGTAATACAATAATATGGATATTTGATCCGTATTTGAGCACATACAAAAGTTATGTGGTAAACAGTCATGTTTCGTAATGTATGAAACCTCATTAAAATTAGTTCATTTAAAATAAGCAGGTAAACAATGATGTGAGGTCATGTATTCGATAAGATTGATTGCAATAAGGATCTTGTTGTGTTAGATGTAGCAATAGACCAAGAGCTACAAGATGGACCTTAGAATTCGATCACTGAAATGTCAGTTTGATCAGTTTACATAAAGTACAACTTATTTTTATATCTTTAAATGTTAAGGATGATAAAATGCACTTTTGCAAAGAGTTTGATGTGATACTGTAGTAGGAATTTTCTTTGAATTGTTCATCTATTTGATAAGGAAAACAAATGTATGAGAGTGTATGTAACTTAGGCATGGTTGGGATGAAAGGGGTGAATAGTCACCTCTGCTTTGTTAAATTCGTAGATGAATTATCGTAGAAATGAATATGTGTATTTGATACACAAATAGTGTATTTATGATAAGTTCATTGAATATAAAACGGAAGTAGAAAACATAACATGCCAAGAAAATAAAAGAATTTTATTTGATCGAATAAGCGAGTGTATTGAAAAAGGATTCTCAAAGTACCTCAAAATGAATAAGATTCAATCTCAAATATCACTCCTTGCTATGATACATGATGATGTATTGATAAAAAGTAATCAAATTTGGTTAGAAAAAGTATAACCGATGATGAGTGAAGTTGAGTTAACTTCTTCCTTAAGGACATGTTCTTAAGAGTAAGTACATAAGGTTGAATTTAATTTTGTCTAAAGCATAGTTTACGAGATCATAAAAGATAAGGGTTAATAAGAAACTCCTATATATATATCCTAGGTCAAGGAGTTGACATGTTGTGTGAGTCGAGTAGCTGCATGTAATACTTGCTCGTAATGGATCTTCTGTAAACCACCTTAAAGGAATTTAAGACCAACCAACATTGGTTGACTAATTTATGTTATGAATGTAAGTATCGTAAACTCAAAATTAAGTTATACATATAGGCTTTCACAAATTATTCTTAAATGCCTATTAAATCATACTAGCAAACGTCTTCTAAAAACACCAACTTCATGAAATAGGAATTTATTTTAGACATTATTGGTAGTAAAATGAATTTGAATACGATCCAAAGATAAAACTAATTGCGTAAGGTGAGATGAAATTAACAAAGCCAAAATAGACATGACCCATTAGAATGTCTAATAAAAACACTTTCACATTAAAGCGAAAATATGAATTTCATATCAATGTCGAGAAAAAAATTTCCTCAGTTGTTAATAAGCCATTAAAAGTGTTGACTCGATCATATAGTACGACGCATAAATCCAAAATGGATTATATGATAGCTGTACCCAAAGGGATATGATCCATCAGCTGCAAATATGTCTTCAAGAAGAAAACCAATGTGGTTAGAATATAGTAAGCAATGTTGATAAGAATAACATTATAAAATTCAATTGTTGAAGTTAACGTAATATATTAACCACTTAACGTGCTATGGTTAATTTAGATGTTACTCATAAAATTATCTCCCATATGATTTTTATTTTTGCTACATATATATTGAAGTATAAATCTAAATAATGTTTTGGAGTAGATTATTTGCACATAACAACCAAAGTGTCATGAGGTTAATGTAAGTGATAACCGAATTTGTGTGTTCAAAGACCAAGAACTAATACGATAGTATCATCTGACAAGCATCAAAATTGAGCAACTATTTTTAAAGAGAAATCAAAATGTTTGACTTTAGGTCAAAATGCAGAGGAAGCGTATGTCTATAAAAAAGAATATTAAAAGGTACTAAATATTTCTAAACTATATGTAAACAACATACTATTGATTGTTAATGATGTATTCATGTTTGGTTGTTTAATCCTTGACATTGGGTTTGAAAATGAAATCTTTTATAATCAGTATAAAAGGAAGTTGGGTTTATCCTAAATGATATAAATAGACACTATATCAAAATGTTTAATGTAGAGCATACGAGATGAATTCCTTATGCATTGTGATGCAGCGCATACCTTAAATAAGCGAAACCCTAGATCGTCGCTCCTCCTAGCTCGCGAAGACGAAGCAACTCGCGTACGACCTAATTCCAAGATCGCTGAACTAGCTCACGGAGACGAAGAAACTCGCGTACGACCTAATTCCAAGGTCGCTGAACTAGATTGCGAAGACGAAGCAGCTCCAATATTCCCTAGCTCGCGAACGACCTTCCATAGGTCGCGAGTTTCCAATTTCATATGTCGCGAGGCAAGTTCCTTAGGTCGCGAACGCTTCTTCCCAGTAAGTCGCAAAGATTAGGTCGTTCCTCTGCCTTAAGTCGCGGCAAACTATAAGTCGCTTCAGTTTCTTATGTCGCGAGCATTTCTTAAGTCGCGAACTTCTTAGGTCGCAAGCCTTCCTATGTCGCTGATGCCGATGTTCTTAAGTCGTTCCTGATGTTGAGTCGCAAGCATTTCTTATGTCGCTCCTGGATACCGCTTCTCTTATGTCGCTAATTGATAAATCGTTGTTTCTTTAAGTCGTTTGTATTTTCTTTTGTTATGTCGTGTAATTGTAAGTCGCTTGTGTTGTAATTTTCTTAAGTCGTGTGTTGAGTTGTAAATCTCTATAAATAGGGATGTGAGGTCATTTGTAAAGGTAGTTGATTTTTTGAATAAAAATTTGGTTTGTGCTTCGTGCCTCCATTGAAATTGGTAGTTGAGTGTGATCTCCTATCTCCACCTTCGGCATTCGAGTGCGCTCGAATCAACGATTGTTGAAGCCAATTCACGGAATCAAGTGCGCTTGATCAACGTTCGAAGAATTGTAGATCTTCTCTCACGGCATCGTGCGCGATCAACGTGTCGAAGATTGCTAGAATCCGGTATCTTCGTGATCAACGGATTTGGGCCTTTATCTTGGGTATCTTCAATCCATCAATTCATCATTGTATCATTTCATCGATTTATCATCGATTCACCGATTATTTCCGCTAATCGTGTGAGATCCTGGACGGATTCGATTTACATCGTCGAATTCGCTTCCAAGGCTGCATCAGTTTGGTATCGGAGCTAGATCGCAAGGAGTTTGCACCATTTAGAGATCAGATTTGCATTGTTGAGAATTTTGGTGTTCATCGTGTTCATCATGAAGTTGCAACAAGTTGGGAGTTTCGATCCATATCATTTTGGATCAAAGTTCGGAAAGTGTTTGAAATTTTGAAGATTTGTTTGAAGTTCAATCATGCCACCGAGATGAGTTCAACGTCATCGCAATGTTGATGCTTTGTATGGAAGAGAAGAGGCCGAACAAATGGAGCAACGAATTAGTGATAAATTCAATGAGAAGTTTGATGAGGGAATTGGTCGATTAGAGAGAATGATGCTTGAAATGAATCAAAGTAGAAGAAGGGTTTCACCTGAATCGAGCCATGGGGGAAATAGAGTTTCACCACATTCAGATCGGGAGAGAAGAGAAGATCATGATCGTAGAAATGTTGACGATCGTGATTTGAATGTTGATGATCGTGATCGGAGGAATGTAGATCGAAGGGATGTTGGTGGTAGGAATGATGGTGGTAGAGATGTTGGTGGTCATGATCGACATCGATAGGCATCAGATTTTGATGAGGAGTTTAATGGTGGTAGTGTTCATAGTCGAAATCGAAACCAAGAAAGAAATCATTCAGAGTATGATTACAGATGGGAGTCCAGAATGAAAATTGAAATTCCAGAGTTTAAGGGTGGTATGCAGGCTGAAGAATTTCTAGATTGGTTATCTAATGTTGAAGAGATCTTTGATTTCAAGGAGGTTCCGGAAGATCGTCGAGTGAAGTTGGTTGCTACTAGGTTGAGAGGGAGAGCTATGGCATGGTGGCAGCAAACCAAACTTACACGAGAACGGATGGGGAAGTCGAAGATTGTTGCTTGGGAGAAAATGAAGAAGATGATGAAGGCTACATTCTTGCCTTACAATTATCAATCACTCATGTATCAGAGGTTGCAGAATCTGAGGCAAGGGACGAAGACTGTTAATGATTATGCTGATGAGTTTTATCAACTGATTGCTCGAAATGACATTATGGAGACGGAGGAACAGTTGACTGCTAGGTTTGTTGGGGGGTTGAGGATCCAGATCCAGGATATGGTAAATATGTTTGACCCTAGATCTGTGGCTAAAGCGCACCAGAAGGCGTTGGCTTGGGAGAAGCAAGGAAGACGAGGAGTTGGTGTGTTTCCAAGTTCCAATACTCAGAGCAAGGGTGCTAGTGGGAGTTCCAATGTTTCTAAAGCTGTCAGTAAAACAGTTGTGAATGAAGTTGCGAAGGTGAAGGTCAACAACAGTTTCAAGTGTTATAATTGCCAGGAAGTGGGTCACAAGAGTAATGAATGCCTGAAACCGAAGAGGCGATCTATGATTGCTGAAGTGGAAGGTGAGGATGTTGATGAAGGTTATTCTAGTCCAGTTGAGGAGGATGCACAGGATATCGCGTCGGGAGATGAAGGATGTAATCTAATGTTGAGGAGATCATGTTTGACACCGAAGCAGGAAGAGGAGGCTAGTTGGTTAAGGAGTAATATCTTTCAGTCGACATGCACTACACTGGGGAAGGTGTGTAAATTTGTGATTGATGCGGGAAGTTGTGACAATATCATTTCTACCGAAGCTGTGAGAAAATTAAAGTTGAAGACGGAGAAGCATCCAAATCCTTACAAGTTAGCGTGGTTAAGGAAAGGAGGAGAGGTGAAGGTGGACATGCGAGTTCATGTTCCATTTTCTATTGGGAAGAAGTATAAAGATGAGATCTGGTGTGATGTGGTGGAGATGGATGTTTGTCACTTGCTTTTGGGAAGACCATGGCAGTATGACCGAGCAGTGCAGCATGATGGTCGAACCAATAGCTACAGCTTTATGTTTGAGGGTACTAAGATCATTTTAGTTCCGAAGAAGAGACAACAAGGAGAGAGCAAGTCAGAAGAGATTGAGGAGCTGAAGACTTTGTTGACTTTGAAGGAATTTGTTGAAGAAGTAGAGGAGAGTCCAGAGGTGTTCTTATTGATTGGACATGAAGCTACTGAATCTGTTGAAGTTCCAGAGGAAGTAAAGCCAGTGTTGGAAGAATTCAGAGATGTGTTTCCTGAAGAGTTGCCAAAGGAGTTACCACTGTTGAAAGATATTCAGCATCAGATTGATCTTGTGCCAGGGGCGGCATTACCTCACAGGCCACATTACAGGATGAGTCCTAAGGAGCATGAGGAACTAAGAAGGCAGGTGGAGGAGTTGTTAGAACAAGGGCGTGTTTAGGAGAGCTTGAGTCCTTGTGCAGTGCCAGCCTTATTGGTACCAAAGAAGGATGGGACTTGGCGGATGTGTACGGACAGTCGGGCTCTAAACAAGATCACTGTGAGATACAGGTTTCCTATGCCGAGGTTCGATGATTTGATTGATCAGTTGAGCGAGGCTGTTGTGTTCTCAAAGATTGACTTGAAGAGTGGATACCATCAGATTCATATTAGACCGGGTGATGTGTGGAAGACTGCTTTTAAAACTAGGGAAGGTCTATACGAATGGCTGGTTATGCTGTTTGGATTGTCAAATGCTCCTAGTACTTTTATGAGAGTGATGAACCAGATTTTCAGACCATTTATTGGGAAGTTCGTAGTAGTTTACTTTGACGATATTTTGATCTATAGTGGGAGTATGGAAGAGCATATCCAGCATTTGCGAGAAGTGCTGTTGATTCTACGACAGGAGCAATTTTATGCAGCAACGAAGAAGTGCGTGTTCATGACGCACAGTGTTTTGTTTTTGGGATATGTTCTGTCGAAGGAGGGTATTCAAGTGGATGAAAGTAAAGTGGAAGCTGTCAGGAGTTGGCCACAACCCAAGACAATTACTGAAGTGAGGAGTTTTCATGGGTTGGTATCTTTTTATCGAAGATTCATTCCACATTTTAGCAGTGTGATGGCACCTGTAACCGATTGCATGAAAGGAAAGAAGTTCGTGTGGACAGAGGAAGCAGAGTTAGCTTTTGAGAAGATCAAGACACTTTTGACGACAACACCCATTCTGGTACTGCCGGATTTTCAGATATTGTTCGAGTTACACACTGATGCTTCAAAGGTTGGGATTGGTGGAGTATTGAGTCAAAATGGAAGACCAGTTGCTTATTTCAGTGAGAAGTTGTCTAGAGCCAAGTTGAGATATAACACTTATGACATGGAGTTTTACGCAATTGTTCAAGCTGTGAAGCACTGGAGACATTATCTGTTTCAGAAGGAGTTTGTTCTTTATACGGATCATGAAGCTTTGAAACATTTGCAAGGGCAGGACAAAATTTCAGCTAGACACGCTTCATGGGTCGCGTATCTGTAGCAGTTTACTTTTGTTGTAAAGCACAAATCAGGGGTGACGAATCGTGTAGCTGATGTCTTGAGCAGGAGGAATCATTTGTTGACGACGATGAAGGTTGAAGTGACAGGATTTGAACTATTGCCAGAGTTGTTTGAGGAAGATCCTTACTTTGCGAAGATTGTTGAGAAAGTCAAGGATGGGAGTACTGATGAGTTTGTGTTGGTAGATGGATTCTTATTCAAGGGGAATCGATTGTGCATACCAGATTGCAGCTTGAGAATGAAAATTGTAAAAGAGTTGCATGAAGAAGGACATGTTGGTCGGGATCGCACATTGCAGTTGATTTCTCAGTCTTATTATTGGCCCTCGATGAAGCGGGAAGTTGAAAAGTTTGTTCGAAGACGTCATGTTTGTCAAGTTTCGAAAGGGACAGCTACAAATGCGGGTTTGTATATGCCTTTACATGTTCCTACAAAACCGTGGGTTGATGTAAGCATGGATTTTGTGTTGGGCTTGCCGAGGACTCAACGAGGAAATGACTCTATATATGTTATGGTGGACCGTTTCTCGAAGATGGTACATTTTGTTGCTTGTAAGAAGACGGCAGATGCAGTCCATGTGGCACAGTTGTTCTTTAGAGAGATCTATCGCTTGCATGGTTTACCAGAATTTATAGTTTCAGACAGGGATACCGGATTTCTGAGTCATTTTTTGTTGAGTTTGTGGAAGATGGTGGGAACGAAGCTGAAATTCAGTAGTGCTTATCATCCACAGACAGATGGACAGACTGAAGTTGTGAACAGATCCCTGGGAAATTTGTTGCAGTGTCTTGTGAAGGATAATCTGAAGAGTTGGGATGTGAAGTTATGTCAAGCGGAGTTTGCTCATAATCATGCTATCAACCATAGTACGGGTTTCAGTCCATTTCAGATTGTATATTCAAGCTTGCCAAAGGGGCCGTTGGATTTAACGATAGTGCCACAACCGAAGGGGACAGTTAAGCGGGCTGCTGATTTTGTTGATGGGTTGACAGAATGCCATAGAATCGTTCAGGAACGATTGGAGAAGATGAATGAGAAATATAAACAATCCGCAGATATTAAACGACGACATGTTGACTTCAAAGAAGGAGATTTTGTATATGCAGTATTGACCAAGGATCGATTTCCTGTTGGAACTTACAACAAACTAGCTGCTAGGAAGATTGGTCCTTTAGAAATCATAAAGAAGATCAATGATAATGCGTATCAGTTAAGGTTGCTGGAAAATATTCATACTTCTGATGTTTTCAATGTCAAACACTTAATTCCGTATTATGAGGAGAAGTTTGTCGAAGAAGAGGAGAGTACGAATTCGAGGACGAATTCTTTTCAACCAGGGGAGGATGATGCAGCGCATGCCTCAAATAGGCGAAACCCTAGATCGCCGCTCCTCCTAGCTTGTGAAGACGAAGCAACTCGTGTACGACCTAATTCCAAGATCGCTGAACTAGCTCGCGGAGACGAAGCAACTCGCGTACGACCTAATTCCAAGGTCGCTGAACTAGATTGCGAAGACGAAGCAGCTCCAATATTCCCTAGCTCGCGAACGACCTTCCATAGGTCGCGAGTTTCCAATTTCATATGTCGCAAGGCAAATTCCTTAGGTCGCGAACGCTTCTTCCCAGTAAGTCGCAAAGATTAGGTCGTTCCTCTGCCTTAAGTCGCGGCGAACTATAAGTCGCTTCAGTTTCTTATGTCGCGAGCATTTCTTAAGTCGTGAACTTCTTAGGTCGCAAGCCTTCCTATGTCGCTGATGCCGATGTTCTTAGGTCGTTCCTGATGTTGAGTCGCAAGCATTTCTTATGTCGCTCCTGGATACCGCTTCTCTTATGTCGCTAATTGATAAATCGTTGTTTCTTTAAGTCATTTGTATTTTCTTTTGTTATGTCGTGTAATTATAAGTCGCTTGTGTTGTAATTTTCTTAAGTCGTGTGTTGAGTTGTAAATCTCTATAAATAGGGATGTGAGGTCATTTGTAAAGGTAGTTGATTTTTTGAATAAAAATTTGGTTTGTGCTTCGTGCCTCCATTGAAATTGGTAGTTGAGTGTGATCTCCTATCTCCACCTTCGGCATTCGAGTGCGCTCGAATCAACGATTGTTGAAGCCAATTCACGGAATCAAGTGCGCTTGATCAACGTTCGAAGAATTGTAGATCTTCTCTCACAGCATCGTGCGCGATCAACGTGTCGAAGATTGCTAGAATCCGGTATCTTCGCGATCAACGGATTTGGGCCTTTATCTTGGGTATCTTCAATCTATCAATTCATCATTGTATCATTTCATCGATTTATCATCGATTCACCGATTATTTCCGCTAATCGTGTGAGATCCTGGACGGATTTGATTTACATCGTCGAATTTGCTTCCAAGGCTGCATCACATTGATATATGAATTATCATATGTGCTATGTTGTCTACTATGTCACATTTCACTTATATAGTTGGTACATTGAGTAAATATCAAATCCAAAGTAAGGTAACTAAATGGTAGTAAGAGTGATCTCAACATTTAAAGAAATACTAGAGAGTTGTTTATAGAAACAACGAGCTTCTTGCAAATGAGTATTCAGACTCGATCTTCATAAGTGATATCGAGTATAGTATGTCCTATATATATGCATAAATTTATAACTAAATTAGGGGTGATTCCAAATGTTGAGAATTATATAACATTGTTATGAGATAATATGAGATAACAATGTCGCAATATAGATAACGAAAGAACCCAGAGCTAACTAGAAGTCGAGGAATATACTCCAAAAGGTTCTACATGATAAATGTTGTTAATCAGTGTCGAAGATAGTTGATTGACAAAATAGGTAACTAAGGCAATATAGCTTATCCGTTCACTAAGGGACAATCTCAGTCATTTTGAGAAAACCGATCGAAGGAATATGATTAAGATTCCATAATTGACCCAAGTGCAAGTGGGAGATTAAGAGAGTTAGTGGTATTCCCCAAGGGCCATTATGCAATTCGCTATATATTTATAACTTGTAACAAAGCCAAATTCCATAAATCCTAAAGTGATATAGTATTGACGAAGAAAACTGGTGTAAATAATCATTACTAAAAGGTGACGTGTAAAGAGGGATGAGGTTGGTTTTGAATTCTAGATCTGGAATTGGTAAATTAAAAAGTAGTAAAAGGAGGAGAACTAGTATCCTCCCCTTTCTCTATTAATACAAGCATAACTACTCATATTTTTTACTCTTGCTTGCTCTCTCTCTCTTCTTAGTCTTGAGATTTAATTCATCCTCATAACTGAAAACTCTTAAACCCCATAACACATCAAATTAAATGCAAATAGTGATACTCAGTCCTTTGCAACATCTGGAAATCGACTCAAGATGAAGCTAGGAGATCCCATAAATTGATATATGTTCATATGCTACATCCCTAAATTATTAGTTTTCAGTTATTTTTATATTATATTCATCACATAATATGTAGATCTTATGACCATTTTGTATGCGCAATCATTAAATTATGTTAATCCATTTGCATTAATCAAATTGTTGTTTAGATTAAAACAGAACATTTATTTTGACCATGTACGTTATATATAATTTATTTCATATTTTAAAATATTAAAATTATTTTTAATTATTCAAATTGCTATTTTAATATCAAATCATATATATATATGTCAATGTATATATTTAATTTATTATATATATTAAATAGTTTTGCATTTTTTATTCAAAAAAATTTTAGTTGGAAAGAAATAAAGTAGTATAGAATATTTTAATATTATTGCAAATTACATATTTTGATTATTTTTTGTATTTTAAATAGTTTGCGTTTAATAATTAAAAAAATATTTTTTATTAGGCAATGATAGAATATTTTACATAATATAAATATTTATTTTAATTAGTTAAAAGATATTTCAAATGATTTTTACACATATAAATATTTGAATTTTAAATTATTTTTACCAAGTCAAAATTAGATATTTTAGATATTAAATTTGAATTTAAATTTTATTAACTTGGTCAAAATCCAATTAAATATGTTATTTTATTTGATATATAAATACATTTTGAAAATTATATATATATTGTTTTGGGACTGCCAATGTGGAATATATACGTTGTTGATGCAAATTCGAACATCTATATACATATACATTAACAATGTACACAATATTATTTTGCACATGCACATTATACATAATTAGATATATAATCATATACTCATATTTTATATATAAAATAATTTTAATTAACCCATTAATCAAATAAATTTGAAAATTATTGTTATCCCGCCTTTTGGTCGGGCTATATTCAGTCTGACTAGACAAGTTAGACTGGACAATCATCGAGGAAGACAGCCTGGAGAGATGAGTATTAGGCTCAGAGATCAAGCGCATGCAATGATATGAAGCGACAATCATTGAGATCAAGAGATAGACTCTCCAAAATATTCTAAGTATGGAATAATGCCTCCCTTAGGAGGGGGATCAATGCCTATCCTTTTCCCTAGGGGATTGGTTTATATCCTCAATTTTTGTCCTAAACTAGGTGAGATCGATATAGAGTGACAAGGAAGGCCCCATAAGGCTACATTTCAAGTTTTAAGTCGTTTGGAGTTCGTATGCTCAAGTTGTGGACAAATTACTTCACCTACAAAAAGGGATCGGTATAAAAGAGATCGGCCATATTCAGCTTTTACTACGTATTGCAACAATGATCGGTCAATAACTCAAAATTCTACAGATGCTATGAACATGAAACTTGGAGTATAAGCACATAACAACATGGAGAACACCCCTTAGGGATTGCATCCCAATCAGAGGAGATTGGAGGGATTGGTCTCTATCTCTTTGGAGGGATTGGCTGAAATCAGAATGCATGCAACACAACTTCACGGAAAATGCGATATCTCACAAATGGTAAGTCAGAATAACACGAAATTCAGAGTGAAAGTAGCTAACATCATCGAGGATTTACCAGAGGGATCTCTTCCCATTTGGACACCAAAATAGGAATCGATACCGATCCCTATTATGGACCCCAATGGGACTCAGAATTATTGTGTGGCCTCGTCTTGGCCTGAAGGTTCTTCTGCCGAAATTTCAGTCCAACCCGTGCACGTCTTTCCCTATAAATACATGAAGCATGGCATCAAAAATGAGGCCCCTTCTTTCGACTGCGAAGGCTCTTCCATTTTTATTCTTCATTCTTGTACTAATGGATCCCACCTGATCCAAACATTCTTGTAATCATAATCAAGTGCAAGATCAATAGAAATATAAAGTGGACATATGCTAAGATTGCCGAACCGCTTTAAAAATCAGCATGTTCATTTATTATTTTTGCTCTGTTTTAATTTCATTCTTCATTTAATATCTACTAGATTCTATTGGGTATTGATGCCTTTCTTGGCATCAACAATTATATAAAATTGGATTTTATTTAAATTAACTAGATTGGATTTATTACAATCTATTAAACTTTATAGGCCCACTATGATCCAAATAAAGATTTTTTTTTAAATCTAGCTATTTTACCAACTGTAGGCCGACTTGGTTCCAACTCTTAGGCCCAATGCCTAAAACATATATACCAAGTTAATGCCTCGTGAACAAACAATTAAAATTGTTATTTTTGCTGAGCTCATATAACTAAGCTTGTCAATGGGTATTCGATAAATCCGAAGTTCGTTTGCATCCATATCCGAAAAGCGGATAAATATCCGATATTTGGAAAAATGGATGCATATACAAAGGTATCTGCATTTTAAAAATATCCATTTGGATTTTTATCAATATTACAGTTTATATTATGTATATTTTAGTACAATGAAAGATATATGTTTATCGATTTATTAACTTAATTATTTATGCTATATGCATTTGATGTATATTAATTGCTCAAAACTATTTATATCATCATATTTGTTGATTTTGTGCACTTTTATAATTAATGGGATTGACAATTTTTCTGTTAAACCAATTTTTTAAATTTATGTTTCATGATTTATCAATAGTTCATTGATACGATAATTATCCGATATCTGTCTGTATTAGCAGATGCAGATGTCCAATATCAGAAAATGATTTCGAATGCGGATATGACACTATCCGCATCCGAAGTATCTATTGACATGCTTACGTATAACTTCCTCTTCCTCTTCTCATTTACACTCTCGACAATGGCCTTTAAAGTTCAACTTTCGCCTTTGAAAATCCTACCTTCCCGTCTTCCCATATCACCATTATAACCTTTTTGAGGAGAGCTAAAAATACAATAGACTGAGGAATTCACCATTGAGTTGCAAGAAAGACCTTATGCCATTCTTCATGAGAGATGCTCTTCGGACTTCTAAAGCTTGCAAGAGAAAAAAGCTTTGCCCATATGTTGTACACATAAGTGCACTAAAAAAAGATGATTGTTTAATTTAGAACTTATATGTGACGACCGCCCATGACCCCTGCACCGAATCTAGAGATAGCGCGCTGTAAAGTGTGCCAGGCGACCATGGACGATTGTCAGGGTAGATTAAAACAACAGAATCTATCGTATTACTCACAGCGCTTGGACAAAATACAATAAAACATATGTATAGTGAAGCTTTACAGAACAAAATGACATCATATAAAACTCCATAATAGAAGAATACAAACATCCAAGTAGCCAATATATCAAGCCTCACTACAACACTCAGAGAATACAAAATAGCGGAACATCCAGTACATATAATAAGAAGATAATATGCAACCCTCCAGCTCGTCTTCGATATCAGCATCGTGAGAAGAGAACAGCACCTGTCACCTGCTACCTAGTCTGCCCGTCCCAAAAATGGACGAACAGCCCAAGGCAATAAGAATTAAAACATAAAGCCTTGAGTCAGACAACAGTCTTAGTGAGCAGTAAATTAACTAACAACATACCAAAAGAGCATAAAGGAAAAAGGAATAGGAATACAACCCTCCCACTCCAACCTCATTCTACAGTGATAGCCCCCAGACACACACTAAGCAGAAGCAACACAATAGGGCATACAATTTAAAGTAAAGTAATAATCATTCGAGTCAAGGGCGATGTTTTCCAAGTACCAAGGCCTAAATCAGATAAGCACCCAGAAAATACCGCTCTTGAGTCCGAATGACGTTGCAACCAAACATCCATGACTCTGGCTATCACTGTTATCATTGCTTCGATATCACCGTTAATTGAATGACCGGCACATTCTTTCAGCCGTCCGTCAAGGGCTAATGGAAACCCCAGTTCTAGACATAACTCTCGCACGTCATCATGACCCGTGCCTAGGACTATCTAATCTGCCCAGAGTACTTGACTATCAAACATTAGCCTTCAGGGACTATCTAATCTGCCCAACGTACTCTTGCTTTGAGCATGCTAGAACCTTCAACAACGATGCTATCCAAGCCTCCTAGTCATCCTCCTCGACGACTATTTCCATACTAGCTCAAGCACCTCTCAAGCATCCATTATCCTTAACTCGAATCATATCACCGAGTTACCAACGTGCTTGGAATGATCCCGTCTGGATTAGACCAAGTCTTTATCACATGATGCCTCGCTTCATTACATCCTCGCAAAGCCTCATCTCAACATCTCATCATCAAATCTATGCATAAGAGCTTCATCATCCCGCTACATATACCACGAGCAGCTTTCCCAATTCAAGAGCCTTTCCCTTAGCTTTTGAATCATCTTCGATCTAAATCTAATCATCAATCATCTAGTTCATAGCAATCAATCGAATCAAACATCAATCCAAGCAATCAAGCATTCAAATATGATCTAAGTAGACAATTATAACAATAATGGCATTTTCGTAATTAAAGAGTTGAAAGTCCAATAAGCATGAAACATGGATTATATCTCTACAAACTTGATGAATGAACTTGCATAGGTTAACATATGATAAAATGGATGTAACATCATCATGAACAATGGATCTATATGGACCTACACTTAGGATGAAGAAAATGCATGGAAATCACTATTTTAACACCAAATCGAGCCAACAATCCGACATACTCCTTTGGATCCGTGTGAGAGATAATCACCACTCACCAAATCACCTAAACAACCCCAAATCAATACGCTTCAGATCAGGACAGCGAAGGATCAATCTTGATCTATCACGAATCCGCTTCAAACGAAGAAATCTCTCTTGAAAAGATGAAGATCTTCAATCTATGCTCTTGAATCTTCAATTTGATCTTCAACTTGGATGGATGGAAGCACTAGATTAGAGTGGAGAAAAGAAGTGAAGAAGTGTAGAAGTCGAGCTCTCAAAATGGCAGCACTTCGTCGCTTCAAAATCCGGATCTCAAAAAGTGAGAAAAACCCTTCCTATTTATAGCTGAAATTTCACTAAGTCGTAACTCGTCCGCCTCTATAAGTCGTTCACGACTTACGACTCAACACCCTACGACTTAACTTCTAGCTTCAACGACTTAACACACCTGCCTATGACTCACGACAAAACAGCTATCTCCTAAGTCGTCTCCGACTTATAGCATGCGCCTACGACTTAACCAAGCTACGAGTTAACACGCACCTACGACTTACCAGACCCCCTGTCTATGACTTAAATGCGCACGCGCCTTACTTGGTTAGACGACTCAACTACTAACCCGTCTACGACTTAACACAAAGGCTACGACTCATCCACTTGCGCGAGTTAACACCTACGCGCGACTCAACAGCTTACGACTCATCCCTTAACTCGTCCACGACTTAACTGGTTAGACGAGATAACCCATTCTACGACTTAACGCGCCCAGCAACCTACGACTTAAGCCCATGCGCACTCACGACTCAACAGCTTACTGGGATACGACTCATCAAACATACGACCTACTAACTTAGCCTAGCTTCGACTTATCTCCTTAGGTCGCTATCCTACCTAAGTCGTCCAAACGACCTATCTCCAAACCCTTAACTCGCCATTCCTCTGGGTAACTCCTATCCCCTAAGTCGTATACGACTTACGACTTATACTAAGTCGTTCACGACTCAGGACTTAACCATTTTCGCCTAAAATCTGAAATGGCTCAAAAACTCTAAAATTCCAGATTTCGACAAACTTGTCGATCCGTAAAAATACGGGTCGTTACATTCTCTCCCCCTTAGGAATTTCGCCCCCGAAATTCCAAACAAACAAATCAATCAAAAACTATTCTACATGCCTACCATCCATAGCAATCAACAAACCATGCATCCTATTCTAGCTTAGCATGCAGAATTCTAAAACTAGAACAAGTTACAATATCGTGAGATGACACGACACCTTAGGGCCATACCTTGAAGAGTTCGGGATGAGCTGCTTTCATCCTCTCTTCCACTTCCCACGTACAGTCGTTATCATCGTCACTCCATTGTATCTTGAGCAACTTAACTACCCTCCTCCTAAGCTGTTTCGTGTCGGTTTCAACAACACGAAGCGGCTTACGAGGTCTTCTATCAACTGGATCAACTTCAAAATCTTCATAGCTATCTGCAGAAACTACTGTATTCGAGTCGTGCACATACTTCCGTAGATACGATACGTGAAAAACATTGTGCACACCCGACATCTTCTCTGGTAATTCCAATCTGTAGGCGAGCTTTCCAATTCGCTCGATGATCGGGAATGGTCCAACAAATCTCGGAGTCAATTTTCCTTTCTTCCCGAATCGAATAACATTCTTTAGTGGAGAAATCTTCACAAAAACCATATCACCAACGTCGAATTCCAAATCCTTTCGACGCTTATCAGCATAACTCTTCTGACGGTCTTGGGCTGCCTTCATTCGTTGCTGAATGATCTCTATACAATCTGAAGTCTGCCGAATCATCTCTGGCCCAAGTATCAGCTTTTCCCCAGTTTCCAACCAACATGTCGGAGAGTTACACGGTCTTCCATACAATGCCTCATACGGTGCCATACCAATGCTTGACTGGTAACTGTTGTTGTACGCAAACTCCACCAAATGAAGGTGATCTTCCCACGATCCTTCGAAATCCAAAACACATGCTCTAAGAAGATCTTCCAAAACTCGGTTGACTCTCTCGGTCTGACCATCTGTTTGAGGGTGATAAGCCGTACTCAAACATAACTCAGTTCCCAAGACTTCCTGGAAGCTCTTCCAAAATCCACTAGTGAACAATGGATCTCGATCGCTCACTATACTCTTCGGAATACCATGGAATCGAACTATCCACTTCACATACAACTCAGCCAACTTTGATGCAGTCCTAGTCGATCGAACAGGAATGAACCTCGCACTCTTGGTCAGACGATCTACAATGACCCAAATCCCTTCATTTCCCGTTCTGGTTCTAGGTAGTCCATCAATAAAATCCATCGATATATGCTCCCACTTCCATGTAGGAACTTCTAATGGCTGAAGCAATCCACTTGGCTTCTTCTGTTCGGCTTTTACCAACTGGCAGTTCATACACTTGGAAATAAAATTTCCAACATCCTTCTTCATACCTTCCCAGTAGTAGGTTCTCTTCATATCCCGATACATCTTATTTCCACCTGGATGAATTGTCAACTTCGAGTGATG
Source organism: Allium fistulosum (assembly GCA_030737815.1). Classification (NCBI taxonomy): domain Eukaryota; kingdom Viridiplantae; phylum Streptophyta; class Magnoliopsida; order Asparagales; family Amaryllidaceae; genus Allium; species Allium fistulosum. Next base: position 783,050,573 of record CM060906.1, read on the forward strand.
ACTTTCCTTCAGAACTTCACTCCTCAATTCATCTATATCGGGAACAACTAGTCGTCCTTGCTTCCGAAGCCAACCCTCTCGATCGACCTCGAATCCTTTATCCTTTTGTGGATCCAATCCAGATTCCAAATCACGGATAATCCTGACAAGCTTATCGTCTCGCTTTTGGCTCTCGCCAATCCTTTCCACAAGAGAAGGTCTTATCGATAAGTTTGCCAACATCTCAGGTTCCAATTCACATCTAGGCCTGAAGTCAAATCCAGCTAAATACTCGAGATTCTTCCATTCTGAAAACATGGCTCCCAATCCTGCATGTCTTCGACTTAACGCATCTGCCACTACATTACCTTTTCCCAGAGTATAAGCTATACCAAAATCATACGATGCCAAAAACTCTAGCCAACGTTGCTGCCAAAGATTCAAATCCTTTTGGGAGAAAAGATACTTCAACGACTTATGATCCGTAAACAACTCGAATCGAACTCCCAACAAATAGTGTCTCCACATCTTCAGAGCAAACACAATCGCCGCTAACTCCAAATCATGAGTCGGATAATTCCTTTCATGCGGCTTCAGTTGTCGACTTGCATACGCAACAACTTTATCCTTCTGCATCAGCACTGCTCCAAGTCCAGTACCACATGCGTCGGTGTAAACCACCATCTCATCATTCCCACTAGGAATAGTCAGAACAGGAGCACTCGTCAATCTCTCTTTCAGGATTCCGAAAGCTTGCTCACACTTAGCATCCCAACTGAACACTTGGTTCTTCTTCGTCAATCCTGTTAACGGTGCAACTACCTTGGAGAAGTCTTTGATAAACCGTCGATAATATCCTGCTAATCCAAGAAAACTTCTCACATCATATGCATTCTTAGGTCTAACCCAATCCTGGATTGCTGCCACCTTAGCGGGATCAACCGCTATTCCACTTCCAGAAATCACATGGCCTAAGAACCTCACTTCACTCTTCCAGAAGTGACACTTCGAAAACTTAGCCTTCAGCTGATGTTTCCGCAAGATTTCCAAAACAATACGCAAGTGCGTCTTGTGCTCTTCTTCAGTTCTGGAATAAATCAGAATATCATCCACGAACACGAGTACGAACTTGTTCAACTGATCTCTGAACACTCTATTCATAAGATCCACAAAATATGCTGGCGCGTTAGTCAATCCAAATGGCATTACCAGCCACTCAAAGAAACCAGATGGTGTCCGAAAAGCAGTCTTCGACACACTATCCTTAGCCACTCTCAACTGTTGAAATCCCGTTGCCAAATCCATCTGAGAAAACACCTTAGCTTCATGAAGCTGATCAAACAAGTCATCTATTCTCGGCAATGGATACTTGTTCTTCTTAGTCACCTTGTTCAACTCACGATAATCCACACACAATCTCAACGACCCATCTGCCTTGGTTGCAAACACAACTGGTGCACCCCACTCGGACACACTACGCCGAATGAATCCTTTCTGCAAAAGATCATCAACTTGCACCCCCAACTCCTGCTGTTCCCTAGGCGCCATCCGCCTAAGAGGCATCACAACAGGTCTGGCTCCTTCAACTAGATCTATCCGAAACTTGATCTCTCTATGCGGCGGCAACCCTTTGACTTCGTCAAAGACATCCTCGAATCCATTAGCGATCGACACTGATGACAGTCCATCCCGTGGAACAACTAGCGAATACATGAAGCTCATGAAGACGCCTTCCTCATGCTTACATCGTATCACAATCTTTCGCCCCTCCACATTCTCGACTGTCACCTCCAGTCTCTCACAATCAACCTTAGCTGCATACTTCCTAAGCCAGTCCATACCCAAAATAATTCCGAACCCCGCAAAGTTCAGAACAAAACAATCACAAACAAAAGAGCAACCATGACTCGACACAATCAGACCACGACATAACATACACAAACAAGACGAACCCCCAACTGGATTAGTCACAACCAATGGCCTATCAACAATATCCGGTTCCAAACCTAACCGGCCTACGAGTTCATTACAAACAAACGAATGCGACGCTCCAGTATCAAACAGAACTCTAACTGGAACACCACATAGGAAAAGAGTACCTTGAACCACCACACTCTTTCCCTTCTCTTCAGCGGTAGGAGCTTTTGAAGACGACGGAACAGCTCCCAAAGCATAAGCCTGCACAATCTGCTTGTCCTTCCTCGGTTTTGGACAATTCTTCCTGATGTGCCCTGGCTTGTCACAGTTGTGACACTTCATCGGTGCCTTCGGATTCTTACAATCCTTAGATAAATGGCCCTTCTGCTGACAATTGTAGCAAGTCACCACGCCTTTCGGCTTCTTCTGGCCATCCTTACCCTTCTGCTGCTGCTGCTTCCTCTTCTTGTTTCCACCCTGCTGGGGTTTAGACTCTTCCCTGGTCACAGCAACAACAGATCCATCCTTAGGAAACAGACTCTCATGCCTAAGAGCTTTCTCCACAAGCTTCTCGAATGAATCGTCCAAATGATCCACCAACTGTCTCCCAAGATAACTGTCCAAGCCTGTCACAAACTTCTCATTCTTCTGATAAGCAGACTCAATATATGACCGAGCATACTTGGACAAAGCTTCAAACTCAGAAACATACTCAAGAACTGATCTTCCACCCTGCTTGAGCTCCACAAACCTCTTGAACAGAACAGACTTCTGAGCTGTAGAAATGAACTTAGCTTCAAATCTAACTTGGAATTGCTCCCAAGTAATCTCTTCTTCCGGATTAGTGATGGTAATAGAGTTCCACCAATCAGAAGCTCTCCCTTGAAGCTGCCTTGATGCCAACTTCCTCTTAGTTGCATCATCAATTCCCAAATCACCAAAGATCCTTCTACAAGCATCTATCCATCTCTGGACTTCGATAGTTGATTCTGTTCCCAAGAAAACCTTCCCTCCAAGAGCAGTATAATCCTTGCACAACTTAGCAAAATCCACTGGTTTCGGAGTTTGGACTTGAACTCCAACATCAACTGCCGCCCCCGGAACTGGTATCCTCCTCATGATCGAAGTCATCATAGCTTCGAACATGGCTGCATAATCAGCAGTCTCTTCAGTAGCACGGCCTTCCCTAGCAGCTGGTCTCCCTCTTCGACTCATTCTCAATATCTATAAAAAGGAATGATTAGAACATCTAGAGAAACAACTACATAAAGGACTCAAACTCAACTAAACTACTATATTATATATAGTATTCATCCATCAAAATACAATTACGTCTCTCATACGTAGTTACGACAGCGAGCGTTGGGTAAAATCGATTAACCAAGGCTCTGATACCAAATGTGACGACCGCCCATGACCCCTGCACCGAATCTAGAGATAGCGCGCTGTAAAGTGTGCCAGGCGACCATGGACGATTGTCAGGGTAGATTAAAACAACGGAATCTATCGTATTACTCACAGCGCTTGGACAAAATACAATAGAACATATGTATAGTGAAGCTTTACAGAACAAAATGACATCATATAAAACTCCATAATAGAAGAATACAAGCATCCAAGTAGCCAATACATCAAGCCTCACTACAACACTCAGAGAATACAAAACAGCGGAACATCCAGTACATATAATAAGAAGATAATATGCAACCCTCCAGCTCGTCTTCGATATCAGCATCGTGAGAAGAGAACAACACCTGTCACCTGCTACCTAGTCTGCCCATCCCAAAAATGGACGAACAGCCCAAGGCAATAAGAATTAAAACATAAAGCCTTGAGTCAGACAACAGTCTTAGTGAGCAGTAAATTAACTAACAACATACCAAAAGAGCATAAAGGAAAAAGGAATAGGAATACAACCCTCCCACTCCAACCTCATTCTACAGTGATAGCCCCCAGACACACACTAAGCAGAAGCAACACAACAGGGCATACAATTTAAAGTAAAGTAATAATCATTCGAGTCAAGGGCGATGTTTTCCAAGTACCAAGGTCTAAATCAGATAAGCACCCAGAAAATACCGCTCTTGAGTCCGAATGACGTTGCAACCAAACATCCATGACTCTGGCTATCACTGTTATCATTCCTTCGATATCACCGTTAATTGAATGACCGACACATTCTTTCAGCCGTCCGTCAAGGGCTAATGGAAACCCCAGTTCTAGACATAACTCTCGCACGTCATCATGACCCGTGCCTAGGACTATCTAATCTGCCCAGAGTACTTGACTATCAAACATTAGCCTTCAGGGACTATCTAATCTGCCCAACGTACTCTTGCTTTAAGCATGCTAGAACCTTCAACAACGATGCTATCCAAGCCTCCTAGTCATCCTCCTCGACGACTATTTCCATACTAGCTCAAGCACCTCTCAAGCATCCATTATCCTTAACTCGAATCATATCACCGAGTTACCAACGTGCTTGGAATGATCCCGTCTGGATTAGACCAAGTCTTTATCACATGATGCCTCGCTTCATTACATCCTCGCAAAGCCTCATCTCAACATCTCATCATCAAATCTATGCATAAGAGCTTCATCATCCCGCTACATATGCCACGAGCAGCTTTCCCAATTCAAGAGCCTTTCCCTTAGCTTTTGAATCATCTTCGATCTAAATCTAATCATCAGTCATCTAGTTCATAGCAATCAATCAAATCAAACATCAATCCAAGCAATCAAGCATTCAAATATGATCTAAGTAGACAATTATAACAATAATGGCATTTTCGTAATTAAAGAGTTGAAAGTCCAATAAGCATGAAACATGGATTATATCTTTACAAACTTGATGAATGAACTTGCATAGGTTAACATATGATAAAATGGATGTAACATCATCATGAACAATGGATCTATATGGATCTACACTTAGGATGAAGAAAATGCATGGAAATCACTATTTTAACACCAAATCGAGCCAACAATCCGACATACTCCTTTGGATCCGTGTGAGAGATAATCACCACTCACCAAATCACCTAAACAACCCCAAATCAATACGCTTCAGATCAGGACAGCGAAGGATCAATCTTGATCTATCACGAATCCGCTTCAAACGAAGAAATCTCTCTTGAAAAGATGAAGATCTTCAATCTATGCTCTTGAATCTTCAATTTGATCTTCAACTTGGATGGATGGAAGCACTAGATTAGAGTGGAGAAAAGAAGTGAAGAAGTGTAGAAGTCGAGCTCTCAAAATGGCAGCACTTCGTCGCTTCAAAATCCGAATCTCAAAAAGTGAGAAAAACCCTTCCTATTTATAGCTGAAATTTCACTAAGTCGTAACTCGTCCGCCTCTATAAGTCGTTCACGACTTACGACTCAACACCCTACGACTTAACTTCTAGCTTCAACGACTTAACACACCTGCCTATGACTCACGACAAAACAGCTATCTCCTAAGTCGTCTCCGACTTATAGCATGCGCCTACGACTTAACCAAGCTACGAGTTAACACGCACCTACGACTTACCAGACCCCCTGTCTATGACTTAAATGCGCACGCGCCTTACTTGGTTAGACGACTCAACTACTAACCCGTCTACGACTTAACACAAAGGCTACGACTCATCCACTTGCGCGAGTTAACACCTACGCGCGACTCAACAGCTTACGACTCATCCCTTAACTCGTCCACGACTTAACTGGTTAGACGAGATAACCCATTCTACGACTTAACGCGCCCAGCAACCTACGACTTAAGCCCATGCGCACTCACGACTCAATAGCTTACTGGGATACGACTCATCAAACATACGACCTACTAACTTAGCCTAGCTTCGACTTATCTCCTTAGGTCGCTATCCTACCTAAGTCGTCCAAACGACCTATCTCCAAACCCTTAACTCGCCATTCCTCTGGGTAACTCCTATCCCCTAAGTCGTATACGACTTACGACTTATACTAAGTCGTTCACGACTCAGGACTTAACCATTTTCGCCTAAAATCTGAAATGGCTCAAAAACTCTAAAATTCCAGATTTCGACAAATTTGTCGATCCGTAAAAATACGTGTCGTTACATTATATGACAAAGAATGCAAACGTCAGAGTTGATAATCCCAGATTGTCCTAACTTGTTCATTGTGTGAAGAGGATGTGCCGTAACTTTCCAGAGCATAAGATTGTCATTCATGGAATGAAGATGACACCAAACTCTTTTAACCTAAGGGAAAGAAGGTGCTAGATGAAAATACTAAAGGAGCTTGAAAGCCTTTGAAACAAAATGCTTTGAGTTATTCCATATCACTCCATGATCATCAATATGCAAGTCAGTTCCTGATAGCTTGTTCCACAAGGATCTCATAACAGGTGAACTATTGTGTGGTAGAATGTTAGTTTCGTAGTGTAAATAGCTTAAGGCTTTAGCATATTATGGAATTCATGACTCTGTTCTTTGATTGTAGGATATATAGTTACTAAGAATTAAGCCTTTTGAAGCCCATGGAGAATGTAGGAAAGGAAGAGAGCCGTTTGAACTACGAATAAGGGGTAGGAAAACTAATCTCAAATTGAGGATGATTTCCCTGAAGGCAACTACAATAAGGTATTTTTAATGTCGAGAAATATTTTCCTTTAATGCAATGCTCTTTTATCTAGTTAATGAGTAAAGTATCATCAGACTGTAGAAGTTTATCATAGTATTTTGAGATGGCAGCCTTGTTCCAATGTAATTTCAAATAAACCAAGCATGCCTTTGATTTTACGCAACTTAATTTTTTGATAGGCTATAGGTATGAATTTGCATGAGTAAAAGTCCCTATGCCATAGATAATGGTTGAAAACTCTTTTTATCATTTTATTTTAAGATGCTTTGAGGAAGAACAAAATGAGATGGCTAATAGGTTGTCTTAATATAAACAACAGAAGATATTATAGTGATTCTACCTGCTTGTGTGAGCTGATTGTTAAGCCACTCAACAAGCTTAGCTATGATCTTTTCATAAAGAAGCATACATCGATGAATAGTGATTCTAGAAGTGGTCAATGGAACATCTAACTATGAGGAATCAAGAGGCATTTATGCAAACCCTGCGTGTTGTAAGATCTGATTCTTAGCTATAGAATTTAAGGCATTTATCTACAAGCTAGATTTTGTTTATTTAATGATAACCCAGTTAGCTTATTGAAGATTGTACGAGTGCACAACATAAAGTCAATAGATTTTTTGTTTGGTTTGGTGCAACGGCGGATCCAGGAATTGATTCCAGTGGGGGCAAAATATAATTTTTTGTTTAGAGGAGGTGAAATAGATCTTATGCATGGCAGTTATGGTGTCCAGTCAAATAGATCTTAAGCATTCAGTGTTCTATGTGATGATCGGTGCTAGGTGAAAAATGGTTGACAATAAGTGTAAAAACAATCAATTTATAGTGTATTTGTGTGGTTTAAAGTCTTTTAAGCTCACTATGCTGTCTGTTGAATGGTGCTTTATTACATTAGGTTTTATGATGTTATATATTGATAACTTGGTGAGTGCAAGTCTGAGTTTATGTTATAAAGCATGTTGTATGTTCTAATTTAGGTGATGTTTTTGAGTTTCTCATATTTGACTTTATGTCTATCTAGATGTTTTTTTGTCTTCGTGGCCTCTTGTGTACTCTGTGATTAATCAAGAGGAACATGTATAGTTTTGGATGCTTGCTTTATCTAGTGCCGGAGTTCTGAGCATTATGGGGAATTTTATATACTTAGTGTTATATGGCCAAAGTATGCGTTGGTGTAATAATGTATTTGGTGGACGTTTATTTAGTGATGCATACACGAGTATTTTAAATAGGTTTTGGTTTTGACTTTGATTTTTCAATTTGATTTGCTAATGTTGCATATATTAGTCTAATCGTTTAGTCTTATTCTAAGTTTCACATGCAAATGGATTTTAGTATATATAGATATTAGTTTGCATAAATACAACATTAACAAGTATGTTCCATGTAAATGACCAGTGTTATATGTAACATGTCTATCATAAATAGTTGGTATATGGTGCTAAGGTGTTTTATGATTAATATATATCCATTGAATGGTATTTGATCATATTAATGTTTTGTGATGTTATATTTGGATAGCTTGGTGAGTGTAGATGTAGCGGTGCAAGTATGAGTTTATGTTACAAAGTAGATTATTCGTTATACTTTATTGTGATGTTTTATCATACCCGACTTTTGGTACGATCTTGATGTTCGCCTTCCTGACCTCTTAGTTACTCTATGATTGAGTAGGTTGGGAGGAACTTGAATAGAGTTCGATGCTTTCATTATTTGGTCGAGAGCTTGGAGCAATATGTGGAGTTTTATAAACATTGTTTTTAGTGGTCAAAATATGCCCGGGCATAACTAATATATTTGGTGATGCTCAGTTCTCGACATATGAGTTCATAACCTTATTTCTTTGATGTTACTTTATTCACCTTTGGTCATGTATTGGTAATATCATATTCAATGTTATGACATTGGTGCATATTTATATAGGTAAATGCAAAAAAAGTTAGGTGTCTAGTAAGGATGCTACATTTTCTAGTATTATGGTAATGGTTAGATCCATAGTTTAAAGACCGAATCGGGAGTCAAACCGTGATGGTGCGATGTCAAAAGTTCTAGTGATTCAACCGGTCAAACTGTGAGAACCGCGTTGTTCGTTAATTTTTTTATTGATTTAAATATAAATTATTTCAATTAACGTTAAAATTTAACCATTTATAATTAATATATTAAAATTTAAAACAATTATTTTTAAGTATTTAAAAACAAATATTAATTGGAATAATTCTATAACACTTTTTTTAGTCTAAAATTGTAAATTTTCTTATTTTTTAAAACGTAAAAGTTTCAGTTCAACAATAATTCATAAAATATACGCTAATAATGCATTATATCATCCAAAATCGATAAGATAATCCAATAATTTAGTATTTAAAGTTATGAAATTATTTGTTAAATTAATTAGTAGAAAAAACAAAGAATGAAATGGTAATTTTTACTTGAATTTGAAGAACCGTAGGGTTAAGAAGGGTCGGTCCAGAGGGTTTCTTTAAGTGTTTTAAGGTTAAACTATAGGTTCATGCACGAGCAGGGTTATATCATTTTTAGAGCCGTAGCTTTTCAATGTCGAAGGTTAACCGTGGTCGAACCGAGGTTGGATTGTGTGTTTAAAAAACTGGTTAGATCGCATCCCCGTGACAAATGTTGGAGAGGTTGTAAAGGTGGATGATAAGGTGAATGAGACATGCACTGCGAGGTAATATTTTAGGTGGGCCATGAATGCTATTGTTAGGGAATATATTTTGATTTTTTCAAACTCAAAAATATATAGTATTTTCTAGTATATATATTTCAAATATCATTGTTTTGACTTTGATTTTTCTTTTGATTTACTAGTATGTATAGATATTGTTTCGGTCATTTTATTCCACTTTGAGTCACATATGCATGAATGTCAGTATATGTCAAGTAGTTTAGGTCCAAACAGTTTATGATGCTCTCGTTTTTTTAAGTTTATAAGCTGTTATGGTATAATCTTTATATGATGTTATCATATCTGATATAGAGATTTCATATTTGTTACTGGTAGATATGGAAAAACTAAGGAGCGAGGAGTCATCATTTGTTGGAACTGGACTAGCCCGCAGCGGAAATTATGGGTGAATTTCAAAAAATTTACCCTATTGGATCTTTATTGGGCTATGAAGCCTAACTGAATTAGAACATTTCTAAAATTCATTTAAATAAAATCATTTATTTTATTTAAATTCAAATATATTAAGATATAAAATTAATTTTATTTGATTTAGCATATACATAAATGTATCATATACATATATGTGTGAGTGCATGTGTAACATAATAATCCGTGAAAGGTATAATATGCCCATATGTAGATGTTGGGATTTACATCGCAACAGACATATTAGCTCATTTTGTATGCATGTACGTTGTCCAAATATGTGCATGTATATGTGTTACAATATATATATATATATATACACACACACACATACATACACACACATATGTATGTATAAATATATTATATATAATATATGAACATGAAACATTTATATATAGATAAATATATATATAGAAAGAGAGAGAACAATTATTAAAAGTTATTTATTATTCAAAATTAACTTAGTTTTGCAAACATAATAATTTTAATATTTTAATTTGTATATATTATGAATAATATAATGTTTTCATCCATAAATAATTAACATAAAATAATCTATTGATGAAAATTCAAATTTTACAATTATCTAAAATCTAGGATCATAAAATAGAGTTTAGAAAAAATCTGGAGATTTTTCAAAGTTGAAATATTATTTTTAAAAACAAATACATTGATTTAGGCAATAATTATTTAATATAAAATAATATATTATTTAATATGAAAAATGACTAAAGTTGGTAAGAGCACGGGAGTGGTTGAATGGGTTGAGTTTAAGACAAAGTTTGAGGAAAGGTTCTTTCTACAAGCCAACAAAAAGAATTGTTTTAAAAGTTCATTTAGGATGTCCATAAACGACTATGCAAATAAGTTGGGTGAGTTGTCCACTTATGAAAGGAAGCTGATTGCTACTGAAGAGAAGAAGTTAAAGTTTATTAGGGGATTATTAGCATCGATCAGAACTTACCACTAGATCATGTGCATTGGGTGTGGGGCAAAAATGGGCAAATTTCAAAAAATCCTTTTATTAATTATTACGCTAGACCTTTAACTTGTGTTATCATTAATAACTAGTGTAAACTCATACTTCGCACATAGTTGGCAAAAGAAGTATAAAATTAATAATTCAAAATAGTTGGAAAGCACTTGTTGCAACTGATTTACCTTACTTAATAGTAGTAAACATTGAGCAGTTGTGCAACAATGAAGGTATTTGTTGAGTAAAATATACTCCTCCTACACTAATCTGTTGTGCAAAATTTACACAAATGCGGAAAAACAATAAACAAGGTCTAGATTTGTCAATTTGAACATCACTCAATCCAGCAACATAATTATTCTATTACTCCAAATAAATAGTAAATAACTATAAAGAAGAAAAAGAGACGCACAATATTTATACCAGTTCCACTATCATCAAAATAGTGTATGTCCAGTCCAAAGGAGAGAGATTTTATTACACATGAGAGAGTTACAAGAGATTACAAGATAAGAGTTTACGTACCAAAGCCCTAAATCAGGGTTAACAAGAAGAGACACTCTATTTGGGGATCGCTGGCTGAATGCCAAGATGAGTTTACAATGAAGTCTACCCTCAATATATAGCCAGTGCAAATCCACGAGAGTTGTCGATTAAATTACCAAGATATGGTAAGAAGATAATGGAGACAATTTACAATGATAACAAATGGTACAAACATAGCAAGTAATTCACTCATTCCTTTAATCAGCAAAGATGGAAGAAAATAATCTCAAAGCAATGCGATTACTGAGAAAGAAATAATATGCATATTCTTTTGCATATATATTATTCCATAACGTGAGCATGTATTTATTTCCTTGCCATCTAATGGAAATGCGATCCAATAATTTATGCATTTCCATAATAAACACGTGATTACTTTTCTTTTTGCATATTTTTTACGTTATTATTCATACTTTGTTAGTAACCGTTGTCCTAATTTATGTTTTTTAAAAAGCCGTACATGACAATGGTAAGATAGTAAATTTCAGACTAAACAGGTACCTATTCTTTACTTAGAAATAGGTACAATGAAATATAATAGCCATGACTTGGTATAATTATAAATAAAATCAAGTGTTTAGGAAATAAAGTACCGTGTGCACATCCACAATAGTTGCTGAATCATGCAGTTGCCGTGGTCTATTTTGCACATATAAATAAAACATCAGATAAAACGATGTATGAAAAGCAAACATTTTTTTAAAACGGTACTTTATATACAACAAATCACTGTGACAACATATCACATGTCAATAAACGTTCGAATCATGCTATGCAAGTTTCGAACTTATGACCTCTCGCACCAAAGTCAAATCACTTAACCATTGAGACAATTGATTACCAGAATCACTAAATATAGTGAAACCTGATTGATTTCTAAAAATGAACTTACATTGTGCAACACGTTACAAAAAAATGTAACTATAGTAAAATCTGATTATCAAAAATCACAAAATGTAAAAGCTATCAAAGTTACAGATGAAGGAAAGATAAATCTTTAAGTACATCAACATTATATGACCAGAAAGTGTTGTTACATAGTTTCTTATTGATTGACGAAACCTGAAAAGTACTTGAAATTTAGTTTTTTTTTGTGTTAGCTTTGAAAAATGCACTTGACTCATTTTTGTTAGCCATATTCCCTTCATCAATGTAATATTTTTTCCCTAAAGCATTAAGAGCAACCTGGAAAAACAACAAAAGTGTCCATGTATAAGAGTGAGTATTTTATAATCTTACTTATATTTTAGTTAGTATAGCCAGGAAAAACATAAGTGTATAGCTATATGGTGATGGTGAACACAACCCCAATAGTAGCAGTGGATTAAGGTAATGTATACCATTGTATATAATGCACAGATTGAAGTCTTAAATACTTAACAAAGTTTAATACCTTCTTCCACTTGGTTCTTGATGCACCTGTTTGTACCTACAACAACAAATCCTTTTTTAGTTACTGGTATATGTCACATAGAAGTAACAACACTATGCAGTAGTACCCTTTTTTTATAGAGACAATTGAATGTATTTTTAAGAAAGGTGATACTTATATCTACATTAAAGCCTTTTAAATGTCCTCTACAGTAGACGTAATGGTTTAAAATTGTGAAAGAGATTTTCTTATAGTGCAATATTTGTAGCTATAAACTGAAAGCTTCTTCCTTTAAGGCCGCACCATTCATTTGTGAAAGTTAATTTATAGATTTATAAGGACACATTAGTAGTAGCAGAAGAAGGAGTTGGCAAGTTATGTAATTTGGTTCTTTCTGAAGTTCTTTATTAACGACTTCAGCAATGGACAACTTTTCATATTATCTGTGGTTAGAAATATCTAGTTATTATCCAAGCGTTAGTTGAGCCAAAAACTTCAATAACTACCGCTGAAGTTAACCAAAAATGCATTGAAAAATGCATTACACTAGAAGTAATATCTGTTGTTAATCATGTAACCAAACATACAGAGAAATAATAACAATAGTGAATGCAGCAACATAATTTACAGTTGAACATTGGCATTCAAATAGCATTGTTGGCAGTCGGAAATTGTCAAAATATCATATTTTATGTGCACCATAAAGCTCAAAAGACGTAAAGCTAAAAGCTTAAAAGATGCATAGATGTGAACTAACTCCGACCTTAAAAATGATGAGAACCTCAAAGCTCAACATTGACTAAAGTGAATTCAAGAATATTGGATGGGAGTCATAAGTTTCACAACATACTATTATTCTAGAAATAAACAATTACATTTTAGAAAGAGAACAACAATGCATTAAAGTGATAAATTATCTAAAAAGCCTACTATAGTAAGTGTATTGTGATCAATCTTTTAATTTAAAAGGATTAATTTTAAGCAATGGTAGTTGATAAAAAAGCGTATTGTTTTCAAGATAACTATTGTCCAACAAATAAGAAATCAAGTTTTGGGTGCGATGCTTAGAAGCACTTAGCCATATTTGCAACAATTGTTAAGATAAACATCAGAATGATTATTCAGCTACTAAAAAGTTGTAATATAAGCAAATGTGATCATAGTGATGTTTAAAAAATAAGCAAACAAATGTCAAGTATAGAACAACTACCAAGGGAACTACTTAAATTTAATTTGTCACTCCTGTAATAATGAAATGTGGAGTCTTAGCATTGATTTTCCAAAAACTATAATATTGCAATTCAAAAATATAACATGTAAATCAGAAATCATAAATAACCACTAATTAAGTGAATAAAATTATATAATTACCAGTAAAAAATTAATAGTTGGTAGAAGGTCTTTTTATCCATAATCCGTATATAAGCTGCTCCCATACAGTGGAACTTAGAATGTTTCATTCTAAGTTGGCAAAAGGTGTAACATATAACATTTCTAGCCAAATTAAAATTTGACTTCACTTTCATTTTTAATTTTGAAGTTAACATCTCAATTTCATCCTATAATATAATTCACTTGTCAAAAACATTTTTTCCTACTCTAACTTAGGTGGAATGCCCATGATAGAACTCCTTTTGTTTTCCTTAAATTTAAATTGCATTAAAAATGTGGTGTAAATTTTTAAGTAAAAATTCATTTCTAGCCAAGGCATGAGTTACCAAAATAGGAAAATTTATGAATTAAAAAATTACAACCGAATAGTAGATTGGAGACAATCAGCAGGCAAAACGACTAGTCTTAAGCAGAGTTTGTGAACATAAACTATTACCAGGTTGAATGTCATTTTTGGTGGTGATTTAAGTTGACTGGTGGAAAATTTGCAAGTCGTAGGGAAGGGAGGATGCGATTTAAAGTGTCATGTCGAGGAATGTAGAGCAGACGCAGCACAGAATTTGCAAAAGGACAATTATATATAAATCAGTATATAATCACATTTTCGGCTACAAATATTACACTAACAAACCAAACCATTGTTGTAATGACCTGGCATATTGAACCATTCGCATCCACACATGTTGGACTTGAATTTCTCAAAACAATAAATTGTTAATTTGTATTTGGCAAAACTCAGCGTATACAGTAAATAAATAAATCACAGAATCACAGACACAGAGTAATATAACAATAAACAGCGGAATAGATGAATAGTAGTTCATGAAGCTACTATATAAACATCAGAGTTAAAACAAAATACAACAGAAATCTCAAATACAGAGCAGTCTCAAATACAAACAGATGCCAAGTCTGAACAAAACAACTGGATAGCTGAATAGACATAGATGGATCTCCAGGTGAAGCTCCAACTCCAAAGGTGAGTCTCAAATGCTGTGACACTCAGTCTGACCGGAGCATAAAGTAAAACACAAAACACTCGAGTCAGGATTAACATTCTTATATTAATAAATTCAACTCAAGTGAAATGTCAACTGAAATACAAGTAACTTAAATGATGTTTAGGATAGCGATCCCCTAAGGATCCATGGAACTATCTACTATGTAGTAATATACGCTATATAATATGTCTATGGTAAAGTAAAGTATTAAAATAGCGTTAAGGCGTTACCCATATCCCCCTTAACACATTTTTATAATGTCGTAGTCTATACAGATACTATAAACTCCACTCGCAAGTGGGCTATCAGGGAGCACTCCATAGGTACGAAACAAAACAAACTCGTAGAAGGCGCGATAAGGCATGTGACACGGCACTCGAGGCAATGCCAGGGTAGATATACCGTGTTCAGATACGGACTGGTGGTAACGCATAGCAGCTACTACCGCCCACCTCGTGAAACACTCCTAAATCAAAGGGTGCACCCAATCAAATCACAAAAGCAATAGAATGGTATCGAAGAAATGTGTCCGATCGGAGGAATGACCTTTCTTGGCCCGGCATGGCTCCTGTTTTAGCCACATTAAGCTGATGCATGGGAGTCAGGGCTACGTAAATACCATATAGAATCATCACCAAACCATCCTACTTCATTCTGGAATCTCCACCACGTACACAGTTGTTAAAGTGGTTTTCGGTATTGGTAGAGAGTATGACAATATCCGATCCCGGTCTCTTTAACAACCAAACGCTTATTTCACACCATGGTCATTTCATTTCAAATAGTTCATACTTCATATCAAAATATCATATTCATTTTAAAACCATATCAAATTCGATATCATTATACACTTTAAACCATATTCATTTCCAGAATCGTAACACTTTCAAAGATTGTAACACTTTTGAAATCATAACACTTTTGAAATCATAGCACTTTGAAATCGTAACACTTTGAAATCATAACACTTTGAAACCATAACACTTTCGATTTAAACAGTTTAGATATTGAAAATAGTATATATAATAAATAGTTATAAATTAAAATAGTTTATATATTAAAATAATTTATATATTAAAATAGTTTATATATTACAAATACTTTATATAATAAAAATAGTTTCCTCCAATTTCGCAAATCGATTCAAATCATCTTAAATTCCACATTCAATTTAAATCAGTTCCAGTTTAACCATTTTAATTTAAAGTTCAAAGATTCAAGTTTAAATATTCAAACATTTATAATATAAATTTCATTTATATTTCAACATTTAACTTTATTTTATTTCAAATTGGAAAATATTCACTTAATCATTTTGATAACGATTATTTAGAATCCCAATTTATAAATTTAAATCAATATTAAATATTCAATCTCAATTTTATTTAAAATTTAGAATAATCATTAAATCACGTTTTATCAAATCAAGTTATAAATCAAAATTTCAAAATCTCAAAATCAATAAGTTTAAATAAATTCTTATTTAAATTCAATTATTAACCAATTTAAATTCCAAGTCAACATTGATTTATCTTCCCAACCTTATTATTAAAGTTATAAAAATCTATTTCTAAAATATTAATATAAATTTAAGTAAATATTTAAACATATTATTACTAATTAAATTAAATTTTATTAACTTAAATCTTATTATTAAATTTACTTTTATATTAAATATATTTTTATATATTTTTAAAATAATAAAATTTTAAGTAAAATCTTAAAAATTATATTTTCAAAACTAACTTATAAATTTAAAATTTCAAAACATATAATTAAAAAAAATCTAAAATTTAGACATATATAAAATAACATTTATATATTATATTTTAAAATCCATATTTATTAAAACCATATATATTTCTTTTCAAATCCTTGGAAATCATTTTTAAAATATATAGACCAACGATGTGTGTATATAATTTTCCATCCTATGGTCAAGTGATACAGATATTTATCATTTCAATCCGTCATTTTAAATATCTACGGGTATATATCATTTCAATCCGCAATCCCAAAATTTACAATCAATGAAAATCACTTGGGTTTATCATTTCAACCCATAACGATTTTCTCCTATTCTACAAGATCGTTCGGGTATGTATCATTTCAACCCATAGGGAATTCTATATTAACAGGGAACTTGCAGAGTAAGAACTGTTATGATAATAATATAACATATCAACAACAGGCATATATCATCAATAACAAATTAAATAAGAAATAAACAACAGGATAATGGTGTCATATATCACAGGTGAACAGTTATAGATAATGGCATATCATATACAACAATTATATAACTAGCAATAGCATATTTCAATTGTCGTTTCAAATGAAATCAAATTAATAAATATAAGAATGTTAATCGTGAGTGATTGTTCACGTTTCGAGGCTAGAGAGATTCGCCAATGAAATGAGTTACGAATCCAAGCATGAATTCCAAAGCAAAGCAAAGCAAAGCAACGCAAGATTGAACGCGAATTTGACGAGCAAAGCTGATAGCTTAGAATTGACAAAATCAAATCAAAACTGGATTGATGAAGGTCAAAGGTATAAGTGAACTTGTATATATAACTATATACATATATATATATATATATAAAATCATATTCTAAATTCAAACATATATTAAATTATATATATATATATATATATTTTAAAATCATTGTTTTAAATTAAAACACATAAAATAACATCAAACATATATATACATAATATACTTTTAAATAAATACTTATATAGATATACAAACATATCACATGTATATATATACAACATAAAACAACAATCTTTTATAAACTATATACAACTACGAACACAATATATATAAAGACATGAACGAAATATAACTCACATATATGTAGCAAATATAAGCAAAGGCAAATATACCCAAGCTGTATGCAGACAAAACTTTAAATTTACTAACATATATATAAATGTATGACTAACATATATATCTTATAAACAGAACATATGTAAACTAATATATACAACTTATATTTTCCAGATCAATTTATACAAACCCATTACTCATATAAAATATAAACTAATATATAAAATAAACATATAAACTTACATACAAGTTATATTCTAAAACAATATATATTACAATTAAAGTATGCTTATCCAACTGGAAATATAAAAACGAAAAAAACGCAACTCACCTTTTATTATAAACTGCAACCAAAAAAATCTGACTGCATACATATCGAAGTATATATAGGACTTATATATATATACCGTCACTTCATACTATAATATAAATAATATAATATATATAAACATCAATATATATAAACAAAGCCATGCTCACTGTTTTGCCAGGGACATCACATATATACTTATATAATTAATATATATATTCAACACTATATTTTTTTATTAATACCTAAAACCCATTTTATACATACCTACCTACAACATATGAAATCAGGTTATAAACAAAGTTATGCAAAATCAATATATATACAGTAGTCAAATATATATATATATATATAATATAAAATAATGTAAATAACATATATATACCTTGTTTAATCATTAGCAGAGAAATGGGAGGCACACTATGGGGTTCAAGCATGGAATGGTGGTGAGCAAGGGTAGGCGGTGGTGATGGGCTGCTCGCGGGTCGACCATGGAGAAATGGTGGATGGGCAGTGAAGGTGGGCGGTAGGTGGATCAGGTGGCAGGGGAGATCTCGGCTGAGTTGCGAGGAGGGAATGGCAGGTCTTGGTTGTTGCAGCCGAGGTTGGTGTGTTCTCGTGGAGGAGCTCGGCAAACCAAAGGGAAGGAGGAAGGTTTGCGTGCCAGGCTTGGCTGAGGGAAGAAAATGAAAGGTTGAGGAGTAGCAGATGAGAGCAAGGGTGGTTTCGAATTAAAATATATGTGAACGCTTCGTGTAAATATTTTTTTTCAAAGTAAGAATAGAAAGAGGAGACCGAACAAAATATGAAACGAACAGAATGAAATTTATTGTGGGATAGCAGAAGTCTGGATTGAATAGCAAAAATCAGACCTTGAGTTTCTGGAAAACATAACAACTGATGGCTATTCGTTTATACAGGGAACGAAAAGGCTAAAAAATGGGTACCGATACGGCTAGCCGTATCGCGGTTTTCGCCACGTATCGGACACCAAAACACAAAAATGAATATAATACGAAGATCAGCACGACGAGACTATCAAAACGGTATACATATATCAGTGATAGAACCGTCCTATCAAAAGTCGATATTTTGCTGCTATATTGCTGCAAATTTGCCGAAAATAAGATAAACGGGCTAGAGAAATCCAAATTTGATGAAACGAAAGATGACGTCCCACTCAGAAAATAATTTACATTTTTATTATATAAAAATATTCAAGTTTGAAAAACATTTTATTATCATCAAATATTAACTGATTTAAATATAAATAAAATTACACAATAAAATAAACTTCTATATTTTCTGATGAAAATTTACCATTTACTATGTTTATATAGACGTATTATAATTATCAAAATTTTAATTTCAAATTTTATTATTTAAAATTTCACAAAATTTCAGTTAAATTACGTTATTAAAACCATTAAAATTTACGGGTCGTTACACTCTCCCCCACTCAAAACTTTTCGTCCTCAAAAAGGAAGGAAATAGGAGAATGGAAACAACCAGAAAGAAAAGATAGATTAAAAATACAAAACACAACCATTAATTCAAAACCTATATAAATTTCAATTTTAAATAAATTAATATTCAACGGTTTGGATTAATCCATTTTATTCAATCAATAAATAGTCATTAAATTCAAAATTGTTAGTTCAAACTGTTGATTCAAGCCATATAAATTTCATTTATTTTTAAATTGGTTTATATTCAACTAATTGATTTCAATTGATTTTATTTAATCAATCAAATTTATTGTGTTCACATTTAATTGATTTCAATTCCATATATTTCATTCAATTGATTTATTTTACCATTTATTAACATTTATTACAAAATTTTCACAACAAAATTTGTTTCATTTTACTCATTTATTAAATCCATTTGATCAACCATAGTTAATTCCACCTCAACATTTTACTTCAACTATCCAAAACCATATAGATTTCAAATTTAAATAAATTAATATTCACAATTTGGTTTAATCCATTTTATTCAGCTAATAAATAGTCATTCACTTTAAAATTTTGATTTTCTTTCATTTTATCAACATTTCTTTCAAACAAATTCATTTTTAAATTAACTCATTTATTTTATCCGTTTATCTTCAGCTAAGTTGATTCCACTAAAATTCAAATTTCAATTACTTAAATAGCGTTTCCTCTTAATTTATTTAATTTATTTCACTTAACATATCTTTTCAACATATATTAAGTGTATAAATATTTACTATAACCATTTATTATTCAACCAATTAATTCCCTTTTTATTCATTATTCAATATATTATTTATAAATTTCCTTAACAAAATATCATTTTGGACATCTTATTGCTCACATTTATTCTGTATATTATTCAATTACCTATTCTCAATAACATTTAACTATTTCTAGGTAAGTTATATTAAGGTTCTGAGTGAAATTAAATACTATACAAATTTATCTTTTATTTACAACATTTATATTAAGCCAAATTTTAGTTTGAACAATATATTACTTAAGTTTTCTCTTGTATAACCCTTAATTATATATTCACCCTAACATTTTAACTTTTGAATATTTTAAGTAAGTTATATGTATTAGAATGCGATTTAGTATTATACAAATAAGTTTTATTCAAATTCAACTATTTCAAGTTGGTTTAATTTCATTATCATTTTAGATATTCCAATTATTCAAAAATTTCACTTTATTTCAATAATTGAAACCATTCTTAATATAAACCTTAAGATTCAAATTTCCGATTTCACTTCAAATTATTTTGAAATAAATATATACATATATATTATATAAATCAAATCATATTCAAGAATTTCAAATCAAATCCATTTTCCAAAATAAATGTGTAGCAAGGCTACTAACTCGTCTCTCCACTTTGAAACTTGAAAATTAATGTCGATGATGCTGCAGTCATCACCAAAATTATTTTCCAACGACAAATGAAGAGAGTACAGACTTAATTCCTTTAAAAAATTTCTTTAGAAACAATTTCCATTCGAAAATACTTTCAAATAATATATTCCAAAACTTTAAAACCTATATTTTTTAAAATACCGGAAATTTAAATTCTCAAATTCTTAATTTAAATTCATTTCAATTCCAAATCAATTTTTTCCTATGTTTTATAATTTCAATTAATTCAAAACAATAAATGATAATAAAATATTATCATTTCTAACAACCAATTCATTTAACAATTCAATTTCAGGAAATTATACTTTTATATATAAAATATAATCATACGCAAAATTATTTCATTTACAATTTTTGAAACAATATTGTGTCAGTTTGCTTTGTTCAAGTGTTTGGAATTCCTATCGATAGCGTCGGCCAGACGAATCGATCGAAACACCAAATCAACTCAACAATTCAAACAACACAATATAAACATTTTATATTAATTACAATTACACTCCCTCACACGATATTCAATAATGGATCATAGAACAAGGATAGAGATTCAAATTTGGGGGAATCCTAATTACAGAGAATTCTAACTAAACTAAGGAAATAGACTCTAAGGGAAATAAAATAATTAAATTACAAAAGAGCAAGGATGGATAGACTTTCATCAATCGTGATGACCTTAACCGGGTCCACCGAGATTCCAGGAATAAGATCGATGCGGAAATTCAATTTCCCGTTTGAAGGGAAGAGAAGTGATTTCACTCAATATCAGGATAATTCCTGACTATCGAGGAAGTCAAGATCACAAGGGAATTACCCTGATCGTCTACTAGAGACAGTTCGGGCTTTGCAAGAGATAATAGCATCATACCTGAGGACGTAGAGATCTCCGGTGAATCGATGCCTGTTGTAAAGGAGTTTCACCCCTTTACAAATCATACCAAGGTTGGAGGGACCGCCGATGGAATGAGTCACACAAGGATGAAGTTTCCAATTGAGGTTGAAGCTATGGGATGCTCTAGTATCAAGAAGAACATGAATAGGGAGAGACAAGAATGGATTTCAGAACAAAGGGGAGAGTTCCAAGATCCGAAAGAAATCTGAATCAAAGAGGAAGGGACTCAAGCTTGAACGAAGATGATTCTGTAATTAAATTTACTCTATAGGCTAAGTTTTGCCTAAACCTCGCTCTGATACCAACTGTAACGACCTGGCATTTTGAACCATTCGCATCCACACATGTCGGACTTGAATTTCTCAAAACAACAGATTGTTAATTTATATTTGGTAAAACTCAGCATATACAGTAAATAAATAAATCACAGAATCACAGACACAGAGTAATATAACAATAAACAGCGGAATAGATGAATAGTAGTTCATGAAGCTACTATATAAACATCAAAGTTAAAACAAAATACAACAGAAATCTCAAATACAGAGTAGTCTCGAATACAAACAGATGCCAAGTCTGAACAAAACAATTGGATAGCTGAAAGCTGAATAGACATAAATGGATCTCCAGGTGAAGCTCCAACTCCAAAGGTGAGTCTCAAATGCTGTGACACTCAGTCTGACCCGAGCATAAAGCAAAACATAAAACACTCGAGTCAGGATTAACATTCTTATATTAATAAATTCAACACAAGTGAAATGTCAACTGAAATACAAGTAACTTAAAGGATGTTTAGGATAGCCATCCCTTAAGGATCCGTAGAACTATCTACTATGTAGTAATATACGCTATTATAATATGTCTATAGTAAAGTAAAGTATTAAAATAGCGTTAAGACGTTACCCATATCGCCCTTAACACATTTTTATAATGACGTAGTCTATACAGATACTGTAAACTCCACTCGCAAGTGGGCTATCAGGGAGCACTCCATTGGTACGACACAAAACAAACTCATAGAAGGCGAGATAAGGCATGTGACACGACACTCGAGGCAATGCCAGGGTAGATATACCGTTTGAGGATCCAGACTGGTGGTAACGCATAGCAGCTACTACCGCCCACCCCGTGACACACTCCCAAATCAAAGGGTGCACCCAATCAAATCACAAAAGCAATAGAATGGTATCGAAGAAATGTGTCCGATCGGAGGAATGACCTCACTTGGCCCGACATGGCTCCTGTTTTAGCCACATCAAGCTGACTCACGGGAGTTAGGGCTACGTAAATACCATATAGAATCGTCACCAAACCATCCTACTTCATTCTGGAATCTCCACCACGTACATAGTTGTTAAAGTGGTTTTCGATATTGGCAGAGAGTATGACAATATTCGATCCCGGTTTCTTTAACAACCAAACGCTTATTTCACACCGTGGTCATTTCATTTCAAATAGTTCATACTTCATATCAAAATATCATATTCATTTCAAAACCATATCAAATTCGATATCATTATACACTTAAACCATATTCATTTCCAGAATCGTAACACTTTCAAAGATTGTAACACTTTTGAAATCATAACACTTTTGAAATCATAGAACTTTGAAATCGTAACACTTTGAAATCATAACACTTTGAAACCATAACACTTTCGATTTAAACAGTTTAGATATTGAAAATAGTATATATAATAAATAGTTATAAATTAAAATAGTTTATATATTAAAATAATTTATATATTAAAATAGTTTATATATTACAAATACTTTATATAATAAAAATAGTTTCCTCCAATTTCGCAAATCGATTCAAATCATCTTAAATTCCACATTCAATTTAAATCAGTTCCGGTTTAACCATTTCAATTTAAAGTTCAAAGATTCAAGTTTAAATATTCAAACATTTACAATATAAATTTCATTTATATTTCAACATTTAACTTTATTTTATTTCAAATTGGAAAATATTCACTTAATCATTTTGATAACGATAATTTGGAATCCCAATTTATAAATTTAAATCAATATTAAATATTCAATCTCAATTTTATTTAAAATTTAGAATAATCATTAAATCACCTTTTATCAAATCAAGATATAAATCAAAATTTCAAAATCTCAAAATTAATAAGTTTAAATAAATTCTTATTTAATTCAATTATTAACCAATTTAAATTCCAAGTCAACATCAATTTATCTTCTAAACCTTATTATTAAAGTTATAAAAATATATTTTTAAAATATTAATATAAGTTTAAGTAAATACTTAAACATATTATTACTAATTAAATTAAATTTTATTAACTTAAATCTTATTATTAAATTTATTTTTATATTAAATTTATTTTTATATAGTTTTAAAATAATAAAATTTTAAGTAAAATCTTAAAAATTATATTTTCAAAACTAGCTTATAAATTTAAAATTTCCAAACATATAATTTTAAAAAAATCTAAAATTTAGACATATATAAAACAACATTTATATATTATATTTTAAAATCCATATTTATTAGAACCATATATATATCTTTTCAAAACCTTGGAAATCATTTTTAAAATATATAGACCAACGATGTGTGTATATAATTTTCCATACTATGGTCAAGTGATACGGATATTTATCATTTCAATCCGCCATTTTAAATATCTATGGGTATATATCATTTCAACCCACAATCCCAAAATTTACAATCAACGAGAATCACTTGGGTTTATCATTTCAACCCATAACGATTTTCTCATATTCTACAAGATCGTTCGGGTATGTATCATTTCAATCCATAGGAAATTCTATATTAACAGGGAACTTGCAGAGTGAGAACAGTTATGATAATAATATAACATATCAACAACAGGCATATATCATCAATAACAAATTAAATAAGAAATAAACAACAGGATAATGGTGTCATATATCACAGGTGAACAGTTATAGATAATGGCATATCATATACAACAATTATATAACTAGCAACAGCATATTTCAATTGTTGTTTCAAATGAAATCAAATTTAATAAATATAAGAATGTTAATCGTGAGTGATTGCTCACCTTTCGAGGCTAGAGAGATTCGCCAATGAAATGAAAGCACAAATTCCAAAGCAAAGCAAGATTGAACGCGAATTTGACGAGCAAAGCTGATAGCTTGGAATTAAAAAAATCAAATCAAAACTGGATTGATGAAGATCAATGGTATAAGTGAACTTGTATATATAACTATATATATAATCATATTCTAAATTCAAACATATATTAAATTAAAAATATATATTTTAAAATCATTGTTTTAAATTAAAACACATAAAATAAAGTGGAAATTAGCCACAAGGGACTCTTTAGCAAGTGGAATTAGTTTCTAGGACACACAACTTAAATAATTACTTTCAAGGACAAAACGTAAAATAATTAGTTTCTAGGACCTAAAAACCTATGAAATTACGTCCTTGAAAGTAATTGGACTGCTGACTTTGTCCTTGAAAGTAATTATTCTGCTGACTTTGGCCTTGAAAGTAATTTCTTTGAATGTGTGTCCTAGAAACTAATTGGACTGCAAAGTTTGTCCTTCTGGTGAAACATATATATACATAATATACTTTTAAATAAATACTTATATAGATATACAAACATATCACATGTATATATATACAACATAAAACAACAATCTTATATAAACTATATACAACTGCGAACACAATATATATATAATGACGCAAACGAAATATAACTCACATATATCAGCAAATATAAGCAAAGGCAAATATACCCAAGCTGTATGCAGACAAAACTTTAAATTTACTAACATATATATAAATATATGACTAACATATATATCTTATAAACAGAACATATGTAAACTAATATATACAACTTATATTTTCCAGATCAATTTATACAAACCCATTACTCATTTAAAATATAAACTAATATATAACATAAATACATAAACTTACATACAAGTTATATTTTAAAACAATATATATTACAATTAAAGTATGCTTATCCAAATGGAAATATAAAAACAAAAGAAAATGTAACTCACCTTTTATTATAAACTGCAACCAAAAAAATCTGACTACATACATATCAAAGTATACATAGGACTTATATATATATACCGTCACTTCATAAATAATATAATATATATAAACAAAGCCATGCTCACTGTTTTGCCAAGGACATCACATATATACTTATATAATTAATATATATATTCAACACTATATTTTTTTTATTAATACCTAAAACCCATTTTATACATACCTACCTACAACATATGAAATCAGGTTATAAAAAAAGTTATGCAAAATTAATATATATACGGTAGTCAAATATATATATATATATATATATAATATAAAACAATGTAAATAATAAAGATTTACATTGTTTAATCATTAGCAGAGAAAGGGGAGGCACGCTATGGGGTTCAAGCATGGAATGGTGGTGAGCAAGGGTAGGCGGTGGTGATGGGCTGCTCGCGGGTCAGCCATGGAGAAATGGTGGATGTGCAGTGAAGGCAGGCAGTAGGTGGATCAGGTGGCAAGGAAGATCTCGGCTGAGTTGGGAGGAGGGAATGGCAGGTCTTGGCTGTTGCAGCCGAGGTTGGTGTGTTCTCATGGAGGAGCTCGGCACACCAAAGGGAAAGAGGAAGGTTTGCGTGCCAGGCTTGGCTGAGGGAAGAAAATGAAAGGTTGAGGAGTAGCAGAAGAGAGCAGGGGTGGTTTCGAGTTAAAATATATGTGAACTCTTCGTGTAAATATTTTTTTTCAAAGTAAGAATAGAAAGAGGAGACCAAACAAAATATGAAACGAACATAATGAAATTTATTGTGGGATAGCAGAAGTCTGGATTGAATAGCAAAAGTCAAATCTTGGGTTTCTGGAAAACATAACAACTGATGGCTATTCGTTTATACAGGGAACGAAAAGGCTCAAAAATGGGTACCGATACGACTAACTGTATCGCGGTTTTCGCCACGTATCGGACACCAAAACACATATATGAATATAATACAAAGATTAGCACGACGAGACGATCAAAACAGTATACAGATATCAGTGATAGAACCGTCCTATCAAAAGTCGATATTTTGCTGCTATATTGCTTCAAATTTGCCGAAAATAAGATAAACGGGCTAGAGAAATCCAAATTTGCTGAAACGAAAGATGACGTCTCACTCAGAAAATAATTTAAAATTTTATTATATTAAAATATTCAAGTTTGAAAAACATTTTATTATCATCAAATATTAACTGATTTAAGTTTAAATAAAATTACACAATAAAATAAACTTCCATATTTTCTGATGAAAATTTACCATTTACTATGTTTATATAGACATATTACAATTATCAAATTTTTAATTCCAAATTTTATTATTTAAAATTTCACAAAAATTCAGTTAAATTACGTTATTAAAACCATTAAAATTTAAAGGAAATTATTGTTAAAGACAAAATTTCTCTGCATATTAGCCTCAAGGACAGACCTTCAGTATTTTAGCTCGAAGGACAACGTTCTTTAGGTATCAGTTTTTACAGTTTTCATGTATCAGTTTGTAGTTATTTTTAGGTATCAGTTTTTAGTTCGGTATCAGTTTTGAAAAAATGTTTGTCTTTATGAATAATTTTAAAAGAATGTTTGTCCTTATGAATAATTTTTATAAGAATGTTTGTCCTTGTGGTTAAAATATTGAGGTTGTGTCCTTAAGACTAAAAATATACAAATTTTTGCCCTTTAAATTAATTCCCCTAAAATTTACTGGTCGTTACAATTGTAAAGTTAAATATACCAAGCTTTTAAAAAAATTATTGACCGTATAGTTGTAAAAGAATAGTAGGCCTAATACTAAATTTAATTTCTTAGAATTCATAAATCCTCATTTTTTTCCACCTCTCATAGAGTTTGAGAAAAATATACATAAATTCAATTATTACTTTGATTTCTCTTATCATTACAAAAATATAACATAATGAACACTTAATGTAGTTTTGACACAATATAAAGTTAACCTTTTTTCTAAAAATTGAACTTAAGGGTTGTTTATGGTGAAACCTTACATGGGACGTTGTAGAGAATAACTTATGTAATTCAAGCAATTTATGTCAATGTTAGAATATATTTTTTATCCACTTATGAAATCTAGTAATTACGATTGTGGAGACATTGTAATAATGAAATATTTAAAGCATTCCATATCTAGTATGTACACATGTTCATTCTGCAACTATCTTTAGGATATTTGTGTATTAAAGTCACATGTTGCTTTGCACTCCAATTTATGAATATACCTAGGTGCATTTAAAGCCGACAACTTTAGCAGTTCACATGTATCAACCTGCTCAAATGATGGAAGATGTAGTTAGAGTTGACATAAACACAAATATTGCAGCACAATCCTGAAAGATACAAATCCTATCATTGACGGTAATAAACGACTCAACTTATGACCATTTATCATTTGGATTTTTACAACTACAGTACATATTTATAGTTCCGATATATCTATAACAAGAGACTGTTAAATTTTGTGACATTATATGAAGATGAATTGAAGGGGATGGATGTAGTTTGGTGTCGGAGAAGACGGGTTGCGAAACGGAGTCCGGAGGAGCAAACTGAAGTGCTTTCACTGTGCTGGCTGCCTGTAGCCAGACGTCTGCAGGCATGGGCCAGACGTCTGGCCCTACAGGGTCCAGTTTCCCGAATGTTGGGTCAGACGTCTGGAGCCCTGTTCCAGACGTCTGAGCCGGCGAGTTGCAGTTTTCTGGGCTGGGTTTTGTGTTGTTTCATTCAGGGGCAAGTTCGTCTTTTGCCAGGGTTTTCTCCACCAGTATATATGCTCTCTTAATTTGAAAGAGGGTTTAGGCAAGCAATTATCTAATCAAGGGTTTAGTCCTCCATTAATTAGGGTTTTAGGCAAAACTCTATTTCTTCAATTCTAATCTCCACAAACATTGATTCTGAAAAGAATAGATCATTGTAATCAATCTCTTGTACTCTTCTTATTTGGTGATAATAAAAGATATCTCTCAAAGTGGATGTACACTAACACAACGTTAGTGGAACCACTATAAATCGGTGTGTGATTTATTGTTTTCGTTATTGCTTCTTATCATATATTGCTTGTGGTGTTATTGTGATCGTGCTTTGGTTTGGATATATTGAATTCTAGTGGTGTTTGGTTGTTTTGCACTATTTATCACGATCTAGATTTTCCGCTGTGTTTGGGGATTTTAATTTGAGTGGTCTCGATTGAAATCCTCCATAACATTTGGTATCAGAGCTTTGGAGTTGGTAGGTGGTTGTTGAAATGCCGGAAACAGATAACTCTGGAAATTCAATGGTTAGTCCAAGTGGTATAGCGCCGTATGTACGTGGGTCGTATGTGGCGTCGGGATCGCAATTGGTTATCGACAAGTGGAATGGCGATAATGATTTTGAAAAATGGCAATGGAAGATGAAAGCGGTTCTAAGGAGGAATCGGGTACATCGAGTGGTGTTTGATACACATTTGTTGCCGGTGGACATCTCGGATATCGAGAGAGAAGAAATGGAAGAGTGGGCATTTACTACACTTCAACTTGCTATGGGAGAGAATGTGATCTCCGAAATTAGTGGTAAGACCACCGCTAAGGAATTTGGGACAAGTTGGAAGAATTGTATATGAAGAAGTCTCTAACTAATCGTTTGATCTTGTTGCGAACGTTTTTCACCTATAAGATGAAAGAAGGAACTTCGCTAAAGGCCCATTTGAATGTGTTTGATGATTTGCTAATGAAGATGAAGGCAGTAGATTTGAAGATTGAGGAAGAGCAAAAGGCGATGATATTGTTATGTTCGTTGCCGGACCGTTATACGGGTTTCTCAAATAGTCTGATCTATAGCCAGGATATATTGACGTTAGATGATGTCAAGACGGGTCTTCTTAGTGAGGAATTGAGAGATCAAATGAAGGAGTTGAGTGTTAGTGGTAGTAGTGCCGGTAATGGTCAAGGTTTGTTTGTGGAGAAGGAAAGATATGTGAAGAAGGACAACCGAGGGCGTTCTAAATCAAGGAATCCCGGTTGGAGAGGAAAATCAAAGGAAAGGCAAGTGCTATATTTGTAAGAAACACGGTCATTGGAGAAATGAATGTCCAGACAAGGAGAAGGGTAAAAGGGAAGTAGCATCTTCATCTGTAGCGGTGGAGAGAGGTGTGGTGAGGAAGACGTAGATGTGTTGACGGCGGTAGCATCAGATGTTTCTGGTAGTGAGTGGGTGCTCGACTCGGGGGCGTCGTATCATATGACGCCTAATAGGAATTGTTTTTCTTCTCTTGTTGCTAAAGAGGGAAATTCAATTATTATGGGAAATGGTGGTATGTGTAGGTCTCAAGGCATTGGTTCCGTGCAAATTCGAATGTTTGACGGAGTGGTTCGTACTCTCACTAATGTACGCTATGTTCCGGGACTTCGGAAGTCTCTTATTTCTTTGGGGCAATTGGATTCTCTTGGATGTAAGATCACTATTGAGAGTGATTGTTTACGGGTTTCGAAAGGGGCACTTGTGGTCATGAAAGGTGCTAGGGCTCATGGTGTTTATTTGCTTCGTGGAGAGACCGTAGAAGGTGAAACTTGTGTAGGTGTTGATAGTTCTCGTGGCTTGGATGCGACAAGGTTGTGGCATTTGAGGTTGGGTCATAGCTCGGAGAGGAGTTTCGAGATTCTTCGGAAGAGGGAGATGATCAATGGTGAGAGTTTCAACAAATTGGAGTTTTGCGAAGAGTGTGTCTTGGGGAAGCAAACAAAAGTATCATTCGGTGAAGGAAAACATGATTCAAGAAATTTTCTTGAGTATGTGCACACGGATGTATGGGGACCGGCACCGATAGCTTCTTTGGGAGGAGCAAGGTATTATATTTCCTTTATAGATGATTTTTCTCGTAAAGTTTGGGTGTATGTAATGAAGGCTAAGTCGGAGGCATTTGCAAAGTTCAAAGCATGGAAGGCTCTTGTTGAGAATGAGAATGGTAAGTCTTTGAAGGTTCTTAGGTCCGACAATGGCGGGGAGTATGTTTTCGGAGAATTCTTAGAGTTTTGCAGGCACCATGGGATTCGAAGACATTTTACTACACCGGGAGATCCGCAATCAAATGGAGTTGCGGAGAGGATGAATCGTACTCTACTAGAGAAAGCTCGATGCTTGAGATTGACATCGGGTTTGTCTAAGGGATTTTGGGCCGAAGCTTTGTCAACCGCTGTGCATATCATTAATCGAATTCCGTGCTCGGCTATTGATAACAAAATTCCGGAGGAAGTGTGGAAGGGAAAGTGTATTGACTTGAGCTATCTTCGTGTCTTTGGAAGTCCGGTTTATGTGCATGATCCGGGTAATGATAAGCTTGAACCAAGAGCTTTCAAAGGGGTTTTGCTTGGCTATACGGATGGAGTGAAAGGCTATCGGATTTGGAATCCGGAAACGAAGAAGGTGACAAACTCTCGTCATGTTACTTTTGATGAGTCGGCATTGTTCAAGGAGAATGAGAGCTCATCGGATATTCTGATCTTGGTTCGTGATGAATCGAAGGAGAAGGAAATTATTCCACCATTTCGTCCCAGTGGTAGAGGAGGTAAGTAGTTGAAGATGCTTGTGAAGAAAATGCGGTTGATGTTACATCACAAAGTCCACGTGGTGCCTCTAGTAGTGTTGGTGATGTACACGAGCCTGGAGAAGTTTCGGTTCAAGGTGGAGCCGAAAGGAGTTTGGGTGAAAATATTGCTACTCGGGTTGGGCGTCGTCCCATAAGACCACCCGAAAGATACGGTGATTGGAACTATCTTAGCTTTTGTGATAAGTTGGACTATGCGCTTCATGTAGTCCAAGATGAGCCAATGGACCTTGATGACGTCATGAATTCGAGTGATAGCTCGAAGTGGATTTGTGCCATGGAGGAAGAGATGCAATCATTGATGAAGAATCGAACTTGGAATTTGGTTCCGCTTCCTAAAGGAAACCGTGCTATAGGGTGCAAATAGATTTACAAGGTGAAGGACGATGGAAGATACAAGGCTAGGCTAGTGGCTAAGGGGTTTGCACAGAGAAAGGGTATGAAGTATGATGAGATATTCGCATCGGTCGTGCGCCATACCTCCATACGGATATTACTTGCCATAGTTGCTATTCACGACTTGGAGTTGGAGCAACTTGATGTGAAGACCGCCTTCTTGCATGGTGACTTGGATGAAGACATTTACATGGAGCAACCGCAAGGTTTTGTTGTAAATGGTAAGTCAAATATGGTGTGCAAGTTGAAGAAATCACTATATGGGTTGAAGCAATCACCTAGACAATTGTACAAGAGATTTGATCATTTTATGCTTGAAAACGGTTTTAATAGAAGCGTCAAGGATGCTTGTGTGTATTTCAAGAAGTTGGGAAATGATTGTTGGGTGTATTTACTCTTGTATGTGGATGACATGTTCATTTCTTCGAAGGACAAGAATGAAATCAACAAGTTGAAATTGCAATTAAAGTCGGAATTCGAAATGAAGGACCTTGGAGAAGCAAAGAGGATATTGGGCATGGAAATAGAAAGGGATCGAAAGCGTTTTGAGTTGAAATTGACTCAAAAGGAGTACATTATGAAAGTGCTTTGCCGGTTTAGCATGGAGAATGCAAAGCCGTCAAATACACCTTTACCTTTGCATGTGAAGCTTTCGAGTAAAGGGTCACCTATCTTGGAGAAAGACAAGGCTTATATGGCAAAGGTGCCATATGCAAGTGCGGTTGGAAGTTTAATGTATGCTATGGTGTGTTGATGCAGCGCGTACCTCGACCTCGCGAGCGACCTACATAGGTTGCGAAACCCTAGTCGTGAGGAAGAATCATCGCAGAATTTCTTAGGTCGCAGGCGACCTATCCTATGTCGCGAGATTTCCAAAGTCGCTCCAGATTTCAGCTTAGGTCGCTTCCAGCCTGAATTGCGAGAATGCCTAGGTCGCGAACGAACTATTGTTTATGTCGCCGAAGTCTTACATCGCTAAAGTTAGGTCGCTGCCATTGCTTATGTCGCTGGCGAAGTTCTTAGGTCGCTACTATTTCTTATGTCGCGATGAAGCTTAAGTCGCTGAAATCCTTAGATCGCGAAGATTGCTAAGTCGTTGCAGAAGCTGAGTTGCCTTATGTCGCATGAAGTTAGGTCGTGTGATATGTAATTTGTTAAGTCGTATGTCGCTTATGTTGTTAAGTCGTGGATGTTGTAAGTCGTATGTCGTTGTTCTTATGTCGTTTGTTGTATGTGTGTAACTCGTACATTGTTATGTCGTTAAGTCGCGTATCTGTTAAGTCGTGTGTATGTGATGTAATCCCTATAAATAGGGGTGTGATGTCATTGTAAAAAAGGAGTTGATTTTTGAATAAAATTTGGTTTGTGCTTTGTGCCACCATTAAAATTGGAAGTTGAGTGTTATCTCCTTTCTCCATCTTCGGATATTCGAGTGCGCTCGAATCAACGAACTTGAAGCCGATTCACGGAATCTCGTGCGCGAGATCAATGTCGAAGAATCGTAGATCTTCTAACGCGGTATCGTGCGTGATCAACGTGTTGAAGATAGCTAGAATCTGGTATCTCGAGAGATCAACGGATTTGGGCACTTGGGTATCTTTAATTCATTGATTCATTTTGTTTCATCCACTCATTTTCCGCGAATTCATCAATTCGTGAGTTGTGTGATCCTGTAGGCTGCGTCATTTGGTATCAGAGCTAGGAGACGAACTTTTCCAAGTTCGTTGGGTGTGAAGTTTCGAGATTTGAAGTTTGGGTGTTTGGATTTGTTGGAGATTTGACAATGCCTCCAAGAAGAGTTAATCGTCATCAGAATGTTGCAGATGTGTATCGAAGAGAAGATGCTGAACAAATGGAGCAACGAATTAGTGATAAATTCAATGAGAAATTTGATGAGGGAATTGGTAGATTGGAAAGACTCATGATGGATATGAATCAAACTCGACAAAGAACATCGCCAGGTTCAAATCAAAGTGGACATAGAATTTCGCCGTCAAATTCCGAGAGGAGAAGAAGGTCACCACCATCAGATTGGGAAAGAAGAGAACCTTCAGTTTTGGGAGAAAGAGACGTGCGTGGTAGCAGAAATGTTGATGGTCAGAATCGACATCGACATACGTCAGATTTGGGGGAATCCAGTGATGATGGTAGTAGTTCTTGTCAAAACCGTGGCCAAAGGCGAAATCGAAATAGAGATTCCGAAAATGATCGTCGATGGGAGTCGGGGATGAAAACAGAGATTCCAGAATTCAAAGGGGGAATGCTAGCGGAAGAGTTTCTGGATTGGTTATCAAATGTTGAAGAAATTTTTGACTTCAAGGAAGTACCCGAGCATCGTAGAGTTAAGTTGGTTGCTACACGATTGAGGGGAAGAGCTATGGCATGGTGGCAACAAACTAAACTTACATGGGAAAGAATGGGAAAGTCGAAGATTGTTTCATGGGAAAAGATGAAGAAGTTGATGAAGGCTACTTTCTTGCCTTATAATTATCAGTCTCTTATGTATCAGCGCTTACAGAATTTGAGACAAGGGACAAAGTCGGTAAATGATTATGCAGATGAGTTTTATCAATTGATTGCTAGAAACGATATCATGGAAACGGAGGAACAGTTGACATCCAGACTTGTTGGAGGATTGAGAATGCAAATTCAGGATATGGTAAATATGTTTGATCCGAGATCCGTTGTTGAAGCACACCAGAAGGCTCTAGCTTGGGAGAAGCAAGGTAGAAAAGGAGGTAGTGCGTTTACAAGTTTGAGCAATCAGGTGAAGGGGGCTAGTAACAATACTAATGTTTCCAAGGCTGTTAGTAAACCGGTTGTCAATGAAGTTGCTAAAACCAAGGTCAACAACAATTTCAAGTGTTATAACTGTCAGGAGTTTGGTCATAAGAGCAATGAATTCCCGAAGCCTAAGAAGCGAGCGATGGTTGCTGAGGTTGAGGATGAGGATGCAGAAGTAGAATGTTTCAATTCACCACAGGTTGAGGAGGAAGAAGAATTGTTAACGGGAGACGAGGGATATTCTTTAATGATGAAGAGATCTTGCTTGACGCTAAAGCAGGAAGAGGAGACTAGTTGGTTGAGGAGTAATATTTTTCAGTCGACATGCACTATTTTGGGAAAAGTTTGTAAGTTTGTTATCGATGCAGGGAGTTGTGATAACATCATCTCTACAGAAGCTGTAAAGAAGTTGGCGTTAAAGACAGAGAAGCATCCCAAACCCTACAAATTGGCTTGGCTGAGGAAAGGTGGGGAAGTGAAGGTTGGTCGAAGAGCTTGTGTAACTTTTTCCATCGGAAAGAAGTATAAGGATGAAATTTGGTGTGACGTGGTGGATATGGATGTATGTCATTTGTTGTTGGGAAGACCGTGGCAGTTCGATAGAGCCATGCAACACGATGGTAGGACTAACTGCTATAGTTTCATGTTCGATGACACTAGAATCACTTTAGTTCCTAAAAGGCGACAACAAAGTGAAAGCAAGTTGGAGGAAATCGAGGAACTAAAGACTCTGTTATCTTTGAAGGAATTTGTCAAAGAAGTAGAGGATAACCCTGAAGTATTTCTGTTGATTGGACGTGAAAGTAGTGAAGCGGTTGAAATTCCTAAGGAAGTTAAGCCAGTGTTGAAGGAATTTGAAGATGTGTTTCCTGAAGAATTACCAAAAGAGTTACCACCGTTGAGACATACAACACCAGATTGATCTTGTTCCGAGAGCTGTGTTACCACATAGACCACATTATAGAATGAGTCCAAAGGAGCACGAAGAGTTGAGAAGGCAGGTGGAAGAGTTACTTGAACAAGGGCGCGTACAAGAAAGTTTAAGTCCTTGTGTAGTACCAGCTTTGTTAGTACCAAAGAAGGATGGAACTTGGAGAATGTGTACAGATAGTCGAGCACTAAACAAGATTACGGTGAGGTACAGATTCCCGATGCCAAGATTGGACGACTTGTTAGATCAGTTGAGTGGAGCTGCTATCTTTTCAAAGATTGATCTGAAGAGTGGGTATCATCAGATTCGAATTTGACCAGGGGATGAATGGAAGATAGCCTTCAAGACACGGGAGGGGTTGTATGAATGGCTGGTCATGCCATTTGGTCTTTCGAATGCACCTAGTACTTTTATGCGAGTGATGAATCAGATCTTTCGACCGTTTATTGGAAAGTTCGTGGTGGTATACTTTTATGATATATTGATATACAGTGGAAGCACAGAAGAGCATCTACAACACTTGCGGGAAGTGTTGATGATACTTCGTCAGGAGCAATTTTACACGGCAACAAAGAAGTGCACATTCATGACGCACAGTGTTTTGTTCTTGGGGTATGTATTGTCCAAGGAAGGTATCCAGGTGGATCAAAGTAAAGTTGAAGCAATCAAGAATTGGCCACAACCCAGGACTGTAACTGAAGTGAGAAGTTTTCATGGTTTAGCATCATGCTACCGAAGGTTTATTCCATATTTCAATAGCATGATGGCACCAGTGACAGATTGTATGAAAGGAAAACAGTTTGTGTGGACTGAAGAGGCTGATTCTGCTTTCCAACAGATCAAGACACTTTTGACTACAACACCGATTCTTAGATACCCGGACTTTCAGTTGCTTTTTGAGTTAGATACTGATGCATCTAAAGTTGGAATTGGTGGAGTGTTAAGTCAAAAGGGTCGTCCAATTGCTTATTTTAGCGAGAAACTTCCTGGAGCCAAGACAAGATACAGTACCTATGACTTGGAGTTCTATGCTATTGTCCAAGCCATAAAGCATTGGAGACACTATTTGTTTCATAAAGAGTTTGTGTTGTATACTGACCATGAAGCATTGAAACATTTGCAAGGACATGATAAGATTGCATCCAGGCATGCTTCATGGATCGTATACTTGCAACAGTTTACATTTGTTGTAAAGCATAAGTCGGGAGTTACAAATCGTGTGGCAAACGCATTGAGTAGAAGAAATCATTTGTTGACTACGATGAGAGTTGAAGTGACGGGGTTTGATGTATTCCCAGATTTGTTTGTTGAGGATCCTTACTTTGCCAAGATTGTAGATGAAGTCGAGAAAGGGAGGACGGATGAGTATGTGTTGGTAGAAGGTTTTCTATTTAAGGGAAATCAGTTGTGTATACCAGAGTGCAGTTTGCGAATGAAGATTGTGAAGGAATTGCATGAAGAAGGTCATGTGGGAAGAGATCGTACCTTGCAGTTGATTTCTCGATCATATTTTTGGCCTTCAATGAGGAAAGAAGTTGAAAGATTTGTGCAGAGATGTCACATATGTCAAGTTTCCAAAGGGACAGCTACGAATGCAGGATTGTATATGCCATTGCCCGTGCCTACTAGATTATGGGTTGATGTTAGCATGGATTTCGTTTTGGGTTTGCCAAGAACTCAACGAGGGAATGATTCTATATATGTTGTGGTGGATAGATTTTCGAAGACGGCACATTTCATAGCTTGTAAGAAGACCGCCGATGCAGTCCGTGTTGCTCAATTGTTATTTAAAGAGGTTTATCGACTACATGGGCTACCTGAGTCTATTGTTTCTGACCGGGATACTCGATTTCTAAGTCATTTTTGGTTGAGTCTGTGGAAGATGGTTGGGACTAAGCTGAATTTTAGTAGCGCCTATCATCCACAAACGGATGGGCAAACGAAAGTGATGAACAGATCTTTGGGAAACTTGTTGAGATGTCTTGTGAAGGATAATTTGAAGAGCTGGGATGTGAAATTGTGTCAGGCAGAATTCGTACATAATCATGCTGTTAATCGAAGTACTGGATTCAGTCCGTTTCAAGTGGTATATTCAGCGATTCCGAAAGGACCGTTGGATTTGTCGACAATTCCACTTCAGAAAGGGGTTGTTAAACGAGCTTGTGATTTCGTGAATGAGTTGAAGGAGTGTCACAGGATTGTTCATGAACGATTGCTTAAGTCAAATGAGAAGTATAAGCAATTGGCAGATAAGAAGCGAAGGAGTGTGGATTTCAAAGAGGGTGATTTTGTTTACGCAGTATTAACGAAAGATCGTTTTCCAGTTGGAACTTAGAACAAGTTGAAAGCTCAAAAGATTGGTCCAGTGGAAATCTTGAAGAAGATCAATGATAATGCGTATCAGTTAAAGTTGTCGGAAAATGTTCATACTTCTGATGTTTTTAATGTCAAACACTTAATTCCGTATTATGGGGAAAAGCTTGTCGAAGAAGAGGAGGGCGTGAATTCGAGGTCGAATTCTTTCCAACCAGGGGAGGATGATGCAGCGCGTACCTCGACCTCGCGAGCGACCTACATAGGTTGCGAAACCCTAGATCATGAAGAAGAATCATCGCAGAATTTCTTAGGTCGCAGGCGACCTATCCTATGTCGCGAGATTTCCAAAGTCGCTCCAGATTTCAGCTTAGGTCGCTTCCAGCCTGAATCGCGAGAATGCCTAGGTCGCGAACGAACTATTGCTTATGTCGCCGAAGTCTTACATCGCTGAAGTTAGGTCGCTGCCATTGCTTATGTCGCTGGCGAAGTTCTTAGGTCGCTACCATTTCTTATGTCGCGATGAAGCTTAAGTCGCTGAAATCCTTAGATCGCGAAGATTGCTAAGTCGTTGCAGAAGCTGAGTTGCCTTATGTCGCATGAAGTTAGGTCGTGTGATATGTAATTTGTTAAGTCGTATGTCGCTTATGTTGTTAAGTCGTGGATGTTGTAAGTCGTATGTCGTTGTTCTTATGTCGTTTGTTGTATGTGTGTAACTCGTACATTGTTATGTCGATAAGTCGTGTATCTGTTAAGTCGTGTGTATGTGTTGTAATCCCTATAAATAGGGGTGTGATGTCATTGTAAAAAAGGAGTTGATTTTTGAATAAAATTTGGTTTGTGCTTTGTGCCACCATTAAAATTGGAAGTTGAGTGTTATCTCCTTTCTCCATCTTCGGATATTCGAGTGCACTCGAATCAACGAACTTGAAGCCGATTCACGGAATCTCGTGCGCGAGATCAACGTCGAAGAATCGTAGATCTTCTAACGCGGTATCGTGCGCGATCAACGTGTTGAAGATAGCTAGAATCCGATATCTCGAGAGATCAACGGATTTGGGCACTTGGGCATCTTCAATTCATCGATTCATTTTGTTTCATCCACTCATTTTCCGCGAATTCATCAATTCGTGAGTTGTGTGATCCTGTAGGCTGCGTCATGTGTACAAGGCCCGATATAGCAAATGTCGTCGGGATAGTTAGTCGTTTTATGTCTAATCCGGGAAAATCGCATTGGGAAGCAGTGAAGCTTATATTGAGATACCTTAGGGGTATGTCATCTCATGGTCTTGTTTTTGGCGGTAGTGGGAAAATGAATTGCAACTTGGTTGGTTATTGTGATTCGGACTACGCCGTGATAGAGATAGGAGAAAGTCAACTTCCGGTTATGTCTTCACACTTGGGGGTGCAGCCATAAGTTGGAGATCTAGATTGCAGACCGTAGTAGCTTTATCCACTACGGAGGCGGAGTTGATAGCCGCGGTAGAGGCGGCGAAGGAAGCACTCTATTTGAAGCGATTGTTGTGTGACTTGGGTATTGAACACGATAGCATCGATGTTCAATGTGATAGCCAAAGTGCTATTCACTTGGCGGAGAATTTGGCGTTTAGCTCACGGACGAAGCATATAGAAGTGAGAGAGTCATTCTTGGTAGCCATGGATGAGGATAAGCAAGTACATCTTCGAAAGGTGCACACAAAGGAAAACGCGGCGGATATGTTCACTAAGGCATTGCCGGTTGGGAAGTTCGAGCATTGCTCGGACTTAATTCGCTTGGAGAAGTGCTAGGTGCAACGGGGTGGCACGGTTATGAGAGATACTTGGTTGTAGATGAGGAAGAGTATTGGTACGAGATTGTGGTTCTATCTTCTTGGAGTAGTGCTAGTTTACACTCCTAGTGCTCTTGTCTTCGGAGAAGATGGTGTTTGAATGTTTTCAACATTTCGTTGGTGGGTAGGGGCTTTGTGCCTGAACTCGTTGATGAAGTGCAATGGGGGGTGGCTTTGCCAGAACCCGTTGGGGAAACATTCATGTTTGCTTGAAGGTAGAAGTGTTGGTAGTTGGAGCTATCGATTGTTGATGGTATGGTACCATTGGTGTTGAAGATGGATATAGTGTCAAGGTGGAGTGTTAAATTTTGTGACACTATATGAAGATGAATTGAAGGGGATGGATGTAGTTTGGTGTCGGAGAAGACAGGTTGCGAAACGGAGTCCGAAGGAGCAAACTGAAGTGCTTTCACTGTGCTGGCTGCTCACTGTGCTGGCTGCATGTAGCCAGACGTTTGCAGGCATGGGTCAGACGTCTGGCCCTACAGGGTCCAGTTTCCCGAATGTTGGGTCAGACATCTGGAGCCCTGTTTCAGACGTCTGAGCCGGCGAGTTGCAGTTTTCTGGGCTGGGTTTTGTGTTGTTTCATTCATGGGCAAATTCGTCTTTTGCCAGGGTTTTCTCCACCAGTATATATGCTCTCTTCATTTGAAAGAGGGTTTAGGCAAGCAATTATCCAATCAAGGGTTTAGTCCTCCATTAATTAGGGTTTTAGGCAGAACTCTATTTCTTCAATTCTAATCTCCACAAACATTGATTCTGAAAAGAATAGATCATTGTAATCAATCTCTTGTACTCTTCTTATTTGGTGATAATAAAAAATATCTCTCAAAGTGGATGTACACTAACATGACGTTAGTGGAACCACTATAAATTGGTATGTGATTTATTGCTTTCGTTATTGCTTCTTATCATATATTGCTTGTGGTGTTATTGTGATCGTACTTTGGTTTGGATATATTGAATTCTAGTGGTGTTTGGTTGTTTTGCACTATTTATCACGATCTAGCTTTTCCGCTACGTTTGAGGATTTTAATTTGAGTGGTCTCGATTGAAATCCTCCGTAACAGAGATATCTTGTAAATCTATTTAGTGCAATAGTAAACTTAATGAATACGATAAAGATCCACTTAAACTAGATGCCAAGTGCAAGCATACCACTTACCACTCAACAATATCAACTATAACTTGAAGAAAACGTGTATGAATTACAAACTAACAATAATATGAAACAATTAAACCTACATAGTGAAGATAAAGAATATGAATACGTTCGGTTGAGTGAATAAGAAATGATTACCTAAAGGCTCTCAACTTGTATTTATTTATGAAATGGGTACAAACGCAAGCGTATTGCTTACCACTTAACCATTTCAACTATAACTTAAAGATAATGTGTATCGATTACATACTAACAGGAATATGAAACAGTGAAATCCTACACAACGAAGATATGGATACAGTCGGTTAAGTGAATAAAAAATGATTACCTAAAGGCTCTCAACTTATCTTTATTTAGAATACCACCCTAGATAAAGCTTAAACATGATTTTTTTGTTTTGTTTATGCTTACAGTAAGGAGGAACACATTTTTATGACAAACAAACAAGTACATTGACATGAAATAAGATAGAAGATGGAGTGACCAAAACATGTTACATATAAATAAACAAACGGGGAATAGGAAAAAAGACAAACTTTAAAAAAAAAATTAGGTGGAGAACATCAAATTTTATTTTTAGACTGAAGAACAAATACTAATTATATTTAGCATTATATTTAACTTTTACACTATATAAAATGCTAGTTATAACTAGCATTATATTCAATTTACACTATACAAAATTCTAGTTATAACTAGCATTACCCTTCAGCTAAAAAATAAACTTATCCTTTTTCAGTCTAATTTTTTTTCTAAGTTTGTCATAGTACCTATTTTCCTGTAAACAAATAGTGCTAAATTTTGTTTTTTAGATAACTAAACCCATTAAAGTTTATTGTCCCACAAACTATTTCTCATTCATATTAGCTTATAAAATTAACCTCGATAAAACCTAAACATGATATTTTACTTGCTTATAAGATGAAAGTGAGAACAGATTTTGAAACAAAAATTTAAATACATGGACATGAAAAGAGATAAGGGATGGTGTGATCAGAAGTTGTTCACATGGACACGAACGCGCACGCTTGTGCATACATATGCCAAAGGCAAATATTGAATTATGCATATAATAGAATAGATTTAGCAATAGGTAATAGGTTAGCATATAAAAAAATAGCAAAATGTTAGTATATCACAAAAATTCATACATGAGCACATGGCAAAGTAACCATCCTTTTATTATAGATAATATCAAAGTGAATAGTTTTTCATATGTGTGTGTATCAATAAATGCAGTTAAATTGAACATGTATATCAACCGAAATTTTGCTCATTTATACTAAAAAGCAAACCCTTGTGAGCCTAATTTCCATGGCTTAATTTATTGGATTGATCACTTTGACATAAATTTGGAGTGGATTTATTATTAAAATCTTCCAATTACACACTACACTATCTTTAAAAAAATATAACACTACTCATTTTAAAAAGCGAATTCTTGCTCCTATTCCACTAGCATGTCAACCTGTAAATGAAGAATGTATGTTTACTTATCTGTATTCAAATACACTTTATCAAGAGGTTTTTGTGATGTGGAATCTTATTTAGTGGCTTCAATGGTCAATAGTTTTATTACATGTCTAAAATATTTGATAGTTTCTCAATAGAGGCACAAGTTTGTGGAAGTTGTCATATTTCATAACTTTCCTAGTTTAGCAGTGCAAAGATAAAATAAATAGTTTTGAAACTCAAACTGAGTGACTTCATGATGAGAAGTGAAGGTGTCAAACTATCCCCAACTCAAAGAAGTAACTCAATAATGGTGCTTGTAACGTATTACCATGTAATCTAAGCTATGCATAAGATGTTGGAAGCAATCATAAATTTATATAAGAAATTTATGTATTCTGCATATTAATTTGGAAAACGCTAAACACTAAAATTGCATGTAGTGATGCTTAAAGACAAAAAGATAATATTAAGTATACAATTAAGGAAATTATAAGCACCCATGAAATGATATAATAAGGAATACATAGAATATATCAGAAGAAAATTTTATATTACCTTACCAGGTTTAACTGTAATTTCTTTGTTCTGCACAATCAGTTGCAATATAATGATAGAGCTTGAGCATCAACAGATGCCGTCTTTATAACTTCTTTCTTTTTGATCTTTTACAGCTATTCAACTGTAGTATAGGGCCTTCCCTTTTAATAGAATCTGAAAAAATGGAGAGAAACATAAGACAATTATTACCATAGTAGAACAGATTTATGAGATTCAGTATGATACGCAAAATAGCCTTACATACACAATTTGTATGTGTGCATTATATATATGAGGTTACGTAGTCGTTGATTTACGCTGCCTTAAATTCCTAACAGTTTGACATATAAAACTAAGAGATCTAGTTTATTATACCATAATGATTCAGTCTTGCATATGAGTGAAACAAAAGTTGGTTAATCTTAATTTTGTCTTAGATATGTATATTTGAATGTTGTATTCCAACTTTCCCAAAGAAAAAATAATTTTATGCCAATCCGTACATGGATTTTGGTAAGACAAATATTGTGATAGATATTTTTGCCATGTCCA
Source organism: Allium fistulosum (assembly GCA_030737815.1). Lineage (NCBI taxonomy): Eukaryota > Viridiplantae > Streptophyta > Magnoliopsida > Asparagales > Amaryllidaceae > Allium > Allium fistulosum. The sequence goes on from CM060906.1 coordinate 783,094,047, forward strand.
TCCCTTCACCCACATGGATATTAGTATGCCGCTTACGGATATTATATTTTCTTTCTATATTTTTGTTAATTTTTAGCTTTGTAAACAATATTTCCACTGTCAAATTTACTACAATATACCAAATTCAACAAAGCAAAAGGATATGAATTGTAACTTTTAACCGTTCATGAAAGATCTAAAGAATGAAATACATAAAATAAACTTACTACTATTTGGGTGTAAGAAAATTATAGCTCCACGATTAATTAAAAACAACTTCCTATTCCCAGCATCCTATTCCTAAAGTCTTGAATTTTGGTCTTGCATTTTATACTACATTGGGTTTTATGGGGTTCTCAGTTAACCAACGCTAATACCCAAATATGTTACATAATAAATGAATATATCTGCTAAACCATTACAATTACTAAAAGTGTCTTTATACATAATATAATATCCATTAAGGTAACAAATACCAAAAAAAATTTCATCTAGCGTTAGTGTATGCATCTGGGATTTTATAATTAAGTTAGCTTGAATAATTCATTTATCTGTACAAATAATTATACAAAAATGCCAGACTTTATACATAGTACAAATTAAAGGGCCATAAATTGCAAAGTCTAATCATAAGTGCTATATTATGCTATAGTTTAGAAAAAGTAAACAATTGAGGATGTCACATTTAGGGAATAAACATGTAACGGTGTAAAATTACTAAAGATCATAGACTAACTTAAACAATGATCCTAATTTTTAATTAAGGACATTTAGCTAACTCAAGTAATCTAATTAATTTTTTTTTATTTTCTCTTCCATGATCACACTTGTTGATTATGCACATAAGGCAAATTCAAGCTAGTAATCATGTTCGTAGGGCTAGTAAGAAAAATAATGCTAGCTGATTGATAGTGAATATTTTATTTTATTTTTTGACATAGGTAAATCATTCAGTTCTAACTATGGAAAGATTATCCCTATGATCAACTTGTGTGTACGTAGAAGAAATTAACATTCATCATTTAAGGTAAATTGTAGCGATCTGGAAATTCGAACACTTCATCTTCAAATATCAAACGTTTGAAATATAATTAAGTGTTATAAATACGATTTTATAACCTTGTTAAACATCATCTAATAATAAATAATGATAAGAATTTTTTTTGAAAATTAAAAAAAAATATTCTTCAAAGAAAAATCGATAATGTGACAAGAAATTGGTTTATCGGTAAACAGCTTTTTGATCGATATAATTGTTCAAACTCTTTTGCACCTGTCTAATGACCAAATGAATATATTAGCAAATAACTAACACACACTCCTCTCATATAGCAATGAAAGGTTCTAGAAGCTTCCAAATGGATAAGGGATATTATCATGAGAAGGGTATAAGAGTAATATGCCTAAATGAAAAGTGATGTAAATGAGAAGTTATGGGAGGTGAGTCTTCCATGGCATGGTGAGGGGTAAGAACAAGGCTAAGCAACACCATCTTAAAGCCATATAAGGACATGCATAACCTTATATAATATTCACAAATTCAGAAAGCAAAAGTGAGCTATTTCATGTCTTCTTCTTCTCTAATTTCTTAAAGCAAAATATTTGCAAAACTCATCCAAATCAACTCAAATTTGGAGGAAGCCTTGGGACAACATAACAACACCTTTCACCTAGTTAGATTATGAAAAAGTCGAGCCATACTTCCCCCACTCTTGAAAGCCATGAGCATTGGTGGAGATTGGAGGAGGGAAAAAGCAAGTGAAGGATAGAAAGGAGGAGGAAGAAGGTGATTACAAGGTTGGGTTCGGACTTGGTTGTCTGTTGGGTTAAAGGTGAGTTATCACACCACTTTGAATGGAAAATATAACATATATATGTTGTGTTTAATTGTATTTAAGTTGTTTGAATTAAAATTGACATATGTTAAAACATTGGTTTTGATTCTTGCTTTGAAAGCAAGTGACATATGTATGGACTTGAATGGACTTCAATAGACTTGTATAACATGTAGCATAACCTTGAAACAAAGCACTTAAATTATAGATGGACTTTGGTTTAGAATGGACTCGAATTTGGAAGTGCATTTATAGCGATAATCGCTATGGATGCACTTGTGAATTGCCTTGTTTTTGGTGATTTCTATCGAACTTTGTAAAGATATACTTAAGGGTTTCTCGCTATATTTATAATATTTTATATGTATGTTTGTTGCTATAAAAAGTTTGGATAGCAAAAAGTTAAGTAACATGTCGACAAGTGGTCAAAACTTCACTTGTGCAAACTGCCCCGTTTAGTCATGATTTTTGACTTTAAACGTTTGAAAAGATATTTAAATTTAATATTTTATTTTATTATTTTTACAGGTGTTTACTAACTCATATTATAATATTTCAAATGTGGTTTGAGGTACTTATGAATTTTTAAGAATCAGTTGTGGATTTTTTAAAGAAGAGGATATTATAATAAAAACTTGTTTTTTCAAGTTTTTAAGAAGATTATAAAGTTGTTATTTTCAAGTAATATTATAAGAAAATGTTTTAAAACCCTATTATAAGCATTATAGAGTATTTTAAAAGCATTTTTAAGTATATATAGTTTTTAGAAAATATGTTGACTATTTTATATCTTATGTAATAAATATCTGCTAAAATTGGTTTATCTAATACTAGTTTTACAAATAAATTATTGTACATACATATCATTTTAAAAAAGGTTTTTAAAAGTATAAAAAAAAGGTTTGGACAGGGGTTAGCAATTGTTTAATAGCCAAGTGGTTAATTTTTTAATTACTTGTTTAAAAAGTAATGGACTATGCTTAACACCAAAAGCCGACGAGATGGGTTTATCTATTTATGAGAGTTAAGATTGATGTTCGAGTAGGGATATGAGCAATAGAGCTCTAACCTGTCGGTTTCCTTCTTGATCGAGGAAATCTTAAGTTGGAAAATGTCGAAAATGTGTTAATCGTGTTAATTTCTTACTTGTTTATGGAAATCATCAATACTATACTTAACACTAAAAGCCAATGAGGTAGACTTATCTATTTGTGAGATTTATAAATAAAGTGCCTAGGCAAGGCTTTGATGCAACCAGTGCTCTAACTTAACTGGTTTCACTCTTGGATGAGGAATAGTTAAGTTGGAATATCGAAAACGAGTTAAGTATACGAATATTAATTTGTATAAGCAATTTTTTTTGACTAGGTAATCAATGACTATCAAACTTGACCTAATATTAACTTAGGAAGTATCAAAAGGCTTCATGATTTCATTCCAATGAGAACCCTCAGGAAGGAGCATTGGTACAAAACGTCTCTAGCTTTTGCTACTTCTGAGAGAACAGTAATTGAATTAACCAGAAATTCATCGATTGGTTTTGGAGTGTTAGGTAAGCGGGAAAAGTGTACTTATATGAGATGGCTTGAAACCGTAACCACTTCAAAATCATATACACAATCCATGTTCTAGAAGTAGTTATGCAGTGATATGTTATAGAATTGAACTATCTATCCTAAGGTTGCCCAAGGGAGAGGTCAACATTAACATTTCAAACGATGCTATCATGTGGAACTGTCTATCTTGAGGAGTATTCCATGATAGAGGATAGCATTAGCATTCGTCAAAGGACTTATGCGAGAATCTATGTAGAGATTCAATATCTATTCAATATGATGAAATCCATTTGGGGATTCATGTGCTATTCAAGTGATGAAGGCTCGTATGAAAGATGCCGAATGTAGCCTCGACATTGGGAAAATGACAGAAAACAGAGGAGGGACATGGCCAGAGGGTTTAGCTAACCTCAAGGGTATATCAACTACATATCTAGAGATGCTTATCGGCTGTTGCTAGTGGAAGTTGATATGACTTGGATCACACATCTAGGGTGATCCAGTTATGTTTACCTTAGAGTATATCTTATCTAGAGATATACGATGCTCGGAAAGTAGTTTTTGATCCTTATCATGAAGTTCGGATGCGGCAAGACTGAAGAGATCACTGTAGAAAAAACCATATATGAATGCACCTTAGCGGTATTAATTATGTACCTATTAATGTTGTGTTGTACACACAATACCAATTTTCGGATTTATGTTCTACACCTTGGACATTATCTATTATACCAATATATTCACTCATCGGATAGTTGGTTTCATTTGAGGGAAAAACCGTTATGGTAAGGTTACTATTACTTGTTACCTATTTCTTGAGTTTGTCACGCTGGTTTACCAGACTGATCCCGGTGTTATTTTCTATAATGCTCGGATCAGTCTGTGTATATTCCTAGATTTAGCTTTGGACGCTTTGGAGCTTATGGAGAGAAGCTGGATGATTACCTACCATAGTATTATTACTTTCGCTGCATTAATGTATTGTATATATCAACATTGTGAGGACAACAATTATATCTTTCTAGGCTGATGATAGTACTTAGGATTTGGTAACTCTAAAATTTCTGTATTCGGAGTTACCCTTTGTACTATTCATTTGATATTATATATTATCGTTCCGTGGTGAGATTTTAATCTTTGTTCTCTCTTTTTAATCCATTCTATTTTTTTAACCCTAACTTTCTGTCTTTCCGGCACTTGGGTGTTCGGCATATGAATATCGTGGATGTATTTAGTGTCGACTTTCGACGGTCTAAAAGTTGGGTCATTACATTTAGTATCAGTGCTCAAGGTTGAGTGAACACCTTGGCTTTGGTTGGTTATGGCTCATTAAAGATAGGATAAGCGACACCCTAGAATGAGTCAAGTGTATTATACATTGAGAGTGTATTTGTATTTTGAAAAATAGACTTTTAAAGTTATTCCTTAGTATCCCCTTCTAGTCAACTCCTTTGAAATACCTATATCCTTTGGTGTCTTAAAGAAGTTTTGCCATGGTTATGTAGTAAGATTTTGAGTACTAGAGCTACCAATGCTAGAGGTGGTCGGGGTAGTATTGTCATGAATGGCGGGAATCGAGTACCGAGGAATGTTGCTCCAATTGAGGAACTAAGGGTGAATGTCATAGAGGAGGTCGTACAGGTCAGGCCTCAAATGGGATTTGCTTCGCTCTGCCGCGATTATGAGAGACTAGGGGGTAAGAGAATTAGTGGTAGGGAGACTATTATAGAAGTCCAGTCTTGGATTAGATTATGTGATTGGATATTTGGAGATATGAAGCTCGATGACGCAATAAAGCGGAGGTTGGCATCTCGACATTTGACAGATGCAGCCATCGATTGGTGGAGTTCTATTACAGATGATGTCTAAGAGGGCGACTTTTCTTGAGCCTAATTTAAAGATGAGTCCGAGATGAATTTTATTCCAGAGGCCGAAAAGACTTTGTTATTTAGTAGTTTCTTGGATCTGAAGTAGGAGGCCATGACTATGGCGGAGTATGAGAACTGGTCCATTGCTTTGTCTCGGTTTGGGTTAGGATTAGTTGACATGCCGCTAAAAAAGAACGAGATGTTCATTGCGGGTATCGTCCTGAGTTTTAGACAGATATGACTAATCAGCTTATAGGGTCCTTTTTGAATTTGGTGAATATGGGTTTGAGGTTCAAGAGTTTTGCACCAAAGTTTGTTGTTTCTGCACCAAATTTTCTTACTTCTATACCAGTTGGGAACAATAAGCAAAAGTTTCAGCAGTCGAAGTATATGTCCAACCTTGTTTTCCATCAGTGTAGGTAGAAGGATCATTTTTCTAAAAACTATAAGAAAGGGGGAGGAGGGTAGATGATAAAGGCATCAATAGGAGAGGCACCACAGCTTGTACCGAAAGATTGTTACGGTTGCCATCAACCTGGCCATTTTGCTAGAGATAATCCTATGCTCAAGAAAGGAGAGCAACTTTGGGTCTTTGCTGTTCCTTCAGCACCTTCTATTTCTGCATCTGAGAAGGGGAAGCAGATTCTTAAGGGCATATTATATGTTTATGGCTTTCCTATTTGTGTTTGTTTGACTCTAATGCTTCTCATAATTTCATAATCCCATAACCTTGATGATTGTTTAAATCATGCTCGGTCAGTTTAGGAGCATTGCTTGTTGATTTGTGCTCAGCTAATATATGAGCAGTTTTACCTTTCTACATCATGGGTTGGATAAACAGTAATTATGGGTACATTGAAACGAGCACCTTGTGAATTAAGTTTCATAGTTTGACTATAAGACGTTTGGTGATAATGTTGGGTTAGAAGTTAAAATTTAGTAAAAGATGTTTACTATAATCAAAAGGAAAGATAGAATATTTTGGAAATAAATATTTGTGAAAAGATTTATATAAGAAGGTGATTTTATATAAGTATAGTTTATAAAAAATGATTTATAAACGAAAATGATTTAAATAAAGAATTTTAGAACTTAAATTCTAGTATCTTTGAAAATGTTTTTCAAGATTTTGGAGAAAATAATATTAGTATTTTTGAAAATAAATATTTGGTAATTGGTTTAGATCATGATACTTAGTATTATTATACGAAGTATTAGATAATGCTTTGGAATGATTTTGGTTAAGTACTAAAAGTATGGTTTGGATGTACTAAACTCACTTCTGTCGCTTGAAAATAATTTCGCTGATGACTGCAGCATCATTAGTATTCACTTTTGGGTTCCTAAGTGGGGAATGCTACCGAATTGTTTTAGTAAAACAGATTTTGATTTAAATCCCAAAAGTAAGATTTGACATAAAAAAGTTATATGCATATATTATTTCAAAATAATTTGAAATGAAAACCGGTGTTTAGTATTAAAGTTTTCTTGTTAAGTTATTTCATGGACATATGCAACCTATGCATTAGGAAAGTATGGTATGTACATCATGATATTATATATTGTTTGGTAGTTTTCATTTGTTAAAATGAAATGGAATATTTCGACGATTTTGGACAGACGGAAACTTTTGGATTGTTATATAACTTGTAGTTAAGTGTTTTTAAAAATATAAAGTTGATTTTATATAACACTTGAATTTGAAAAGGTAGTAGGTTAAAACAAGTCTTCAATGGTTAAACATACTTGTCAAGAAAAACAAATTTAATATTTTGGTATATACTCTTAGGGTGTAGTGGAGTATTATACTAGTATGAACTTAAGTTACAAAAATGTTTATAAACTTGAAGTTAAGTTTTTATGAAATGATTCATAAATGATTTTAGTATTAAATGACATACTATTTGGACAAACGAATGTGATTGTAAAGAAATAAGTGTAGTTAAGAATCCAATATGATAAAGTACGTTATTTATACATAGATCGTTTTATTCACATGAATTTTCTTGATTTACTATTCGAGTACATGTTTTCGAGGTAATTTACACCGGTCCGAACAAGGATTTTTCACCCGATTCTTAATGGCGAACACTTGATACAGGTTCGTGATACGGTCCCAATGATTTTTACCATAGTATATGGTTAGGTAAGAAAGATAGAGGTTTCTAATCAAGGAACTGAATCAAAGTCTGCACTAGAGCGGTCAGATGTTCTACACTAGTTCGGAAGTGAAATCTATGTGAACGAGCAAGTGATCAGGTCGGATATTGCATATGGATGGTCCATGTGCATCATACAGGCTTTAGTACAAATGTATGATGTGCTATGTTGGCTTCTGAAGAGTTTTGGGGAATGACACTTCGATTTGTTATAAGGTAGCATGAATAATCGTCTAAGCAACGACCTGAGGCGATTGAGCGTAAGGTATGCTTAGTAGATTGTTTATCGTCCTTGGGCGATGGGAGAGTTTTGTAGCCTGAGCAAACCATAGGCTTTGCTTGCTAATGATTGTGAATGCTATTTGAATATTTGTGTGCTTGTTCCTTTGTTAAAGTTACGAAATATCGTAGAGCGAGGATGCTCGGGGTGGTACCAAGAAGATAGAGGGCGGTATGAAGAAGTTCTATCCAAGGTTGCTTATAGACTAGGGTTTCCTTCTTATATTAGTATCGTACATCTTTTATAGTGTACTCACCACTTGAGGTGGAGTCGCTTAGTATGCATTTTGGTTTGTAGTTTAGCTTGTATATAGTTTCAGTAGTATGCTATATATATATATATATATCTTGTTCTTCTATCTTCTTTGATTATCGTTCTTGTTTGAATTTTGAGGACGAAATGTTCTAAGTGGAGGAGAATGTAGCGACCAGGAAATTCGAACACTTCGTCTTCGAATATCGAAACGTTTTGAAATTTGATTAAGTGTTATAAATATGATTTTATAACCTTGTTAAACATCATTTAATTAATAAATAGTGATAAGAAACTTGTTTTCACTACAAGAAAAGTCCTTATTCATTGCATAAAATTTATAAAAAAAAGCGTTTTAGCATTGCGCGCCTTTGTTCCTCGTTTAGTTAAACAAAAGTAAATAATGGCTCGCTGTGAATTGTTCCCGCTTACTACTCAGTAAAATTTTGTGAAATATTTTTAAGGCCGCTCATTTCACTTATCTCCGTTTCACTCTTTCCTCCCCAAAACGAAGAAAACCCAAATGAAAGAATGAACTAACCCTAAAAAATCATCTCTCTTTCCAATTTGATACCTCTTGCCCTTATTCCTCTCTTCTTCGATCCTCTCTCTCATCAAGATTATAAGTCATCTCTCCTTCAGCAAATGGTTAATTTGGCCTGTCTGCGAAGAAAAGATTGTGAATCTATGCTTACAAAGGTATCCTCTAACTACTAGTGCCAGGACTGGAGCTGCGGCTGTTAGTTATATTTTTGTTGCCGAGAAAGGGAGAATGCGAAGTCGGATGAAGGTATTCTTTTCTTTCTCTAGTACTGCTTATACAATTGTGATTAATTTATACAAGTATGATCGATTTACATATAAGATGATGGTAGCTATGTAGTAACTGGAAAATGTTGTATTAAGAATTTGCCGATGACAAGTAAATATGAAATATTACGAGCTCAGAGCAATTGTGATCAATTTACATATAAGATGATGGTAGCTATGTAGTAACCGAAAATGTTGCATTAAGAATTTGCCATTGACAGGTAAACTACTAAGTATAGATGGCAAGTGTGTTTTTTCTTTAGAAATATGTAACATATATAAATTACAGAATTCTGCAGCAAAGATTTTTCATCTGTAGTCCTATGGAGCAACCAAATATTTGGTGATATAGATGGTTGGATTTTCGATTTAACATTGTTGAACTCAAAATAGTTGGTTTGATAGTCTTGTCAATGAAATTTGATTGGAAAATATATATTCTTTCCACAATTTATGTGCACACCAGGCATTCTAAAAATGGTGTAACAAATTTAATCCACTTCCAGTGGATAATTCTTTTATATTTGTATTGATTGCAATCATGATCGATTGTTCAGGTCATTTACTTTAAGTTTTTGGGACCGCTGGTAAATTTTGCTTACTGTGCGGCATCCTGAATAAGTTGAAGTTCAGCTTTGCAACTTAAGTTTAAAGAAATTGCTTACAATACCTGACTTCAGTACTTCAATTTTCATTTTGTTTATTTGATATGATTTCTGTATTGCTAGAGTAAGTACATTAACTGTTATAACAGAGTCAAGTCGAGCACTACAAAGTGGTAAAATAAATATGGGCAGGTTGGGCTTGCAATTGGAGTAGCGATTCTTTGTATTGGTGCAGGAACATTAGCGCTGTACTATACAGAGGATTTAGATTTGATGGACTCATTATATTTGTCAGTTATGTTAGTTACAACAGTTGGGTATAGTGATAGAGCATTTAAAACATTTCAAGGAAGAGTATTTGCTTCATTTTGATTGCTGATATCAACGCTTACAGTCACACGAGCTTCTTTATATTTAGCAGAGGCAAGAATTGATAAAAGACATAGAAGAATAGAAAAGTTGGTGCTACAGAGAGATTTGACTGTTGAAGATTCGTTTGCTGATGATCTCAATCACAATGGATTCATCAGGTTGGTTGATTTCCCTTCATTAAGATTATATGAATCAACTAAAATTTATAAAAATTAATTAAGTTAATCAAGTTTATATAAATTAATTATGTTTATATATAAATTAATTAAATTTAATATAAATTTAACTAAGTTAACTAATTTTTATAAAAATCAACTAGGTTAATAAAAATTAACCAAGCTAACTAAGTTCATTTACTTGTTTTTTTATATTACTTTTAAAACTGCTAATTGTTGAATTTCTTTTTCATAGGTAATTATAGATCTATGGTGCATACAAATGGAAACATTAGTAATCAGAGCACAAATGGGTTAATTCTAGTCTATTAGTACATAAATTTAGTTAAAAAGAAAAAAGTATCCATTAAGTTAACACATAATTACAACTACCGATTTAACTTTATTTTATTGATTTCGGTTTGGATTAAAAATTATAGCTGTAAAAACTTGAGTATTATGCTCCAAAAAATTCTATAACTCATGCTTTTAGATGTATTATTCAGTCTGCTATGTTTTATGATAGTGCTTTAATTTGTTTTGTTTTCTTTGTCTTGTTTTATTCTTAAAACTCAACATACTTTTATGTTCCACTGCTTCAGCTCGCTCTTGCATCAACCATTGTTTTGTTGACAAAGCTCAGTATATCTTGCTGCAACATCGCAAGCTAGTCAATTCTGCTCCTGCTACTCCATTGTCTCAGTCAGTGTTTGCTACTGTTTTGACCAGACCGCTCTATGCGCAGCTAAACACATTTTTTCAGTTGAGAGTAATGCTACTACCTTCAACTACTGCCACAACCAGCATGCGTCTACCTTCAACCACATTCAACTTCATTCAACAGTATTGCTTCAGCATCTTTTTCTGAGTATATCAGGTATCCACTTCAGTCTATATTTAAGCTTCTCATCGTTATGCACATGTTGCACAGTATATTTGGTGCACTATTGGCTGTAGTATTTCAGTTACCTGTTATAGTAGTTGTTGAGGTAACTTTGGTCTTCATTTTGTTTCGTCAACATTCACTCAATCATCTCTAGCCAGTCAAGTGTTTAACTACATATTTTGTTTCAGCTTGTTTACACTTTGTTTCACTTAGTCTGCATTTAGCACATATTTTGGTCTAATATTGCTACACTATTTGTCGGTAGTTAGCAGCATCTCAACTGGTCAGTAGTGTTTCAATACTCTCCGGCTTCATTTGTTTGGTTCAGTCCTTCCATTTTTTTATCCTATAGAATGCAAAAGTTTAAGTTTTAACACTGTATGAAATGATTGATATTTGACTAGGATTAAATTTATTTTATATATCTTATGTCTCCATAGGTTAAATATCCGGATGAGAACCATTGAAACCCCACTGACTTTCTAGCTCTATTGGTCTGCTTCTTGCTGTCAAGAGATAATCTTAAGGCTTCTTGCTGTCAAGAAATAATCTTATGTCCCCACAGTTTATATATCCAGATCATAGTTCTTAAGGCTTCTTGCTGTCAAGAAATAATCTTATTAGGAAAAAAAATTCTCTCTAAATAAATATTTTGCATGGGACATCTTGTTTGAGTTGTTAGAGTTCTTAGGTTCGAACATGGGTGTATATAATAAACATGTTTAAGGACAAAGTAAATATTTTGTCTGATTAAACACGGGAAGAATCTATGGCATATAGTTTGAGTTTGTGATCCCCTGCCATGCTTGAATCAATTATTTCATCGACATGCTAATTGATTCTTAATATATTATAAAGCCTATGGTAGAAAAGTTTGACTTTGGTCATAGGATTTTCAATGTTTAGAATACAATATTGCAAGTTGCTGGTACAGAAATGTCTTTTTTTTCTCATTTTATATATTTTCAGAAATTAATGTCTTATTATTTTGTAAACACAGATATCCTTTGCAACAAGCTTGTTCTTGTTATTACATTGTTTCCTTGTATGCTATTGCTTTATGGACAATAGTAGAAGTAGAAAGTGTAGTAAATAGTTTTAGTATGATGTACTAAACTTGTAACCTATGACAGCATGTCATGACACGTTGGACTTCATGCCTTAACCTATGACAGTTTATCATGACCTAAGTTTAGCTTAAAGCTCAACCACCTTATAACTCACCAATGGCCTTTAGCTTACCCCACTCATACACTATTCTAATGCTTCCGAGTCTAGACTCCATCTCAGCCTCCTGTTACTTCTAATATGTCTATGTGTTAGGATTGCATGCAGAAAATTTATGTGCAGCTTCTCTTTTTGTTGGATTTTGTTCTAGCCTATTTTTTGAGATGGTTCTCGTTTTGAGTTGCATGCTCTGACGCTTTTGTGCTATATCTGGATTGGCTATGCTTTTTAGTGGAAGAGTTTTACACACTCCTGTCTCAGGTCAACTTTTATGACAACTTCCCTAAATCAGTTTTCAGTTTCCTTGTCTCCACTTCTACTGCCAGCCTTTGTAGCTCCAGCTTCTCATATTTCTTATAGCTTGCTTCATTCCCAGTGTAGAAACTATCTTAGCCTTCTTATCTTCACTGGCTTTGCACTTCACTGGCTACCCTGGAACCTCAAGAATCAAATATTATCCTTTATTTTCATATTGCATTATACTATCACTTTCGATTGAAATTATTAATTATATGCAATTTAGAGTTTGATTTGTGTTCGACCCATGGTTTTAAATCTCCTATATATCACCTGAGATCTCCTCCGAGATCTCCTTTTCACACTTAAACGAGACGAAACATCAAATCTCCTCCATATCTCCCTAGACACTCATCTCATCCGAGATATTCTATTCTCACCCGAAATATGGATCAAAATCTCAATCCGAGATCTCACCTGAAATTATACATTTTTCTTATTTTCCATAATATTTTTTATTTTCATATTGATTAAAAAGAAACTACTCGATCCAATTATAATTTATCAACTTCTTAAACATATTCTTTACTTTTTATCTTAGTGGGTCATAGCGAAAGGTTTCACTTCTTTACTATGTTCAAATAAAAGGATATTATTCAATCATTACCAAATCAATTAAGCTAATCAAGCTACTACTCTTCTAAAAATATTCTTTTTTCCATGTAAATCAAGTATGTTACCATTTTTATTTTTACTAAGAAAGTTATAACCGTTAAATAAATTTTTGACACATTAATTTTAGACACATAAGTACATTAAGATATTCCCGAGATGCATTATAAGACCCGAGATGTTAAACCCGAGATGTACACCCGATATGTACTCATCTCGTCCGAGATCTCCCCCGATACGAGATAACTTGTGTAAAAATTCCGAGACGAAACGTGACTGAAATCCGATATTTAAAACCTTGGTTCGACCTTAGTTATTCAAAAACCATATTTAGTTTGAATTTTAAATCTTCTTTTTCTCTGTATTCCAAATTTACCATTGAAATCTTTAGTGCATTTAACTATAATTAACAGAATATATGTGATGTGTGATAGGTTAAAGAAGATGGAGTTACTACACTTTGCTAGGCATGGCTACTAGATCAGTATGGAGTTCTTCATGATGGGAAAAAACCGAATCTTGGTTCCATCTCAACATGTAAGTTCAAATTGGAATAACCAGTGGCCTTTTTTATGATTATATATACTCTGATTACCTTTTCAAACAATATAAAACAAATAATATAGCAACTGTTATTTTATGGCTCGTTCTGATCTTTTTACGAGTTGTAAAGAGATTTAAAGCATTCATCCTCCATCTTTGTATTGTTATGTAGTGATGTAGACTTATGCACATCGATTACACTATCATTTGAGATAATTCCATTACTTTGCAATACTGAGCCATTGTTTTGTTTGAAGTTTCGCACGATAAATTGGCTTGAGTAACTAAGTGCATATGGTTAGAATTAGATGCATGAAGTTGAACATCTGTACTTCACTTGCTAGTCATGTTATCATGCGATACAATATGTGGCTGCACTGGATTCAAGGGTTGTTACTGAACGCTTGGACCACAGTCTTGCCGATTTTGTTTATTAATTTTTACTCTACTTCACTTGTAAATGCTACTTGATTTTATAGCATGTTGTATACTTTGTATTAGTCAACCGCCTAATGAAATAGTGTGATGAATATTTAGTGTTTGCATTATGAATCCGATTTAACTTTGTGTACACTTTTTTGATGAATTGATTCTCAAGCATTACTTTTTCTTTACAGGTAGATAGATGACTGTGATGCAAAAAAAGGTTGCAACGAGTTATGGATCGAAGTTATTTTTGCTGCTAGAACTACTTTTTGGTTTTAACGTATGTACTACTTGCTTCTGTTTTGCTATTGCTACTTGTTCTATATTTTGTTTTTGAACTATTGATGACAAACTATTTATGTTTGGTGTAAGAATATTGTGTATTTTGATTATGAAATTTCATACGTTGGTTATCAAATATGTGTCCAAAATGTGGTATTGATACAATATGTTGATTTCAAAATGTGATATTGATATAATATGCTAATTTTGAAATGTGGTATGTACACACATTGTGGCGGATGTTTACTGAAATGCAATTAAAACATTCCACAGCGTTTTTAAAACGCGTTAAAACATTCCACAGCGTTTTTAAAACGCCGTTGAAAGTTTTAACAGCGTTTTAAAAATGCCGTTAAATTGTATCTAAAAACATAAAGCATAATTTATTGCAACAAGGAAACGCTGTGAATAAATATCACAGCATTGAAAAAACGCTATAAAATCTTATCTTAGCACGAAACAAACGCTAAGAAAGATCTCTAACTACACCCAACCAAATGATGTTAAATGATTTCATGACACCAGGGAAACGCTGTTAAAAAGGACATTTAACAGCATTTATTTCTTGTCATTGTATATCTCTGACATATAACTGCATGTCGATATACAACGTATGTAAAAACGCTGTTAATAGCTTTTATAGCGTTTTTAAAACGCTGTTAAAGGTCCTGTTTGTTGTAGTGTTTGAAAATTGTTTACAAAAATATATTCTTCGAAGAAAAATCGATAATGCAACTGGAAATTGGTTTGCCGGTTATTTGAACTAAAAATGACACAAACATACAAATGAGTATAGTAGAGAAAAGAGTGAAAAAACTAAATAAAAACATATAAAAACAAGACATCAGAGTTTTATAGTGGTTCGGCTAATCATTGCCTACATCCACTTAACTTTGTTGATGGTTATAGTGCTATTTATACTTCTGTTCTTATGGATCATTATGAATCTGTAGGAGTACAAGAGAATTATAGAAAAGTTGTAGAAAAGTGAAAATGGTCCTAGAAAATGAGCCCCTATCTTTCTATTTATAACTGTAGGTTGCCCGAAGACTCGCCCTATGATCTCTACCTCGTTCTCCACGCCCAAGACCTGTTCCCATGAAAAAATGGTTGCCACTTCATTAATCTCTCGATCTCTCTAAATCATTAATTAAATCCATAGCCGTTCAGGGCCAATAGTTAATTCCATGATCTCTCCGGATTGTTAATCAGATTCATAACCGTTTGGGGCCTGTAACGACCCGCTTTTCCGTACGACCCAAGCTGACAATAAACCACACATATCCAACCCAAATCAAATGGAAAGACGGATAGTTAAGGGAAGGAAAGAAGAAAGAAGAAGAGAAGAGAAGAAGAAGAGAAAAGAAACTAAAAACAACACAGAATCTCACAATCACAGTAGAACAACATATAATATAATATCAATGATCTTTACAAAAGAGAAACTATTATATACATACATCTATCAGAGTACGATAACAATCACAATTATCAGTCTGGACTGTTATAACATCCTGTCATCACAATTGCTGATAATTTCAATAACAAAGCAGCGGAAAAATAAACATACACGAGAATACGACTTGAAGACCTCCAACTTGTCTCCTGAGCTCCAATCTATCCAAACAAATATGTAAATATGCTCGGTCTGACCCAAGCATTATAATAAAATAAAACCCGAATCAGTCTGGAAACCACCATGAGAAAAACACACCCAACTGAACTTTAAAAGTTATATAAAAGCCTTTGAAAACAAAGGTATCTCGTAAGACCACGCCGCACATAAACACGGACGGGTTTTTACCTTACTATAACCAAAACATTTCATATGAAATCCTCTGATATTATAATAGTGTCTAATATACAGGTACTTATTAATCATAGCCGAAATTGTTACATTAATTAAATTCCAGCATACTGGGTTCTACAACCAAAACTGAAGGTTCGTATCGGAGAATGGATTCCAACTATAAAAGGGTAAGGGTTTACCCACCGAATCCGTACACCTCTAGATAAAATGTACGGGAGGCTATAACACGTTGCAACTCTGCTACTCAGGACCGACACTACCCCCTTCTCGAGTAGCACCGAAAATGACCACCACTTGGTTGCAATCAACAACCACTCAATGGGATCCCGAAGCATACATGAATATCGCTCTAGGATTGGGATGATCATACCCTACTTGGGTGTGACCCAATTAGCCCTGCTGCATGTCCCTACATTATTCATTTTCCGGTTGTGAGGCTTGAAGGGACCATGCTCTTACCATTTATATAGCACTTCCCACTTGGAATGCTAACATTGCCCTCCAAGCAACAATGCAATATCAGCATTCATCCATACAAGTTTGTTCTGGGACTGAACGAAACGATTGAGAACTCCGTCTCCAATTCCATCTTTTTCAATATGTTTTTACTTTGAACGCTTGAGTTGGATCGAAGTGGTTTTCGGGTAACATATCTGATCCCAATCTCTTCGAAACAACATTCGACAGTTTCCGGTAAACTCAACCCCGGTTCTTTACAAAATAAACAGTCAAAGATGAGATCGGAGAATACCTCTTAACCGTTAGTGGATGGATTTCCTTATCATTGTCCTAGAAGAATGAAACAAGATTTACATGCACAGTACAACATCATCGAAGATGACTGTGGAACATAACTCATGTGTTTCTTCTAGATATTTCCAAAGTTACTTTTGAGTCCAAATTCTGATAGCCGGTTATTTAACTATCGAATAACAAACATTCAATCAGGGATTTAATTCCATAGGAAAAACCAACATTTGGTTAAGCACCAAGCAACACTAAGCCTCCTGAATTAATCTTTTCATTAATTAAAACCATCTTGTAAATACTTGTATCAAAATACTTTTACAAAGATATATTCACAAACCTTTCTATTTTCAATATTTAGAAAATATCCATATACTTATCTCAACGGTATAAGTATATTTCCCAACACTGAGAAAAATCTCCTTTTTACTAAATTCTAAAATTATTTATAAACTCTATTATAAATTCCTAAAACCCTTTTATAAACCATTTATAAATTATTTCCCCAGTCATTTATAAATTCTTATAAAACCATGCAATTATTTATAATTTTTTTTATAAATCTGTAAACCTATTTCTAAAATTTGTTATAAATATCCATCTATTTATAAACCTCTTTATCCTTTAAATAATATTCCTTTTAATCTTCAAACCATTTTATATGCTCTGCTTATAAAAATCCAATTCCATTTGCAAAACTCTATCTATGAATCTCAAAACCATCATAAATAAATAATTATTATTAGACTTTTAACCTCTTAAAAATAATAACTAATAGTTCAAAACATTATGAATAAAACAATCGTTAATCCTTACCAAACAAATAATAATGATAAATTACAAAAATATTATTAGTAATCATTATTATTAATTTCAAACCATATTAATAATTTAAATAATTAAATTTTCAAAATTATTTAAGTATCAACAAACAACGTTAAACAATATTAATATGAGTAACCAACTTTTGGAACATAACCTATTTCCTCGATAAAAATCCATACCTAAATCTTCAACCCAATCATTTCCATATTTATAAAACTACATTTAAGAATCTCTTTTTATTTTATAAAAAACTTCCTTTCATAAAACCCATTTATTTATGAATTCCATTTATAACTCATTTTCTTTATGGATCTCACTTATTCATAAATCTCATTTAAAACATCAATCACCATCCATTTAACGTTACTTCCATATGGATAAATTCCCTTTATAAACCCCTTTCTATTTATAAAAATATCGTTTGACATTCCAAATTTATCCCTGCCTTCAATTCTCAAAATAGAGTCAAATATTTCTAAAATATCATCCCAAATCTTATAATAAATCCACCTTTTGATTTATTCTCCAATTTATTAAACAATAATAGTCCCCTTTAATTTATAAACCCCTTTATAAATTCATACTTTTATTAGCAAAATATGATTTTACAAATCTTCACTTCATTTGTAAAATATTACTTTTATAAATTATCACATTTACAAAATCTCACATTTGTAATTAATCTTTCATATATGTACACATATACATATATATATATATATATTACTTTGTCTAAAATGGTTAATAAATATTAATGTAAAAATATTTCTAATTTCCTTTTAACCATATCCCTTCATTATAAAAGACGGACTTATTTTAAGATCTTCAAATATCTTTATTTTACAGTTCAAAAATCTTTATTTAAAATATTCTATAAATCTATCAATTTATAATATCCAAAAATCATACCTTTGATTTTTAAATAAATTACTCCTTCAAATAATTCTTTAAAACATATATAATTTTCAAAATCGCTTTGAAATCCCTTTAAATCAAATCACTATTTATAGTATTTTAAAATACCAAAAATGAGGCCTGGTGCTACTAAAGCACTAATTAAGCAAATCATATCAATTTCATCAATACGACATTCAACAAGTCATATGTCACCATATATATGAAAATAAAACCAATAGTGTGAGGAATCCTATTGGATCTCTCCAATATGTCCCATGTATCACATACAATATATAATTATAAAAATATAATCAACCGCTTCGAGACGGTATTTGTATACAAAGGGTCATCCACTCTTACATGGGAACGTAATAGGGTCTCATCCGCTCCAATAGGCAGGAATATATTCAATCCAACTAATAATAATTAGTAAATTATCCAAACAATCAATAACTATCAATAATAAATATCCAAACATCCAATGGATAATTTTTATCGACTAAAAATATTCCTGGTTAACCAAAAAGGTGAGATTAACTCACTTTGATTTTCAATAGTCGCCAAACATTCGGTTTTGAATTAGAATTGAACGGACATTCAAATTTAACCCAAAATTCCAACTAGCTCGGAATTCGTCCAATATAACTCCATAGCATAGTACTCGCTAATACGAACACAATGCAACTTATCGCGCTCGAAACGGACCTCGTATGAGAAAGTTATGAATTAATTAGCATTCGAGATAATTAAAATTAATTAACATAATTAGTAAAATTTAAACATTAACATATCTTCTTACTTTCCCTCTCACGAGCGCTTGTTTCCCAAGCGAGCTCGACTCATTTATTTTTTATTTTTTTGAACACACGCCACCATCCAACGCCACCACCAGCCGTACGTCGACCCCTCTACGCTCCGTCGCCCCACCTCGCCCAGAGCCGTCCTCCTCCACACCATGCCTGGCCTCACGCGCGCGTAACCCATAAAAACCGATGATAAACGGAGCATGATTTTGGCTACGTTGAGTTACGATTCAACGATCCGACCGTTGGTTAAGCTCGTATGGTCGCTCTCTACTTTTCTCTAGTTGAAGTCGAAGGCTAATTCGACCTTTAGAAGCTCCGATCGTTGGATGGAGCTTGTTTTAATGGAGCTCTCTACATTTCACTAGTTTAATTTTAATATATTAAACTAATAAAAAGGTTTAATATTATTAGTTAAATGCTAATTAATGAAATATATACATATAAGATTAACTAAAATTATAAAAGTTATAAATAAAATGAGATCTTATATAAATAATATATGCATATAAGTTTAAAAACCATTTACAATTTAAGAATAAATACACATGTATATATGATAAACACACACATACATATGTGTGTGCATGAAATTGGATATCATTTAAGTATTTAATATAATAAAGGAATGATATTTGATATCATTTAAATATTAATAAATACATTAATTTTAATTCAGCACCACTACTATATATATCGAAATTATGAATCTTAAATATAAGTAGTTCCCCATTATTTACATTTAAGTAGAGTACTTGCATACATATAGCTATTGGTACTCCCCAGTCTATATAATATGGATGATGATGCCTTAAATGTTCCTACACTAACAATACACTATATGCCCTTGTTAGTACTCCTTGAGGGGGTATGTAATTGATACTAGATTATCGTGAAATAATAAGTTAGAGTGAACGATGAACTACATGGCTTGTTAGTATTCTCTAAGGTCATGTAGGGTTTGGGGGTTAAAGGTAACAATTAGGAAATACATATGATATATTTGTTAATATTTTAGCTGATAAAATTAAGGGTGCGCTTTATAGGCAATTAATTTGTTACATAATTTAACTCTTATATTATAATCTTGTTTGAAATGATATATGTATCTATTTTATTTTTCTTTTATATAGGTTATTATACATAGATATAAAAAATGAATTAAATAAATTATACATATATAAGTAGAAAATCCTTAGGAACAACATTTAATCAATTGCAGTTACGAATGTGTCTATAACCATGAGTATTGAATTGATACATACACACACACATACGTATATACATATGCATGCACACACACACACACACACATATATATATAACTAAACACTTACTCTTTAAATGTTATCGAAAAAGGATATTGATGTATCGATTAAGACAAGTGTATGTAATGCTCTTTATGCAATGGACAATGATTTACTTATGATCATCAAGGGTACCAAGGGGTTACATATTGTAATTATTTGGAATGGTCACAGAGTGACTCGATGAGAGTCTTCTATAGATTATTACAACTAAGTCATAATAGAAGATTTCATAGTAATGATGTAAAAGCAGTCTTCTGAATTGAAGGTACTCTTGATCTTAAATAGCCAGGTTATACTTTGACTATGGTTAAATACTTGGCATGGAAACCTTGTTACAATCATAGTTGGGTATACGTTGAACAACTGAAGTAAGACCACACCCAAGAGAGGATTCGTCTCCTTCGTTATAGAAGGTTAGTATTACTATAATTGGAAAATCAAAAATCTTCGGCCAGGGTAAATATTTTAGTCGACAAATGTTATCAGATTAAATCAAGGGCTTTAAAATGTCCAACATAGTTAATACAGATATTGATAGACAATAATCTAAACTCTAGATATCTAAGTGATATAGTGATGATGAAAAGAGTACATCGACTAACTGTCGGTTATTTCTGAGTTCGACCAAAGATAAAATTAGTTTATAAATGCTATAAATTAATAATAAATTATTATGTATGTTTTGTTAGTATATTTGGCTATTTTAGTTATTCATTTTAAGCTTATGATCGAACAGAACAATGTATGAATGTTATACATCAGTTCGATCGATTAAGGAGCTAGAAATTAATTAAAGGATAAATCTGTTAGCGCCTCTTAATTTTTCTTTCACAACCCACTATTTTGGTAAAATATCATACCCTATGTATTTCTTTTCTCTCCTATATTATATCAATTTTATCCTTTTACTGTCAGTTTCTTATGCATTCACTTTCCACTCTTTATCTTCTTAAATTGTCAAATTCATAAAACCTAAAATCACGGCTGATAATCGACAATTTTTATTATCGATCTTTGTAATAAAATAGGTAAGAAAGAAAACCTACTCTATATATATTTTATTTAGAAAGATATATTTGCTTTTTCAAATAGATATTAGGGGTAACAGTTTGGGTTTTTTAATGAAATTGGTTAAATGTATTTGGAACTTGCTGAAGCCGATTGAAATCTTCTATAATTTTTGTTAATTGAATGAAATTAGTATGAAGTTAAAAGTAAATATGTAGTTATCTTCAACCTTTCAATTTGAGATTAAAGAATGGAAATGGGAGGAAGGAAGGGGGAGGAAAGGAAGAACATCTAGACTTCTATGTTAATTGATAATGAATGTACTTTTGGAATTAATCATTTTTAGTGTTAACTAGGGTGGGATAAGAAAAAATCGGGGGTGTTAATAGATTTAGCCTTAATTAAATTATGATGAAAATTAAAGTCAATAGGATTTTTGACCATGCTTGTTCAACGTGAGGGTCGACCATATATGCGGTTTGGGAGGGGAGTTTTGGGGCTTTACTAAGTTTCCAAGGCTAGAAGATATGGTGGAGAATGAGGTGCAAACCTTTAGCTATAAATATGTCATGTTCTTTACGAAGCTAGCGAGGTATTTTAACGGGGAAGTTGGTTGAAAGGGGAATGTGTTTGGTGATGCAAAAGGGGTATATGTATAGAGTATTTGAAATGTTTAATTTAATTGAATTATAGTTAATTAATTATTTGATTTTATTGTGTAATACGTGTTTAATTAAAATGAAATTAAAGAAAAAATATTGAAATACATTAAAATTAATTAAAGTACGTTAAAAATACAATGATAAACAATGCATAGAAAATACAACATAACTACAAAATTTTGAAAATCCTATTTGTTGGCACCACCCTGGTTTATAAGATTTTTTGGTACATTTTTGCATGCTGATTATCTGCAAGGCCGAAAACAACCAACTTGTTGCTAACTCATCATTAAGAACGTTGAATACCTCTCTATTATTGAGGTGCATAACAATTATCAATGCTTCGACAAAACCAAACTCTCCTCCTTCTCCAATATGTTGAAGGTGAATAACCATATTTTCATAGTTTACTGAATTTCTTGTGAAATCTACATTGTTTGTGATGTTGCTTGTATTCAGACTTTCTCAATCCTTGTGATATTTTTTCAACTATCTCTCGTGCATTTGGCTAATGACGCATAACTTCTCATCGGTTTCTCCATGACATCTTCTTTTACCACTATGTGCTTTATTAGCACCAGAAGATGAACTAACATGTGGAGTTTGTCGCAATGGAAGATTGCTTGGTGGATTCAAATTTGGAATTTGTCCACAATGAGTATTCGTTACATCAAAATTGACTATAGAACCCATCAAAAGCCCATGTTGTATCAAATTGGGTTTGTGTAGAGGGAAGTGTTGCGATGGTTCTTTATTAGCAGTGAGCACACGATGTTTGTCTACTTGCATTCGTCCCATGAAATAATTGTTGCATCAACTTCAGCTTGTCAATCGATCCTCTTTTATATTTCAAAATAACCTATCCAAACTCCTATAAGTAAAACCATAAAAAAACATTAACATATATAATATAACTAAAAGCTGTAGCACGTGTATAAAATACCTTTACACGATCATCCCACCATTCTTTGCTGTCTGTGACATTTTGTCTTTGAAATATCCCAACCAGAAACAGTTTTGTTGCACAAACTTTCCCATTTAACATTCTATTCTAACACTATCGTATATGTCGGACTTTGCTTTCGTCTATGCGTCCAATGTGCGAAATGTTTTCTACAGCTCGATTGAACTTTTCCATTATAACTTTGTGCACACTTTTTTATTACAACTGCAAGCAACATATGTTTCTGTAACATTTTTCAACAAACTCTGAGTAGTAGAAAATTTAAAATTACAAAGGTATGCAATAATTCCTAAAAAATATTTATTGTAGATAAAAAAAATATACGCAAAAATGTAAAAATATACCTGAAAAGATATTCGGATTGATGGGTAAAATTTGTTGATTTCTCGGATTGAAGGTGTGGAGTAGGAGGTGATGAAGGAGAGAATATATAGGGGTGGAGAGGAAGAGGAAAGAGGAGTCATTGGGGGGACAACTCTACGCATTTGATGCTAACGTATCATTTCCCCTCAACCTTCCAATGCATTATTTTTGGAGGCAGGACCGTTGCCGCATCCGACGCGTCGGACGTGTGGTGAGCACATGCGTGCCACCAATTACCTGTGAACTTTACCATAGAATAGCCTCTACCCATAATTTAATACATAATTTTCTGGCATTCTACCCTAAACCCTTGACATCTATCCCTTGCCTTGGTGAAGTGTAACGAACGGGATTTTCGACCCTCGAGAATCGACATTAATTCGTCCACAATATTACATGCCGAGAGATCGGATGCCAAAAAACTCGATTGCTAGGAAAAAAGGAAGAAGATAAGAAGAAAACTAAACAAAACAGAATCTCACAACGGGATGAATAATCTATAATATACATCAAGTATTTACACAAAACAAACTGTAATATATGTATATACAGGCATCAATCAGAGTATACTAACCTATTTCAGCTTGGACAGTTATAATAGCCCGTCCTTACAATTGCTGATAAATACAACAACAAATACAGTGGAAAAATAACCATCTATGTGAATACGTCCCTCGGCCTTCAACTCTTCTCCTGAAGCTCAAAGCATACCAACAAATCTATAAATGCTCGGTCCGACCCAAGCATTATAATAAAATAACACCCGAATCAGTCTGGAAAACCAGCGTGATAAAACACACCCAACTGGATTTTAAAGTTATATAAAATCTTTGAAATCAAAGGTATCTCATAAGACCATGCCGCACATAAACACGGATGGGCACAACTAAGTTCGTACGGCGCTTATTGGATAATGGATTCCATACAATGACTGGGATACTAGGGTACCGCCCGTCATAGTGCATCTCTAGAAAAATAACATCGAGGTCGTACCTATTGACCCCTGCCAACACAAAACCGGCCTACCCTTTACTTGATAGTACCGAATAAGATCACCCCTCGGTTCAAATCGGCAACTGTACCGAAGCATACATAAGTTAATAGTTGGGACTCTAGATAGGGATGGCCTTACCCTCATGGGAGCGACCCACCTAGCCTTGCTTCATCTCCCCTATTTTAGTCATTTCCAGTCGATGAGTGTTGAGGCTACATTTTACCTTTTATATAGAACTTCCCTCTTGGAATGCTAACACTGCCTTCCAAGCAACAATGCAATGTCAGCATTCATCCATACAAGTTCGTTCTGGGACTGAACGAACACTTGAGAGCTCCATCTCCAATTCCATCATCTTCAAGATGTCTTCACTTCGAAACTCATTTGTTGGATCGAAGTGGTTTTCGAATAACATACCCGATCCTGGTCTCTTCGAAACAACATTCGATAATTTCTGGTAAACTTAACCTCGGTTCTTTAAGAAATAAATAGTCAAAGATAAGATCAGAGATCACCTCCTAACCTTTAGTGGACGGATTTCCTTACCATTGTCGTAGGAGAACAAAACAAGACTTATACGTACACTACAACATCATCGGAGATGACTGTGCCACATAACTCAAGCGTTTCTCCTAGATATTTCTAAAGTTACGTTTGGGTCCAAATTCGATAGTCAGTTATTTAACTATCGAATAACAATCATTCAATCATGAATTTAATTCCATAGGGAAAACCAACATTGTTAAGCACATAGACAACTACTAACCTCCTTTAATAAATTTTTCATTCATTAAAATCACTTTGTAAGTTACTTGTATAAAAATACTTTTACAAAGGTATATCTGCAATTCCTATATTTTCAATACTTAGAAAATATCCATATACTTATCTCAACGGTATTAGTATATCCACAAAATTGAGAAAGATTTTCTTTGTATTTGATTCAAAAATCATTTATAAACTCCTCATAATTATCTAAAACCATTTATAAACCACTTTATAATCTATGAGAATCATTTATAATCCCTTTTATAAAGTTCAATCACTTATAAATCCTCTTTGTACATTTCTAAAACTCATTTATAAATTCTTTATAAATCTCTAAAACCATTTATAAAACTCCTTTTATAAATCCATAAACCTATTTCTAAAATTTGTTTATAAATATCTAACCATTTGTAAACTCTTTCACCTTGTAGATAATCATCCCTTAAGTCTTCAAACCATTTTATAAACTTTTCTCATACACCAAGTCCATTTATAAAAATCTATTTATGAGTCTCGAACAAATTTATAAACAATTAAAGATCATTTACTTCTAAACAATACTATATGAAAATAATTATTAAAATTAAACATTATGAATAAATAAATAATTATTATAAATCTTAAAACATCTTAAATAACAATTAATCATTTCAAAAACAATAATAATTAATCTTTACCCTTATTATAAGTAATAATTTATTTTAGAACCTTATTAATAAATCCTTATTATTAATTCAAACCATAATTATTCTTAAATAATTACTTTTTCAAGATATTAACATTCTGATAAATACTTTAAAACAATATTAATCATAAGCAAATAAACTTTAAAACAGTAGTAATATAATTAAATAACTTTAAAACAATATTAATATAATTAAATACTTTAAAACAATATTAATATAATTAAATACTTTAAAACAATATTATTATAATTAAATAACTTTAAAACAATATTAATATAATTTGATAACTTAAAAACAATGTTAATAGAAATAGATATTCTTTAAAATAGAATATTTCCAAAACCCAAATTCCAGATTTAAAGTCATTTCTTATCGCAAAACCAATTCCAACTCAATGGCAATTGTAGCATTTTAAAAATACAAATCTGAGGCCAATAGCCACCAAATGCTCAACCAATATTGATATTGATTTTCTATCACTACGGGTTTTCAGTTTTTAACATATAACGATGCCATAACCCATATTTCCAACAAATCGGGTTTATTATCCAATAATTCATATAATTGGAATATTATTGAAACCAATTCAACAATAGCGAGGAATCTCGTTGGATCCCTCCAACCTGTCCCCCTGAGTCACAGCTCATATATATGTAATTAAAATAAACAGTGGTGAGGAATCCTGTTGGATCCCTCCAACCTGTTTCCCCAGCATCACATACAGTATATAATCAATAATATAAATCAACTGCTTCAAGGTGAGATTCGTATACAAATGGTCATCCACTCTTACATGGAACGTATTAGGGTCTCATCCACTCTAGGGGTGGGAATTTATCCAAACCAACTAATAAATATAGTAATTCATCCAAACAATCATTCCAATTTTTGTCAACTATATATCATACTAGTTAACCAAAAAGGTGAGTTTAACTCACCAAAATTTTTTGTTGTTGCCGAGGCGTTTTGGTTTGGAACTAAAACTGAACGACGTCCGATTTTAGCTCAAATTTCAACTGTCTCCAAATTCATCCAAACCAGTTCCATCGCGAAGATCTTGACGACACGAGTCCAACACAAAAAATGGTGTTCAAATCCAACCTCGTATGAGTGAGATACAAAATTTATAAGTTATCGATAAATTTAAATTTATAATTAAATAGCTTTATAAAAATTACAACCCTACCCTTATCACTCCTTCTTCCCCAAATAAACGTACACACACAGTGATACGCATCATTGTCGTGCACGACCGATCAATGATATTGATATAGAGCTCCGATGCTACGTTTGGCGAACCGTCTTCGCCGCTGCGTCCCCTTCCGAAATCTCTACCCGTGTAATGACCCGTAAAATTTTCGATAATTAAAATGGTTAATTAAATAAGATTTTGTGATTTAATATTTGGAGAAATAAAATTTTTGTAACTTATTAATGAAATAATAAGTAAAATAAAACGTAACATGTCAATTAAAGTTAATCATTAACGATTTGAATGAAATTCCAATTAATTGAAGTGATTTAGATGTTTTACTTAGTTATAAACTGAATATAAGAAAATAAATGTAAATATTAAATCAATTAATGAAATAATATATAATTAATGATAATTGGATAAAATCAGTGTTATGTAAACAATGGTAACATTTGCTGTAAGTAATAAACTTATAAATGTAATTAAAATTAAATAGTGACTATTATTATAAGTTACCTGTTTATTTAGTTAGTTGAATTGAAATTGAAATCAATTTTAAATAAATGTAAATAAATGTTACATTAATGTGAAATGTAATACAATGTTTAGAAGTTGTTAAATTGGAGTATATTAAGGTAATGAAAGGTAAACAAAGGTTAACTAGGTATAGAGTAATAATGGACTTAATAAAAAGATTGGGACTGAATCAAATCAATTTATTGGAATAAATTATAAATAATTGGAATTCAATTTATAATAAATGGATTTATTGTATGTAAATGAAATTAAATACTACGTTAATTGAAATTATTAATGCACTAAGATATAAACCAATGGTAATTATATCCATAAGATGATAATTGATTTAATAACATGATTGATAATCAAATAAATGAAATTTTGGAATTCTTATTTTTTTTACTGAATTTTTGAAATTGAGATTAGACAAGGTAAATTGTGAAATATTCCATAGTAAATTGATATAGAAACTTTTTTAAAGGACTATAAATCACTAAGTAATCCAGAGTGATAGAAATTGTAAATTATTAAATAGTGAATCGAAAAGTGATTAATTAATTTAATTAATGTGAAAATAGCCATTTTGGCCACCGACTCGGATTTCGACGAAACTAGTTTCATCGAATCCGTAACAGTGAATTATTTTAGGATTTCAAGTTTCGTAACGATCGGACTTGTCATTTGATCGTACGGGCTCGAAATGCCTAGAAAATCAATTTAATTGAAATCAATCGAAATCAATTTAAACAAACCGATTTTAACATAACTTCTTCATACGATGGAATTAGGACCTGAAACTGGTTGCATTAAGTTTAAAATATTTGAAAACATCTATTTTGATATATGGGTTGACCCAATTTCGTTTCGGAGACAGAACGGGCTTTTCGGGTCGTTTATAATTCAACTTTCAAACCGATTCGATCCATTTGTTCCTATTACTGATCTGCCTATATATATCCAGTTATAACCCTAGCAGCCTTTCTATTTCTCATTTCTGTACGTACAGAAATTTCTGTTGCTCCTCTTTCTCAATGGCTGAAAACCCTAAATTTCCCAATTCAATTTCAATACAAAATTCAATTCCAAAAATTTAAAACTCCTCAAAATTTATCGATTATATATCGATTTGAAGCTCTCGACGAGCGCAAGTCAAATATGTGATTCATTTTTCGATTCGGGATTCAGTGTGGCCGGAACTGAGCGAATTTGTCTCGGCCGTTCGTACGCGAAGGTGTAGTTTAACGGTGGATCTTAGATTTGGTTGTGATCGGAGGGTGCCGTCTTGGAGATGGTGTCGAGGCGAGTCGATCTGTACGGTTCAACTGTGCCGGAGGGGGTGTGGATGGCCATGGTTGTTTTGAGTTTTGGTGCGGCGGCGGGTTCGTTTGGGCTCGCCACGTAGGCGCGCGAGGTGGCTGTAGGGGCGGCCGGCCATTGCGAGGTCGGTGGCGGCGTTCGATATGGCTGAAGATCGACGAGGGGAAGGTCAAAATTGGATAGGGTTAGGTGTAGGTGGCAGCTCCGTTCCTACTTCGAGCAGATAAGGTTGACGCATCTTTTTCACGTGGTGACGTGGCTCAAATGTATGGTTGTTATTTTCTTTTTTTTATTTTCTCATTTATTTAAATTTTAAAACATTCTAACTCGAATAACTTTTGTGTACGGACTCAGATTTGGACGTGGTTTGTTTTGCTAGGATCGTATTGAAATTCCGGACATTTTGACGCTAGTTTGGACGAATTCTGAGACCGTTCAAATTTTGGGCTTAAATTGGATTTAAATTCGATTTAAATTCAAAGGTGAGTGTTTTAACCCACTCACAACTTCTAAAATTTCTTATGTTTGTTAAATTAAATTTATGATGTGATTAGAAATTTATTATGGCTATTTGGTATATTTTAAATCATCATCTCAGTTAATTTGAATTTATTTGAATTAAATCATTATTTAATTTATTATTGAATATAAATTGCCAGTTAAATACCTGTTATTGATTATCAGTTCTATATTGATATTGATTGATTGATTTGAACGATGTTTGTAATGGATGTTGATTGTTGATATTGGATGAATGGATGTTTTATTTTATATCGTTATAAACTGCAAGTTCACTATGGGTTGAAATGATACATACCCGAATGATCTATAGATTAAGGAAAAATCATTATGGGTTGAAATGATAGACTCGAGCGATTTTACGGATTTTATTATTAATTCGGGATTGCGGTTTGAAATGATATATAACCGTAACATTTGAAATTGCAGATTGAAATGATAAATATCCGTATCACTTGACCCTAGGGTAGAAAATTATATACGGACACCGAATTGGTTAGATTAAATGATTTTAAAATCTTTAATTTTCGAATTTAATTAAATGATATTTTGAAATAAAATTTGATTTATGTAAATTGAAGTATTATTGGAAAAATCAAGTTTATGATGAAATGTGAAATGGTTTAAAGAAATTGCTTTAAGAAATTAAATTGGAAGTTTAAAGTTAAACTTTTAAGTATAAATGAAATTCTATCGAAATTAAGTTATTGAAGTTGTTTGAAAATAACTTTGAAATATTTTGAAATTGGAGTAATCCGAATTGATTTTTGAACATGGATTGAAACGATATTAAATTCAATAGTTTATTGAAATGTTAAATTATAAGGTTTGGAATTTGGTTTGTTGACTTGGATATTGAAAATGGTCCAAATGCGTAGAAATGAAATGAATAGTTTAATTTTATATTAATTC
The DNA here is from genome assembly GCA_030737815.1 of Allium fistulosum. NCBI lineage: Eukaryota > Viridiplantae > Streptophyta > Magnoliopsida > Asparagales > Amaryllidaceae > Allium > Allium fistulosum. Next base: position 783,124,490 of record CM060906.1, read on the forward strand.
CAAATTCATGTTTTAATATAAACCGTTTTAAAGATATATTATTTCAAAATTTCTAATTATTAAAATTTCAAAGTATTAAACTATTTTAACCTGTATTAGTTATATTAAATCATTTTAACCTATTTTAAACCACTCGATTTATTTAAACTAATTAACATGTTTTAACTTATTTTAAATCTAATTAATCTATTTTAAAGCTATTTAATCTATTTAATTAAATTTAATCTATTTTAAATCAATATTAACTATTTATAACTATTTAAACTATTTTCTTCTAAATTCCAAACTGAGTAAAATGGATGGGTTTATATTCAAATTCTCGATTTTTAAAGTGAATGTGGTTAAGCGACATTATAACCTAAGTTGGGAGCTAAATAGCATATTTGTTTTAATATGAAAATTTTGAAAGGAGAGTTTAACCAATTTTGGAAACACGAATTTTGAAAGGAAATATAATTTCGAACTATGATTTCAATGTGATATAACTTCAGAAGTAAGTAATGATTTCGAAAATGATATGATTTGAATTGAATATGATATTTTGATATCAATTATGTAACGATTTTGGAAATGTAAAAGAACCATCCGGTGTGTAATAAGCAATTGGTTATTAAAGAGACCGGGATCAGATATTGTCATACTCTCTGCCAATACCGAAAACCACTTTGACAACTGTGTACGCGGTGGAGATTCCAGAATGAAGTAGGATGGTTGGCGACGATCCTATATGAGGTATATACGTGGAACTGACTCCCATGAGTTAGCGTAAGGTGGCTAAAACAGGAGCAACTGACGGGCTAAGTGAGGTCATTCCTCCGATCGGGTACATTCCTTCGATACTATATTCTGACTTTGCGATTGATTTGGTAGCCACCCTCGATTTTTGATTTGGGAGTGTGTTTCGAGGTGGGAGGTAGTAGCTGCTATGCGTTACCACCAGTCCGGAAGTGTAATTGGTATATCTACCCTGGCATTGCCTAGTTCTGCCGTGTCACCTACCCTTCTACGAGTTTGTTTTATGTCGTACCTATGGGGTATCCTCTGGCGACCCCAGTTTACGGGGAGTTACGGTATTGTATAGACTATTAGCATTATAAAATGTGTTAAAGGGGAAAATTTAATGCCTTAACGCTATTTTAATAGTTTATATTACTGTAGACATATTATAATAGTGTATTGTACTACATAGTAGATAGTTTAACGGATCCTTAGGAGATGTGAATCCCGAACATCTCTCAAGTTACTGCACTCACGTTAGCCACTGGATAGGAGATGTCAAACCCCGTAAACATCTCTGACACCATTCCACTCATAGTTATTTACCGTTGATTTAACTCACATAAGATCTTTTAGTTCCGTCTCGAGTGTTTTGTCTTTTCAATTCGCTCGGGTTAGCCTGAGCATTTCAGGATTTGAAGACCTTTTCTGGAGGACGAAGACGAAGATTTATACTATTTTTACTTATTCTACTATTCCACTGCATTCATACTATTCCGATGCATTTGAATATTTATTCTCTGTCTATGTAACTCTGATTCTGTATTGTATAAGTATAATCAAATGTTTTGCAAACGGCTTCATGACCTGTTATTTGATTATTATATTTTATCATTCCGCTGCGAGATTCTGTTTTGTTTTTCTCTTTCTCTGTTTTTTTCTTATTTACCCCATAACCATCCGCCCTTCTGTATGGTTTGAGTTGGCACGTGTGTCTGCTTAAAACGTACAAAAAGGCGAGATGTTACAGTTGGTATCAAAGCTTTGGTTTAGCGATAACCTTAGCTTTGTGGGGTCTGACTCTTTATTAATAGGGTAGTAATACCCTATGATGAGTCGCTGAGAGTATATTTATGAGAGCGCGTATTTGTTAGTGTTTAAAAATGTTTTATATTGTGTTAATTTGTTCCGTTTTGTATTTATAAATTCTGTTCGGTACATAGGACGCTATGACATCGATAGGGATTTCTAAACACTTAATAGGACAGACCGACACAATATTGTTTTGAATATATGTGAATGAAATAATTTTGCCTATTATATTTTGTATATAAAACAATTAATTTTATAAAGGATATATTTGGTTGTAATATATTTGTTTGTTAGGTAGTGAAAATTTATAAATGTTGGTTGAAATAAAAAAAATTTGTAACTAAATAAATGAAATTTGGAAATTTAGAACTTAAGTTCCGGGGTTTTTGAAAATTTCTTTCGAATAATTTTGGGATATAATAATAATATTATTAAAAGTATTTTCCGATATTAATATTTCAATATGATTTGAAAGAATTGTTTTAAAGAAATTTTGGAAAGACATAAGTTCTGTACTCCCATCTCTATCGTTGGAAAATAATTTCGGTGATGAGTGCACGCATCATCGACTTTCATTTTCGAGTTTCAAAGTGGGAAGACTGCTGTGGTAGTTTTACTGCACAATTGTTTTGATAAATTAATTTTAATTTTTTTAATTTCAAGTATGATTTGATATATAAAAGATATTGATTATATATTAGTTTAAATAATTGAAATGGAAACCGGCATTTAGTTCTTAAGTTTCTATAAATTAGAGATTTCAACTATTGTAATGGAATAAAATTTTAACTATTTAATAATTGAAACTTCTAAATGAAAATAAGAAATTATATGCTAAGTTATAACTGAAATATATAAGGAATTTGAAATTTGTAACTTGTAAACGAAAAGAATATGAAAATAAGAAATGATAATTATTGAACCTTAAGTTAATTAAAATAAGTAAGTCAAACTTGTGTAACTTTCAATTGCATTCTTAAAGACATATATATATATATAACTTACCAATTATAAAAAAAAAGTTGAAATGTTAAAAGAATATGTAATGGAAATTTTTACAAGTAAAACTTAGGTAATGGAAGTGTTCAATGAAATTTACTTTTATAAATAAGAATTTGATGTTATAGTTGTTATAAACCTAAGTTATAATTGAAATGTACTATATAAAATGTGATGGGAAGTAAGTATTGTAAGTAGATGATAAACTTAAGTTAATGAATTGATATGCTAAGTAATTGAATTAAACATGAATACTATAAATAAATGAATGTAAATAAATGAAATTAAGTAATGAATGAATAAATATAATGCAATAAAAGAAATTGACATGATATGAATAAATGAAAATGAATTTTTTTGTAAGTATTAAAGGAAAATAAATGAAATAAACACCGAATGAATGTAACATCCCGAAAATTTTCGACTTTCGAAAATTCAACATCGATACTCACTTTATCGACTGCTGAGCCATCGAATGCCGGAAACCCGAAAAGTTATGGTTTTAAGAAAGAAGAAAAAGGTAGAAGAAGAAGATAGAAGAAAAAGAAAGAAGAACATCAACAGAACAAGAGCAGAAACAGAAAACAATATCAGATTCTCACATATCGCAGCGGAACAATATATAATAGATAAATGAATAATCTTTAAACAAAGAACTATATCATTTTATACATACATCAATCATCAGAGTCAATATACAACTCAATACAACAATGGAAAGTTATATAAACTTGTCCTCATACAGAATACACAGCGGAATAAATATATCAGATACAAGTACTACGTCTCGTCATCCAGCTTATCTCCAAAGCTCCAGAATATCCTGATAACATAACTCTAGGCTGCCCGTGTGGAAATTGGTGGGCACCCAGAGTTTAGAAGGGAACAATAAACTCCGAGTCAGTCATGGTGACTGGTGTGAGATCGTAAAACAGTTATTTATCTTTAAAATAAATAGCAGAGAATTTTAAAGTCAATTCGCAATGCTTTTGGAAAATGAAACTACCATAAGACCTCCCACCACACACACAATGCAAACGCAGAATTGGAGGAGATTTCTTCTTATGATAGTCAAATATGCTTGATACGCAAAATCAAATCATTTTTGATATTATTATTAGTGCATAGTGTAGAAAACATTTCGAAAGTATAATATTAATCTTAGCCAGCATAGGCATTCCGCACTTATGCCTACTATAGCTACCATCCAAACAGTGGTGACCACCATAAGTGAATGATAGGTTCTACAACTAAAACCGTACAAGATCGTATTGTTTCTTTGGATTTCCAACAAATGGTCAGGCTAAGGAACTTCCTATCCACGATGGGTACATCCCTGGAATAGACGACCCGAGAACCTAACCGGATCTCTGCCAACACAAGGCCGGGTTACCTCTGCAAAAATAGGTAACTACTGACACGCGTATGCCATCCCCCGATCGTAACCGATCTTCCCGAGGATCCCCGATTTCCAACAAACCACATAGATAATAATGCAGCAACCACATAGGTTAAGTATCTGGGCTCCATACCATGATACCACCTCTATCCAGAAGGAATGACATACACTAAGGGGCGCTACTCCCTAGAACCTTGCTGCATCCTTCCTGTTTCGACCATTTCCGGGGTGTGAGGCTCGACGAAGTCTCGTCCACAAAGCTACGCTTTCTCAAAAAGCCCTGCTTCGGGTCAAACAAAATGATCAACCTATGATCACAAAGATATAAGATCAAACAAATGATCATATCACAAATGATCAAACACTGATCATTTCACAGCAACACTCAGTATGCCACGTTACCAAATTGGGAATATATCGCTGATAAATTTCAACTACATAACCTCTGAGCTCGTACGTCTCAGAGAAGGGTGTTAAGCTAAGAGAATAAATTCTCCGCCACCAACAGAAATGTATTTGAAAGAAACCAGCTTTACATCTCAAAGTGTAACGTCAGACACACATCCATACAAGTCTGTTCCGGGATCGAACAGAACCGAAGGCACTTCTCACGAAGCCCTTGCATATCCGGATAAATTTCTAATCACGTCCGGACTTCCCGTCACTAAGGGTGATAAAACCTCTAAATCGGAGATCAGCCGATGTAGAGTAACTCGACGGTAATCCTTCCGTTTTCAAAAATATCCGGTCTTCAACACCGGTCTTCGAATGCAATTCATAACGACGTATCACATATTCGGAATGGGTTATACGACCCCATGGTCCTTTCCCGGCTAACCCGAATAGTGAGCGCTTATTCAAAAATAAGTGTGGCATTCAAATTCATCCAATTCACAACCAATACCTATCTAAAGGTAATTATTGATAGTCGGTTATTTAACTATCAATAAAGATGCGCAACATCATCAGATTCCAAATAATTTTCCAAATTATTTATTCTTCAAAAATATCTTTATTAGATATATAATCTTCCACACTTCAAAAATAAATCAATATTTATTTTTCTAAACAATTTCCATTTCCTTTATAAATTCCATATTGAATTTATATCTCCAAATATCTACTGATATACGATTCTCAAATCGATTTCAAATATTCAATTTCAATTTATCTTTAAGAAGATAAAATCTCAAAACGTTCATTTCATATTTGAAAAGTATTTCCTTACTTATTTAATAATAAGTATTTCACAAATCTACTTATTTTCAACACTTGGAAAATATTCGATATACTTAAATCAATATTAAGTATATATTCATTCTTTAAGGAAACCATTTACTATAACAACATTTATTTGAGTCAAAACGAATGTTACGTAAAACATCGTTACGACGACTCAAAATCACTAGTACAGGGATTCGAAAATTAAGATAGATATATAAATCCCAATACTATATAAAACATTTCCTTTCGGAAATCATTTACTATAACAACGGTGTTATAGTCCATCATTTCCTTATATTTTCGAAAACGCCTATTTCAACAATAAATGTTGAAATCTATGATTTCGATAGTTCACACGTTTTAAAACATCTTTTAAAACAATTACTTCATTTCTGTAATATCGCTTTCCCAAAACAAGTTCATTTTACTTAACAATATATTCACTGTCCAAAATCGTGAATATACTTCACTAACCACATTTCAATATTTTCTACACATTTTATTTCAATAAAAATTCGCTATCCAAAATCGCGAATATATCTTCTTTAATAATCTTCTATATTTAATTTATCAAATTCAATCGATTTCGAATTTATAAAACAACGTTTATAAATTCTATTTCTATTTTCTAACGACTTCAATTTAATAAATCTCCTTTATTAATAATTCGATAAATATTCCATCTAAAGGTAAAAATCCAATTTATACGTTAATCTCTTATAAATCTTTTATTCTACAGTTTCATCCATTTTATAACTTCACAATTTATAAATCTATAAATTTCATTCACTTACGGATCCCATAATATTTCATTTTTAACACTTATAAAAACTCATCTTATAATTCCAATATTTGATTTAAAAATATCAATTTATATAAATCTTTTTACACAAATCGTTTATGGTTAATCAAAAATCCCAACTTAAACCATTTTACAAATAAATCGACTTTTATTTCAAAAACGACACTTTGGTTATATTTCACTTATAACTTTTATAACTTTAAAATTTTAACGTTTATAAATCGATTCAAAAATTCCAAAAAAACGTATATTTTCAAAAATCACTTTAAAAACCTTTTTAAAGTAAAAGTCGTTATTTTTACATTTCAAAACTGAATCCGATGATGCAACAACATCAATTAGTCCATCACAACAGTCAATATCATATATCAATATGATAACAGAATATACATCAATATCTGTAAATAAATAACTACTGGTGAGGAATCCAGTTGGATCCCTCCAACCTGTTTCCCTGCATCCACAGACGTTAGCACAATACCAATTCCGCTCCAGTACGGAATTATCGCGGTATATGGGTTTTTATAAAAATCCGCTTACTAACGGCGCAATAGGGTCTCATCCGCTATACGAGGCGGGAAATCAATCAATCCAATATATACATATTCCAATATGTATATATTGCTATATATATAGGTATATCCTATCATATCTAATATCACATCCAATAGCAATCATCAAATCAATAACTGTAAAAATTCCACATTCAATTTGAGTGAGAAGATCTCACCTTGATTTTAATTCCGTTCCAGCTTTTTATTTCGAATAAATTAAACAGACGTTTAATTTAACTCAAAAATTTCACTGACTTCGATCGCTTCCAATTCTGTTCCATAGCGTAGTGCTCGTCAATACGATTCCAACGTAACTGGTTTCGTAATTTTTCGACCTCGTACGAACAAATTACAACATTTCAAAGTTTATACAATTTAAATTATAATTAATATACAATTTTATTTTCATTTTAAAAACCTAGCAAATCTGGACCATGCGTTCTGTTTTGGAGAGATCTAGACCGCATGCTTTTATCTTCCGTCTTCCCAGGTAGACCACGCAACCGAAAACAACCCATCCCCTTCGAACGTTGACCGACCCAAAGCCCTACCCACGATCACCGTGCACTCGATCGAATACCACCATTTTCTTCGCCCACGCGTGCTCCATCATCGTGCAAAACACGGCTCAGCTCGGCCCCCTAAGCTTCACGAAAACCGTGCCTAAACGCAGCCCTTCAAACACCATTTCTCGATGATCGACTCGACGATAATCGATCATAGCAGTTGGATAGCTAGTTTGCAACGTGCTCTACAACCTTCGTTTAGAAAGTTTTGTGAATTAGTTAGTGGATTGCAAGAAAAATGAGGAAGAAGCTTAGTGTTTTTCGGCCATTGATGAGTGGAGGTGGCGGCTGCAGTTTCAAAACCCTAGGCTATTTTATTTTCTTGTATTTGTGAAGAAACTAGTGTATTTATAGAAATTTAATGAACACTATTCATCCGGAAATTTTCGAACTCCGATTTACGCGTGGTCACTATCGTTTCTAGGGTTTATCCCGCGTTCCGGACACAATGGAACAGGTTTTGAAAGCTAATTCGATCGTCTGTGTGAGATATGACAATAAATGATCAATTTAAATTAAACCGATTTAAATCGATTTCGAGGCGTTTTGGCTTGCCCCGGACAAACGGTAAATCCAAAAATTACGAAATTTGAAATCTTACAATAATATCACATTACGGATCCGATGAAACTGGTTTCGTTCAATTCTGAGACTGTTCGAAAATTGGCTATTTTTACAGTCGATAATTAAATATTAAAATATTCAATTTTCACAGATTAACTCCAAATTCAATTTTAAAAGTTCTATAACTTTTCTATAACTCTAGTATCATTAAATAAAATTTTCCAAATCGTTTTCAATCATATTAACTCGATTTTTAATTATCTCTGGAATTTCAATCATTAAATTATCGATTCAATTGACCAAATTAAATCCAATATTCGAAAAATAAATCATTCGACTTCTAAATTCCATTTATTAATATTTAAAATTAATTAAATATTCGAATTTTAATTATCAAAAATTCTGGGTCGTTACAAACTTCCCCCCTTAAAAGAATTTCGTCCTCGAAATTACAAGTTAGGAAGAAAGGTCCTTAACTCGTCTACTATTTTCTCAAATTCAAATAGTTTTATCAATTTATCAAAACAAATCTTTCTATTAAAGATTCGTTATCAATCCAACTAGCTTTTTCCAACTTCAATTATAAGTTTCAAACAACATTGTTTAACTTCTCAATTCAAATTCGAGTTTAAATTCAAATTTTAAACTTTCAAAATTTCTCAAAAATTTACTAACACTCGAAATTTTCGAAAAATTTCGCCAGCGTCTCCTTTGCGCGGCTAATACGGCACTACTACAAAACGTCCCTACGGACTCTCAGATTTCAAAAAGAAAAAGAAAAAGCCAAGCGGCTAGAGAAATAAGTCATCAAATCTCATATTCGAATTCAAATACTTACCTTTTGTCGAGCCATTCAAATTTATCTTCGAAATTAAATTCCAATTCCTTTATACCTGTATATCCTACTAGCCATTATATCTAGTTACAGCATTCAAACATTTTGCAAATTCGATTACAAAATTTCAATATGTACTTCTTATATCATTTTTACTTCACTGTTGAAGTTACACCTATTCATTTTCCTTCAACTTTACAGTTCACATTCATTTGAATTCAATTCACAATTTCAATTCAATTTCAATTCTATTCATCTTCAATTCTGAAATATTGAATTTTATCGATTAGCTTTCATTTACAACTGCTTATTTCAAATTAGTTTCAATTACTAATTCATTTCTAATTCTAATCCACTTATTCAAATCTGTTTCTACTTACTTGAAGTTATTTGTAATTTCGAACCATTCTTTATTTAGTTCAAAATTCAAGTTTCAATTTAACTAATTCAACTTCCATTTCATGAATCAATTAATTATCAAAGTAGTTTATTCGGATTCAATCCTTATTCATTTTTCCATATCAATTTACTTTCATTAGATTGATTAACATCCAATACATTTATTTATTCAATTGCTAATTCACTTAACATTTCAAGTTGAATTTCACTTATATAACTCAAGTTCATATTCATTTCAGTAATAAATTTTTGATACCCAAAATCAAATTCATTCATCATTTCTTAAGTTATATTCCCATTAAACATCATTTATTTCACTTTCATTTTCTCATTTTATAAGTTATCCAACTTATATTCAACCTTTCAAAACCATTTTTGAAAACAATTCAAATTATCCTTTGAATTTCCAAAACAAAACCCAAATTTTCCAAACAACTTCCATTTAAAATAATTTGGCAGCAATTCCTCTTTTGGAAACCCGAAAATGAACACCAGTGATGTCGCGATCATCATCGGAATTATTTTCCAACGACCGAAAAGAGTTTAGAGCTTTTCATTCCTTCAAAACATTTTTCCAAAATCCTTTGAAATTCATTTCAAATCAAAAATGATTTAAACTTTCCAAATCTCCAAAATTTTCAAATTCTTTTCAAAACCTTTCCAAATACTTCTCTGGAATCCCGTTTTAAATTACAATTCACATTTATAATTTACATTCTCAAATTTCATTCGTATGAGAATTTATTTCTTAACTTTGGAGTTACAATTTCAATTTCTTATCCAATTTCAGTGATGATAATTCACTATTATTACTTCCTAACATCCATGCAACCATATACTATAGTACTTTATAGAAAAACATTTCTTTTCTATACAAAAATAGTTTTGGGCAAAATTATCTCATTTACCCTATTTAAAACAATATTGTGCCGAATTGTTCTATACAAGTGTTTAGAGATCCCTATCGATAGAGTTGTACGGACAATACCGACCAGAATCCATATACCACTCAACAAACCAATCATCACAATATAAAACAATTTTATATTCACTAACAAATACGCACTCGTATCTATTATTACACTCAACTCATTCTAGAGTACTACTGACTCTATCTCTAATGAGTAACACCCAACAGAGCAGGGTTGTCGCTTAACCATATGCTCTGATACCAAATGTAACATCCCGAAAATTTTCGACTTTCGAAAATTCAACATCGATACTCACTTTACCGACTGCTGAGCCATCGAATGCCGGAAACCCGAAAAGTTATGGTTTTAAGAAAGAAGAAAAAGGTAGAAGAAGAAGATAGAAGAAAAAGAAAGAAGAACATCAACAGAACAAGAGCAGAAACAGAAAACAATATCAAAATCTCACATATCGCAGCGGAACAATATATAATAGATAAATGAATAATCTTTAAACAAAGAACTATATCATTTTATACATACATCAATCATTAGAGTCAATATACAACTCAATACAACAATGGACAGTTATATAAACTTGTCCTCATACAGAATACACAGCGGAATAAATATATCAGATACAAGTACTACGTCTCGTCATCCAGCTTATCTCCAAAGCTCCAGAATATCCAGAATATCCTGATAACATAACTCTAGGCTGCCCGTGTGGAAATTGGTGGGCACCCAGAGTTTAGAAGGGAACAATAAACTCCGAGTCAGTCATGGTGACTGGTGTGAGATCGTAAAACAGTTATTTATCTTTAAAATAAATAGCAGAGAATTTTAAAGTCAATTCGCAATGCTTTTGGAAAATGAAACTACCATAAGACCTCCCACCACACACACAATGCAAACGCAGAATTGGAGGAGATTTCTTCTTATGATAGTCAAATATGCTTGATACGCAAAATCAAATCATTTTTGATATTATTATTAGTGCATAGTGTAGAAAACATTTCAAAAGTATAATATTAATCTTAGCCAGCATAGGCATTCCGCACTTATGCCTACTATAGCTACCATCCAAACAGTGGTGACCACCATAAGTGAATGATAGGTTCTACAACTAAAACCGTACAAGATCGTATTGTTTCTTTGGATTTCCAACAAATGGTCAGGCTAAGGAACTTCCTATCCACGATGGGTACGTCCCTGGAATAGACGACCCGAGAACCTAACCGGATCTCTGCCAACACAAGGCCGGGTTACCTCTGCAAAAATAGGTAACTACTGACACGCGTATGCCATCCCCCGATCGTAACCGATCTTCCCGAGGATCCCCGATTTCCAACAAACCACATAGATAATAATGCAGCAACCACATAGGTTAAGTATCTGGGCTCCATACCATGATACCACCTCTATCCAGAAGGAATGACATACACTAAGGGGCGCTACTCCCTAGAACCTTGCTGCATCCTTCCTGTTTCGACCATTTCCGGGGTGTGAGGCTCGACGAAGTCTCGTCCACAAAGCTACGCTTTCTCAAAAAGCCCTGCTTCGGGTCAAACAAAATGATCAACCTATGATCACAAAGATATAAGATCAAACAAATGATCATATCACAAATGATCAAACACTGATCATTTCACAGCAACACTCAGTATGCCACGTTACCAAATTGGGAATATATCGCTGATAAATTTCAACTACATAACCTCTGAGCTCGTACGTCTCAGAGAAGGGTGTTAAGCTAAGAGAATAAATTCTCCGCCACCAACAGAAATGTATTTGAAAGAAACCAGCTTTACATCTCAAAGTGTAACGTCAGACACACATCCATACAAGTCTGTTCCGGGATCGAACAGAACCGAAGGCACTTCTCACGAAGCCCTTGCATATCCGGATAAATTTCTAATCACCTCCGGACTTCCCGTCACTAAGGGTGATAAAACCTCTAAATCGGAGATCAGCCGATGTAGAGTAACTCGAGGGTAATCCTTCCGTTTTCAAAAATATCCGGTCTTCAACACCGGTCTTCGAATGCAATTCATAACGACGTATCACATATTCGGAATGGGTTATACGACCCCATGGTCCTTTCCCGGCTAACCCGAATAGTGAGCGCTTATTCAAAAATAAGTGTGGCATTCAAATTCATCCAATTCACAACCAATACCTATCTAAAGGTAATTATTGATAGTCGGTTATTTAACTATCAATAAAGATGCGCAACATCATCAGATTCCAAATAATTTTCCAAATTATTTATTCTTCAAAAATATCTTTATTAGATATATAATCTTCCACACTTCAAAAATAAATCAATATTTATTTTTCTAAACAATTTCCATTTCCTTTATAAATTCCATATTGAATTTATATCTCCAAATATCTACTGATATACGATTCTCAAATCGATTTCAAATATTCAATTTCAATTTATCTTTAAGAAGATAAAATCTCAAAACGTTCATTTCATATTTGAAAAGTATTTCCTTACTTATTTAATAATAAGTATTTCACAAATCTACTTATTTTCAACACTTGGAAAATATTCGATATACTTAAATCAATATTAAGTATATATTCATTCTTTAAGGAAACCATTTACTATAACAACATTTATTTGAGTCAAAACGAATGTTACGTAAAACATCGTTACGACGACTCAAAATCACTAGTACAGGGATTCGAAAATTAAGATAGATATATAAATCCCAATACTATATAAAACATTTCCTTTCGGAAATCATTTACTATAACAATGGTGTTATAGTCCATCATTTCCTTATATTTTCGAAAACGCCTATTTCAACAATAAATGTTGAAATCTATGATTTCGATAGTTCACACGTTTTAAAACATCTTTTAAAACAATTACTTCATTTCTGTAATATCGCTTTCCCAAAACAAGTTCATTTTACTTAACAATATATTCACTGTCCAAAATCGTGAATATACTTCACTAACCACATTTCAATATTTTCTACACATTTTATTTCAATAAAAATTCGCTATCCAAAATCGCGAATATATCTTCTTTAATAATCTTCTATATTTAATTTATCAAATTCAATCGATTTCGAATTTATAAAACAACGTTTATAAATTCTATTTCTATTTTCTAACGACTTCAATTTAATAAATCTCCTTTATTAATAATTCGATAAATATTCCATCTAAAGGTAAAAATCCAATTTATAAGTTAATCTCTTATAAATCTTTTATTCTACAGTTTCATCCATTTTATAACTTCACAATTTATAAATCTATAAATTTCATTCACTTACGGATCCCATAATATTTCATTTTTAACACTTATAAAAACTCATCTTATAATTCCAATATTTGATTTAAAAATATCAATTTATATAAATCTTTTTACACAAATCGTTTATGGTTAATCAAAAATCCCAACTTAAACCATTTTACAAATAAATCGACTTTTATTTCAAAAACGACACTTTGGTTATATTTCACTTATAACTTTTATAACTTTAAAATTTTAACGTTTATAAATCGATTCAAAAATTCCAAAAAAACGTATATTTTCAAAAATCACTTTAAAAACCTTTTTAAAGTAAAAGTCGTTATTTTTACATTTCAAAACTGAATCCGATGATGCAACAACATCAATTAGTCCATCACAACAGTCAATATCATATATCAATATGATAACAGAATATACATCAATATCTGTAAATAAATAACTACTGGTGAGGAATCCAGTTGGATCCCTCCAACCTGTTTCCCTGCATCCACAGACGTTAGCACAATACCAATTCCGCTCCAGTACGGAATTATCGCGGTATATGGGTTTTTATAAAAATCCGCTTACTAACGGCGCAATAGGGTCTCATCCGCTATACGAGGCGGGAAATCAATCAATCCAATATATACATATGCCAATATGTATATATTGCTATATATATAGGTATATCCTATCATATCTAATATCACATCCAATAGCAATCATCAAATCAATAACTGTAAAAATTCCACATTCAATTTGAGTGAGAAGATCTCACCTTGATTTTAATTCTGTTCCAGCTTTTTATTTCGAATAAATTAAACAGACGTTTAATTTAACTCAAAAATTTCACTGACTTCGATCGCTTCCAATTCTGTTCCATAGCGTAGTGCTCGTCAATACGATTCCAACGTAACTGGTTTCGTAATTTTTCGACCTCGTACGAACAAATTACAACATTTCAAAGTTTATACAATTTAAATTATAATTAATATACAATTTTATTTTCATTTTAAAAACCTAGCAAATCTGGACCATGCGTTCTGTTTTGGAGAGATCTGGACCGCATGCTTTTATCTTCCGTCTTCCCAGGTAGACCACGCAACCGAAAACAACCCATCCCCTTCGAACGTTGACCGACCCAAAGCCCTACCCACGATCACCGTGCACTCGATCGAATACCACCATTTTCTTCGCCCACGCGTGCTCCATCATCGTGCAAAACATGGCTCAGCTCGGCCCCCTAAGCTTCACGAAAACCGTGCCTAAACGCAGCCCTTCAAACACCATTTCTCGATGATCGACTCGACGATAATCGATCATAGCCGTTGGATAGCTAGTTTGCAACGTGCTCTACAACCTTCGTTTAGAAAGTTTTGTGAATTAGTTAGTGGATTGCAAGAAAAATGAGGAAGAAGCTTAGTGTTTTTCGGCCATTGATGAGTGGAGGTGGCGGCTGCAGTTTCAAAACCCTAGGCTATTTTATTTTCTTGTATTTGTGAAGAAACTAGTGTATTTATAGAAATTTAATGAACACTATTCATCCGGAAATTTTCGAACTCCGATTTACGCGTGGTCACTATCGTTTCTAGAGTTTATCCCGCGTTCCGGACACAATGGAACAGGTTTCGAAAGCTAATTCGATCGTCTGTGTGAGATATGACAATAAATGATCAATTTAAATTAAACCGATTTAAATCGATTTCGAGGCGTTTTGGCTTGCCTCGGACAAACGGTAAATCCAAAAATTACGAAATTTGAAATCTTCAATAATATCACATTACGGATCCGATGAAACTGGTTTCGTTCAATTCTGAGACTGTTCGAAAATTGGCTATTTTTGCAATCGATAATTAAATATTAAAATATTCAATTTTCACAGATTAACTCCAAATTCAATTTTAAAAGTTCTATAACTTTTCTATAACTCCAGTATGATTAAATAAAATTTTCCAAATCATTTTCAATCATATTAACTCGATTTTTAATTATCTCTGGAATTTCAATCATTAAATTATCGATTTAATTGACCAAATTAAATCCAATATTCGAAAAATAAATCATTCGACTTCTAAATTCCATTTATTAATATTTAAAATTAATTAAATATTCGAATTTTAATTATCAAAAATTCTGGGTCGTTACAGAATGAATGGAAATAAAATTTTGTAAGAGATAAATGTAAGTTAAAGAAATAATCCTTGTATGAATGAGAAGAAAAAATAAAAACTGTAAAATGTCATGAAAGAAATTTAATAAGAATAACTTAAGTACATTGTAAATTATTGTTTGTTTTGGTTTATGGGTTGTTTGGGATAGGATACTTCTAATTGTTTAAGATGTATGAATAATCTATTGGGTTCATCTAAGACTGTTGAGTAAATGGTGCACTTAGTAGTTTATTTGTCATTCTAGGCGGTTAAAAATTTCTGAACCCGAACAAACCATTTGTTTGTTTGCTATGGATGGATAGTTGATTCTATTGATTTCATATGATGATTGTATGCCGTGGTTTCCAGTGATTGTTGTTTATATTAATTTGTTTGTTAGTGGTTGAAACAACTGTAAATATTTCCCTTTATATAATTATTAACATCTTTGGATTATATAAGTGAAATACAGGTTATGGAAGCAATTGCCACTGCTTTTGGTTTCATAATCAAGCGTTGTTTGCCCGACAAATAGGTACGTTCTCGGATTACGGCTTTCTAGCGATACTATATTGTTTTCCCGCTGTTGGGATATATTATTTGGAAAATTTTGATATATATTATTATTATTGATATTATTATTTTCTCCCGAGCCTCTCCGTACAAAGGAGACTCTGCCGAAATTTTTCAAAAATTTTGGACTTAGAAATTTTTTGAAATGTTTTCCAAACTTTTGTTACTTGAGTATATAAAGGATTTAAGTGTTATAAATTGATATATTTTATTTAAATTATTTTATTTTGTAAATTTAATGTTTATAAATTTAATATTTTGAATAAGATATATTGATTTCTAAATTCTTTCTTTTCCCTTCTTTTCTTTTTCGGGGATTAAAAGTTTTGAGTAGGGGAGAGTGTAACGACCCGTAAAATTTTCGATAATTAAAATGGTTAATTAAATAAGATTTTGTGATTTAATATTTGGAGAAATAAAATTTTTGTAACTTATTAATGAAATAATAAGTAAAATAAAACGTAACAATGTCAATTAAAGTTAATCATTAATGGTTTGAATGAAATTCCAATTAATTGAAGTGATTTAGATGTTACACTTAGTTATAAACTGAATATAAGAAAACAAATGTAAATATTGAATCAATTAATGAAATAATATATAATTAATGATAATTGGTTAAAATCAGTGTTATGTAAACAATGGTAACATTTGCTGTAAGTAATAAACTTATAAATGTAATTAAAAGTAAATAGTGACTATTATTATAATTTACCTATTTATTTAGTTAGTTGAATTGAAACTGAAATCAATTTTAAATAAATGTAAATAAATGTTACATTAATGTGAAATGTAATACAATGTTTAAAAGTTGTTAAATTGGAGTATATTAAGGTAATGAAAGGTAAAACAAAGGTTAACTAGGTACATAGTAATAATGGACTTAATAAAAAGATTGGGATTGAATCAAATCAATTTATTGGAATTAATAATTGGAATTCAATTTATAATAAATGGATTTATTGTAAGTAAATGAAATTAAATACTACGTTAATTGAAATTAAGATGAAATTGGAAATTATTAACGCACTAAGATATAAACCAATGGTAATTATATCCATAAGATGATAATTGATTTAATAACATGATTGAAAATCAAATAAATGAAATTTTGGAATTCTTATTTTTTTACCGAATTTTTGAAATTGAGATTAGACAAGGTAGATTGTGAAATATTCCATAGTAAATTGATATAGAATTTTTTTTAAAGGACTATAAATCACTAAGTAATCCAGAGTGATAGAAATTGTAAATTATTAAATAGTGAATCGAAAAGTGATTAATTAATTTAATTAATGTGAAAATAGCCATTTTCGCCACTGACTCGGATTTCGACGAAACTAGTTTCATCGGATCCGTAACAGTAAATTATTGTAGGATTTCAAGTTTCGTAATGATTGGACTTGTCATTTGATCGTACGGGCTCGAAACGCCTAGAAAATCAATTTAATTGAAATCAATTTGAACAAACCGATTTTAACATAACTTCTTCATACGATGGAATTAGGACCTGAAACCGGTTGCATTGAGTTTAAAATATTTGAAAACATCTATTTTGATATATGGATTGACCCAATTTCGTTCCGGAGACAGAACGGGCTTTTCGGGTCGTTTATAGTTCAACTTTCAAACCGATTCGATCCATTTGTTCCTATTACTGATCCGCCTATATATATCCGATTATAAACCCTAGCAGCCTTTCTATTCCTCATTTCTCTACGTACAGAAATTTCTGTTGCTCCTCTTTTTCAATGGCTGAAAACCCTAAATTTCCCAATTCAATTTCAATACAAAATTCAATTCCAAAAATTTAAAACTCCTCGAAATTTATCGAGTTATATATCGATTTGAAGGTCTCGACAAGCGCAAGTCAAATATGTGATTCATTTTTCGATTTGGGTTTCAGTGTGGCCGAAACTGAGCGAATTTGTCTCGGCTGTTTTTACGCGAAGGTGTAGTTTAACGGTGGATCTTCGATTTGGTTGCGATCGGAGGGTGCCGTCTTGGAGAGGGTGTCGAGGCGAGTAGATCTATACGGTTCAACTGTGCTGGAGGGGGTGTGGATGGCCATGGTTGTTCTGAGTTTTGGTGCGGCGGCGGGTTCGTTTGGGCTCGCTACGTAGGCGTGCGAGGTGGCTGTAGGGGCGGCCGGCCATGCCGAGGTCGGCGGTGGCGTTCGATCTGGCTGAAGATCGACGAGGGGACGGCGAAAATTGGATAGGGTTAGGCGTAGGCGGCGGCTCCGTTTCTAGTTCGAGCAGATAAGGTTGACACATCTTTTTCGCGTGGTGACTTGGCTCAAATGTATGGCTGTTGTTTTCTTTTTTTATTTTCTCATTTATTTAAATTTTAAAACATTCTACCTCGAATAACTTTTGTGTACAGACTCAGATTTGGACGCGATTTGTTTTGCTAGGATTGTATTGAAATTCCGGACATTTTGACGCTGGTTTGGACGAATTCTAAGACCGTTCAAATTTTGGGCTTAAATTGGATTTAAATTCGATTTAAATTCAAAAGTGAGTGTTTTAACCCACTCGCAACTTCTAAATTTTCTTATGTTTGTTAAATTAAATTTATGATGTGATTAGAAATTTATTATGGCTATTTGGTATATTTTAAATCATCATCTCAATTAATTTGAATTTATTTGAATTAAATCGTTATTTAATTTATTATTGAATATAAATTGCCAGTTAAATACCTGTTATTGATTATCAGTTCTATATTGATATTTACTGATTGATTTGGACGATGTTTGTAATGGATGTTGATTGTTGATATTGGATGAATGGATGTTTTATTGTATATCGTTATAAATTGCAAGTTCACTATGGGTTGAAATGATACATACCCGAATGATCTATAGATTAAGGAAAAATCGTTATGGGTTGAAATGATAGACTCGAGCGATTTTATGGATTTTATTATTAATTCGGGATTGCGATTTGAAATGATATATGACCGTAACATTTTAAATTGCGGATTGAAATGATAAATATCCGTATCACTTGACCATATGGTAGAAAATTATATACGGACACCGGATTGGTTAAATTAAATGATTTTAAAATCTTTAATTTTCGAATTTAATTAAATGATATTTTGAAATAAAATTTGATTTATGTAAATTGAAGTATTATTGGAAAAATCAAGTTTATGATGAATTGTGAAATGGTTTAAAGAAATTGCTTTAAGAAATTAAATTGGAAGTTTAAAGTTAAACTTTTAAGTATAAATGAAATTCTATCGAAATTAAGTTATTGAAGTTGTTTGAAAATAACTTTGAAATATTTTGAAATTGGAGTAATCCGAATTGATTTTTGAACATGGATTGAAACGATATGAAATTCAATAGTTTATTGAAATGTTAAATTGAAAGGTTTAGAATTTGGTTTGTTTACTTGGAAATTGAACATGGTCCAAATGCGTTGAAATGAAATGAATAGTTTAATTTGATATTAATTCCAAATTCATGTTTTAATATAATTTTTTATAAAGATATATTATTTCAAAATTTCTAATTATTAAGATTTCAAAGTATTAAACTATTTTAACCTGTATTAGTTATATTAAATCATTTTAACCTATTTTAAACCACTCGATTTATTTAAACTAATTAACATGTTTTAACTTATTTTAAATCTAATTAATCTATTTTAAAGCTATTTAATCTATTTAATTATATTTAATCTATTTTAAATTTATATTAACTATTTATAACTATTTAAACTATTTTCTTCTAAATTCCAAACTAAGTAAATGGATGGGTTTATATTTAAATTCTCGATTTTTAAAGTGAATATGGTTAAACGACATTATAACCTAAGTTGGGAGCTAAATAGCATATTTGGTTTAATATGAAAATTTTAAAAGGAGAGTTTAACCTATTTTGGAAACACAACTTTTGAAAGGAAATATAATTTCGAACTATGATTTCAATGTGATATAATTTCAGAAGTAAGTAATGATTTCGAAAATGATATGATTTGAATTGAATCTGATATTTTGATATCAATTATGAAATGATTTTGGAAATGTAAAAGAACCATCCGATGTGTAATAAGCAATTGGTTGTTAAAGAGACCGATCAGATATTGTCATACTCTCTGCCAATACCAAAAACCACTTTTACAACTGTGTACGCGGTGGAGATTCCAGAATGAAGTAGGATGGTTGGCGACGATCCTATATGAGGTATATACGTGGACCTGACTCCCATGAGTTAGCTTAAGGTGGCTAAAACAGGAGCAATTGACAGGCTAAGTGAGGTCATTCCACCGATCGGGCACATTCCTTCGATACTATATTCTAACTTTGCGATTGATTTAGTGGCCACCCTCGATTTTTTTATTTAGGAGTGTGTTCCAAGGTGGGCGATAGTAGCTGCTATGCGTTACCACCAGTCTGGAAGTGTAATTGGTATATCTACCCTGACATTGCCTAGTTGTGCCTTGTCACCTACCCTAGCGCACCTTCTACGAGTTTATTTTATGTCGTACCTATAGAGTATCCTCTGGCGGCCCCAGTTCACGGGGAATTACGGTATTGTATAGACTATTGGCATTATAAAATGTGTTAAGGGGGGAAATGTAACGCCTTAATGCTATTTTAATAGTTTATCTTACTGTAGACGAATTATAATAGCGTATTGTACTACATAGTAGATAGTTTAACGGATCCTTAGGAGATGTGAATCCCGAACATCTCTTAAGTTACCGCACTCACGTTAGCCACTGGATAGGAGATGTCAAACCCCGTAAACATCTCTGACGCCGTTGCACTCATAGTTATTTACCGTTGATTTAACTCACATAAGATCTTTTAGTTTTGACTCGAGTGTTTTGTCTTTTCAATTCGCTTGGGTCAGCCTGAGCATTTCAGGATTTGAAGACCTTTTCCGGAGGACGAAGACGAAGATTTGTAGTATTATTACTTATTCTACCTTTTTATTTCAAAGATTTCTTATAACTTTAAATCCAATTGGGTTTGTTTACGCTGGTTTTCCAGACTGACTCGAGTGTTTTTTTTATAATGCTCGGGTCAGACCGAGTATTACAGTTTCCAGTTAGGATGCTATGGAGCACAGGAGACATGTTGGAGGAGTCTCAGTCGTATTCCATATACTTGATTATATTCTACTGTGTGAGTGTAGGCTGTATATTCAGCACTTGTGAGGACTAGTTATTATAACTGTCCAGATTGATTTGTTGATTGTTGTACTATGATGATGGTATGTATAATAACAGTCATAGTTCTTTTTGTATAAAGATATGTTATTATCTATTATATTTTGTTCCGCAACGATTGTGAGGTTCCATATCGTTGTTTAGTTTTCTCTTATCTTCTTCCTTCTTTCTTCACCCCTAACAATCCACCTTTTTGTTCAATTTGAGTTGACATGTGTGGTAATTTTTCAACTTAGAATGTACAGAAAAGTGGGTCGTTACAACATGGTATCAGAGCTAAAGGTTAAGCGAGAACCTTGGCTTTGGTGGGGTAACTCATTAGAGATAGGTTCAGTAGCACCCTAGAATGAGTTTGAGTGTATATATATATATGAGCGCGTATTTGTTAGTGATATAAAAATTGTTTTATATTGTGTTGGTTGATCTATTGAGTGGCTTATGGATTCTGGTCAATACGAGTAATTAACGTTATTGATAAGAATCTCTAAACACTTGAACAGAGCAATTCGACGTGGTATTGTTTTAAAATTAGGTAAATGAAATAATTTTACCTTGATTATATTATATATATAAAGGAATAATTTTTTAGAAATTATTATTATATGGTGTTCTTGGATTTTAGAGAATGATAATATTTGATTATCATTTATTGTTGTGGTGTTCTAATAAAGGGATGATATTTTAATGTAAACAAGGTAAGCAATAAAGAAATGATTTTATATAACAATGTGAGATTATATAAATACTTGATTTATAAGTGTAATTTATAAATTGAAAGGGAATGAAATTTCAGAAGTATATTTTAAATATGATTTATAAAAAGAGTTTACAAAAACTAGGAGTTTGGGAATTTAAAACCCATTGGTTCTGAAATTTTTTTTCAAAGTTTTGGAAAATAATACTGATATTATTTGGAAAATATTTTTGAACGGAAATATTTTTAAAAGGTAATTTTAAGGGAATAGAAAGCACTGAACTCACTTCCGTCGCTGGAAAATAATCTCGGTGATGACTGCAGCATCATCGACGTTCATTTTCGAGTTTCCAAGAGAGGAATTGCTACCAATGGTGTTTTGTTTTAGTAAAGCTAGTTTTGATTTTGAAAATTCAAATAAATGAATTGATATACCAGGGATTGTGTGTGTGTATATACATATACATATATATATATATATGATTTCAAATTGGTTTGAAATAATTTGAACTAGGTGTTTAAACTCTGAGAATTTTCGTTGAGTATTTAATAAAAATATAGGAAAATAAGTTTTATGACATATGAATTTCGAGAATTAATAAGAGAAAACAATGTTTTTAATTGTTGATATGGATGTTGTGAAAATTAAATTTTGAAAGGAATCTTAACTTAAGTTGAATAAAGTGAATTGTGGAAGGGAATTCAATCTAAGCTAAATGAAAAAAAAAATGGAAATGGAATTGATTGAGATTTGAAATAAAATTTAGGTTTGAAATAAACTAATGATGGAACTAATTAAATTAATTAGTTAACTGAATATGGTTTGGAATGTGAATAAAAAGGAATTTGGTTTAGATAAGAATCAATGGAAATAAATACGTGGGTTGTACGTATATTATTGTGTTCGTATAACGGTTTGATCCAGATTCGAGCACAAAATTTCAAGATAATTTATATCGGTCCGAGTTGGAATTTTTCACTCGATTCTCGACGGCGAACACTGGATATGGATTTTTGATTGATTCTAGGATTCTCTATCATAGTATATGGCTATGCAAGGAGAATGCCGGTTTCTAATCAAGGAACCAAATCTGAGTCCGCACTAGAGTGGTCGTGTGAACGATACTAGTTCAGAAGTGAAATTGTGTGATCGAACGAGCGATCGGATTTGATATTGCGTACGAATGATATATGTACATCGTACGGTTTTAGTAAAGAAAAAATATGAAATTGAGAATGCAGGATTATATGATTATGAACTATATGATTGGATGCCATTGGTAAATAAGGTGCAGGCATACAAAAGCAAGAACTAATTTGATGCCTTTGGTTTCATAAGAAAAATTGGGTTGCCCAACTAAAAGGTACATGTTTAAATTATTGTTTGATTTATGGTTTTATGGTCGAGCCACTTGGCTTTTGTTTTCTTTTATTAGTTTGGCCCATAGTGGCGATTTGTAGTTGTTCTGATCTAGTCGTGCAAAGGAGATGATGGCAAAATTTTTGAAAATTAAAAGAGTTAGAAATTTTGAAGAAATTTTTGATAACTAAAATTTGATTTCGAGTTATAACTTGAAAGAGATAAATGGATAATATTATTTGGGATATATGAATGAATTTGGGAACATAGTAAAAGTAATAACAAGGTTCCAACAAATTGGATTTGGGGAAGTTATTTCAACTAATTTATTTTAGAAAGAAATGGGTTTAGGCATTTTTCCTATCTTGGCAATTCCGAGAACGAAATTCTTTTAAAGGAGGAAGAATGTAACGAGCCAGAATTTTAGGGATTTGAAATTGGAATATTTAATTTATTTTAAATATTTAAAAGTTAATTTTATAGATTTTATAACTTAAATTTCAAATTTAGTGAATTATAAATTGGATAATTTGATTGTTAAATTTAATAATCGAAATTGCTTAAATAAAGGAATCTTGAGTTTTAAGCTGGATAAAAATGATTTAAAAGCATGTTTAATTTCTAGTTAATAAAAATGAAGAAAATGAAAAATTTAAATTGGATTTATAAGTGATTTACTCGATTTTATAAATAACTCGTTTTAATTAACATATAAAAATAGCCTTCCGGGGCACAATCTTGGATTTCAACGAAACTTGTTCCATTAGATCCGCAATAGTATATTATTATCGAATTTCAAATTTCGTAGCGTTTAGAGTTACCGTTTGGTCGTATGGGATAGAAACGCGTTAAAATTAATATCGAAAATTTAATATAATAACTGGGTTTAAAAGGCTATCTTCTCCATACGATCGAATTGGGACTCGAGACTTGTTCCATTGCGTTTAGAATAGGGGTAAAACATTTAGAATGCCAGGCAGCATGCCTCGATCGGGGTTCGGAATAAATATCTAGATATTTTGTAATTTTAAATAATTTATATATATTTGATTTGACATCAGCCCACACAAACTTACATTCAGCCACCCTATTTTTCAATTTCAGCGACCATACCTAATCGAACCTAGCTCCTTCTTTTTACAAAAGTTCCCTCTCTTCTTTTAAAATAGAGAAGAATAATGAAAAATGAAAACTTCCAAAATTTTCAATCGAGCAAAATACTTCATGGAAAAATCTAAAATAAACTTTAAAATTCCTCACTCGATAGGATCTGCACACGAGTGGATTTATTGGAGTGTTCGATCGAGATTTGGATTGCTTGACTGTTGTGGCAGAGCATGGTTTTTGCCTAAGGTTTGAGTTTGTGGAGTATGGAGCCATCGATTCGAGTTTTGGGCATCGTTTTTGGGTTTGGAGGATCGAATAGCATTGCGGCCAGAAAATCATGAAGCACGGTGCATGGGCAGGGGTCACGACATGTCGACGGCAACTGTGAAGGTGTCAGGTCATGTTTTGATGCAGAGCAAGGGAGGCGTGGTGGTGATGTTCATCGGATGGTATTCGAAGAGAGGAACGTGATGGCGTGGTTTGATTGAAGTCTCGGCTAGTCTTTTGCCGAGATGGTGGTGCGTGCACGTTCGTGTGCACTTGGGGGTACAAGGAAGGAGAAACATTTGGGGAAGAAGAAGGGAGGGTGGGCGTTGTTCTGGGACGGGTTAGGAGTATAGGGTAATGTAAAGTTAATTTTGATTAAAAGGATTATTAAATTATTTAAATTATAAAATCTTATTTTACTCATAACTCATTCGTTTTAGGGCCGAATTCAACACGGTCAGTCGCTTGGATTCGTATCGACGAATTCTTCGATATGTAATTGGATTGGTCGAGATCTGAGCTATTGAAATTTTGCGCTAAAATCAAACGCCTGTTTGATTTTAGATGAACTAGAATGCAGAAGCAACAACTGGAATAAAGGTGAGTAAATCTCACTCATTTGGACTGCTGGTTTTAATTTAAAATATTTAAAATTAATTATTGGTGGATTGGATGAATTTATAAATTATTATTAGTTTGATGTTATATTATATATAATAGTATATATGTTTGTAGTTGCATTTGTTCCAGCCGATTGGAGCGGATGAGACACTATGCGCCCCGCATAATAGCGGATGACCCTATATTACCGCGATATCCCGCCTCGAAGCGGGATTGGTATTTTATATTATATAACATCTGTGGTTTCAGGGGAAATAGGTTGGAGAGATCCAATTGGATTCCTCAAAATTATTGATTTTTATTTCATATATAGTAATATATGATGTGTTTGAATAGTATGGGATAGATTATGATGTGATTCGAATTTATTGGATGTTATAGTAGCGCTGGCCTAAATTTTGGTATTATAAATACCATAGATAATATTTTTGAAAAACAAACTCAAAGGCGATTTAGAAATGAAAATATTAAATATTGAATTTTGGGATTATTTAAAAGGGAATTGAATTGGATAAAATAAATGATTGGATTTTGGATATTTATTTAGCTATTTCGTAAAATGATTTCAAATAGAGAATTTTAAATTGGGGATTTTTAGAACAATAGATTTTAAATAATATTCTTAAAATATGAAATGGAGACGAAATGGAGATTTGATTGGTTTTGGAATATATTTTGGGTTATTTAGGAAATAGATTTATAAATGGAATTTCAATTAGAAATCGATTTATAAATAGATTTTTGTAATACAAACCTATATAAACTGGGAATGAGTTTATGAAAATTTATAAACGATGTTTATAAATAAGTGGAATGGTTATCATTTGATAAATGGGAAATATAAATTCATAGTGTGAATTTAAAATGAGATATGGAAACCGGCTTAGAAAGAAATAGTAGATTCTATTTTGGAATTTGGGAATAGTTGTGAAATTGGAAATGAGAATCGAAGTGTGATAAATCGAGAGAGGTTTATAAACGTAAAAACGGTTAGGTTGAACTTTAAAAATAGTTTTATCGAGAGATTAAGGGTTGTTTTTAAAGGGGATTTTATTATTTAAATATTGTAGGTTTAAAAACTGTTATTTATTTTTAAATTATTTCGGGAAGTTGGTTATTTAGCATTTAATATTTGTTGAAATGAATTCTAATTTTTATAATATGCTTTGAAAATCGACCTAGGGTACAATATATTCTTGTCAGACCCGAGTGCATTGACCTAGAGATGCACTCATCGGAGGTAGTTCCTTACCTGGTCATAGCATGGAAACCATTCTCCAATACATACCTTATGGTTTTGATTGTATAGCCTAGTATGCTAGAATTTAATTAATGTAACAATTTCAGCTATTTTAATAAGTATTTGTACTTAGACACTATTATAATATCACAGGATTTTATATAAAGTGTTTTGGTTATCGTAAGGTAAAAACCCATCGTGTTTACGTGTGGCATGGTCTTACGAGAGACCTTTTGATTTCAAAGATTTTCTTATAACTGTAAATCCAATTGGGTGTGTTTTCTCACGCTGGTTTTCTAGACTGACTCGGGTGTTATTAAATTATAATGCTCGGGTCAGACCGAGTATTGCAGTTTTAGGTTAGGATGCTATGGAGCACAATAGACGTGCTGGAGGAGTCTCAGGCGTATTCCACATACTTGATTATATTCCGCTGTGTGAGTGTAGGCTGTATGTTCAACACTTGTGAGGACTAGTTATTATAACTGTCAAGATTGATTTGTTGATTGTTGTACTCTGATAATGGTATGTATAATAACAGTTATAGTTCCTTTTGCATAAAGATATGTTATTATCTATTATATTTTGTTCCGCTGCAATTGTGAGGTTCTGTATTGTTGTTTAGTTTTCTCTTATCTTCTTCCTTCTTTCTTCACCTCTAACAATCCACTTTTTTGTTCAATTTGAGTTGACATGTGAGGGTATTTGTCAGCTTGGAATGTATAGAAAAGCGGGTCGTTACATTTTAATTCGCAATGTCAATCCGATCTCAACAGAAGTGGTTTCGAGTCTCGATTTAGCTTATACGAAAAATAATATTTTTGAGCCTTTATTTAATTAACGATTAAATATTTAAATCGATTATTTAAATATTCTATCGTCAAAATACTGGTCGTTACAAGTTTGATTTTGATTTAGGGTATTTATGGTGGTGGTCAAATTTAAGGCGGAGTTGCAATCATTCATGGATGGATGTTGTGATGGTTGCAAGAATTCACAAAGAGGAATGAGGAAGAGACGCAAAGGAAAATGATCGAAAAATTAAAACGCAGCTCTTAACGGTCTCTGACCAATGCATTGGTGGGATCTCTACTAGTGCAACCATGCCAAATGCATCGATGGAAGCCTATATTATTATTTTCTGCTCCTTTCTTCTTTGTTTCTCTTCCTTTCCGCACTTCGAAAAATCTGATGAAATTGTGAAAAATTAAGGTCAAGTATTTGGAGTATGTGGCATAGTTTGGAAGATATCAGAGATCATATAAATGTTTTTAACAATTTTACCTCTTAGACTCAACAATCGGTTCTATGTAAAAATGTACTCTTTTTTATATCTTTGCTGTTGACTCCACCTCTATTCTGACTCAATGTCTCCAATATATTTTCTTAAATGATCTAATGTCTTATCAGCTCCTTCATATCATCTTTATTTATAAGTTATTGTCTCTGATGGTAATCTATAAATGTTGTGTATGTTAGGAACTGGAGGTAGTGGTTTTGATGACAACAACCTTTGTAACTTATTTTATTATAACTTATATACTAACACTATTGTCTAGATATATATGAATGTTATTATGCAGGATATATATAAGGCAGGTACTGATTATTGAAGACTGTACAGTAAAAAGATCAAGAATGAAGAAATCAAGTTTGAAGACTCATGAGTATCAAGACCAAGATTTCAAGATATGTGTCTAGTTTATTGTTAAAACTTCATAATAGCACGGAAATCTTCATTCCATATTTCATTTGGGATGGAACCCATTTCTACCTTCTTAGTGGCTTACAAACCCACGACAAGTAGCTTACAAACCTATAATAAGTGGCTTACAAACCCACGAACATCATGGTTTAGTACAAGTTCTCGAGTCCTGATGTGATGAGATATTCTGCAGGAAGAAGCTTGCAAAACTACTTCAAAATGGTTTTTCAAAATGATTTTCAAAATGTTTTAGCCTTAAAATATTCTTTGTCTTTGTTTTTAAATAAACTTTGTTTTAAACTTCGTTTGTTTTTAAAACTATCTTCTGATTTTTAAATATTCTTTTATAATATATATATATATATATATACTTGAGATTTAAAATCAAATTTATATATACATTCTAAAAATATATTTTTCTACTCTTCTTTATTTTAAAACATAGGAAAATCAGTTTATTTTACTCCAGAATCATTTCATCTTGTTTTCCTTTCAATACCATTTTCAAAACAAATTTTACATTATTTTTAAATAGGGTATGTCGACATCATGGGATACCCCATGTCGACATGGTGGCCGTTAAATTCAAAAGTTTCAGTTTTCAAAAGTAGTGTCTATTCGTTTAAATCTCTTCAGGAATGGTTATGGCCGTTACTGGTCTATAAATAGCCTTCACAAATGAATTTTTTCACTAACTAATTTCATATTTTCTTCACTCCTTCTTCTCCACAAATCCATATTCTAAAATTTTCATATTTTTAAGATCGTGCCGAAATTCTGCCGAATTCTCAAGTAAATCAAATTAGAATCTCATTCTTGTTTGGTTTTCTACCCTCTCTCGAAGATCAAAGTGCTATTCAGAGTTATAGGATCAATTTGTAATTAAAAGTTTATCGAGTCTCTCTATAAGGTGTGGTTTTGCCTGAAAATCAATTGGGTAATCTTGTGGCCTGTAAATCAAGAGAGTTTGCCCCGGACTCGTGAGACAGGAGGGTACCTCAAGGCCTTTAGAAACTGAGGATTGTAATCTCGACTTTGGTATAATAAAAATCTGTATGAGGTGTTCTGCCTTGGTATAGGACTAGATGTAGGGTAACTCCAAACTAGTATAAAATCCGGTGTTTTCTTTCCTTTTACTGCTTTTTATTTACTTTTTGCATCTGTATTTGATTATGTGATTGTTCTGTGATTAATTTCTGCATTTGTTTGTGTCATTTTAATTTAGTCCATATAATTCTTAGAATCCATTAAACACTATTCACCCCCCCTCTAGTGTTAAATTAGCCTTAAGATCCTTAATTCACACTCCCTTTCAATTGGTATCAAAGCCAGGTTTTCATAGTTTTTATAATCTAAAACTTGAAAAGTTGAAAATGGCATTTTTAGAAAATTTTGTTAATACTAGTTTGAATCTATGCATTTCATCAAAGTATCAAAAGTCTGTATATAGTTTTTATGAAAAATCAAGTTATCTACCAAATTGGTTTGTTATGCAGGAACATACATGTTACATGGCTTTTAAAGAATCAACAACCAATGGAAAACTTGTGCAAATTGAGAAAGATAAATGGATACTTGATAGTGGCTGTTCAAGGCATATGACTGGAAATCCCGAGATACTCAATGACATTATATATCAAGATGGTGGATTGGTCAACTTTGGAGACAACTCAAAAGGATATGTGATTGGCATCGACAATGTCGGTAATTCTAAAACTCCTCTTATTTCTGATATTTTGCTAGTTAGGAATTTAAAACATAATCTGCTTAGTATAAGTCAACTATGTGATAAAGGATTTAAAATTAAATTTGGAAAAGATAAGTGTCACATCGAAGATAATAAGTCAAATATTATCTTTGAAAGAATTAGGAAGAAAAACATTTACATCCTTAGTATGAAAGTTTCAAATGATAACTTATGTCTTTTGGCTAATACAAGTGACCCTTGGATTTGGCATAAAAGATTTGGTCATTTAAATTTCAAACTGTTATCTAGGTTATCAAAACTTGACTTAGTTAGAGGTCTTCCCAAGTTAAACTTTAAAGTAGATAGTATATGTGATGCTTGCCAATTAGTAAAACTTAAGAAAAGTTCATTTAAATTAAAAGATATGATTTCTACTTCTAAACCTCTAGAATTACTTCATTTAGATTTATTTGTTCCATCTCAAGTTCAATCAATTAATCACAATAAATATGTTTTTGTAATTGTAGATAATTATTCTAGATATACTTGGACAATTTTTCTTAAACTTAAAAGTGATGCTTTTGAATAATTTAAGAATTTTGCTAAAAGAATTCAAAATCAATTTTCTTTAAAAATAAAAACTATTCGTAGTGATCACGGTGGAGAATTTGAAAATGAAAATTTTGAGAATTTTTGTAATAAAAAAGGAATCACTCATAATTTCTCTTTTCCAAGAACTCCACAACAAAATGGAGTGGTAGAACGTAAGAATAGAAAGATTCAAGAGTGTGCTAGAACAATACTTTCTGATAGTAACTTACCTAAAAACTTTTGGGCTGAAGCAGTCGCTACAGCTTGTTATATATTAAATAGGATTTTAATTAGACCATTAACTAATAAAACACATATGAATTACTTTACAATAAGAAACCCATAGTATCTTATTTTAAAGTTTTTGGTAGTAAGTGTTTTATTCTTAATACAAAAGATAATTTAGATAAATTTGAACCTAAATCCGACAAAGGTATCTTTGTCAGATATTCTAATAGAAGTAAAGCTTTTAGAGTTTATAATTTAAGAACTGACACTATTGAAGAAACAATGCATGTATCTTTTGATGAAAATTTTAAAGATACTGTACAAATAGAAGATGAAGAAGATTTTATAACTTTAAATAATGAACCAAATGAAACTAATTGTGAAATCATTCAACCTAATAAAAGAATTAGACTATTAAAAGATCATCCTGCAGAAAATATACTAGGAAATATTGAATCTATAGTTAAAACAAGAAATCAACTAAATAGTATGAGTAATGTAGCTTTTATATCAACTATTGAACCTAAAAATCCAAAAGAAGCATCATCTGATGATTCATGAATTCTTGCTATGTAAGAAGAATTGAATCAGTTCACCAGAAATGATGTTTGGGAACTTGTTCTTAGACCTGAGGATAAAAGTATAATTGGAACAAAATGGGTTTATAAAAATAAAATGAATGAACTCGGTGAGGTCGTGAGAAATAAAGCTCGTTTAGTCACGCAAGGATTATTGTCAAGAAGAAGGAATTGATTATAACGAAACCTTTGCACCCGTAGCAAGATTAGAAACTATTAGGATTCTACTTGCTTTCGCAAATTACAATAATTTCAAGTTATATCAAATGGATGTTAAAAGTGATTTTCTAAATGGTTTTGTAAAAGAAGATGTTTATGTTGAACAACCTCCACTTTTTAAAGATAATGAATTTCCAAATCCTGTATATAAATTAAAGAAAGCTTTATATGGTCTGAAACAAGCTCCTAGAGCCTGATATGAAAGACTAAGATCTTATTTACTACAATCTGGTTTTGAAATTGGTAAAATAGATACAACTCTTTTTATTAAAAGAAGCAAAAATGATATTCAATTAGTACAAATATGTGTAGATGATATAATATTTGGGTCAACTAATAACATAATAAATAAATAATTTTCAGATATAATGACTAAAGAATTTGAAATGAGTCATATGGGAGAACTAAGCTTCTTCTTAGGACTTCAAATCAAACAATTAGATAAAGGAATTTTCATTAGTCAAGAAAAATATGCTAAGGATTTAATTAAAAAATTTGGATTGACCACTTCTAGTGGGAAACCAACTCCAATGACAACTAATGTAGCTTTAAGTAAAGAAGATAAATCAAAAGATGTTGATCAAAAATTATATAGGGGAATGATTGGTTCGTTGCTTTATATAACAGCAAGTCATCCTGACATCATGCATAGTGTCTGTCTCTATGCAAAATACCAATCTCTACCTAAAGAAACTCACTTAAAAGCTGTTAAAAGAATTTTAAGATATGTAAAACATACTTTAGATTATGGTTTATTTTACCCTAAAAATGATGTATTTGATTTAATTTCATATTGTGATGATGATTACGCTGGTTGTAAATCAGACCGAAAAAGTACAAGTGGAACTTGTCACTTTCTAGGACATTCTCTGGTTTCCTGGTTTAGTAAGAAGCAAAACACTGTATCCTTGTCAACAACTGAAGCAGAATATATATCTGCTGCTTTGGCTTGTTCTCAAGTTATATATATGCAACAAACTTTAAAAGATTTTGGATTAACTATAACTAAATCACCAATTTATTGTGATAATACTAGTGCAATAAACTTATCTAAAAATCCAACTCATCATGCTAGAATAAAACATATTGATATTAGACATCATTTTCTTAGAGATAATATAAGTAAAGAAGTCATAACTCTTGAATATATTAATACTGAAAAACAAATTGCTGATATATTGATGCAGGCCAGAGAGAAGAAGTCATAGGTCGTGTACGACCTAACATGCATGCTGGTAGGTCGAGTCTGACCTAAAGAGGATGCTAACGAGTTAAGACTTCATAAAGACATGTGGGAAGCTCAAGTTTTAGGTCGCGTACGACCTAACGAAACCTTTAAGTCATTCCAGCAACTTGGTGAAGGTCGGCAACGACCTAGTGGAGATGCACGAGTTAACGAATTAGATCTGGGAGATAAGTCGTGGAAAGTTGTTGAAGTCTTAGGTCGTTCACGACCTAGGGAGGGAGGCACACGAGTTAATGGATTCAACGAGAAGGCAGGCGAACGAGCTAACAAGCTACGACCTAAGTTAGGTCGCGAGAATGAAGTACGACCTACTTTAGGTCACGAATATATGAGACGACCTATGCTAGGTCGCGGAGAGGAGCTACGACCTATGCTAGGTTGTGAAGAAAGGCTGCGACCTAAATTCAAGGCCACTGAAGAAGAGCTCCGACCTGTGATAGGTCGCGTAAACGACCTACGACCTAAGTTAGGTCGCGAGAAAGTTAGGTCGCCAATTGCTACTGTTCGCTGAAGTTTGATGCCATAGATTCT
The DNA here is from genome assembly GCA_030737815.1 of Allium fistulosum. Lineage (NCBI taxonomy): Eukaryota > Viridiplantae > Streptophyta > Magnoliopsida > Asparagales > Amaryllidaceae > Allium > Allium fistulosum. Next base: position 783,157,788 of record CM060906.1, read on the forward strand.
TTTTGCCGACTTAATCTCTGCCGTTGATTCTTTAAGTCGCTGAAGCAATGCCGCATGCTTTAAGTCGCTCGCTGATGATAAGTCGTTCAAGTGTTAAGTCGTGAAGTATAGGTCGTTTCCGACCTATGGGTTGTGAAAGCGCTATGTTGTATTTGCTTATGTTGTGTTGTCTTTTAGGTCGTGACGTTTTAAGTCGCAACTGTTTTTAGGTCGTCTATGTTAGGTCGGCTGGTTTTTAGGTCGTAATGTTTTTTAGGTCGGCTCTGACCTAAGTGTTGTATCGTTTTTTTGTCTTGATTTGTAACTTCTATAAATAGGTCGGTGGTGCCATTTGTAATAGTTTAGTTGATTTGAAATAAAACTCTTGTTTTGTTAGCTTTGTGCTTTCGCCAAATTGGTAGTCGAGTGTAATCTCCTATATCCTCTTTCGGATAATCGAGTGCGCTCGATTCAACGACTGCAGAAGCCGATTCACGAAATCTAGTGCGCTAGATCAACGTGTGAAGAATCGCAGATCTTTGAACCCGGTATCGTGCACGATCAATGAGTTCGGGATAGCTAGAATTCGGTATCTTCGGATCAACGAATTCGGGCATTTCAGTATCTTCCAATCCATCGATTGCTACTCTCATCGATCGACATTGTTTTTGATTAATCCGCTGCGTCAGTTTTGGTATCAGAGCTTGTTTTAACCAATCATAGCTAAATCGAGTCTTGGAGCCGATTTATTTGAAGAGTTAGAGAGGCCGAGCTACATCAAGCAAAGCCGAGTCGAAATCGAAGTGAAGATTTGAGGTTATTAATCACGGCCGAGAGCAAGAAGGGAAGTTGTTCAACTTTGTATTGAAGTTTGGAGGACGGATTTATCTTGTTTGGGAGTTTGGTTGTTCATCGTGTTCATCACAATTTGCAACACGTGTGAAGTTTCCGATCCATTTCATTTTGGATCTAAGTTCGAATTGTGTTTGAATTTGGAAGTGTTGAAGAGTTTTGTGAAGTTTTCAAGTATGCCGCCGAGAAGAGCTAATCGTCACCAAAAAGTAGAAGCTTTGTATCGAAGAGAAGAAGCTGATGAGATGGAGCAAAGAATCAATGAAAACTTTAGTGAAAAGCTTAACGAAGGAATTGGTCGGTTAGAGAAGATGATGTTAGAAATGAATCAAAGTCGGAGAAGGGTTTCACCTGAATCCAACCATGGAGGAAGTAGAGTCTCGCCACATTCCAATCGAGACCGAAGTGTTGATGATGATCAAAGGCGTGGGGGAAACGTGAATGATCGAGAACGGAGGAATGTCGATAGAAGGGATGTTGGAGGAAGACGTGATGGTAGTAGAGATGTGGGTGGACGAGATAGACAACGATATTCATCTGATTTTGAAGAGGAGTATGATGGTGGTAGTGTTCGAGGACAAGGACGAGGACAAGGAAGAAATCACTCTGAGTATGATCACAAGTGGGAGTCGGAGATGAAGACTGAAATTCCTGAATTCAAATGTGGTATGCAAGCAGAGGAGTTTCTAGATTGGGTGGCTAATGTTGAGGAGATTTTTGACTTCAAGGAAGTTCCAGAACATCGTAGGGTGAAGTTGGTTGCTACAAGGTTGATGGGTAGAGCTTTGGCGTGGTGGCAGCAAACCAAACTTACACGTGAACGGATGGGGAAGTCAAAGGTTGAATCATGGGAAAAGATGAGGAAAATGATGAAAGCCACATTCTTACCTTATAACTATCAGTCGCTTATGTATCAGAGATTGCAAAACTTGAGACCAAGGTTTTAAATATCGGATTTCGGTCACGTTTCGTCTCGAGATTTTTACACAAGTTATCTCGTATCGGGAGAGATCTCGGACGAGACAAGTACGTATCGGGTGTACATCTCGGATTGACATCTCGGATCTTATAATGCATCTCGGGAATATCTCGGATGTACTTATGTGTTTAAAATTGATGTGTCAAAAATTTATTTAACGATTATAACTTTCTTATTAAAAATAAAAATGGTAACATACTTGATTTACATGAACAAAGAAATATTTTTAGAAGAGTAGTAGCTTGATTGGCTTAATTGATTTGGTAATGAATCTAATGATTGAATAATATCCTTTTATTTGAACGTAATAAAGAAGTGAAACCTTTCGCTATGACTCATTAAGATAAAAAGTAAAGAATATGTTCAAGAAGTTGGTAAATTATAATTGGATTGAGTAGTTTCTTTTGAATCAATATGAAAATAAAAATTATTATGGAAAATAAGAAAAATGTATAACTTCGGGTGAGATCTCGGATTGAGATTTTGATCCATATATCGGGTGAGATTTGAATATCTCGGACGAGATGAGTGTCAAGGGAGATATGGAGGAGATTTGATGTCTCGTCTCGTTTAAGTGTGAAAATGAGATCTCGGGCGAGATCTCGGGCGAGATATAGGAGATTTAAAACCTTGCTTGAGACAAGGGACGAAATCTGTGAATGACTATGCTGACGAATTTTATCAACTGATAGCAAGGAATGATATTATGGAGACAGAAGAACAATTGACAGCTAGATTTGTTGGGGGGTTGCGAATGCAGATTCAAGATATGGTTAACATGTTTGATCCTAGATCTGTAGCGAAAGCACATCAGAAAGCGTTGGCTTGAGAGAAACAGGGAAGACGAGGAGGTGGTATGTTTACAAATTCCAACAATCCAGTGAAGGGTGTTAGTGGAAGTTCTAATGTTTCAAAAGCCGTTGCGAAACCAGTTGTGAATGAGGTTGGGAAGATGAAAGTCAGTAATGGTTTCAAGTGTTATAATTGCCAAGAAATGGGCCACAAAAGTAGCGAATGTCCAAAGCCGAAGAAGAGAGCTATGATAGCGGAGGTTGAGGATGAGGATGAAGAAGCTGAATGTTCCAATTCACCACCTGATGAGGAGGAAGAAGAAGTGTCGGGAGACGAAGGTTATAATCTAATGATGAAGAGGTCCTGTTTAACACCAAAGCAAGAGGAGGATTGTAGTTGGTTAAGGAGCAATATTTTTTAGTCAACATGTACCATTCTGGGGAAGGTTTGCAAATTTGTTATTGATGTTGGAAGCTGTGATAATATAATTTCTTCAGAAGCTGTGAGGAAGTTGGCGTTGAAGACTGAGAAACATCCGAAACCGTACAAGCTAGCTTGGCTGAGAAAAGGCGGGGAGGTGAAGGTTGAACGAAGGGCTTGTGTGAAGTTTTCAATTGGAAAGAAATACAAGAATGAAATCTGGTGCGATGTGGTAGATATGGATGTCTGTCATTTGTTGCTGGGGAGACCGTGGCAGTATGATAGGGCGGTGCAACATGATGGGCGTACCAACAGTTACAGTTTCATGTTTGAAGGCACAAAGATTACTCTAGTTCCAAAGAAGCGACAACAGGAGGAAAACAAGTTGGAGGAGATTGAAGAGCTTAAAACTTTGTTATCTTTGAAGGAGTTTGTGAAGGAAGTAGAGGAGGAGCCTGAAGTGTTTTTGTTGATTGGGCGAGAGAGCAGTGAAGAGGTTGAAATTCCGAAAGAAGCAAAGCCAGTTTTGAAAGAATTTGACGATGTATTTCCAGAGGAGTTACCAACGGAGTTGCCACCGTTGAGGGATATACAACATCAGATAGATCTTGTTCCAGGTGCTGTGTTGCCACACAGACCACATTATCGAATGAGTCCAAAGGAACATGAAGAATTGAGGAGTCAAGTGGAAGAATTGCTTGAACAAGGACGTGTGCAGGAGAGTTTAAGTCCTTGTGCTGTACCAGCTTTATTGGTACCCAAAAAGGATGGAACATGGAGGATGTGCACAGATAGTAGAGCATTGAATAAGATCACAGTCAGATACAGATTTCCGATGCCGAGGCTTGATGATCTATTGGATCAAATCAGTGGGTCCGTAATCTTTTCTAAGATTGACTTGAAGAGCGGTTATCATCAGATTCGCATTAGACCAGGGGATGAATGGAAGACAGCATTCAAGACAATGGAAGGATTGTATGAATGGCTGGTAATGCCGTTTGGTCTATCGAATGCACCGAGTACATTCATGAGGGTGATGAATCAAATTTTCAGACCGTACATTGGAAAATTTGTGGTGGTTTACTTTGATGATATTCTGATCTATAGTGCTAGTACAGAAGAACATGTTCAACATTTGAAGAAAGTGTTAATTATTCTACGTGAAGAACAATTTTATGCTGCTACAAAGAAGTGTGTTTTCATGGCGAGGAGTGTTCTATTTCTGGGGTATGTTGTGTCGGAAGAAGGAATACAGGTTGACCAAAGTAAAGTCGAAGCTATCAGAGATTGGCCGCAACCCAAGACGATAACGGAAGTTCGTAGTTTTCACGGGTTGGCTTCATTCTATCGAAGGTTCATTCCACACTTTAGTAGTGTGATGGCGCCTGTGACTGATTGTATGAAGGGTAAACAGTTTGCATGGACGGAGGAAGCCGGGGTTTCTTTTGAGCGAATCAAAGGATTTTTGACGTCTGCACCAATTCTAGTATTACCAGACTTTCAGTTGTTGTTTGAACTACACACTGATGCATCCAAGGTTGGGATTGGAGGAGTGTTGAGTCAGAGGGGACGTCCGATTGCATACTTTAGCGAGAAGTTATTAGGAGAAAAGATGAGATACAGTACATATGATGTGGAATTTTATGCTGTTGTGCAATCTATTAGACACTGGAGACACTATCTATTTCAGAAAGAGTTTGTTCTTTACACTGATCATGAGGCATTAAAACATTTACAAGGGCAAGACAAGATTTCAGCGAGACATGCATCATGGATTGCATATCTGCAACAGTTTACATTTGTTGTGAAACACAAATCGGGAGTGACGAATCGAGTTGTGGATGCTTTGAGTAGAAGGAATCATTTGTTAACAACAATGAAGATTGAAGTAACGGGATTCGATGTGTTACCAGAGTTATTTGACGAAGATCCTTACTTTGCAAAGTTTGTTGATAAAGTCAAGAATGGGGAGATGGATGAGTTTTTGATGGTAGATGGTTTTCTGTTCAAAGGAAATCGATTGTGCATACCTGATTGTAGTTTGAGAATGAAGATTGTAAAAGAGCTACATGAAGAAGGACATGTTGGGAGAGACCGTACATTACAGTTGATTTCACAGTCTTACTTTTGGCCATCAATGAGGAAAGAAGTGGAAAGGTTTGTGGAACGATGTCATATCTGTCAGGTTTCGAAAGGAACTGCGACTAATGCTGGTTTATATATGCCATTACCTGTACCCACTAAACCATGGGTTGATGTGAGTATGGACTTTGTGTTGGGGTTGCCAAGAACGCAACGTGGTAATGATTCCATTTATGTGGTGGTTGACCGATTTTCGAAAATGGCACATTTTATCGCTTGTAAGAAGACAGCTGATGCCGTCCGGGTTGCTGAGTTATTCTTCAAAGAGATATATCATTTACATGGTTTGCCGAAATCCATTGTTTCTGATCGGGATACTAGATTTCTAAGTCATTTTTGGCTAAGTTTGTGGAAGATGGTGGGAACGAAATTGAAATTTAGTAGTGCTTATCACCCGCAAACGGATGGACAGACCGAGGTTGTGAACAGATCATTGGGTAATTTGTTGAGATGTCTGGTGAAAGATAATCTGAAGAGTTGGGATATGAAGTTATGTCAGGCAGAGTTTGCTCATAATCATGCAGTGAATCGTAGTACGGGATTCAGCCCATTTCAGATTGTTTATTCTAGTATGCCAAAAGGACCGTTGGATTTAACGGTAATACCACACTCGATGGGGACAGTTAAGAAAGCTGCTGATTTTGTTGAAGGATTGACAGAGTGTCATAGAATCGTTCAAGAACGATTGGAAAAGGTGAATGAGAAGTACAAACGTTCTGCAGATCTGAAGCGAAGGAGTGTTGAATTTAATGAAGGTGATTGGGTTTATGCAGTGTTAACAAAGGATCGTTTTCCGGTGGGAACATACAATAAATTGAAAGCACGGAAAATTGGACCAGTAAAAATTTTGAGAAAAATCAATGAGAACGCATATCAATTGGAATTGCCGGATAATGTTCATACTTTTGATGTGTTTAACGTCAAACACTTAGTTCCGTACCATGGGAATGAGTGTGCTGCAGAGGAGGAAGATGCAAATTCGAGGACGAATTTCTCTCAACCAGGGGAGGATGATGCAGGCCAGAGAGAAGAAGTCATAGGTCGTGTACGACCTAACATGCTGGTAGGTCGAGTCCGACCTAAAGAGGATGCTAACGAGTTAAGACTTCGTAAAGACATGTGGGAAGCTCAAGTTTTAGGTCGCGTACGACCTAACGAAACCTTTAAGTCATTCCAGCAACTTGGTGAAGGTCGGCAACGACCTAGTGGAGATGCACGAGTTAACGAATTAGATCTGGGAGATAGGTCGTGGAAAGTTGTTGAAGTCTTAGGTCGTTCACGACCTAGGGAGGGAGGCACACGAGTTAATGGATTCAACGAGAAGGCAGGCGAACGAGCTAACAAGCTACGACCTAAGTTAGGTCGCGAGAATGAAGTACGACCTACTTTAGGTCGCGAATATATGAGACGACCTATGCTAGGTCACGGAGAGGAGCTACGACCTATGCTAGGTCGTGAAGAAAGGCTGCGACCTAAATTCAAGGCCACTGAAGAAGAGCTCCGACCTGTGATAGGTCGCGTAAACGACCTACGACCTAAGTTAGGTCGCGAGAAAGTTAGGTCGCCAATTGCTACAGTTCGCTGTAGTTTGATGCCATAGATTCTTTTTGCCGACTTAATCTCTGCCGTTGATTCTTTAAGTCGCTGAAGCAATGCCGCATGCTTTAAGTCGCTCGCTGATGATAAGTCGTTCAAGTGTTAAGTCATGAAGTATTGGTCGTTTCCGACCTATGGGTTGTGAAAGCGCTATGTTGTATTTGCTTATGTTATGTTGTCTTTTAGGTCGTGACGTTTTAAGTCGCAACTGTTTTTAGGTCGTCTATGTTAGGTCGGCTGGTTTTTAGGTCGTAATGTTTTTTAGGTCGGCTCCGACCTAAGTGTTGTATCGTTTTTTTGTTTTGATTTGTAACTTCTATAAATAGGCCGGTGGTGCCATTTGTAATAGTTTAGTTGATTTGAAATAAAACTCTTGTTTTGTTAGCTTTGTGCTTTCGCCAAATTGGTAGTCGAGTGTAATCTCCTATCTCCTCTTTCGGATAATCGAGTGCGCTCGATTCAACGACTGCAGAAGCCGATTCACGGAATCTAGTGCGCTAGATCAACATGTGAAGAATCGCAGATCTTTGAACCCGGTATCGTGCGCGATCAACGAGTTCGGGATAGCTAGAATTCGGTATCTTCGGATCAACGAATTCGGGCATTCCAGTATCTTCCAATCCATCGATTGCTACTCTCATCGATCGACATTGTTTTTGATTAATCCGCTGCGTCATATATTAACCAAACCATTAAATGAACAAAACTTTACTAAATTTAGAAGAGAATTAGGTATATGTTCATTAACTGAAATATAAATTATAAATAATACAAGTATGGTTTATAATTAATATAAATAAAAATTTCTCAAATTGAACTGGGCATGTCGACATGACCCATCCTCCTATGTCGACATACAGGCCGAGATTTTCAAATTTAAATTTCCCTCTAAAATTAGTTATTTGGTTATATATTTATATATTTCGACTTTTACTCTTTTTCTCTGTTCTATTCTCTGCAATAAACTTTTAAAATAGTAAATTAATGGCTTACTCTCCTAATAATGAACCTTCTTCACCCACTTCTCCTCATTTTGGCCCTTTTCAACGTTCCACACACGTACGAGTCATCAAATTACAAGAGAAGATGAAAGATTTGCTTCAAATGATGATGGAAATTCAAGTGAGTCAACTGCGAATGGCTAGAGAACAAGATAGGCAAGGCAGAATTCTTACGAATTTACAAAAATTCCTTATGGATAACCATGCCAATCCCATTATCATCGAAGAATCATCACAAGCCATGGATTCTGAAGAAGAAGAGCCTATGGAAGAACCACAAGAGGATCAAGAAGAATAACATCCTTTGCCGAATCCGGATGTTCATATGGACGAAGACGATGGCGTGATTTGCATTGGAGAGGTCCTTTTTGACGCTAATGGGAACTTGGTCGAACAACGTGGAAACTTTTGTCTCCACTATCCAAATTGTTCGGTCCATAAATCACCAATAGTTAAGGGTCCTCATTAAGAGTTTTTCGTTTTTCTCTTTCTTGATTATATATTAGTTTGTTAGTTTGTATATAAAGTGTTATCTTAATTAATGTTCTTCTAAAAACAATCTTTGGCGTATAAAATCTTGAAGTCCATTTAACTTAGGATGCTATATTTAACTCATACATAGTTATTATTCTTATGTCATATTCTATTAAGTTCAAGGTTTATAGGTTATTGTTTTGTTGATGACAAAGGGGGAGAAGTTATATAAAATAGTAGGCTTGGAGTAAGGGGGAGTTGTTGGTGTAAGGGGGAGTTATGGTATGATCGAAGTGGTAAGTATATTTTATAAGGTTGTCATCATCAAAAAGGGGGAGATTGTTAGGAACTGGAGGTAGTGGTTTTGATGACAACAACCTTTGTAACTTATTTTATTATAACTTGTATACTAAGACTATTGTCTAGATATATATGAATGTTATTATGCAGGATATATATAAGGCAGGTACTGATTATTGAAGACTGTACAGTATAAAGATAAAGATTTCAAGATATGTGTCTAGTTTATTGTTAAAACTTCATAATAGCACGGAAATCTTCATTCCATATTTCATTTGGGATGGAACCCATTTCTACCTTCTTAGTGGCTTACAAACCCACGACAAGTAGCTTACAAACCTATGACAAGTGGCTTACAAACCCACGAACATCCTGGTTTTGTACAAGTTCTCGAGTCCTGATGTGATGAGATATTCTACAGGAAGAAGCTTGCAAAACTACTTCAAAATAGTTTTTCAAAATGATTTTCAAAACTGCTTTCCAAAATGTTTTAGCCTTAAAATATTCTTTGTCTTTGTTTTTAAATAAACTTTTGTTTTAAACTTTGTTTGTTTTTAAAACTATCTTATGATTTTTAAATATTCTTTTATAATATATATATACTTGAGATTTAAAATCAAATTTATATATACATTCTAAAAATATATTTTTCTACTCTTCTTTATTTTAAAACATAGGAAAATTAGTTTATTTTACTCCAGAATCATTTCATCTTGTTTTCCTTTCAATACCATTTTCAAAACAAATTTTACATTATTTTTAACTAGGGTATGTCGACATCATGGGATACCCCATGTCGACATGGTGGCCGTTAAATTCAAAAGTTTCAATTTTCAAACGAAGTGTCTATTCATTTAAATCTCTTCACGAATGGTTATGACCGTTACGGGTCTATAAATAGCCTTCACAAACGAATTTTTTAACTAACTAATTTCATATTTTCTTCACTCTTTCTTCTCCACAAATCCATATTCTAAAATTTTCATATTTTTAAGATCGTGCTGAAATTCTGCCGAATTCTCAAGTAAATCAAATTAGAATCTCATTCTTGTTTGGTTTTCTACCCTCTCTCGAAGATCAAAGTGCTATTCAGAGTTATAGGATCAATTTGTAATCAAAAGTTTATCGAGTCTCTCTATAAGGTGTGGTTGTGCCTGGAAATCAATTGGGTAATCTTGTGGCCTGTAAATCAAGAGAGTTTGCCCCGGACTCGTGAGACAGGAGGGTACCTCAAGGCCTTTAGAAACTGAGGATTGTAATCTCGACTTTAGTATAATAAAAATCTGTATGAGGTGTTCTGCCTTGGTACAGGACTGGATGTAGGATAACTCCGAACCAGTATAAAATCCGGTGTGTTCTTTCCTTTTACTTCTTTTTATTTACTTTTTGCATCCGTGTTTGATTCTGTGATTAAGTTCTGCATTTGTTTGTGTCATAATTTTAATTTAGTCCATATAAGTCTTAGAATCCATTAAACACTATTCACCCCCCCCCTCTAGTGTTAAATTAGCCTTAAGATCCTTAATCCGCACTCCCTTTCAGTGTATACATTTCATTGACATCATCAAAATACAGGTTCTAACACTATTTATATTGTATATAATTAAGAGAATCATTATATTAAAATCATAGTTTTGTGATATTAATATAAGTATGACAGATACTTTAAGCGAGATGAGTATATTATCTCATGACATCACATGTATCTACATCTTATGCACCCTTCCTTACGTCTATATGGTTTTAGTTCATTCAACGTCCTTTTATACATATGTGATACACACATAGATATATATTTATATATAATTTTAAATTTTTAGGGAATATAATTTATGAATATATATACACACATACTTTTATATTTGTTTACTTATTAATTAACCTGTTTTAGTTCATATCTGTGTAACTTTTATATTTATATAAAATTTAAACTAATTTTAAATTTATATTTCATAAATTCTATAAAAAATTAATTTAAATTCAATCTTATCTTAATTTTAAATTTATAATATTCAAATATGCATATTTGGATTGACCTATAGATCATTTTTAGCCTTCCATTCAATGTATCCATACCCTAAAATAACCACTTCGACGTGTTGGATAAGTGTAACGACCCGTAAATTTTAATGGTTTTAATAACGTAATTAATTTAATTTTTGTGAAATTTTGAAATAAAATTTTTGAAATAAAAATTTTTGATATTTGGAATACGTCTACTTAAATATAGAAAATGGTAAATTTTCATCAGATAATATGGAAGTTTATTTTATTGTGTAATTCTATTTAAATTTAAATCAGTTAATATTTGATGATAATAAAATATTTTTCAAACCTGAATATTTTATATAATAAACTTGTAAATCATCTTCTGAGTGAGACGTCACATTTTGTTTCGTCAAATGTGGATTGCTATTGCTCCGTTTAACTTATTTTCGGCGTTTAGCAGCATTTCGGTACTGATTATCGACTTTTGATAGGATGATCGTACCACTGATATCTGTATACCGTTTTGATCGTCTCGTCATGCTGATCTCAGCGGTATATTTCTTTCTGTTTTTCGAACCCGGTACGCCGCGAAATCAGTAAACCGTTAGCCATTGTGGTTCGTTATTTTTAGCCTCTTGGTTTCCTATTGACTACTCAATTACCTGTAACGACCCAGAATTTCTGTCATTTGAAATTCGTATATTTAATTAATTTTAAATATTAACAAGTAAATTTAATAAGTTGAATAACTTAGGGCCCGTTTGGTTTCGTTTTGTATTTTGAGTTTTGTGTTTTCAACTTGTACTAAGAAATAGCAAGAAATAAGAATATAAGATTTATAATTCTTAGCCGTTGGGACGACCATCGGACAACAAAAGAGTTTGATTGTTCTTCGTGCTTTTATTATCTCTCGAAACACGAAAAACAAAATAAACTTGTTTTCTATTTTATATGTTAATTTCATTTTTCAAAATTGTTTGTTTTTCAACTATACATACAACAGATGCGTTTTTGTATAGACAAAAACACAAAACTAAAAACGATAAACCAAACGGGGCCTTAAATTTTGAATATAGTGATTTAATTGATTAATTTAATCGATAATTTAATATTTGAAATTCCAGAAATAATTAAAATCCGGATTAAATGTGAATGAAAATGATTTATAAAGTTATAATAAATCATATTGGAGTTATAATGATGTTTGTAAACTTTTAAAATCGAATTAAAAGTTAAATTGTGAAAATTGAATATTTTAATATTTAATTGACTAGTGAAAATGACCATTTTTCAAACTGTCTCAGATTTCGATGAAACTAGTTTCATCGGATCCATAATGTGATATTATTGTATGGTTTCAAATTTCATGTCAATCGGATTTACGGTTTGTCCGGGGCAAGCCAAAACGCATCGAAATCGTTTTAATCGGTTTAATTTTAATTCGATTGTTTATTTCCGTAACTCTCACATACGATCGAATTAGCTTCCGAAACACGTTCCATTGTGTTCGGAACGTGGGGTAAACTTTAGAAACGCCAAGCAGCACGTGTGATTTGGAGTTCGTTTGGAAAAGTCGTTTTAAAATGAATTTAATATTATTAATATACGTATATATATACGTTAACAAGAGAAACCCTCTCTATCTTTCTCGTGGCCACCAGAAACATTTCAATGGCCGAAATCTTCAAATTTTCTTCCTCGATTCTCTTCCAATCCGTAGACAATTACGCAAATTCTTCAACTACAATCTTGTAGAACATCGAGAGAACTATACAACCAACGGTTATGATCGGATTTGAGGCGTTGGATCAACGACAAATTGCTTTCAAAGGGCCGGCATTCAATCACGTTTTTCGAGACCAAGGAGCAACCCAGCTCGCGCGCGTTCTAGTCGTTGGTGGAGCTTGGCCAGGCGTTTTCGAACAGTGGCCTCTGATCATCGTTAAAGTCGACGTTGGTGGCTCGAGGATTAGGGCTAGATGGCGGCACGTTGGGTTCGTTCGAACGTTGTTTCTCGTGAAAGAAACGAAGGGGAAGATGTTAGAACGAGCGGCCACGATCTGAAGGAACAAAATCTCACGGCCCAGATTAAATGTTGTGAAAAATAATAAAAGAAATTTGTAAATTGAATATATATTAAATTGTATAAAGTTTGTAATGCCATAACTTTGTCATACATTATCAGAAAATTACGAAACAAATTGCATTGGAACCGTCTCAACGAGCACTACGCAATGGAGCTAGTTTGGAGTCAATTGGAGTCAGTGAAAATTTTGAGTATAATTAAACGCACGTTTAATTTTATTTGAAATAAATACAACAACCGTTATTGAAAGCAAGGTGAGAACTTCTCGCTCAATCGAATGTTTTGTTTCGACTAAAATTTTAAATAGTTAGATTTAAAATTGTTGGTAGTGTTGATTGTGATGATTGGATGATAAATTATTATCTATTGTGTTAAATAGACCCTATACGCCATATATTAAGCGGATGTTATTTATTAAAAACATATACCGTGATAATTCCATAGTGAAGTGGAATTGGTATTATATATGTATCTGGAGTTGATTTCCCGCATTATATAGCGGATGAGACCCTATTGCGCCGCATAATAGCGGATAATATTTATAAATCCCATATACCGCGATATTCCACCATGATGTGGAATTGGTATTGTGCTAACATTTGTGGATGCAGGGAAACAGGTTGGAGGGATCCAACTGGATTCCTCAAACATTTGAATTTATTTCAATGTTGTGTGTTGAGTTATTTATAATCGCCATGTGATTATATTGTGATTGAAATTGTTGACGGCTATAATTTAGCCGAATATATTTCTGGTATCGATGGATACCAGAAATTAGTAAAATTGGATTTTTGAAATTTAAGTTGAAAATTTATCGAAAAATTTATTTTTGATAATTGGATAAATTTAAAAGAAGTTTTATAGGATAAAGTCTTAATTTTGAACCGTATTGATATTAAATTTCAAATTTTGGAAAAAAGGGCTCAATAAATGGATTTTCGAAAATATTATTTATAAGTTGAGAATTTATTAAAATTTGGAAATTGTAAATAGTTTGGAAAATAAAGGAATTTATTTTGAAAAGGAAATAAATTTAGAAATCCATTTAGTAATTGATTTTTGGTGATTGAACATAAATCTTTTGGAAATTTATCTGATTTGAATTAATCAGATAATTTAAATTAATCCTACTTATGGACGTTGGATTATATTGGATGTTGAATTGTTTGACATCTTTGATAGGTGATGCATTGTGATATATTCTGATTGTGTGTGATCTGTATTTTGTTTATCTATGATATATATATATATCTGTGATCTGTGAATGAAAGATAAGCGTTATAGTTTATACCGCTTATCAATTATATTGTTATATTTGATCTATGATGGTTGAACGTTGTTGCACTATTGTGTTAAACCCGTGGACTACACAATGCACACACAAATGTGGATTTCACGTGGAAATCGGTTAAGTCACAGATTTTTATAAATTTTGGAAAAATTGAGTTTTTGAATCCAAAATGGTTTTGGAATTGGAATTGGAAGCTTTTGAAAATGAGTTTCAAAAATAAAAGTTATTTTAAATAACTTAATAAAAATTGGAATTTAAATCATTGATTTAAATTTTGAATTCAATATTTTGAAATTGAATTCAATGAATTGGGAATTTTGGTTTAAAGGATTTTATAAGTATAAAAGGTGTTTTTATGGGTTTTTAACCAATTAAAATACGGTCTCGGGGAAATTTAAATTTATAATTCAAGTTTATACTTGAATGGCTTTAACCTGTGTAAATGTAACCAGTTTTTCCCAAAAACGAAAACTATCCGTTTTCAAATAATAATGGCTTTCATAAAGTGAAAAGATTTCCAATTTGTATTGAAAACAACTCAAGTTAAAATGAAATTGTAAATATTTTGGAAAAACTATGAATTAACCTTTGTGAAAATGATTAAGCTTTATTTTGAAAATCAAAGAAGATTTTAAAAAGGTGTATCTTTTATATTATAAAAGACTTGAATTGTGAATAGTTTTGAAAGCTATAAAATAAATCTTAATTTAAAGATTTAATGGGTTAATCGAATTGAAATGGAAATTGATTTGGAAATCTGTGAATGAAACTTTGTGAAACTGGGTAAACTTTGTGAAGTAAATCTTTTTGTTTAAAGATTTAAAATGGTAATTTGTTTAAACCATTTAAAGGAAAGGATTTGGGTAATAAGTTGTGACTTAATTGAAATCCCTATATCCATATGTTTTAAATATTGTGCTCACTATTTGGGTTAGCCGGGAAAAGACCTTTGTGTCATATAACCCATTCCGAATTAGTGATACGACGATATGGATCGTATTGAAGACCGGTGTTGAAGACCGGGTATTTGTGAAAACGATAGGATGACCTATCGATTGTCTCTGCACCGTTAGCTACGGTATAGAGATTTCCTTTGTGATGGGAAGTTTTGTCGGGATTGTGAATACCCGGATTGCAAGGGCTTCTTTGGAAGTGCCTTCGGTTCTGTTCGAACCCGGAACAGACTTGTATGGTTACATGTATAACATTACATTTTGAGATATAAAGCTGATTTCTTTCAAATACATTTCTATTGGTGGCAGAGAATTTATTCTCTTAGCTTAACACCCATCTCTGAGACGTACGAGCTCAGAGGTTATGTAGTTGAAATTTATCAGTGATATACTCCCAATTTGGTAATGTGGCATGCTGAGTGTTGTTGTGTGATGATCATTTATTGATCATTTGTCATCAAAGCGTGGCTTTGTGAAAAAGCGTAGCTTTGTGGACGAGACCTCTTTCGGACCTCACAACCCGGAAATGGTCGAAACAGGAATATGCGGCAAGGTTATGAGGGTCGCGCCCTTTAGGGTATGTCATTTCCTTCTGGAAAAAGGTGGTATCAGGTATGGAGCCCTGGTATTTAACCTATGTGGATACTCCGATCTCATTTATTGTGTGATTGTGTGTTTATCGAGGCGCCTTGGATAAAGGTCCCAAAGGACCGGGGAATGGCATATTCGTGAGTTACCTAGTTACAGGGGTAACCCGGCCTTGTGTTGGCAGAGAGCTAGTTAGTTCTCGGGACGTCCAGCCAGAGGCGATCCCATGTGGCGGTAGGAAGTTCCTTAGCCTGACCATTTGTTGGAAATCCAAAGAAACAATACGAACCTTGTACGGTTTTAGTTGTATAACCTGCTATGGAATGTGGCGGTAACCTGCTATTGAACATAGTAGCTATAGTAGGCATAACGTGAAATGCCTATGCTGGCTAAGATTAATATTATACTTTCGAAATGTTTTCTGCACTATGCACTAATAATAATAATATCGAATGATTTTGCGTAGTAAGCATGTTTGACTATCATAAGAAGAAATCTCCTCCAATTCTGCGTTTGCATTGTGTGTGTGGCGGGAGGTCTTTTGGTAGTTTCATTTTCCAAAAAGCATTGCGGATATTTTCCACTTTCTATTGTTGTTGTTGTTTTAAAGATAATAACTGTTTTAAGTTCTCACACCAGTCACCATGACTGACCTGGAGTTTATTGTTTCCTTCCTAAACTCTGGGTGCCCACCAATTTCCACATGGGCAGTCTAGAGTTAGGTTATCAGGTCATTCTGGGTTCAGGAGATGCTGTGGAGCTCATTGGCGAGCTGGATGGCGAGACGTATCACTTGTATATGATATTATTTATTCCGCTGTGTATCCTGTATGAGGACAAGTTCATATAACTGTCCAGTTGTGTTGTATATTGTTGTTGTAAACTCTGATGATGATGTAATGTATAAAATGATATAGTTCTTTGATTTAAAGATTATTCATTTATCTATTATATGTTGTTCCGCTGTGAATGTGAGATTATGTTACTGTTCTATGTTTTTCTGTTGTTTCTGTTCTCTTTCTTTCTGTCTTCTTCTACCTCTTCTTTTTCTCCATAACAATTCGGTTTTCCGGCATTGTCGATTTTGTTAGTGGACATATTAATGTCGATTTTCGAGCGTCGAAAAGTCAAGTCGTTACATTTGGTATCAGAGCATATGGTTAAGCGATTAACTTGGCTCTGTTGGGAATTACTCATTAGAGATAGAGTTAGTAGTACTCTAGAATGAGTGTGAGTGTAATAATAGATATGAGTGCGTATTTGTTAGTGAATATGAAATTGTTTTATATTGTGTTTGCTTATCCGTTGAGCTGTTTGTGAATTCTGGTCGGTATGTGGGACGCCATATTATCGATATGGGTTTCTAAACACTTAAACGAGGCAAGTCGACATAGTATCATTTGAAATTGGGTAAATGAAATAATTTTACCTCGATTGTATTTTGTATATAAAAGAAATAATTTTTCAGTAATTATTAAGGTGTATATAAATTGATTGTTTGGTTGTTGAAAATGTGAATATATATAAATTAATGAAAGTTGTTTGAATAAATTATATAAAAGCAACAATTGTATTAAGTATGGAAGTATAATTAATATGATTTGCAATTGTGAAATAATCTTGTATAAGTAAAGTGAAATAGTGAAATTATATGAGAAAAAGATTTATAAATGTGATTTATAAATAAAAAGGAAAATTTTGAAAAGAATTTAGGCACTGAATTCACTAGTGTTACTGGAAAATAATAAGGGTGATGAGTGCAGCATCATCAGTATCATTTTCGAGTTTCTATGTGATTGATTTGCTACCATAATAAATTGAAAAATTGAAGTTATGTTGTGATAAACAAATTTGAAATTAAAAATCCAAGTTAAAATTGACGAATATAAGAAAAATGAGTTTTATACTTATAATATGATTTGGAAGTTAAATAAATGAGTTGTATAACCTATAAAATGGGTAAAGGTAAGTGAAACCAAGTATTAAAGTGGTTAAACAATTTTGTTAAGAAAAACAAAAATCTGAATTGGATTTATAAGTGGAAATTTAAGTTAAATTAAACAAATGATGTTTAATTGGAATTGAAATTAAGTGATGTTGAATGAAGTTGATTTTGATATCGAAGTAAAATGATAAAGTGAATTTATTAAATAAATGTGAACCTGAGTTATATAAAGGAAATTCAACTTTATTTGTAAAATGAATTAGCAATTGAATTAATAAATGGATTGGATGTTAATAAATCAAATGTAAGTAAATTGATATGGAATAATGAATGTAAGTGTTAATTCATTAAAGCTAATGTAATTGGAAATTTGAATAAATTGAATGGAAGTCAATTTAATATTAAACCAATTGGAATTAAAAATGTTGAACCAAATTGAATGTGAAGTAAAGTAAAGTGAACAAATTTGGTTGTGTTGAATGACATTGGTTGTTATATGATTGTTGATTGATTGTATATAGTATAATTCATTAAGTGTTAATGAAATTGAATTGATAAAAATTGAAAGCTATGTAATTGGATTTAAATTGAAAGTGAAGTAAATTTAAATAGAAATTGATTTGAATTGAAAGTGAACCAACTTGAATTTAAATTAGTGAATGTAAACTAATTGAAAATGAATAATTGAATGTCGTTGTATATGAATTGGTTGTAAACAATTACAAGTAATGTTGAAATCATATAAGTTGCTTATAAACCTTGTTAGTATGCATTTCTTTTGATATGCAAGTGTTGTAGTTGTTTAAAAGAGTAAAATGTTAATAACTTCCTATATATGTTACTTACATATTTAAATTGAGTAAGTACAGGTGTCGTGGCTACCGTTTGATTGGTTGGGTCGCGCTAAAATGCTTAATTAATAACTGCTTTGCTTAAAAATGCTTAAAAGGTACGCCTACGCAATAAAAATAGGAAATATGAACTATTTTTCTGCTTTTCCGATCGTGTGGGTCGATGTATATATATTTATGTCTATTGTGATCCTACTACGATCGAACCATGCAAAGGAGACGCTGGCGAATTTTTCTGAAAAGTTAAGGCGTCAGAAAAAATTTGAAAATTTTGGAAAAAGTTTTGTTAATGAAAAGTCAATTTCCAAATTGAAATGAAAATGTAGGAATTGAATTAGAAAATGGAAACCATTATTTTGGTTGAAGTTAAAGGTTTTGAAAAAGGTGAATATAAAATTTTCACTAAGTGGATTTTTGAAAAGTTAATGAATTTGGGGCATTTTTTTACTTGGCAATTTCGAGGACGAAATTCTTTTAAGGGAGGAAGTTTGTAACGACCCAGAAATTATGTCATTTGAAATTCGTATATTTAATTAATTTTAAATATTAACAAGTAAATTTAATAAGTTGAATAACTTAAATTTTGAATATAGTGATTTAATTGATTAATTTAATCGATAATTTAATATTTGAAATTCCAGAAATAATTAAAATCCGGATTAAATGTGAATGAAAATGATTTATAAAGTTATAATAAATCATATTGGAGTTATAATGATGTTTGTAAACTTTTAAAATCGAATTAAAAGTTAAATTGTGAAAATTGAATATTTTAATATTTAATTGACTAGTGAAAATGACCATTTTTCAAACAGTCTCGGATTTCGACGAAACAAGTTTCATCGGATCCGTAATGTGATATTATTGTATGGTTTCAAATTTCGTGTCAATCGGATTTACGGTTTGTCCGGGGCAAGCCAAAACGCATCGAAATCGTTTTAATCGGTTTAATTTTAATTCGATTGTTTATTTCCGTAACTCTCACATACGATCGAATTAGCTTCTGAAACACATTCCATTGTGTTCGGAACGCGGGTTAAACCTTAGAAACGCCAGGCGGCATGTGTGATTTGGAGTTCGTTTGGAAAAGTCGTTTTAAAATGAATTTAATATTATTTATATACGTATATATATACGTTAACAAGAGAAACCCTAGCTCTATCTTTCTCGTGGCCGCCAGAAACATTTCAATGGCCAAAATCTTCAAATTTTCTTCCTCGATTATCTTCCAATCCGTAGACAATTACGCAAATTCTTCAACTACAATCTTGTAGAACATCGAGAGAACTATACAACCAACGGTTATAATCGGATTTGAGGCGTTGGATCAACGACAAATTGCTTTCAAAGAGCCGGCATTCAATCAAGTTTTTTGAGACCAAGGAGCAACCGAGCTCGCGCGTGTTCTGGTCGTTGGTGGAGCTTGGCCAGGCGTTTCGAACAGTGGCCTCCGATCATTGTTAAAGTCGACGTTGGTGGCTCGAGGATTAGGGCTAGATGGCGGCACGTTGGGTTCGTTCGAACGTTGTTTCTCGTGAAAGAAACGAAGGGGAAGATGTTAGAACGAGCGGCCACGATCTGAAGGAACAAAATCTCACGGCCCAGATTAAATGTTGTGAAAAATAATAAAAGAAATTTGTAAATTGAATATATATTAAATTGTATAAAGTTTGTAATGCCATAACTTTGTCATACATTATCAGAAAATTACGAAACAAATTGCATTGGAACCGTCTCGACGAGCACTACGCAATGGAGCTGGTTTGGAGTCAGTGAAAATTTTGAGTAGAATTAAACGCGCATTTAATTTTATTTGAAATAAATACAGCAACCGTTATTGAAAGCAAGGTGAGAACTTCTCACTTAATTGAATGTTTTGTTTCGATTTAAATTTTAAATAGTTAGATTTAAAATTGTTGATAGTGTTGATTGTGATGATTGGATGATAAATTGTTATCTATTGTGTTAAATAGACCCTATACGCCGTATATTAAGCGGAGGTTATTTATTAAAAACATATACCGCGATAATTCCATTGTGAAGTGGAATTGGTATTATATATGTATTTGGAGTTGATTTCCCGCTTTATATAGCGGATGAGACCCTATTGCGCCGCATAATAGCGGATAATATTTATAAATCCCATATACCGCGATATTCCACCTCGATGTGGAATTGGTATTGTGCTAACATCTGTGGATGCAGGGAAACAGGTTGGAGGGATCCAACTGGATTCCTCAAACATTTGAATTTATTTCAATGTTGTGTGTTGATTTATTTATAATCGCCATGTGATTATATTGTGATTGAAATTGTTGACGGCTATAATTTAGCCGAATATATTTCTGGTACAGATGGATACCAGAAATTAGTAAAATTGGATTTTTGAAATTTAGGTTGAAAATTTATCGAAAAATTTATTTTTGATAATTGGATAAATTTAAAAGAAGTTTTAAAAGATAAAGTCTTAATTTTGAACCGTATTGATATTAAATTTCAAATTTTGGAAAAAAGGGCTCAATAAATGGATTTTCGAAAATATTATTTATAAGTTGAGAATTTATTAAAATTTGGAAATTGTAAATAGTTTGGAAAATAAAGGAATTTATTTTGAAAAGGAAATAAATTTAGAAATCCATTTAGTAATTGATTTTTGGTGATTGAAAATAAATCTTTTGGAAATTTATCTGATTTGAATTAATCAGATAATTTAAATTAATCCTACTTATGGACGTTGGATTATATTGGATGTTGAATTGTTTGACATCTTTGATAGGTGATGCATTGTGATATATTCTGATTGTGTGTGATCTGTATTTTGTTTATCTGTGATATAAATATATATCTGTGATATAAATATATATCTGTGATCTGTGAATGAAAGATAAGCGTTATAGTTTATACCGCTTATCAATTATATTGTTATATTTGATCTGTGATGGTTGAACGTTGTTGCACTATTGTGTTAAACCCGTGGACTACACAATGCACACACAAATGTGGATTTCACGTGGAAATCGGTTAAGTCATAGATTTTTATAAATTTTGGAAAATTTGAGTTTTTGAATCCAAAATGGTTTTGGAATTGGAATTGGAAGCTTTTGAAAATGAGTTTCAAAAATAAAAGTTATTTTAAATAACTTAATAAAAATTGGAATTTAAATCATTGATTTAAATTTTGAATTCAATATTTTGAAATTGAATTCAATGAATTAGGAATTTTGGTTTAAAGGATTTTATAAGTATAAAAGGTGTTTTTATGGGTTTTTAACCAATTAAAATACGGTCTCGGGGAAATTTAAATTTATAATTCAAGTTTATACTTGAATGGCTTTAACCTGTGTAAATGTAACCAGTTTTTCCCAAAAACAAAAACTATCCGTTTTCAAATAATAATGGCTTTCATAAGGTGAAAAGATTTCCAATTTGTATTGAAAACAACTCAAGTTAAAATGAAATTGTAAATAGTTTGGAAAAACTATGAATTAACCTTTGTGAAAATGATTAAGCTTTATTTTGAAAATCAAAGAAGATTTTAAAAAGGTGTATCTTTTATATTATAAAAGACTTGAATTGTGAATAGTTTTGAAAGCTATAAAATAAATCTTAATTTAAAGATTTAATGGGTTAATCGAATTGAAATGGAAATTGATTTGGAAATCTGTGAATGAAACTTTGTGAAACTGGGTAAACTTTGTGAAGTAAATCTTTTTGTTTAAAGATTTAAAATGGTAATTTGTTTAAACCATTTAAAGGAAAGGATTTGGGTAATAAGTTATGACTTAATTGAAATCCCTATATCCATATGTTTTAAATATTGTGTTCACTATTCGGGTTAGCCGGGAAAAGACCTTTGTGTCATATAACCCATTCCGAATTAGTGATACGACGATATGGATCGTATTGAAGACCGGTGGTGATGACCGGGTATTTTTGAAAACGATAGGATGACCTATCGATTGTCTCTGCACCGTTAGCTACGGTATAGAGATTTCCTTTGTGATGGGAATTTTTATCGGGATTGTGAATACCCGGATTGCAAGGGCTTCTTTGGAAGTGCCTTCGGTTCTGTTCGAACCCGGAACAGACTTGTATGGTTACATGTCTGACATTACATTTTGAGATATAAAGCTGATTTCTTTCAAATACATTTATGTTGGTGGCGGAGAATTTATTCTCTTAGCTTAGCACCCTTCTCTGAGACGTACGAGCTCAGAGGTTATGTAGTTGAAATTTATCAGTGATATACTCCCAATTTGGTAATGTGGCATGCTGAGTGTTGCTGTGTGATGATCATTTATTGATCATTTGTGATCAAAGCATGGCTTTGTGAAGAAGTGTAGCTTTGTGGACGAGACCTCTTAGGACCTCACAACCCGGAAATGGTCGAAACAGGAATATGTGGCAAGGTTATAAGGGTCGCGCCCTTTAGGGTATGTCATTTCCTTCTGGAAAAAGGTGGTATCAGGTATGGAGCCCTGGTATTTAACCTATGTGGATACTTAGATCTCATTTATTGTGTGATTGTGTGTTTATCGAGGCGCCTCGGATAAAGGTCCCAAAGGATCGGGGAATGGCATATTCGTGAGTTACCTAGTTACAGGGGTAACCCAGCCTTGTGTTGGCAGAGAGCTAGTTAGTTCTCGGGACATCCAGCTAGAGGCGATCCCATGTGGCGGTAGGATGTTCCTTAGCCTGACCATTTGTTGTAAATCCAAAGAAACAATACGAACCTTGTACGGTTTTAGTTGTATAACCTGCTATGGAATGTGGCGGTAACCTGCTATTGAACATAGTAGCTATAGTAGGAATAACGTGAAATGCCTATGCTGGCTAAGATTAATATTATACTTTCGAAATGTTTTCTGCACTATGCACTAAAAATAATAATATTGAATGATTTTGCGTAGTAAACATGTTTGACTATCATAAGAAGAAATCTCCTCCAATTCTGCGTTTGAATTGTGTGTGTGGCGGGAGGTCTTATGGTAGTTTCATTTTCCAAAAAGCATTGTGTGTGTGGCGGGAGGTCTTATGTATTCTACCTTTCTAAAAATATATATATATATATAAAGAAATGTTGCCTGCTCGCCTATTTCACTTCTCCACTTCTCTTCCTCTTTACCATTTCACCTCAAACCTCCCCAACTCGGCTATCATCTCCATGCGACCTGGCCGCCTTACTATCCCCTCGGCCACCCTCCTCCTCCCTTACTCCAGCATCCTCCCTCTTCCTTTTTCCCATCCCTTCCAACCCGAGTGTGTGAGAGTCCAAAAACTCGGCCTTCGAAAATCGGCACCAGTACTTCACTTGTACTCAAAATGCCGCAGATTCAAACGCCGAATCTGGCTCTCCGGAGCTATAACACAGTAAGTATAACAACACAGCGGAATAAAGAAATAAATGATATCATATACAACTCCAATGAATACAATATCCAGAATGATATACAAAAATGATATCAATATTACACAGCAATATCAGAGATATAATACAATGACAATAGCAGCGGAAAGAAAAGATAACATCAGCAGCGGAACAATATCAATAGGAGTGATAACTCCAAAATGATCTTCAGACAAGAATGAATCCACAATTCCAAGATAAGCAACTCCGATGAATGAACTCCAAATATTGAACTAGCTCCAGATAATATACTAACCTAATATCTGAAAAACCCAACTCTAGATTGCCCGTGTGGAAATTTGTGGGCACCCAGAGTTTAGGAAGGGAACAATAAACTCCGAGTCAGTCGTGGGACTGGTGTGAGCAACAAAAACAGTTTATCTTTAAAACAAACAACATAGGAATTTTAAACATTGAAATCCGCAATGCTTTTGGAAAATGAAACTACCATAAAACCTCCCACCACACACACAATGCAAACGCAGAATTGGAGGAGATTTCTTCTCAAACATGCTTACTACGCAAAAGAAAACTCTTTTGATATTATTACTAGTGCATAGTGTGGAAAACATTTCGAAAGTATAATATTAATCTTAGCCAACATACAACCATTATTGTATGCCTACTATAGCTACCGTGTTCAATAGCAGGTTACCGCCACATTCCATAGCAGGTAATACAACTAAAACCGTACAGGTTCGTATTGTTTCTTTGGATTTCCAACAAATGGTCAGGCTAAGGAACTTTCTACACCGAAATGGAAACGCCTCTGGAAAGAGTCCCCGAGAACCTAACCGGATCTCTGCAAACACAAGGCCGACGCTACCTCACGCTGTACAGCTGTAACTAGGTAGCTAACACACGAGCTATGCCATCCCCCGGTCGTTACCGACCTTTATCCGAGGTACTTCGATCACAAAGCAACAACCACAAAGTATAATAAATTTGCAGCATCAACATAGGTAAAATATCTGGGCTCCATACCATGATATCACCTTTTATCCAGAAGGAAATGACATACCCTAGGGGCGCAACCCCTAACAACCTTGCCGCAACATTCTCGTTTCGACCATTACCGGGTTGTGAGGCTCGACGAAGTCTCGTCCACAAAGCTATGCTTTTTCATAAAGCCACTCTTTTTCACAAAGCCACGCTTTGATCGATAAATGATCAACAGCACTTCGTATGCCACATTACCAAATTGGGAATGTATCACTAGTAACCATCAACTACATAACCTCTGAGCTCGTATGTGTCAGAGAAGGGTGTTAAGCTAAGAGAATAAATTCTCCACCACCAACAGAAATGTATTTGATAGAAACCAGCTTTACATCTCAAAGTGTAATGTCAGACACACATCCATACAAGTCCGTTCTGGGATCGAACGGAACCGAAGGCACTTCCGAAGAATCCCTTGCAATCCGGGTATTCACAATCCCGATCGGACTTCCCATCACTTAGGAAATCTCTATACCGGAGCAACTCAATGCAGAGACAATCGATAGGTCATCCTATCGTTCTCGCAAATACCCGGTCTTCAACACCGGTCTTCAAATGCTATCCATATAAGACGTATCACTTATTCGAAATGGGTTATGTGACACATAGGTCCTCTCCCGACTAAACCGAATAGTGAGTGTAATATTTAAAAATATATGGATATTGGGATTTCGATTAAGTCACAACTTATTACCCAAAACTTTTCTTTCAAATGGTTTAAACACATTACCATTTAATCTTTTTAAACAAAAAGATTTAATTCACAAAGTTCACCCAGTTTCACAAAGATACATTCATAAATTTTCCAAATTAATTTCCATTTCAATTGGATTAACTCATTTTCAAAAGCTTTAACATTTAATCCAAATTCATTTCCAAAATCAATTGAAATTAAAATTTCAATTTCAAAAACATTAAATTCAAATCATCTGTGACTCAACCGATTTCCACGTGAAATCCATATTTGTGTGTGTGAAGGTGTGGTCCAGGGGTTTTACACAGTGGTGCAACATCACAAAGAATCACAGATTTAAGCATATCAAAAATCGATAAGCGGTATCTTCCGATAACGCTTATCTTCTACACACAGATTCACAGATAAATAGTATACATTCATCACAGATAAAGTAAATCACAATTTGAATTAAAACAATTCTAATCATAAAGCATCACACACATAGATGACAAAACAATTCTCAGCATTCAATAGAATACAGTCGTCCATAAGGAAGATTTATTGACTATTTGATTAATTGAAATCAGATTATCACTAACACGGGTTAATTAACATTAATAACAAATTATTTTAATAAATTGACCTTAATTAATAAATGAATAAATCTCGAATCATTAAATAATTAACCCTTAGTTATTCTTAATTAATTATCCTTAGTTAATTAATCTTAATCAATCTTATAAATTAATTAACTCTTAATTAAATTTCTTTAATTATCATTTAAATGGAATGAAGGTAAATAACTTATTCAAAACATTTATGGCCTATTATTAATTAAAGTTTAAATTACCCTCATTGTAATCATTACCAATTTCCATCCCTTAATTTTGAAATAATAAAGACAAATTCTTCAAATCAAAACAAACAAAATTCCAAACCCTATGACCTCATATTTATATTGAAATCGATAAATACTTTTATCTTGAACTTGATTAACTTTACTTTGGAACTTAGTACATTTATTTTGAAAACGTATTTCGTTTGGATAAACTTTAAACTAAATCGTGATTTCAAAATTAAACCCGGGTATAAACTTTCAATACCCAAAGCCATGTTCTCCTCAAGTTTAAACCTGGTAATTATACTTAAATGATTCGAGCCCTTGTACGTGAGAACTCGAGCAGACCCTTCAAAATTCCCGAGACCTTCTCTCAAATGCATCACGTCTCCCCCGAGAATCCATATCTTCCTCAACTAACAACACAACCCAGACGAACCAACGTGCACGTGCACGATGATCTGGGCGTCGCTGCCACCTTGCCGACGATGCCCCCAAGTCGTCGATCAACCTCGCAAATCTTTCCACCCCCAGATCATCAAATTTGACGAGAAATCGAAATTTGGCATTTCGAGTCGATCTGGAACCCAACTTCATCAACGAAATCGCCTCGTTCTCCTTGCGTCGTTCGCCAGAAAACCCACGACTCCGGCTAATTCCCACTCATCCACGAAGCTATCTCCACAGTTTCGTCAAGCTCGATGCTTCAGAGGAGAAGCAGCGACCCATTTAACAAGGTAAACCAAAATTAGGTTTACAACCTAGATCGCCTCACCGCTAACATCTCGGCGATCAGAAAAAATACTGGTCATTTTTCCCAGCCTCGACAACCCCCAAGGCACCTTCGATCCAAAGCACGAGCTCCAATTCAACGCTGATCGCCAGAACTTACCCAAAGTACAGTTTTTGTTCATTCTAAAATTTCTCAACATCAAATCATTTAAAAATCATGAGAAATGTATCTAAAATCATAAATTCGTAATACACACTTGATTATATAATCATATTTTAAAGTTAAGGTGTTTGAATTTCCTGATGTACTATGATCTTACTATGAATTCCCTTTTCTCACAAAATTTATTTTACATTTTTGCTTGAAATTATTTTTAAAAATAAGTTCACATTAATATCATCATTTTATCTTCAATGATCTTATTTTAATATCGATCGTATGAAGAGCAGTTAAATTTTGTTGCATTGGGTTTAAGTTTGTAGAACATAGAAAGTTGCTTATAGATAAACACAGACATGCCCGTATCACTTCACACACATACATGCGGGTATATTCATACGATTACACAGGCATATATTTCAAATACAATTTAAACATTCAAGAGATAGAAGAGGTCAAGTTTACTCATTTGTGAAAACAAAGAAGTCTGGTAAAAAAACAAAGTTGCTCACCTGATTTAATTGAAAGAACAGAGACAATACACAATTGTTTTTACCTAAACAAATTTTAAAACCAAAGTCTATGATATAACAACCATATTTGTTTCAGAGCTTAAGTCTTAACACAGATTAGATCAAAAGCAAGTGGATTTTTTTGATTTAACCTTTAACCCTGGAATAAAAATCAGAGAAGAAGAACACAGATAAAGCATACACACCAATATCTTCATACATACACACAAAGCTATACTTATAATTCACTCACAAATATACTAGTTTCAGAGATGAACAGGCAACCTAATTATATATTTAAATCATTTAAATTGTGATATTACTCACCAATTTTCCAGAGAAATGAAACAGAGCTTTCTTCTATTTGAAACCAGCCTGAGAAACTGCTTGCTAAAGCCTTCATCTTGATTCAGGTTGTATAATTTGTTTTGATGTTTAGGTTGAATGATTGTTTAAGTTTTTTTTGAATGATTTTCAATTTCAGATTTTTCTTAGTTTTGAAATGGACGAAAAATATAATGAAGATGATGGACAAAAGGTTGTTGTACAGGCTGATGTAAAAATGACTTACAGGGTGGTGATATTTGTACAAGTGATAATGTTATTTGTTTAAGCTGAGATGAAAGTTGTACAAGTGATATTAATGTGTTTTGTACATCATCAGATTTTTTTCTTGGCTGATGGATACATTGGTGTGCTAGCATTAATTTGTTGTGATGGCTTGCATTAATGATGTTGTACAATATACTTATCTCTTTTGCCTTTGTTTGTACATACTTATATTTATATTTACTTGCTTTGACTATGCTAAGTTTGATTTCGGCTGAAATGATTTGTTTTGGTGCTTATATTTTTGTTTCATTCTTTTGCAATACTTTATCATATATTTGCTAAGGTCTTCTCTTTGGTAAACCATTCATATACACATATTTTGTTTTCTTTCTTTTCTTTTCTTTTGCTTTGTCTTAATAATACTACTTTAAAATATAAATAAACTTCTATTTTAATTTATCTTATTTTTTTCCTTTTATTATTTTGTAGTCTATACTATTTATATTATTTTGTATTGATTTATTAACATAAGATTAAGATATATATATTTACTTTATATTGTTATATCTTATATTTTATTTATTTCTTATTATCTTGTAATATAGATGAGTTCTATTTTTAATTAGTTGTTAAAGTTTAGCAAATGCATTTACTTGATATTTTTATAGTTTATCTTATATAATTTTGTATTTTTATTTCTAACTCAAATATTTTATTATTATATTTATTTATTTTATACTTGTATCAATGTATATACTTTAAAATTTATTTTCAAACCATTTATATTTAAGATTTTAAATTCAAATAATTCAACACATTTTTATTTGAACTCGGGGAAACTCGCTTCAATTCACCGATACATTTCACAATTTTAATTCAAAAATTCAATTAATCATCAATTTAAATTTAATTAAAATCCGGGGTCGTTAAAGAGTGCCTACATAGCCATTTTCCCATAGCCGAGACCACCATGGCCTCTCCTCCTCCACTGTCGCGCAGCCTCTCCCTGACCTGAACCCATCCTTCTGAGCTCGCTGCCGCATCATCTCCCAGTTAGCCCAACTAATTGCAGTTTTATATACATTATATTTTAAGGTATGTTATATATATGTTTATATATGTTATATATATATATGATTAAGCAGAGAAGTATTTTTTATATATACACTGTAAAATATATAATATATGTGTTGTGTATTGCATGATAGAAGTTTATATGGATAATATATATATATATATATACTTTGATTCTAATAGATGTTATATTGGTTTACAAAAGTATATATATTGGCTCGCATATCTAAAGTGGGATAAAATCTAAAGTATATAATATGTTATATGCAGTTGCACATATATATAAGATTCATATGAATATAAGTATACATAGGTTAATATATACCAGTTTATATATATTGAATCTGTTGTTTTAGATGGGTATAAGTTTATATTAGTTTATAATATATTAGTTATATTATATGTTGGTTTGGATCTTGAATATATATGTGAGTCTGTAATATATATTATACCATACTGGGTTACATATATATGATGACAGTTTATATTTTTTTTGTTATGCAAGTTTTGTAATCTGCATGTTGTTTATTGTTTTGATATATATAATATACATTTATTTAACTATAGTGAGTCTGCATATATAGTATGTATATTAGTATTTTTATATTTTCTGTTTGCATGCTTTTATTGTATATGTACAGAATATTGATTTTTAAATGTTATAAGTATATAAGTTTATATTTTATATGAGTAATAGGTTTGTATAAATTGACCTATAAAATATAAGTTATATATATTAGTTTACATATGTTCTGTTTATAAGATATATTTATATCTAGTATATGTTAGTCATATATTTATATATATATATATATCGGTAAATATAAGGTTTTGTCTGCATACAGCTTGGGTATATTTTCCTTTGCATATATTTGCTGCATATATGTGAGTTATATTTTCATTCATGGCTTTATATATATTGTGTTCGTAGTTGTATATAGTTTATATGAGATTTTGTTTTGTGTATATATATACATGTGATATGTTTGTATATCTATATAAGTATTTATTTCAAGATATATTATGTATATATGTTTGGTTTTAATATATGTGTTTTGATTTAAAACAAAGATTTTGAAATACATATATATTTAAATTTAAAATGGGTTTGAATTTAAAATATGATTTTATATATGTAAATAGTTATATATAATTATATATATATAAGTTCACTTATACCATTTATCTTCATCAATCCAGTTTTGATTTGATTTCGTCAATTCCGAGCTATCAGCTTTGCTCGTCAAATTCGCGTTCAGTCTTGCTTTGCTTTGGAATTCGTGCTTGGATTCGTAACTCATCTTGTTCTCATGTTTCTCTAGCCTCGAAAGGTGAGCAATCACTCACGATTAACATTGTTATATTTATTAGATTTGATTTCATTTGAAACGACAATTGAA
This sequence comes from Allium fistulosum, assembly GCA_030737815.1. Lineage (NCBI taxonomy): Eukaryota > Viridiplantae > Streptophyta > Magnoliopsida > Asparagales > Amaryllidaceae > Allium > Allium fistulosum. Next base: position 783,188,376 of record CM060906.1, read on the forward strand.
ATATGCTGCTAAATTGAACTGTTAATTAGTTAATTGTTATATATGATATGCCATTATCTGTAACTGTTCACCTGTGGCATCTGACACCATGATCTGCTATTTATATTTTATCTGTTATTGATGATATATGCCTGTTATTGATATGTTATATTATTATCATCACTGTTCTCACTCTGCAAGTCCCTGGTAGTATAGAATTCCCTATGGGATGAAATGATACATACCCGAACGATATTGTAGAATAGGAGAAAATTGTTATGGGTTGAAATGATAAAACTAAGCGATTTTCATTGAATTGAATGTGGGATTGCGGGTTGAAAAAATATATACCCGTAGATATTAAAATTGCGGATTGAAATGATAAATATCCATATCACTTGACCATAGGATAGAAAATTATATACAGACACCGTTGGTCTATATATATATATATATATATATTGAAAATGATTTCCAAGGTTTTGGAAAGAAATATATGTGGTTTTAATAAATATTGATTTTAAGATATTATATTTAATATAGATTTATAATAATTTTAATAAATTAAGTTGGAAAGAGAAATAGAAATTAATTTGAAATTTATTTGTTTAAGAATTTTACTTAAATAAAACCGATTTGAAACTTATTAAATTTGAGATTTTAAAGATATGATTTATAACTTGATTTTGATTTAAAGTGATTAAATGAATATTTCAAGTAAATAAATTGAAGGGAATATTTAGTTTATATAAATTGTAATTTAAGGTTTTATTTAAATGATATTGGATCGATTAAGTGAATTTTTCAATATTAAATAATGGTAAAGTTGAATTTGAAATATAAATGAATTTAGCTTTGAAATCTATTGAAATTGAAATGGTTTAAATTGTAGTTTATATCTGTATTTGAAATTGATATAAATTTTAAATGGTTTTGAACTGAATTGAAATTGGTGAATTGAGATTAAATTAAATTGAATTTTGGAATTCGAGTTGATCTGAATCGATTTGTGAAATTTGAGGAAACTATTTTTATTTTATATAAAGTATTTTAATATAATAACATATTTTACTTTATCAATTATTTTTAATATAAAATATTTTTAATATAAAACTATTTTAATATACTAATTATTTTAATATAAACTATTTTATTATATAAACTATTTTTATTTTATAATCTATTTTATTATATATACTATTTTCTATATCTAAACTGTTTGAGTGGAAAGTTTTATTATTTCAAAGTATTATGATTTAAAGTGTTATGATTTCCAAGAGTTATGTTTTCCTAAGTGTTATGGTTTCAAAAATGTTATAATTTCAGAAGTGTTATAATTTTGGAAAATGTTATGAGTTTGGAAATCAATATTATTTTAAGTGAATAATGATATCGTATTGATATGGTTTTGAAGTAGATATGATATTTTGGTTTTGAAATATGATTTGAAATGAAATTACCGCGGTGTTATAATAACGGTTGGTTGTTAAAGAAATCGGGATCGGATATTGTCATACTCTCTGCCAATACCGAAAACCACTTTAACAATTGTGTATGTAGTGGAGATTCCAGAATGAAGTAGGATGGTTTGGTGGCGATTCTATATGGTATTTACGTAGCCCTGACTCCCGTGAGTTAGCTTGATGTGGCTAAAACAGGAGCTATACCGAGCCAACTGAGGTCATTCCTCCTATCGGACACATTTCTTCGATACCATTCTATTGCTTTTGTGATTTGATTGGGTGCACCCTTTGATTTTGGAGTGTGTCACGAGGTGGGCGGTAGTAGCTGCTATGCGTTACCACCAGTCTGGGAGTGCAAATGGTATATCTACCCTGGCATTGCCTCGAGTGCCGTGTCACATGCCCTATCGTGCCTTCTACGAGTTTGTTTTGTGTCGTACCTATGGAATGCTCCCTGATAGCCCACATGCGGGTGGAGTTTACAGTATCTGTATAGACTACGGCATTATAGAAATGTGTTAAGGGGGATATAGGTAACGCCTTAATGCTATTTTAATAGTTTACTTTACTTTAGACATATTATACTAGCGTATATTACTACATAGTAGATAGTTCCACAGATCCTTAGAGGATGGGTATCCCAAACATCCTTTAAGTTACTTGTATTTCAGTTGACATTTCACTTGAGTTGAATTTATTAATATAAGAATGTTAATCCTGACTAGAGTGTTTTTTGTTTTGCTTTACACTCAGGTCAGACTGAGTGTCATAGCATTTGAGACTCACCTTTGGAGTTGGAGCTTCACTTGGAGATCCATCTATATCTATTCAGCTTTCAGCTATCCAGTGGTTTTGTTCAGACTTGCCATCTGTTTGTATTTGAGACTACAGTGTATTTGAGATATTCTGTTGTATTTTATTTCAATCTCTGTTGTTTATATACTAGCTTCATGAACTACTATTTATCTATTCCGCTACTTATTTTTATATTACTCTGTGTCTGTGATTCTATGATTGATTTATTTACTGTATATGCTGAGTTTTGCCAAATATAAATTAACAATCGGATATTTTGAGCAATTCAAGTTTGACATGTGCGGATGCGAATGGCATGAAATACCAGGTCATTACAGTAAGGCTCGGAAGTAGGAAGCTTTTCCGTTCATAAGAACATTTCTTAATTACAGTGACCTTCTTTGTTGTTAAACACCCTTTCCTAGACACTATTCAAATTGGAATTTTTTTAGAGACTACCCTACGTGTTGGTAAATCATTCATTCTAACACAGTGCGGGATATGATACCATTGTTGTATCAGCTCTTGTATCATTGTTGGTTGGGCCCGAACTCCATTGAGGTAGCCCAGCAAGATTCATCATGAGCAAGTTTCATGTGTAGCCTCTTAACTGACGCGTGTCTACTCCCTGACCTGGGATGTGCAAGGGTAAGAATCAATGCTTTATCATAAATAATACTACAAGAAATAAAGCTGAGGGTATGCCCTAAAGGAAATTATGTAATTTTGTTTATCTAATTGTACAGTTAACCCTAATGTGTAAATCTTGTTAGAAACAAAATCACATTTTCCAGTTTCTACTATTATGTGTATCTTTATTTATAATTAGTTGTTGATGATTACATTCTATACATATAATAAGAAATCCTTATGTGTATGTATTTAAGTGATTGCAATTACGAATGTGCTCATGATCATGCTTATCCTTAAATGTTTCTAGTTAAGGTTATTCGAGAAAGGTATATCGATCATCCGCGAGACTAGTGTATGAAATGCTCTCCATATGATGGATTGTGGTTTACTCATAACTGTTGGGGATATCAAGGGATATGTACTTGTAGTTGTTTTGGATCAACTACTAAACGAATCACCAAGGGTCTTACATAGGTTAGTTATATTTGAGTCAAAATAGAAGATTTTATGTGATAATGTGCAGTGATATTTTAACCTGAGTGTCTTGCCCATATTGTTTATTGAAGCCCTACTTTGATGATGGTTAATCACATGGTCTGGTTCATGTTAAGACCATAGTTAGGTATGTGATTTGATACTCGAAGTGATACACTACTCATGAGAGAGTTAGTCTCCTTTAAATAGAAGGTTAGTGTCACAGAATTGGCTTTTGACTCGAAGTAAAAAATCCCATGCTAGAGTAAATTAAGTTTATCAGTAATTGTTATCGATTGAACTAAGTAACATTGGAGCTCATTTTTGCAATTAAATAAGGACATTATTACGGTTTTAATTGATGATATAACCCTAGGTGTCTAAGTGACATAGTTTTGGTGAAGAGAGAAACATGCACAAATATCGTTGTATGAGAATGCAACTTTAAAACGATTACGAAGTAGGATTTCACCTAGATGATTGATATATGAGTTTGTGGCCTTTACTATGTTTCAGCAAAGTCCTCACGATCTCTGATATTTAAAGGGTTTAATTATTAACTAAGGACTGAAGTTATAACTACGAGTCACGCAATAGGGAATTATAAAGTTGAACCTAATTGTTATAATATAATTTCTAGTTGTTATTAATTATTATGGAGATGGTACATACATACATACATATATATATAATTATTATATCTAAATATATGTATATAATTTAGTTTCGAAATTACCAAAATTAATTCAGTTAAATATGTACAACTGTTGTATGTATATGTAATTTTATCTAAATGGGTAATTGTTAAGTAAAAGGAGTAGAAATAAAATACATGTATATATCTTTGAGCCATTAGACTAAGCAATCAATAGAGATTAATTATCTAATTTTAGCTTATCAAATATGGATAAAAGAAGGGGTCAAATGTTTTCGGTCCAAGTGGGAAACAAATGAAGGTCTAATATACATGGTATATTAATAGCCAAAATAAAAAAAATTAAAATTTGAATTTATTTGCACATTAGGGCTGGCCGTACATAGAGAAAAGGAAAGGTCAAATATAGTGCAGTAAATGGAGATTAAGGATATTTATCTCCCACCATAAAAGAAACCAGAGGATCTCATTTTCTTTTAACAAAAATTCTAATTAGATTATAAAAATGGAAGAGTTCTCTTACTCATTTCCTCATTAGAGAAAAGTTCTCTTCCTCATCTCCTTCGTTAGAGCACCTCAAGCTAGGGCTTGCAAACCATAGCTAGAATCGAAAAGGGATATTTGAAGGTCAATCGACAATACCGACGTGTAGAACACTAGGATATTCTTTACATGATTATATCCAACCATTGTTATTTTTTAAATTTATATGAATTATATAAATATATATAGATGTATGTATGTATAAACTTATAATCTCAACTCTCTCTTTCTTTATATCTGTGTATATATATAAACATATGTTTATTTTCATAAAATCTGTATGTGAGATTTCTTCCTTTTCTTTATATTGTAAAAGAACATTTTTTTTATAATCGAACATTATATATAAAGAATAATATATGTATACATGCACGCACGCACACACATGCACACGCACACACATATATATCTTATAATTTCTTGTTTAATTTAACTTAATTAGTGTGTACATCCTAAATATTAGGAATTAGATCTTAACCAAGTGGGGTAATTGTTTATCATGTTAAATCAAACATATATATTGGCCCTATTTAATAGGAAATATATTTTAACAAATATTACCTAAAATATATTTTGCAAATGTTAACAATTTTTTTTGATAATAATCAATCAAATAAACACACACACATACATATACATATACATGTATATACATACATATATTATTTATTAAATTTATATTTCAAATAACTTGAAATAAATTAGTGTATGTGTATATATATATAACATTTTGATTATGATCAGATATAATCAATATATGTATATAAGTATATACATATTATATATATATATATATTCAATTTCCAATATAATATGCATTTAATTAAATGCCAAATATGTATGCATATAGTGCTTGCAATTAACATATATATAGTTATGAATCCTAACAGCCGCATATATATCATCTATGTACACATCATTATTAATATATTGTTATATTCACGTAACAAAAAAAGAATAGATATGTTAATTATTTGGATACTCATAAAATATAATTAATTCATTTGACATTTGTTCATAAATATTTTTCGGATACTCATATAAATACAATTTAATATAATTTGGTTCATAAAACACAAAATTGATCTTTGGATAAATCTGTAAAAGGAACTTCTTAAAATCAACCTTTTTACTCCGCTATGCGACCATTAGACTCAATAATGGTACTAGAGCTATCACGTGTTATTATGAATATATTGAGTAACATGTAGGGTAATCTCTAGAAAATTCCAATTAAACGAGTATCCAGGAAAGAGCGTCTAACTAAGGAGAGTATTACTCTAGTTAAGGGTTGTTCTTATGAATGGAAAATCTTCCTACTCCTAGTCCTTACTAGGCTCGTCGGAGTGGTATATTTCTTGGGTATGCCCTAAGCGTAAGGCCTAAATTGTTTTATGTCTCAGGTTGATACAAATACAAAATATGAAACATATTTGAATTTTATTAAATTTGAGTTTGTAAATTTTATAAATTCAAAATTTATAAAAGTTATCAATATAAATTTAAAGTTGTTTTAACTATAACTAAATATAAATTTAAAATTATTTAAATTCAAATTTAAATTATAAGTGTTATAATAGATAAATTCTATAATTAAAATGAATGCAAATGTTAGTACGAACTAACTATAAGCTATTATAGTTAAATTAAACCGAACTCAAAATTGTTTTAAATTTAAAAATAATAAACTGCAAATGTTATAAATGCAATATCAAAACAGTTTGAAATAAAATATAAGTTATAAAAGTTATAACCTAATTAATTAAAATTAATAATTTCAATGTGTTAAAATTATATTAAATATTAAAAAATAATAAACTCTTTAAGATATAAGGGATGCATATGTTATAGCGAGTTATGACATGTCTTATGATGCTATGTACTTATCACTCTTATCATCTATAACACTAAGATTTGTTTCTATAAATTAATAATTCATTGATAAAGGTTGCTCTTAATCATTTATGTACAACTCAACGTACTAGTGTATATGGATGGTCGTTGGGCACTCTCAAGTAGTCTATATTTTCTAGAAAAGCCTTATCTATTCCTAGATAGATAAGACAAACTAATGACTTTGTTGGGCATACTTAAGGGTCATTTACTCATACTTACGCATCGAGAAATGATAAGTCATGAGTGTCTAATGTGCTCTATGATTTGTTAAGAACACTGAAGGTCATTAGGAGTAATGATTATAACGTTAGGATTTATATATGATATAACCAATAATGACCATCCACCATTTATGGCTACCATAATTTGTTGAGCACACTCAAGGTCTTAGATACATGCTAAATGGTTCCTAACACTATTAAAGGAATTGTAATGGCTCGCCTCTCGTAACACCTATAATCCACACATACAAGCAATCGAATTCCTAAATAGTGTCACAAACGATGTTCCATTAAGGGTAAAATATGCAAAGAACAATACATATCACAGAGCACATCTATCATAACTAACTTATTCTCACAGCAGAAGGATATCAAGATAAACATGTAGAAGGATAAATACATATTATATAAAGAGACATAAGATATAATTTCATAATACAAATAATAGTTAGTACATCAAATCCCATAAGAATACATGTCCTAAAATAATACAGATGGTCTACATATCGATACACCCAAAAAGTGATAGATAATATCACAATAATAATGTTTGCACATGAATCAAGGAAACACTCCCAATCATTAAAAATGAATTAATAAGTAAGAAATTAGAAGTGAAAGAGAAGAACACACATTATTTCTCAAAATGGTTTGGCCTAAATCAAGTGCCTGTACCCACTATATCTTTTATTACTGACTGAGTTTACAACTGCAACCGAACTACAACACAAATCCGAGTTTCAAATTGGTTGATTTCAAATTTGGTAACAACTTCGCATAAAAACCAGTAAAGAGTCAATAAGCCCTTTCTTCCATCTCAAAATTTGCTATTTGTAGTTGAATTAGAACCCCAGAATCATCGAACCCTCAGTTAAATCGCTCAAACATGTAGATCCGAGTTTCCAACACGAAGAACGAGTCAAAAGTATGTGTTTCCCAACAATTATTTCGATTAGTACCAACTGATATGGATTGTTGTCGATCGATATGTTGACCAAATTTTGATTCTTTTTAAAAAATACCTTAAATTTTCAAGCTTTGGAACTTTGGGGGGAAATTGGTCAAAATGATCAATCAGTGCCGATCAATGTCACATCACTATACTTGTCTTTATCTTCAACTTTTGCATGTAGGGTCACATAGAAGCAAAGTAGGACCAATATCAACTATTGGATCAATTGGCACCAATCCATGGGATCAATCGGTACCGACCGATACTCCTACCCCATACTTAGCCAAAATTCTTAATTCTTCAATCTTGATATCTCCCAAGCTTTTAGATCCATTCCATCATCATTTCACATTCCAAATCCATCTAAATGTCACTTCGTTTAAATACCGAATAACACTTGCCCTCCAAAGTATGTTTCTATGATAATAAAGCATGTTTTGGATCGAGATAAACGACATAATCCAAAACTACAAAGATGCTTCCATCATCTATCTTCATGAAACATTGCATCTTCTTTGAGAATATTAGAACATAATTTTAGATAGCTATTGATTTGCATCTCTTCAGCAAATATAGGCTGAATCGTTCTGTCTAAAGTCTTCAATTGTCTCTGAGAATTTCCAGAATGCTATTCCATTTTGTGGCCAATTAGAATTCTATTCTATTTTCCATGTCATCGTTCTTTTTTCTCCTTTTCTTTTTTAATATATAAGCATTCATATTGATATATACCGATAGATTAACAATCTCGTATATCTAAAAGAGTCCTAGAATTTTTCTAAATACTCGGTATTCATTCTTCATCCTTCGCTTTTCAAGCCCTTGAGATTTTCACCGTCTTCTTCCTTACGGCTCACCTTTAAGCCTTTAACTTTCTAGCACCATTGTCCTTAGATCTTGCTCGAGCTAACACCGCCAAACCATAAGAACTTCATTACGAAATGATTCGAACATTGACCATCTTAAGTCGCTATTTCCATCTCGAACCACTACCTTCTTTTTCAGATTTTGGTTAGCCTTGTATGGGTCACTACCTTCTGCCTATGGCTGCCGCCATCATCTCACGCTTCTTGAATCCATCGCTGTTGCCGATCCACATTAAACCCTAAGTCGCAACCGCCCTTCATCGTTGTTGCCACCCCAAGGCTTACATATTGTCGCACAACTTGACACAGCCATGAGGAGGAAGTAGAGAAGGAAGAGATAAAATTCCAATGTTGACTTGGGTGATAGATTGGCTATTTTGGCTTTCGATCAAGAGGACTCAAGAAACCATCTCACCGATTGCAGTTTTGGACTTAACAAATTCAATAGTCAATCTGTGTAGTTAATGCCCCGCTATTACCCCACTATATCTCATAGCGGATTTCTACCGCTACGATATTTTCATATAGCCCCAAAATATAGCCTTTCCGCTTTAAGCCCCGCTATTTCCGATATATCCCGTTATTCCCGCTATATTCCGCTATATCTTCTTTAATAAAATGAATTGAAAATTTGCATTTATACATTATAAAAATTAATAAACTAATTTATTTGATTTAATTTTTAATATATTTTTAGAAATGAAAATACTCTAATATTTTACTAAATTCAATTATGTTATATAATAGTTTTACGTTTATTTAAAGTATATTCGCACATGTTTTTATTTAAAATTATTTATGTATTAATTATAATTCAATTGAATGATAATTTTTCATTTAATTACCATTTATATATTTGTAAAAACATTAAGTACGAGTTTTATATGCTATTTTAGAGCCATCCGCTATATCCCGCTATATCCTCGCTGTATCTCCGCTATGACTTTTTACACCTCCACCGCTTTGAATCTGCCGAGCGCTTTAACTGCACAGTAGTCAATTTATTATAGGATACCCATTCAATGAACATTCAAAATTGAACATCACATACCTACAGTCCTATAAAGAAAAGCACCGTACCACCTTGGATATCATCCGATTTCATATGGGTAATATCCAACACATAGTCCCACCACCTACTAGAGCTCATTTTCCAGCTCGAGCAGGATATCTACCCAAAATGTTTCTGTACATCATGCTAATGACATAGGAGTCATAATTCATAGACTAACACACAACACTGCCTCAATCGATATGTAGAATCTGATTGGTCAATACACATCGACATCCGTTGGATCCTCTACATCATCTATACAAGTTAATCAAATTAAATATAGAATTTAAATTACCTAACCATTCTCATTCTCAGGCTTTTAATCTTAAATTGAACAATGTAGATGTTCTAAGCGTCTCTCCACTGTTGTTGGGGGAGGTTTGGCTTCTACCTCCACTCCTTGGATAATGGCTTCTACGTCTACCTCAGCATCTACTCTAACTTCCGCAAGGGTTAGACGACCTCAACGCCAACCTCAACAACCACTTAAAATCACTCCTTACATGGCCATTAACGGAGGAATTATTCCTAATGCTAACCTTGATAATGTTATGATCCTCAATAATCCCTCGAATTCCCCGACTCCGAGATTGACGACCCTAGATCTTAGAAGAATCTTTGAATACTATAGAATCCCCCATTAAGAAACTTTTCTTCCACTACTAAACCAGAGAGCACACAACCCTCCAATAAGTTACATGGCTTGTAACGGCTACTTGTGTCTCTCTAGAGTTGTCCCTCCTTTCAACACTTCCTTCGACTGATGCTCCAATTTATGATACTTTCCCCTTCCCAACTCCATCCAAATGGTTATAATGCCATAAACTACACATTTATGATCTTTGCCAGGAATATGGTTAGGGTACCTACCTTTGAGGAGATCCAAAATCTTTACAACTTCAAGAAGAGGTCTGAATGCCCATCTCTTACCTTCTTGGACCAGTTTCATTATTGTCAAGTCATCATAGGCCTCCATAATAAACAAAGTCACTTCAAAGATGAATATTTCTTCGTCAGGTGCCTAGATGGATTTGCACAAAAAGGGTTGACCACATGTAAGTTCTGCCCTCTTACACTTCATATTACTTGAGCTTTCTCCACTAAAGTTACTAACCATTCCTTAATCATGTTATAGTTATTCCTCTAAGGACCAGCAATGCCTCTCTTTCTCAAACACTTTAGCATATACAAGACATCCCAGCTAATGATGGAAGGTGAAAAAATCTTCTTAATGGCCTTCGATTGCTCCACTTCCAGATACTGTACAATAGTCAAAGAGTTAACTATGTTCAACCTGCACCTAATGTTGCCTAAGCCGCTCCATAAGCTGAATTGATCCTCCTACTTCGAACCACCATGATGCTTCAAACTTGGTGGAGGATATTCATAGTAGTAGTGAAGTGAATAAGAAGAATGAAGAAGAAGGAGGAGAAATAAGGTAAGAGGAACAAGAAGATAAAGAAGATGACGAGGAAAAGGATGAGGACGAAGGTGAAGGTGACGATGGAGAAGAGTTGACTGGTGAAACGGTAGAAGGAGAAGGAACCATGGCTTCTATCCCCAAGTCGACTCGAATCGAGATACTATCCTTGAGATTAGCTCCCAAACCATACCAAAAACTAATTAGAGAGTTGGCTATTCTCTTGACACTTGAAGAAATCTATGGTTCTTTAGAAGACTTAGGGGATTTTGACAATTAGAACTTTGACATTGACAATTTCATCACTTCCCACGCTCAAACCTTGAACCAAACTTTTATTGACGTGCTCCTACCTTTGTAGGGAGACGACATTCCTTTCTAAACCCAGACCGAGCATGGTCCGTAGATTCAATTGGCATGCCAACACTTCACACAACATTGAGGATCATATGCACATTTACTTCACACGTACTCTAATTCAATTCGCAAGTTCTAATATAATCATCTCTTCTTTTCAGGTATAATAGGAAAATCAAAATTCGATACTTTAAATAAAAGAATAAGCAGTGATCACCTCTCCTTCCACCAATCCAACCCTTCCTCTTGATGAAACCTTTCCAAGAATCTGACTATAAGAGAGCCAGGAGGAAGTAGAGAGAACGAGAAGAAAGGGAGAGATGGGAGGAGGAGAAGAGAAGGTGCTACTCCAAGCGTGAAAGACCAAAGACTGCTCCGGGTTGAAAAGAAGCTCCAACCCTTCGCATCAGGCTCGAACTCCACTTTCTGGGCATGTTGGTCTATACTCCGGTAGGTTTGATTTTCCAAGAGGGCAAATTGCACCTCCACCCTTAGTCTTCAATGCTTCCATAGTTAGATCTACTCCACCATCTCAATCCTTAGCTACCATTCAGCAAAATCCAAAGTTGCTCACTCTTCCACTTCAGCTCCACAACAGTAGTAAGACAAGGAACACACTACTACTACCACTACCTCACTGCCATCTCCTGAAATCCCATCTACCAAGGTTGTATCAAGGCGAGATCTCAATCATCTCGAAATGAACTTAACTGAGATCCAATTCATGTGCAACATGGAGGACATTACTCCAAAGGACCTGGATGTGGGCTTGTTGTTTCACAAGGAGTTGGTATTGTTGTACACCCTATAGAGGAAACTATCCAATGGCTTGGTGAACCTCAATAAGAAAAACTGCTTATACATAGCAATGATGGAGAAAGGAGGGCAAAAAGGATGAAAAGCTAAAGAGAAACTTCTCCGACCAAATAGAAAATCTTGAGAAGGAGTTGTCCGCTGAAGATGTGATAGCATAAGAAGTCAAACAGAGGCACCATGTCTAAATTTGGGAATTAGCGTCCAAAATTAAGGTGTTGGACGAACAAGTTTAGGCAATCCATATCCATGCCAATGACCTGACTTGAGAAAATGCCAAGATTCAAGCCAAAATGAACTCCGAAATTTCTAAGCTACAGGTTGAGTTAAAGAAAGAAAAAGATGAGAAAACCAAACCCTAAAGACTACCCAAATATATTCCAAAGAGGTATGCAGTCTAAGAGATGAAATAAAACCCTTGGGGATAGGTTTGGAGAGCTAGAGTCTCGCCTTGCTTGAGTGGAAAAGGAAAATAATGAGTTTGAAAACAAAGTCGACACATTCAACTGAGATCGTTTTAATTCATTTAAAATGATGATAAATATATTCTCAAGTTTTGTTTATTAATATATATAGGTTAACTAAAAAATGGAAATGTGACCAATAATTGGAATTAGAATTCGTAATAGTTTAACATATAGAAGTCATACAACATTGTTTATATCAGTTGAACGCATATCTAACATACATATGCATACATTAACACATACATATGAAATTAACACATGTAGAAAAGTAAAAATATACTTACCATTTACACTAGAATTTACATATAGTAAAAAGTATGAATACCCAAGATATTTTCTACCTTAGAAAGCAAACATGAAATCATTTACCCACCATCATCAACAGACACATGGAAGATGACATAAGGAGGATGATATTGGGGGAGCCGTGTGCTGAGATGGGAGAGGAGGGGTGTGGGCAAGGGGCAAAAGAGTAATTACACATTTTGATATTTATTTCCAAAGTTTTTCCTATAAATACCCACCATTCTCTTCATAATTTTACACACTATTCTATTTCATCTTCTTCCTCATTCTCAAGCTTTTCAATGGCTTCCTACCTTAAGGAAATTATGAAGAAAAATTAGCAAAAAGAAAATAAATTTATATAAGTATATATACATTTGCAATCCACTTAAAAAAACAAGCTCAAATCCACTCATTCCCTCACTCAAAACCCACGACCACCACTTTTACCAACAAGGCCAAGCCCATCTCCACTTGCAAGCATAGGCCAAGCCCATTTAAAGGTCCAAGGCTCGATTCCGTAGGCTTTATTGGATCGTAGCGAAGCTATAGCCAATTTTTGTAAAGTTAGAAACCAACGAAGGTGAGAAACTCTATTTATATGTGTATATATATAAAATGATGATGTGATATAATTGTTGTGGATGTTTACTATGCTTTGATCATCAAGTATTGGTTGTTTTAATATAATGTTTAATTGTGTAAACAAGTTACATTAAATACACATTGATATTACACAAGGAAATCACTTTCCTAATCAAGTTATAAAAGTGATATGGAATCATTAAACCCCTTTAAAATGGTTAAAAATGGTTTATAAATGTTCTATAAATACTAAATTCCAATTTGGTGAAGTTTTGACAAGTTATGAAAGTTGAGTCAAAATAGGCGTGTCGTGTAACGGTAGTTCACGATTTTGCACCGAAAAAATTTAAATCCATTTATATGATGAATTCGGAATTCTTTGTAATAAGAATTTTTCGAACTCTTATAATCATAGTTTTTGAACAAAAGAACAAAAAATTAGATTTTTTTAGTAGATTTTCAAATATGAGCAAATCAAGTTTTCAAAATAGTCGCGGTTTGGTAGTTCGGAAACCAAAGCAATAAATTCTTTATAAATGATATTTAATTCTTTATAAATATAGAATAAATTCAATAAATAATTTAAAATCTTTTAAAAGAGATTGAGTTATAAAAAAGGATTTCTAAATGATAGAAATGTTCTTTTGATCAAATAAGCTTTGAAAGCACTATTCACAGCACTATTCGCAACACTTTTTACAGCGCTTTTAATAACTTTTGAAATATGGCTTTAAACTTAGGTATTTTTTACCAAATATTTTACAAGTGTTTTCAAATAAATGATTAATTATTTTAAAGATGATTTGAAGGTTTTATAATTAATTTAAAAGGAGTGTAAATAAATGATTTAAAGAAAAACTGTTAAAATCAAGTGATTTAATCTTGGCTCTAAAAGCCGACGAGTAGACTGTATTTTTCTATTCGTGAGATCCGGATATAAGTTGCTTAAACTAAGAAGATGTTTAGAAGCAACCAGTGCCCTAGCTCACCTTACCTCTTTCCTCGGCGAGGGATAGATAAGGTCGAAATGTCGGAAATGAGACAAGTATAAAAGATTTAATTTTTTATAATTAATTAATTACAACTTGGATTTTATAAAAATAATCTTCTTATACTTAGTATTAAATTCCAAGGAGGTAACCCATACTACCCATCTGAATTTAAAAGATGATTCCACTGTTATTCAATGGATAGTAAAGGTTGAATACGGAAATTGATATTGATTAGAATTAGTATAATTTCTATCGACCCTTTTTACTCAATAAGGTATTGAAATGTGATTTATGAGAGATGATTTTGATTGATATTTCTAAAGTTAAAGTGAGGTTTTACAATTCCATATATTCTAGAAGAAATATGATTTAAAGATTTATATCTCTAAAAGAGATATTTTATTTGATAAAAGATAATAATAAGTGAAATGATAATCACCCTCAAACTTAACATCTTTTATCGATGATTGGTTCGAAGGAACCATGATCGGATTTGGATGATTCCTATCCAAAAACCACTTCGAACCACTAATTATTCTTTTAATGAATTTCTTTTAGTTTTTTACGAGTTCGAAAGTGAAGACATGTTAAAGACAATGAAGTTGAAGGTGGGGATCTTCATAACGGAAGGACTGCTTGTTGATAATTTCAGAGTAGCTCCCGAGGTAAATAAATAGCAGTGGTCCCTTTGTTTTAGGATCTTTGTATGTAAAGAATACTCGCTACTAATCCAAGAGGTGATGCCGACTGGATGTGGTAGCAGAGTGCCTTCTGTTTGTCCTGTTCCTAGACAACTGTATGGATGGATGTCTGACATTGCATTTCTAAGATCACAATGCATTGATCTCTACAAGTGTACATCTGTTTAATGGCGTAGGAGGTAACCCCTCTTATACTTAACACCCTTCTTTGAGATGTACAAGCTCAGAGGTTGTTCTTTCTTGAAATCAGTAATGTGTTGTTAGAAATAGTAGTGTGTCATTTTAAGTAAAAATATTCTAAGAAAGGTAAACGTTACCTCAAGCCTCACACTCGGGGAATTGTAAAACATGGGTTGTTTTAAGGCTAAGTGGTTCGCAACTATTGGGGTATGATATCACCTTTCTAGATTTATTTTGCACCCGCTATAATGTCGGGTAAAAACGTATGTGGTGTATGGTATGAGAGCTCTCGGATAGGTCGGGAACGGCCGGGGTGATATCATATTCGGTGCTATCCGTTTCATTTGTTGGTCTCGGGTATGCCGGTCTTAATTCACAGAGGACCATCTATGGGTGGCCTCGGTGCGTTCCTCCAGAAACGCACTGTATGGGAGGTAGTCCCTAAACTTGCTATTCTTTGGAAATCCAAATCTCTAATAAGTGCCTTCAGTTTTAGTTGTAAACCTATTATGCCGTCAAATTTAACCAATGTGATAATTTCGACTATTTAAATATGTTTATTTGAAAGGTGCTTTCAAAAGAATGTCATTAAAAATAATAACACTGGATTTCACGTACAAATGTTTTGGTTATCATAAGGTAAAAACTTATTCCGTGTTTATGTGCACCGTGGTCTTATGAGATATCCTTTATTTTCAAAAAACTCATATTTTGAGTTTCTCACACCAGTCCCACGACTGATCCAAAGTTTATTTTCTTTCCCTTAAACTCTAGGTGCCCTATTTTTCCGAGTAGCCTAGTTGTCAGGTTTTGTTTAGAGCATTTTGGAAGAGCTTGGAGCATGGAGTTAGAAGATACTTCTGAAGATTGTTATCTATTTCCACCACACTCATGTACTACTGTATTCCGCATTTGTATGGATAGATATTTATAACTATCCATGTTGATGTTAAGCTAAACTCTGATAAATGTATCTAAAATTTTCCGCTGTAAAGATTTTATGTTGAAATAATATATGTTATTCCATTCATGTAAGATTTTGTCCTTTTTTTCTTTCTACCCTTGACCATCCGCATCTCTGGTGCTTGGAGCTACGGCACGGGAATACTGAGGATATATTAGTGTCGATTTTTGAGGTTTGGAAAGGCAAGTCGTCACATTTGGTATTGGATCTTAGGTTGAGCAAACACCTAAGCCTGATAGGGGTAGAGTCTCATCAGAAATAGGATTAGTAATATCCTAGGATGAGTAACTTATTAAAAATAGGGTTAGTAACATCCTAGAATGAGTTGAGAGTATATTATATAAGAGCGCGTATTTGTTAATGATATACAAATAATTTTTAGAAAAATGTGGTAAATGAAATAATTTTATCTAGGATTACATTTTGAATTTAAAGAATATATTTTGAAAAAATATATAGTTAGATATGTTATAACTTGAATAATAGTTTGAAATCAAGATAAGTAAAATCTAAGTATAAACATCTTGTGATTGGAATTTCGTAGTGGACTATAAGATGTTTAATAATAACACTGAGAAGATTAAGAGTACTACTTTGGAAAAGGATTTGGATAGTGAGAACTTTTATCCAAAAGGGTTTTTGGGAAGAGAATTTTCAAAGGATTTTATTTGAAATATTCTAAGTATTGGTTTGGGAGAAACAATATCATGTGCTTAGCAAACTATTACCCTTAACATTGTACAATTAAAATGGATTTATGATGGGATTAACTTAGATTTATAACCTAACATTAGATGTAGTTAAGATAATAAAAATGCTTAGTACCTAAGTGTTTGTTATTGATAATTATAGAAACCCTTTAGCTACGGGAGAAAGTATAGAAGGGTGAGACCTCAAGAGAAAATTGGGGCAAGAAGAATGATCTAATCATTCTTTCAAGTGATGAGGAAGAACCTGGGAAATGGCCACTTAACAATATTATGTCCATTATTAAAGGAGAATTAGATCCATACACAAGACTAGATAAAGACGGTTACCTTATGGCCTAAATACCTATATCTCCCCCGACTCCAGAACTTATTATAGTGTCTAGTGACGAAGAGACCCCTCAAGCCTCAGAAGGAATGCGGATCACTGACCCAGTAAGTTCAAAACTTAAACCAAAAGAAGAAATTCCTAAGGAGAGGCTGATGGAAGAAGAATCTAAACCTGAAGAGGACCCAAATACTATGATATCCCATGAATCAAACAACAGCAGTAGAGACAGTAACGTCATATAGGAGATGGGTGGTGACCATATTATTTGGCACGAGAAGTCATCAGATTCCCCATTCATTGGGATAACATGGAGGATAAAGAGGAAGAATTTGTGGATCTAGAGGAAGAATTTGAGGATCCCGAGGAAGAAGAAGTGCAAGGTTTAGAAGAACTAGAAGAAGAGAAGTTATACAAGAAATGCCAGCCGGACATGGGCATATGCCATGGACCCAGCCCTGGCTACCATATGAAGTGGATGTGATACCACAGATTGAGGAAGAAAACAAAGCTGATAACGAACAAGATGATAGTGATGACGATGGAGAAGTCTTGTTTGATTTTGAATATGGAAATGGACCGTCAATATCGGACTCGGAGGGGTGATTATGAAGTGAGATTGGAAGATTTGGAAACACCTATCTAGTATTAATATTATGTAGTAGCATATATATGTATGGCCTGTAAGGTAGTCATGTTTGTATCAATATTATGAAAACCCAAGTAGGTTTAGAAGGACTTAAGAATGGTTTAAGTATGTAAGGAGAAATGATGTGTGTAAGATAAGGATGAGTGTAAAATATTAAGCATGTGTAATATAATTATGTCCTTTGTTTATGACTTTGTTCGAATGTAAATACACAAATCATTTAAGAAAATTTCATAAGAATAAAACTATATCTTTATGAAATGTTTAAAAACTTAAATCAATATTCTCTATATATATTGAAAAAGATAAAAAGTATATGCATTTTACATGAATTATTTCGTCACACGAATTTGGCCTAAAGATTTGAATTTAGCATTTTGATCTATGAAAAGGATTTATCACTCAATGCTTTAGGGAAAACATTGATGATGATTTGTAGTCCGATCCTTACATTTTCTACCATAGTTGAGAGCTATGCGAGAAAAATAGAAGTTTCTGAGCCTAATCAAAGTCCGCACTAAAGAATTAAAGGATCAATATTAATTGAAAACAAAGTGGTATATTCGAATTAAAAGGTCAGATAGGATAGTATATACAGATAGTATATGAGCAGCACTCGAATTTATATTTGAAATTTGAAATTTTGTTTTGAATAAGTACTACCAGTTTTTGCGTTGTAATTTTGGGAACGAAATTCTTTTAAGGAGGGGAGTCTGTAACAACCTAAAAATTTATCACTTTGATAACTGATATTTAATTTTGAAATATTCAAATATGAGGATTTATAACACCAACTATAAAGATCTAAACCCTAAAATTATGATAAACATATAATTATAAAATATGGTTTCATAAATAAAGCACGTGCTTCGTACATAAATTTTCGTGGATAAATTGATTTTCAACAGAAAGGAGATTTCTCAATTTTTGAGTGTACGAGTCTAGATACATACACTAATATTTCTATTTGAACAAGAGTATGAGATAAAATTATTTATTTTATTTTTGAAATTAGAATGTATTTATACATCACTAGAGATGTCATCGCTTTTATTTTTGAAATTAAAATGTATTTATTTGCAGAGTACCATCTGTCGGTGGCCTCGGTGCATTCCTCTAGAGATGCACTGTACAGGAGGTAGTCCCTTACCTCGCTATTCGTTGGAAATCCAATTCTCCAATAAGTGCCTTCGATTTTAGCTGTAAACCTATTATGCCATCAAATTTAACCAATGTAACAATTTCAATTATTTGAATATGTTTATTTGAAAGGTGCATTCAAAAGAATGTCATTAAAAATAATATCACTGGATTTCACTTAGAAATGTTTTGGTTATCATAAGGTAAAAACTGGTTCCGTGTTTATGTGCGGCATGGTCGTATGAGATAACCTTTGTTTTCAAAAAAACTTGTATTTTAAGTTTCTCACACCAATCCCATAACTGACCCGAAGTTTATTTTCTTTCCTTTAAACTCTGAGTGCCTATTTTTTCGAGCAGCCTTGTAGTCATGTTTTGTTTGAAGCATTTTGGAAGAGCTCGGAGCATGGAGTTAGAAGATTCTTCTGAAGATTGTTATCCATTTCCACCACACTCATGTACTATTATTGTATTCCGCATTTATAAGGATATATATTTATAACTGTCCATGTTGATGTTAAGTTAAATGCTCATAAATGTATTTCAAATTTTCCGTTGTAAAGATTTTACGTTGAAATAATATATGTTATTCCATTCGTGTAAGATTCTATTCTGTTCTTTTCTTCTTTCTACCCTTGACCATCCGCCTATCCGGCGCTTGGATCGGTGGCACGTGAATACCGAGGATGTATTAATGTCGATTTCCGAGGGTCGGAAAGGCGGGTCGTCATAGTATGTTGTTCAAATATGTGCATATTTTTATAGTTATTTATTTAGATCTCTCTTTAATCAATCAACCAACCAACCAATCAACCAACCAACCAATTATCAATCAATCAATTGATTAATCAATTAACCATTAATTTATATCTTAATTTATGTCGCTTAAATTGATTCACATATATTATGAAAACTATTATATATATATATATGTGTGTGTGTGTGTGTGTATATATATGTATATATATATATATATGTGTATATGTATATATATGTATATATATATATTTGTGTGTGTATAGTAACCAAATAATTATACATATATTTTTATATTATGAAATTATTAATGCACACACACACACACAGATATATATATATATATTAAAGTAACATGATTATACGTACACATGTATACATGTATAAATTAAATTACATATACATAGTAATATTTTTAAACATACCATATCAAAATACATAACAGATCCAAATATTATTATAATTTTTTTAATATATATATATATATGTTATTAATTAATTAATCAAACTATCATAAGTGATTAATATAAAAGAATTATTTATAAAATATTTCAAGTTTTATATTTTTCAAAACAAGAATAATATTTTGTAGCTTGTGAAATTTTTCCAAAATTTTTTTAGTTAAAATAATATTTTTAACAATTAATTACTTTTTAGCCAAAAAATAAAATAATTTTAGAAATATAAAAAAATGATTAAAAATTTTGAAGTTTCTTTTGAAAGCTTCTATAATGATGATTAATTTTAGAAAAATTAAAATTGGATTTTTAAAACATAATTTATTTTATATGAATTTATTAGTTCATACAATGATTAAATAATAATAATAATAACTATCTAATAATTTTCAAAAATTTATTTCCAGATACTAATATTCATAATTAGTGCAAATATACATTTGAAAATTATTAGATCAAATAATTATGCAATGGAGACATATATATACATTAATACAATTCATACAAGTCAATTAGTTTACATATGCCCCCCCCACACACATACATGCATTTATGGATAAAATAATATTAATTATTAAAATCATAATAATTTGACAAAGCAATTCAGAATCTTAATAAAAAATTATTTTTAGTTTCATAAGCTTATGCATATAACAAATCAACTTTGTGAGAACATCATTACTTATAGAAATCTCATATAACTAACAATATAGAAAAATATATAAACATGTATAGGAGTTACATACAATTATACAAAATTATACATGTTATACAAACTGAAAGGTTACATGAAATTAATGCCCTCAAGTCCACGTTGAATGGTGAATTCTCTTCCTCTTGATTTGATGGATTGCTAGTCCGAAAACCGCAAACATTTACCATTAAATAGCCATTGATTTGTATTCGATTTGATTTTAGAATTAATGGAGTTAAGAGGAATTTGGTTAGGCCATTAGAAGGAAGGAGGAGGCAGCTTCAAAATCACATTATAGGTTAGGGTTAGAGATGCTTTTATAATGGTTGAGAAAGAGAAAAAAAGGATCATATCTTTCCTTTTTCTTTCTTAATTTTCTCCATCTATTTTAAACCCTAATTGCCTCCATTTTTTGCCCTCTCTATCATATAATTGCAGCCAAAAATCCCTTCCAAATCTATGGATTAATATCCCATTTAAGCCGAAACAAATATGGTAATTAAATCTAATTTAATTTCTTATCAATATCTCATATTGATTGACATATTTATAACTATTACTAATATATATACACATTATTTGTTTCTCAAATCATATTCAAATTTCATAATTAATATTTCATAAATATTAATTAATTTATAATAACTATAAACTAATAATCATTCGGTCTAAAGAGAAGAGAATTCATCATTTTGGTTGTGTGACTCTTGGGTGTAAATTCAACCAGCGATTAACATCGAACTATTCGAACGTTAACGTTCACACGCCACTTAGAAGATGGTGTGACATTATGGCCAAATTTATCCCTTACTCAGTTTTGGTAAAATCTAATTTTGGTTTAATAAGCAATACCCAGTTGTGACATTTATTTACACTAATTCTCTTCGTCGAAATTATATGACTTTGGACTTATGAAATTTGGTAATGGTCAAAATTCCAATATCGTCCACATTCAACTCTATAGTCCAAACACAAAGTCCTTGGTTCAATAATAACAATTATTATTAACTGAAATGCTCAGGCCAGAGAGTTTGACTTTGAGTTGACTTGAGTTGACCATGATACTAACCCCATATAACCGAGGGGACTAATTCTCCCTTGAATAGTGCTTTACTTCCAATACTTCCACTCGACCCAACTATAGTCACTCGATGGACGTTATACCATGATTTAACTATAATCAAAGTGGAGCTTTCATGTTGAAGATCCACAGTATTTTTAAGTCGAGAGAACTATGTAAATCAGTCACATCGATATTTTCTTGACCTTAGTTATGTTAACTAACTGAAAACTATCGAGTGAGTCGTTCCATAGTTATCCAATAACTATCAACATGTAACCTCTAAGTGCCCCCAATCAGCCATGAGTAATACGCTATCCGCATTTGGAGAGCATTACGTACCCTAGTCTCAACCGATACATCTGTATCTAGTCTCGATTCATCTTGACTGGGAACATTTAAAATGGTATATTTAATTTTATTGTGATAAATTACTCAGGTTATAACACTTTATGACTACTGTCACAAAACATACCATTTACAAATTTTTTATTAAATATACTTTTAGTTAAATTAATTAATATAACCATATTATATCAAGTATATAATAGAAAGAAAACATCTTTATTTCAAACAAGATTGGTCAACGAATTAGATATATGTAACAAATTACATAACTGCCCCTAGGGCATACCCCTAACTCTATCAATCTCCCACTTGCACTTGGGGTCAATTATGGAATCTTATTCCAACTTCTCTAGTTTTCTCAAAACCAATTGGGTCGGTCCCTCTGTGAACGGGTATGCTATTATATTTCAATTATCTACTATGCCAATCAACTCTCTCCGTCGGTGATAAACTGTTTTATCATGTGGAACAACTCAAAGTATGTCTCTCGACTTCTAGTGAGCTCTAAGTTCGATCTGTCATGAACTATATCGCGACATTGTTATCATATAACAATGTATGAGATTCTTAACGTTTGGAATCGGCTCAGTTATAAATTTGTGTGCTTATACTTTTATATATGTTGCTTTTGTTACGGTGCTATTCAAGGTGGTGTACTTATCCTTTTTCATTGGATCAGCCACGGTCTTTCATTTGGAACATTTCCAACTTAAAGATTCTTAACTTGAATTTATTATTGACATATTATACTCAATACCACTTATGAACTTTGAGTTCGAACACTCCTTCATAAGGAGTTTTTGTTTCAATAAACAATTCTCTAGTATTCCATAAATACATGAGAACACTTCAAACAACCATTTAGTGATATCAATTTGGATTTGATATTTGCTTCATGTATCAAACATATAAACAAATCACGATATCTTAGACAAGATAACATGTATGAAAATTCATATTGTCCATGCATAAGGAACTCATCTAACATGTTCCATATTAAATAATTTAATAAGGTGCCTTTGCGTATCGATTTGAGACATTCCCAATATCTTTTATACTCACAATAAAAGACATCATTTACAATCCAACGTTGAGTATTGAAACAACTAAGGTTGGTTTTAACACTAGTATGTCATTCAAATCAATAATGTGTTGTTTACTTATAGTTTAGAACTATCAATGTACCTTTTAGCATTCTTTCTTATGAATACACACTTCCTCTATATTTTTGATTGATAATCAAACTATTTGATATTTCTTTCAATTTTGATGCTTATGAAAAGATACTTTCTATCATTTCTTGGATCATATCCAGTGACTCACAAACTCAATATCATTCCCATGACTTCGAGGCATTTTTGGTTATTATGTGTAAATAATTTACTCTAAATCATTATTTAGAATTTTCTATTTCAGTACATATGTACCGAACATAAAGTCATACTAAGGGGTAATTTTGTGAGTAAATCTGAATTAACTTGAGCATGTTGAATACTTAATCTATTACACTAATTTCAACAATTGAAATTTGCATATTATTCTTATCAACATTGCTCATTTAATTCCAACTATACTAGTCTTGACCATAAAGACACAATCGCGCTCGATGATCACATCCCTTCGGTTACAATTACCAAAATCATATTTTGATAGCATACTTGGAATTCTTTCAGATTTGCGCATCATACCATATCATAGAGTCAACACTCTTAATGGTTTATTTAAACAACCGAGGATTATATATTTTCGACATTGATAAGAAACACATCGTTTCTCTTTAACGCGCGAGAATACTTATTAGACATTCTAATGCGATGTGTTCGTTCAGGTTAGTCAATTTCATTTCATCTCATCTAATCAGTTCTATTTATGGATCATATCCAATTCCATTTTATTACCAATAACTACTTAAAGGAATTTCTTCATGGTGAAGTTGGAATTTCTTGAAACAACAATTGTTTTTCAGTGCAACTAAGTAGGTATTCATAAATGTTTTATGAATTTATTTATTGTTAGGTACATTTCCTACACACCGCCGCTCCAGGAAGAGTAGACCACCGGTCCACTCATCTCCTTGCTGCCGAATCAAGGTAATTTGAGTGTAAGAGTGTCATTCGGTACACCGGTCCACTCATCTCCTCGCTGCCGAATCAAGGTACACCGATCCACTCGTCTCCTTCCACCGAACCAAGCTCCACCGGTCCACTCATCTCCTTCCACCGAACCAAGCTCCACCGGTCCACTCGTCTCCTTCCACCGAACCAAAGCTCCACCGGTTCACTCGTCTCCTTCCACCGAACCAAGCTCCACCGGTCCACTCATCTCCTTCCACCGAACCAACCTCCACCGGTCCACTCATCTCCTACCATCGAACCAAGGAAAACCGGACCAGCTCCACCAGGCCAGATTACATCAGCCCAAGCCCGCCAGCTGCTATATACATCCAAGGCCCCTGCCCCCAACCTCATTCTATAAATAGAAGGGCAGGGGTACAACAATGAGGACAAGTTTGAGAGCTCAAGCACGGAGAGAACTTTCAAACAACTTTCTTTTACTTGTATCAAAGCTTTGTACTTGTAATCTAAACAAGAAAAGAGAAATAACATATAAAGTGGACGTAGGCACATTCTGGCTGAACCACTATAAATCTGCGTGTCTTTACAGCTTAGCCCCTGCTTTTCATATATTTTCATAAATCACCTAAACCACTAAGAACAACATAAAATCTATTAAATCATACGACTTTGAGGTGTTTGTCCATTTTTTGTGCAAACATTTTTGGTGCTTTTATTGAGAGCTAGAAGCTCGAAGCTTCAGCTTCTTCCACTTAACCTTTTTCCTAACAGCATCATTCATCGTTTGGAAAACATGCCTCCCAAGAAGAAAAAAGATGTTAACAAAGGAAAAAACATCGCATCCAGCAGTCTTCCAGATCCAGCGGTCACGGATCAAGTAAATCGTCCTCCTCTAGCAGCAGTACCAAATGAAGGACAGACTAATCCGACCACTCCTGCCGCAAAACAGCCCGCAGCAATTACTAGGGCAGATTTAGACAGGGTTGTGGTTGAAGTAACTAACCGCTTCACGTCCCAGCAGGAAGCCTTGGTGGACCATCTCATGTCACGCTTAAGGGATGCTGAAGAGTCCAACCGCAACACTGAATCATGGGGCGAGTCCCAGTCTGGAGAATCTCAGAGACAACAAAGATCTTCCTTCTTCGAAGGAGCTAACGGCAGAAGCAGCCATGGTAGGAGCCGAGATCGAGCACAGCCCGAAGTTAGGCCTGAGGAAACGTTTGGAACCGAACCCAACAGGGGAGGTACCGGGCGGAGGTCAACTGTAGCTGAGCCTGTCATACTGCCTAACCACGGAAACGCCAGTGAACGGGGCCGAGCTAGAGTCCAGCCCGAAGTTGGACCCGAGGAAGTGCTTAGATCAGAACCCAGCAGGGGAAGATCAAGGCAAGGGCCAACTATAGCTGACCCTAGCATGCTCCTAGAAGACCAAAGGCAGCCACTGGAAAATATGAGGAATGATAGACGATACCATCCCTACAGGTCATCTGGACGGAATCAATCCCACAGAACAGAACCAAACTCGTTTTTATCTGCTCCAAATTCTGATGAAAGGATGGCACGCTTATTCAGAGAGTGCGTCCAACGGGAGCAAAGAGATCGAGGGATAGGCGCTAGGGTAACCAGCCCATTCGCCCGCAATATCGAAGTTGCTATCACCCCCCGAGAATGGAAGATGCCAACAATGGAACCTTACAAAGGAACCTCCAACCCCGTTGTACACTTACAGAGATACACACAACATATGCTCATGAGTGGAGCGACAGAGGGAGTACTGTGCAAATGCTTTCCACTATTCTTAGCAGATCTCGCTACCTTCTGGTTCTGTCATCTACCCCAGGGATCCATCAGCTCGTGGGAAATGTTGAAAGAAAAGTTTATCAGTCAGTTCCGCATTCATGTGGAACAACCTAAGGACGCTTATTCCTTATCCAGCGTCAAACAGAAACCTGGAGAGAAACTGCAGCAATACCTAACCCGATTCAATGCCGCAGCGGCCGCAGTTCAAGATGCCGATGAGAAGCTTATCCTAATGGCCTTTTGTAGTGGTGTGCATCCGGACACTAAATTTGCTAGAAGGTTGACAAAAGAAAAACCAGCTACTTTACCCGATTTCTTCCATGAAGCCGGGAAATATATGAGGCTTGAGGATGCTGTCGTTGAGGGGCAGTCAGGACAGCAAAATAAGGCAACTCACAGTAATGCGCCTGCTGTGGCAAGGGACGTTCGAAGAAATGATTCCAGAGACAATGCTGGGGGCAAGAAAGGAGAAAAGCGCCTATATCGGCCAGGACCGAGATTCGACACTTACACTCCTTTGAACGAAACCGTCGAAAACATCTTCCTTGCCACCCAAGGCGAAGTTAGATACAAACGCCCACCATACAAGAAGGAATCAGATAACGCGCAGAAGTCCGGAAAGTTCTGCCGCTTCCACGAATCTCATGGGCATGATACCAATGAGTGCCATCATCTCCGGGACTTGATTGAAGAACACATCAGAAGGAAGAAACTGGAACGCTATGTAAAAGGTCAGGACATGACTCCAGCTCCTGCCAATGAGAACCCAAGGCTGCTCTCACCGGAGATCGGCAGAGGAAACCGCAACACTAGCGGCTCTAGTCAAGAGAAGATAGTGGTACATACCATCTCAGGAGGACCGCACATCGCAGACAAAAGCTGGAAAGAGATGGAAAGATATGGAAAGTCGCTTAGAGACCATAAAGACTGTGTCAATTTGGTTATAGAAGAGCGCCACCCGAAACGGAAAGAAAGTGATGACATCACATTCGGTAAGCGTGACCTAGAAGGAAGGCAATACCCTCACATGGATCCCATGGTTATCTCTGCCCGGCTCGGTCCCGTCGAAGTTTATCGAATTCTAGTAGACACGGGAAGCTCAGTGAATATCCTGTTCAAACATGCATTCGACAAAATGAAACTATCAATGAAGGATATATCTCCCTGCGATAAACCACTACACGGTTTCACTGGAGATGCGAAGATGCCCCTCGGGCAACTGGACCTCTTTGTTGAAATTGGAAGCCATCCCCGCTCTGTTGTACGGAAACAGACGTTTGTGCTAATAGAAAACCACTCAGCCTACAACGCCTTCTTAGGAAGGCCAGCCTTGTTTGACTTCCAAATTGTCCTAGCCCCATGGTGCCTAAAGATGAAATTTCCAACGGACAATGGAGTAGGGGAAGTAGAAGGAGACCAGGACGTTGCTCGAGACTGCTATGTGACTGAACTTCGCAACAACCACAGGAAGGATAAAGGGAAGGGTGTAGAGGTTGCCCTCTGCACGAAAAGTCTAGAAGCATAGCAACTAAAGAAAGCTCCTCCTCTTCGATATACCAGCGACCCTTTCAATGAATTAGACCCTAGGGACAAAGAGGAGGAGGCCACCGCCGAGCCTGCAGAGGCTATGGAGTTTGTATCTGTAGACAAGCACGACTCGAGTAGACTATTGAAAATTGGGTCCCAACTAAAAGCAGAGTTGAAGGAGCAACTCATCGACTTTCTCCGCCACAACATGGATGTATTCGCATGGTCACACGCTGACATGACCGGAATCTCCCCCGACGTAGCATGCCATGTACTAAACATTGATCCAACCAAGGCGCCCGTAAAACAAAGAAAGAGGAGTATGGGGGCAGAGCGATCAGCAGCCCTCGATGAAGAAGTAAAGAATCTACTCGCCAATGACTTCATACGAGAAGCCATCTACCCGGAATGGATCGCTAACCCGGTGATGGTAAAGAAGGATAATGGGAAGTGGCGAACATGCATTGACTTCTCCAACCTAAACGACGCCTGCCCAAAGGATTGCTTCCCACTTCCCCGAATCGACCAACTTGTAGACTGCACAGCCGGACATGAGCTCTTATCTTTTAAGGACGCGTACTCAAGATATAACCAAATTCCTATGCATGCTCCCGATCAAGACCACACTAGTTTCATCACTGACCGGGGTTTATACTGCTATAAGGTAATGCCTTTCGGACTTAAAAATGCAGGAGCCACCTACCAGCGCCTCGTCAACAAGATGTTTGCAGGGCTAATAGGACAAACTATGGAAGTATACGTGGATGACATGCTGGTAAAGTCAAGGAAAGCCGACGATCATGTAAGCTACCTAGGCGAGATGTTTCAAGTACTTCGCCAGTATGGAATGAAGTTGAATCCTCTAAAATGCTCCTTCGGAGTATCATCAGGAAAGTTCTTGGGATTCATCGTCCATGCCAGAGGGATTGAAGCAAACCCTGAACAAGTCCGAGCGCTAAGGGATATCAAGATACCTTCCACTCGAAAGGAAATGCAAAGCCTGAATGGAAAAGTGGCCGCCCTAAGCCGATTCATCTCCAAAGCAACGGACAAGTGCGTCCCCTTTTTCGAAGCTCTAAAGAAAGACAAAGGAAAGTTCGAATGGACCAACGAATGCTCAACCGCTTTCCTTAACTTAATTGAACACCTCCAGAAACCACCGGTACTCTCGACTCCGAGCGAAGGTGAAGAGTTATACCTATACCTTGCTGTGTCATCCCACGCCCTAAGCGCTGCCTTGGTAAGAGAAGACAACCGCACGCAGCGGCCAGTTTACTTCGTAAGTAAGAGGTTTACGGGGGCAGAAGTCAGATATCCTAAACTTGAAAAGCTAGCATACTGTTTACTAATCACATCACGGAAACTGCGTCACTACTTCCAGTCCCATCCCATCAAAGTTCTGACCGATCAACCACTGAGGCAGGTACTCCATCGTCCAGACACTTCCGGGCGACTACTTAAATGGTGCATTGAACTAAGTCAGCATGATATCACCTATCACCCTCGCACCGCCATCAAGGGACAAGCCACGGCTGATTTCATTGTAGAATTCACTACCAACGAAGACAAGGAGCAATTGGAAATAGCAAAAGACAACAAGTGGAATCTCTTTGTGGATGGTGCATCAAACGAACAAGGCTCGGGGGCAGGTGTAGTAATAATCACTCCCAGGGGAAATAAGCTGCACTATGCTATAAGGTTGGAGTTCGCTGCCACCAACAACGATGCAGAGTATGAAGCAGTGATAGCTGGATTAGAACTTGCCTTAGAAGTCGGAGCCAATTCTTTGTGTCTTCATAGCGATTCTCAACTTATTGTTAATCAAATACTAGGAGAATTCCAAGCTCGAGAAGAACAACTTATAGCGTATTTAAAGAAGACCAAGTTACTTCTCAGCCGATTGGACCACTACCTAGTCAAACACATCCCTCGGGAAGAGAACCAAGAGGCCGACGAATTAGAAAAGCAAGCAAGTGTGAGAGACAGCGACATCTTCGGAGCAGTAACCATCTCAAAGCAATTGACCCCAAGTTTTGAGCAAGTGAATCTGATAGCTGCAACTGAAGAAGCAACTTGGATGACTCCCATCCGAGACTACTTACAAAGCGGCACACTACCCAACGGGCGTAACGAAGTCAAAAAATCTTGAGGAAAGCTTCTCGCTACACAATACAAGAAGACATCCTCTATCGGCGCGGATTCTCTAACCCGTTATTAAGGTGTGTCGCTGGGAGGGAAGCCAAGGAAATCTTAGCCAACATTCATCAAGGAAGCTGCGGAGATCACACCGGAGGGAAAACTTTAGCAAAAACGATACTCCGATATGCATATTTCTGGCCCACCTTAAGCAAGGACGCCTTAGATTTCGTCAAAAATGTGGCAAATGCCAGAAGTTTGCTAAGATTCCGCGGCTACCAACAACTGAGATTACACAAATGACCAACCCTTGGCCCTTTGCAGTATGGGGAATTGACTTAATCGGAGAACTACCGATGGGCCGAGGCGGGGCCAAATATGCTATAGTGGCAGTCGACTATTTCACCAAATGGGTGGAAGCAGAACCTCTGAATAAAGTATCTTCAGCAAAAGTTATTAACTTCTTGATCAAAAATGTTCTGTGCAGGTACGGAGTCCCATTTAAAATCATATCAGACAATGGACTTCAGTTTGACAACGAAGAATTCGCCAACTGGTGCCGAGAGCACGGAATTCACAAAAGCTTCTCATCCGTAGCGTATCCCCAGGCAAACGGACAAGTTGAAGCCGTCAACAAAATTCTGAAAACTCTAATAAAAAAGAAGCTCGAAAAGTCAAAGGGCGCTTGGGTGGATGAACTCCCTACGGCACTGTGGGCCTATTGCACATCTTTCAGAACATCAACGGGGCATACTCCTTTCTCTTTGGCATACGGATCGGAGGCTATGCTCCCGGTTGAAACCATTGTGCCTTCCTACCGTAGGATCCACTATAACCCAGAAGAGAACGAAGAACTCCTTCACATGTCTTTGGATCTAGTTGAGGAGAGAAGGAATGATGCAGTCCTTAAAGCGGCAGCCCACAAGCAAAAAGTGGCAGCACAATACAACTCCAAAGTCAAGCATCGTACCTTACAAGAAGGGGATCTTATCCTCAAGCGAATCTTCCCTCGCCCCGGAGCACTAGATCCAATCTGGGATGGACCATATGTAATTCATAAAGATCTCCACAATAGAGCTTATATTTTGTCAACAGTGGACGGAGAGGTGTTCCAGAGGGCCTGGAACATCCAACACCTCCGTCGATACTTTTCTTAACTTGTACTGCCCATATGAAGTGAATTAACAAAGAGAATCAGAGGACGTAGGCATTTTCATGCCGAACCACTTTTAAAAAATCTTGTCTCTTTTTTTAACTTGTTCCTTTATATCTTGGCTGCTTGTTAACTTTATCCTTTTCTGTTGAACGAAATCCTATGCATGTATCATTTCCATTCAAAGCACTTCACAGCGCAACTTCACCTGGACAAGACCTAACAGGTACTATGCGAATCTATGCCCTCGCCAATGAGACACTTTTGCTCCAGCATCCCTCTGCTGCGGGTTAACTCATTGCTCGCGACGGCCCTTAAAGCCAACTGTAATGAGCCGATTATAAGCCACCGAGAAGGCCGACTATAGCCCAGGCAGCTCATTACGGCGTTCGGCTCGCCGGCAACTGTGAACCGACTATAAGCCCCAACATAAGGTGTGGCCAGCCAGGGGCAGTTCACGGTAGACGATCGGCACCCACGCTAGCCGACCATAGTAAATCGAATAATACCCACGATTACGGGCCATAACGGCCCGGGTAGTTACTGTGCGCGATCTCGGCTCCGATGTGTCTTAAGTACGGCTATGGTAAAAAAGAATTAACTCCCCGCGGAGGCGTAAGATGGGTGACAAATGTCTCCAAGACCCACAGCTAGGGAAAGTGACTACAAAGCCCGTTTGCCACGAACTTAAGCACATCGAAGGCCTTCCGTGATTTGAAGTTTTACTATTTCACATATTTCAATTTTACTTAAGAAATTTTTCTCCTATCCTCTGTAACAATCCCTGAAGTACAGGATGCAGAACAGGAGACATTCACTAATAGAAGCGGATACTCACAGCAAGATACTGGACCGCATTCCTTACTCGGGCGCACAGGATATTCAAAGCTGCCATCCACAAGAAAAATATAAAGGGGGGGTATTTCCTTCTTTCATGTATAAACACATGACTGTAATTTATTCACACCTCACGCTAACATTGCAAGTCATGAAATTATGTTTTAAACAAGAACCTGACATCAAACACAATTTAATTACAAGAGTATGCATAGCTATATTTCTCATACAACATGTCAAAATAGCAAAAACATTCAAAAGACAACAGAATCAGCTTAAGTTAAAGAATTACACGTCAAGAATAGAACTATTTATTACAAGTAGCAATAATTACAACCTAAGAGTTACGTTACTGTTTTAAGACTAACATATACAACCTTGTCAAGTCCACAAAAAAAAATTCCCAGGTCTAATCAAGAAGCCGGCTGCGTCGGAGTCTTATCCTTGTCCTGTTGCCCTCCTGTCCGATCAGAGAAAGAATTCATTAGCGATAAGCAACCAAGTTAACAGAAAGACTAGAAAGGAAGACTTACCAGCATCTGCTCCTTGATCAGCTTGATCATCATCCTCCACTTGCACACCTGCCTCCTCAGCTGCAAGCAACCGCATGCCCTCCTTCACCGCCACCTTCTCCTCCTTGGTAAACTGGGCGGTAACCGCATCCATCCTGAAGGCCACACCACCCTCCTTATCTGCCTCAGTCTGGGCCTCCTCTAGAGCCCTGAGATAGATCCTAGCCATAACCCGGGGGTAATCATCCATCCAGGACAAGTTACCTTGCCTCCAAGTATGGAAATACATATTCTGGACCATCCCCTCCATCAGCCCCTCATTCTCTTCAAACTCCCTCGTCCGGGCCTCGGAAGCCGATAACCTTACGACGGCGGCATCTCTCTCCAATCGGTATCTCGAGCAGTCAGCCTGAAGGGATTCCCGCATCGCCTCCATCTCCTCCCTCAACTTGGCTTGAGCAAGCTCTACAGCCTCAAGCTTCCCAGATAACTCCTCTATCTGCTCAAGATCTGCTTTCCGAACCTCGTCCACCGTGGCGATGGCCATATCGATCCGTTCCTTGCAAGTAGCCTCCATTTTCCGCAGTTCGGCCCGGCTGGCCTCTTCCATAGTTTTCTTTAGACGTCCGGAGATGGCCTCGTGCTGAGAGATCTGGATGGCCTGATCAGCGAGTTGCTTGGCCTGGTCGGAAACCACTAACCGCAGTCTTATGTTGGCACTCCCAATTTCCTCCCCGGCCTTGACCAGTCAAGCATGATGCCCCATCAACTTCCTGGTCTCCTCAGCAACCCGGTCGATATTTGCTTTAGCTTCGTTCCCCATAGCGACAACCCGAGTTGTAAGCAAATCAAGGTCCAAAGACTTGACTTCATCAAGCACCCTTACCATAGGATTGCGAGGAAGAAGGTGCTCGCCAGTAACCTCATCAAAAGAAATGTCATGAGATGCCGGGTCCAGGTCTGGATGACCCGCAAACGGGTTGCGTGCTAAGCCAGGATGATCTATTGGGATGACGGTTGGGTTCTCAGACGGATGAGGAGAGGGCATGAGCTCGGTATCCTCCTTTGTAATGTCGTGAATAGGCTGGAGTGGGGCGGGGGGTTCAAGAAGAGGTTCAGACGAAGATCGACTCCTCTTCTTCTTCTGTATATCTTCTTCGATAACTCCGAGAAGAGAACGATAGCCGACTATGTCTTCCGGGCAGTTAGTAGAAGGCTTCGGCTTGGCGGAAGTTTTGGAGAGCTTGTATTGTTCAAGCCTGTGCCGAAGATCCGAGGTCTTGGCCGTTTTACCCACTCCTGATATGAAAACCAAAGTGTCACCAATATGTATTAAGCCATCATTCAAGAATTAAAAGAGTAAAGAGAAATTCACCTTGAACCGCCGAAGTTGCTTCAGTAGAGGCGCTCCCGGAAGATAAATCAACGCCGGTCCCAACTTTATCGGCTCTCTTGGACTTCTCCATCCCCTCCAAACCTTCGAAGGCTTGGCGGAAGGCATCATTCGTCCACTCTTGCATCTCGCCTACTTGCCCAGAAGACAAAGCCCCGACGCCGTCGCCACCTCCAGCGCCTTCTCCTCCATCTTCACCTTGCTCCTCCTCCACCTCTCCCTCCTCTGGGATATCTGGACATGTTCTGGGAGAGGGACCGTCAGACTTTTTGAGCTTCTTCCCCCCGGCAACCGGATGTTTCAGAAAGGGCCTCCTTTTACTGCTCTTCGACTCGGCCCCTTCTTTAGCTTGGGCAGCCTTCTCTTCAGTCGTGTCCCTCTGCTTGACCACGGACTGCTATGGAAGGATCAAGTTGTACTCCAAGAGTGTAGCGTTCCTGATCAGGTAGGCAGCCGACCTATCTCTCCCAGTAATAGCTTCTATTTCTGCTGCCATCTGAACCAGGCGATCATTCTCCACGATCGCAAAACCACCTGTCGCTAGCAAAAAATAAAAACACATAAGAGAAAGTATTGCAACCAGAACGGGAATTAAAAATAAAGCTTTGACTTACATCCGGAGGTGAAGCGCCGAATAGAAACGGAATCATCCCTGACAAAAAACCACTCCTTCTTGAACATGCTGTACTTGGAGTATAAATCCAGGACCGGATTAAAGGATACGGCTGATTCCAAGCTGATGTAGGGAGACCCCTTCTTGTAGCCTCTCAAGTTGTACAAATACCGGATCTCCCGGTTGGAAGGAGGACGCCCATATCTCCTCTGGAAGATGACGAAGAGACTCATCAGAATGGCATAAGAGTTGGGCTGAAGCTGGAATGGAGCTACCTTTAGATATGTGAGAAAGCTGACTACCCAGGCGTTGAGAGGCGGGATGGCCCCACACATGCAATGGTATCTGCTGTAGGCAAAATATCCTTCGGGAGGATCATACGGCATCACTCCCGCATCCGGCAATAACATGCGTGCTCGGTCGACCCCGAAAGAGCGAGATATAACATCGAGTTGCTCGCCCTTGAGTAAGCTAGGGAAGCAATCAGGAGGCAAGTTAAGAAGTTCCTGAGGACCGTATCCATCCACCAATGATCTCGAGGCGGGCCCATGGCGGGCAGGTCCTGGTTGAGCCGGGGGCACTAAGGAAGGCTCTTCTCTATCCTGAGATCTTTTCTTCTCTGATCGGGTTTCCACTCTTTGAGACATTTATCTGCAAACACGAGAAAGTACATCGTTAAAACATATGAACAGTATAGTTTGGAATCTCACTTGTAATTCCAACTCTCAGTTTCATTCGGCGGTCCAGACACCCCTCTCCATTCGGCAATTCAAGTGTAGGAGTGTCATTCGGTACTCAGAACCAAGAGCTCATTAGGCATTCCAACTCTCAATTTCATTCGGCGGTCCAAACACCCATCTCCATTCGGCAAGAGTGTCATTCGGTACTCAGAGCCCTAAAGCCCATTCGGTAGTACAATAAAAAATCCATTCGGCGGCAAAGAGGTCTCACCTGGTTCGGCTAGCGCTTTGATTATGCGAAAATGAGAGTTTGATTCGGCAAAAGATTTGGTTCGGTTAGTGAGAAATAACGAAGGCATATGGTCCCTATTTATAAGCAAACCGGATGGCTCGGCGTCAGAGACCGGATGAAAATGACCACGTTAAAACAAAGCACGCCATATACAGGAATATGCCCTACTTTTTCCTACACACCGCCGCTCCAGGAAGAGTAGACCACCGGTCCACTCATCTCCTTGCTGCCGAATCAAGGTAATTCGAGTGTAAGAGTGTCATTCGGTACACCGGTCCACTCATCTCCTCGCTGCCGAATCAAGGTACACCGATCCACTCGTCTCCTTCCACCGAACCAAGCTCCACCGGTCCACTCATCTCCTTCCACCGAACCAAGCTCCACCGGTCCACTCGTCTCCTTCCACCGAACCAAAGCTCCACCGGTCCACTCGTCTCCTTCCATCGAACCAAGCTCCACCGGTCCACTCATCTCCTTCCACCGAACCAAGCTCCACCGGTCCACTCATCTCCTACCACCGAACCAAGGAAAATCGGACCAGCTCCACCAGGCCATATTACATCAGCCCAGGCCCGCCAGCTGCTATATACATCCAAGGCCCCTGCCCCCAACCTCACTCTATAAATAGAAGGGCAGGGGTACAACAATGAGGACAAGTTTGAGAGCTCAAGCACGGAGAGAACTTTCAAACAACTTTCTTTTACTTGTATCAAAGCTTTGTACTTGTAATCTAAACAAGAAAAGAGAAATAACATATAAAGTGGACGTAGGCACATTCTGGCTGAACCACTATAAATCTGCATGTCTTTACAGCTTAGCCCATGCTTTTCATATATTTGCATAAATCACCTAAACCACTAAGAACAACATAAAATCTATTAAATCATACGACTTTGAGGTGTTTGTCCATTTTTTGTGCAAACATTTATTTATAAAACTAATTTGGTTTTAGTTTACAAAACTTATGTTCAAAACATAAATATGTCATCCAATGGCAGTCTTTCCCAAAATCCTTTTGGGAAGATTCATACAAGATCCCTCATAAACAATTATTATGTGTAATATTTTGACTTGCACAACTTGCCAACTCCTTGGCCCAGGGTATGTTGGAGTTTATTATAAACGCTTATCTTATGTGATATTGTAAACTTTTATTTAGATGAAATAGTATTAACCATGTGTACTACGCTTAAGTACATGATTTTATAGAAAGAAACTAACTCAACTTCACTCATAATTAATAGTACATTATCCAACAAAGTTCAATTACTCCTTATTGATGCATCATTATGTAACATAGGGAGGAGTGACTTTTGAGATTGAATCTTTATTCACTTTTAGGTACGTTCAAAACATTTTCCAATATACTCACTCATTCAATCAAATCGAATCATTTCTATCGCATGTTATTTTATTTTTTTCTGTTTTATTCTCTATGATTTTACCATAGACATACTACATGTGTATCAAATACACATGTTTATGTCGGCGATAACCCATCGGCGAATGTGACAAAGTACGTGGAACCGTTTTGGTATTAATATACTTACAACTGCATACATCTCTATGTATCTATCCGAAGAGTTCATCAACTCTTATGATGCTCCCACTGAATGGGATCATAGCCTTTAATTGTTTGAGATACAATTAACTAGTACCATATGATTCATGATCATATAATAAAATTATTTCTCAAAACTATGAATTAGTCTATAATTCCAAATAATTGTAAATAATTTTAGATACTTTTGTATTTTCCAATGCATCACTTTTATTATGAAAGCAAATACCACATTTTAGTTTTATTTCATAACGAATATTCATAATATTTATATTGAAATATAGCTATATCTGTTTTTTAGCCGATACCTAAAAATAGTCATTATTTCAAAAATAATGTTCGATACGTTTTACGAAAACAATTTTCGTAATTTGATGCAAAAATAAGTGCTATATGGCATGCTCCCATATTTTTGCCGTTACTATAATAGGGTACTAAACTTGGAGGTCCATCATTCACTTAATGTAGATTAGTTTATTTCAGATACTACAAGTAGTTTACCATGGAGAGTTCTTTGATCAAATATATTGAACTCACTATTAGCATCAAAAATTGGCACAAACACTCAATAGAAGTTTTAAAGAGAAACAAATGAAGAATATAAAATGAAAACAAAGGATGATAACAAATAAAAAGTAGTAAATTCAAAGAATAACACACACATAATGATTTATAGTGGTTCGACGTTGTTTGCCTACGTCCACTTTGAATAGATTGCTTTATTAATCACTTTATAATCTGAATACAATAGTGATTGGATGAAAATTCTTAGTTACAAAAGAATATAAAGCAACCAGCAGCGTAAACTCCCCAAAATGAACAATCCAACTTGTATTATAGACGAAGATGACCAAATATCTCTCTGAAAACTCGGTAGAAGGACCTTTGAAACCATATGGGCCCACTAGAGGGATCGCATGGCCCAATTTCCAAAGAAGAGGGATAGGTAGTGATATTTGTTAGTCCTTGAGATGATGGTTTTGATGACAACAACCTTAGAGTAAGATTATAAAATATAAATACTAACATTATAGTTTAGATATATATGTATATGCAGGATTTAACCATGCAGGTACAAAGAATGAAGATTGTACAGTATAGAGATTCAAGATAAGAAGATTGAAGACTCATGAGTATCAACATTATCAAGAGTTCAAGATTTCAAGATAAGTATTGAGTCTAGAATTATGTTAAAACTTCATAATAGCACTGAAATCTTCACTCCATTTTTCTTTTGGGATGGAACCCATTTCTACCTTTTTAGTGGCTTACAAACCCACGACAAGTAGCTTAGAAACCTATGAAAAGTGGCTTACAAACCCACGAACATCCTGGTTTTGTACAAGTTCTCGAGTCCTGATGTGATGAGATATTCTTCCGGAAGAAGCTTGCAAAACTACTTCAAAATGATTTTCAAAACTACTTCAGAATGATTTTCAAAACTGCTTTTCAAAATGTTTTAGCCTTAAAAATTATCTTTTCAAATGATTTTCAAAAAGATGTTTTAGCCTTAAAATATTCTTTGTTTTTGTTTTTAGTAAACTCTTGTTTTAAACTTCGTTTGTTTTAAACTATCTTTTAATTATAATATAGTTATACTTAGATTTAAATATAAAATTATAGTAAAATTATATATATATATTATTCTCTATATTTATCTATGTATTTTATCTATAGTCAAGTATATTTATAAAGTTTAAATAGTTTTTAATATAAGATAAAGGTTATTTTCAAAGAAAATCAAATCTTCAAAAAATGCTTTGGGATGTCGACATGCCCTAGTACCCCATGTCGACATAGTGACAGTTAGATTCAAAAATTTGAATTTCAAAAGAAGTGTCTATTCGCCATAACCTTTCACGAATGGACATGGTTGTTGTTCTTCTATAAATAGGGGTTAGTTTCAACGAATTTATATACATATTTTCTGGTTTTTCACTTCTCTTCTTCTTCCACATTTCTTTATACATATTCTTACCATTACTCTGCCGAAATCAACATTGAATCTAACTAGATAATCTCCGGTTTGATTCTTTGTCACTATCTCATCAAGATCCTCAGTGTTATTCAGAGTTATAGGCTTTCTTTGTAATCAATAGAGTAAAAGGTGTGATTGTAGCCCTGGAAATCAATCAAGTGAGAAAAGGTGTGATTGTAGCCTTGAGAAATCAATTGGGTGAACTTGTTGCCCGGAAATCAAGTATCTCTACCCAGAGGATTGTGATTCTCGAGGGTGTACCTCGTGGCCTTGAAATCGAGGGTTGTAATTATTGAATTGCTTTTGAAAGGAAATCTGTACTTAGTTGTGCGGGACTGGATGTAGGGTAACTCTGAACCAGTATAAAATCGGTGTGTTCTTTCCTTTTGCTGCATTTACTTTATTTCTGCATCTGTGTTTGTTTCTGTGATTATATCTGTGTCTGAATATTGCATACATTTGTGTTCAAATTAACATAATCTCAACAAGATTTAGTAATTTCTTATAAACACTATTCACCCCTCCCCCTCTAGTGTTATTCCTAGCCTAAAGATCTGTAATCTGCATTCCTCACATTTGGTATCAGAGCGAGGTTTTCAAAAGTTTCATAATCTAAATTTTGAAAAGTTTTCAAAATGGCTACCAACACTAGTATTGTTACTAACACTAGTATCCCTGTCACTAGTTCATTTGTAGAAGGTCAGTCGACTGTCAGACCACCACTTTTTAATGGCAGTAACTATGCATATTGGACATGTAGGATGAAAATATATTTACAATCTGTAGGATTAGATACTTGGAATATCACACAAACTGAATATTCTGAACCCACAACTGATTTTGCACAGTGGACCGCTGAGCAAAAGGCTGTTGCACAAAATAATTCTAAAGCAATGAATATTCTGTTTTGTTCACTTGATAGGAATGAATTTAATAGAGTGTCAGTTTGTAAGTCTGCATATGAAATCTGGAAAACTTTGCAAGTTACTCATGAAGGAACAAGCAAAGTTAAACAAACCAAAATTTCCATGCTCACAAATCAGTTTCAGTTATTTAAAATGAATTCTAATGAGTCTATTTCTGATATGTATAGTCAATTTCAGGATATTCTACATTCTCTCATATTCTTGGGAAAAGTGTTTTCCGAAGAAGATCAAGTCAGGAAAATTTTAAACTCTCTCACTCCAGAATGGGATCAAAAGACACTTGCAATTGAAGAGGCAAATGACATCATTACCTTAAAGATAGAAGAATTGATTGGAAATCTAATGTCGTTTGAAGTCCAAATGATCGAGAGAAGAGAAAGCAAAGCATCTGAAAAGAAATCAATGGCATTCAATGCATTAACCGATGAATCAGACTCAAATAGTGATAATGATGAAGAGATAGCTCTTATGACCAGAAATTTTCGGAAATTCTTGAAATACAGAAAGATGAATAATTTCAAGAGAAACAACTATAAGAATCCGGGAAATCAGAATGTAGTGACAAATAATGTCAAATGTTTCAACTGTGACGAACCAGGCCATATCAAAAGAGACTGTCTGTATCTAGAAAGGCAGAATCCTCCTATAAACAATGAATCAGTAAAGAAATAGAAGCGTGCATTTATTGCTACTCTAGATGACTCAGACTCGTCCTCAAGCGATGATGATCAGAAGACAGATAACTCAAATTTGTGTTTCACGGTAGTTCACGACTTCAACAAATTCAAGGAAACGGACTCAGAAAAAGGTACACATTTACAATACAATTGATTGAAATTGCATGCTTAGAATTAGATGATTGATTGCTTGATTGATTGATTTTGAATTGGTGTGTTGATTGAATTTTAAATTTATTTTTTATTATTTTATTATTAATATAATTTTTTTATTATTATTGTATTTTTATTATTTTTTTAATAATATAATAATATTTTCTGGAATATACTATAATTCTAATAATATTCCAGATATATATATATAGACATTAAAATAATAAGTATATATATATTAGAATACTTAGGAAAAATAAATCATAGAAATTCACAAGCATATGTCGACATGGTCCCTACCCTGATGTCGACAAAGGTACCAGAATTTGAAATTCAAAATTTGAATTCAAATGGTTGAATTTCTCTCCACCTTTTCACTTCATTCAATACTCTGAAAGGCATCTTTTGACCAGAGAACATGTCTTTCAAAAATCTATTTATTCACTATCTTTTATCACAACTTTTCACTTTCATTTTCAAATTCAAACTCTCTCTTCAAAACTCCAAGCTCTCTATTCTCTACTTTAATGGCTTCTTCAAGCAACCCCTCCACCATGAGACTTTCCAGAAACATGAAAGAGCAACTCCTTAATAATCCGGAGGCAATAAAAGCATACATCAATTATGCTAATTATGGAAAAGTCCATCCCGGAAAGTTTTCTATTTTTCAAGATTTTGCTTCTTATGAAATTGATACTCTTTTTGCAAACAATCAAATTCTTAGTCTTGTTGATTCTTCTCAAAATGATTTTGTCTGTTACCCAAATCTTGTTAAAATTTTCTATGCAAATCTCAATCGAGAATTTTATGAACGAAATGATAATGAAATTTGGAGTAGTGTCAAAGGCACTAAAATTGTTTTGAATTGTGGTATTTTGGGTACCATTCTCAATTGCAAAAGCATGGGAATGGATCTTTCTAGTTTTCAAATCGATGAACATGATCGTGAGACATTTCATCATATTTTTGAAGGAGATGAAAACTTTGAATTTAAAAACCGAAACTTTCGTCCTAAAGCAAGAATTGTCAATCTTCTTTTACAACATACTTTGACCCCAAGATCGGGAAATTTTAACAATCCTACTTCAAAAGTGTGCAAAGCACTTTTTGCTATTTTCGGAAATTATGATATCAATTGGGCGCAAGTTATTTTGGATGAACTTCGTCCCAAAAATTTTGAAATGGGAGAAAACACTTTATATCATGGAATTTACCTTACTCGGATTTTCAACTATTTTGGAGTAAATTTCAAAGGAGAAGAATTTATTTCAAGAAAAGTTTTTAATATCTCAAACATTTCTCTCTAATGGAAATCCCATATGTTTTTCAACCTTATGAGACTCTTGCCGAAAAGGAAGAGCGTTTGGCTCATGAAGAAATGGAAGAGGAGGAAGAGGAAGAAGAAGAAGAAGGGGATGAAATGGAAATAGAAGAAGAAGAAGGTGAAACATCCCTAGAAAGTATTGATTATCCCTCCAATCCTACCGACAAAACCCTTCTCAAAAACCAAAAGATT
Source organism: Allium fistulosum (assembly GCA_030737815.1). NCBI lineage: Eukaryota > Viridiplantae > Streptophyta > Magnoliopsida > Asparagales > Amaryllidaceae > Allium > Allium fistulosum. Next base: position 783,230,639 of record CM060906.1, read on the forward strand.
ATTGTTGAGAATCAACGGGTTCTTAAAAGATCCGTTAGTAAGAAGTTGGACAAAATATCATCCAAGATGAACAAGTTTTTCTCCAAAGTCAGCAATAAACTTGGATTATCTTCATCATCCTCTAACTAGTTCTATATTTTCATATCATGTCGAATTAGTTTAAGTTTGTTTTAATTTGGGAGTTTATGTAGTTGTTTATGATTAATCATTGTATCACTCTTCTATGCAATGAAATTGAATTTCTTTTCTGTTATCTAGCTTATTTTATCTCTTGAATAAATGTTAGTATATTATATAAATATATATATACACAATTATTCACAAAATCAAAATTACCATCAAATTTCACTGCCTCATGTCGACATACCCTCTATGACCATGTCGACATGTACTGGTCAGAAATGACACTTCATTTTGAATTTGAAATTTGAATAACTACCATATGTCTATTCATTTCAAACAAATTTCTACACCTATATATACACATTTCTTCCAGAATTCATTACTGAATATTATTTCTTATCTATTCTATCTCTCATTCTTCTCACAATTTCAAAAATGGCGAATCCAATTCATAAATTATCCGAGAATCTTGAAGAAACTCTTAATTCGTTCAAGAATATTCTTTTGTTCATTCTTCGTAACCAGCGACACTTAGAGTTGAGTCAAATGCAAATGATCAAGGAGCAAGAAAGGCATTTTGATGCAATGCGATGGATGATTTCTTCACTGCACAAGGATGATAACGAAGCACATCCTCTTGTCTCTCTCACAAATGACAATGAAAATTGGGATGCCATCAAAGCAGACCCTATTTTCGGAGAAGAAGGATGGGTGGAAGTTCCTCGTAACGTTTAATTTGATTGCTTTATTTAATTTGATTACTTTGTTTGAATTGATTGCTTTGATTGAAATTGTTTGTTTTGATTGATTTGATTGACACTTGGTGTGGATTGATGAATGTATAAAAATATACATTGATATATTTATAATCGTTGATTGAATATCATGTCTATAAGTATAGTTATTTCTTAATATACTCTATTATATAGTTTATTAATGCAGGTACTTGAGTACAAGAATGAGGGGGAGTTATATAGTTTAGAGTTTGTTTGTTTTTGTTGATGACAAAGGGGGAGAAATATAAAATAGGGTAGTTAGGCATAGATTAAGGGGGACTTATTAGATTTAGGGGGAGTTATTAGGATAGAAGTAATATTTTATAAACAAAGGTTGTCATCATCAAAAAGGGGGAGATTGTTAGTCCTTGAGATGATGGTTTTGATGACAACAACTTTAGAATAAGATTATAAAATATAAATACTAACATTATAGTTTAGATATATATGTATATGCAGGATTTAACCATGCAGGTACAAAGAATGAAGACTGTACAGTATAGAGATTCAAGATATCAAGATTGAAGACTCATGAGTATCAAGATTATCAAGAGTTCAAGGTTTCAAGATAAGTATGGAGTCTAGAATTATGTTAAAACTTCATAATAGCACTGAAATCTTCACTCCATTTTTCTTTTGGGATGGAACCTATTTCTACCTTTTTAGTGGCTTACAAACCCATGACAAGTAGCTTACAATCCTACGACAAGTGGCTTACAAACCCACGAACATCCTGGTTTTGTACAAGTTCTCGAGTCCTGATGTGATGAGATATTCTGCAGGAAGAAGCTTGCAAAATACTTCAAAATGATTTTCAAATCTACTTCAGAATGATTTTCAAAACTGCTTTAAAAATTGTTCTAGCCTTAAAAATTATCTTTTCAAATGATTTTCGAAAAGATGTTTTAGCCTTAAAATATTCTTTGTTTTTGTTTTTAATAAACTCTTGTTTTAAACTTCATTTGTTTTAAACTATCTTTTAATTATAATATATTTATACTTAGATTTAAATATAAAATTATAGTAAAATTATATATATATATTATTCTCTATATTTATCTATGTATTTTATCTATAGTCAAGTATATTTATAAAGTTTAAATAGTTTTTAATATAAGATAAAGGTTATTTTCAAAGAAAATCAAATCTTCAAAAAATGCTTTGGGATGTCGACATGCCCTAGTACCCCATGTCGACATAGTGATAGTTAGATTCAAAAATTTGAATTTCAAAAGAAGTGTCTATTCGCCATAACCTTTCACGAATGGACATGGCTGTTGTTCTTCTATAAATAGGGGTTAGTTTCAACGAATTTTACATCAGATTTTCTGGTTTTTCACTTCTCTTCTTCTTCTTCCACATTTCTTTATACATATTCTTACCATTACTCTACCGAAATCAACATTGAATCTAACTAGATAATCTCTGGTTTGATTCTCTATCACTATCTCATCAAGATCCTCAGTGTTATTCAGAGTTATAGGCTTTCTTTGTAATCAATAGAGTAAAAGGTGTGATTGTAGCCTTGGAAATCAATCAAGTGAGAAAAGGTGATTGTAGCCTTGAGAAATCAATTGGGTGAACTTGTTGCCTGGAAATCAAGTACCTCTATCCAGAGGATTGTGATTCTGGAGGGTGTACCTCGTGGCCTTGAAATCGAGGGTTGTCATTGTTGAATTACTTTTGAAAGGAAATCCGTACTTAGTTGTACGGAACTGGAGGTAGGGTAACTCCGAACCAGTATAAAATTCGGTGTGTTCTTTCCTTTACTGCATTTACTTTATTTCTGCATCTGTGTTTGTTTCTGTGATTATATGTGTCTGAATATTGCATACATTTGTGTTCAAATTAACATAATCTCAAAAAGATTTAGTAATTTCTTATAAACACTTTTCACCCCCCCCCCTCTAGTGTTATTCCTAGCCTTAAGATCCGTAATCCGCATTCCTCACAATCTCTACTTTGGTCGAATTTTGTGGTGCGATCCCTAAGGTATCTTCCTCACGCTAAAATATGCTTAGCCTCCAAATTTCATGCCAGTTGGATCAGTAGAACTTGAGTTGGTTCTTGATCTTTGCTTCAACATGGATTGCTTGCTAATTCCTACCGATCCTTACCAAGGGAAGAGTACTGATCCCTCCAACTTTGTCCTTTTGAGGTATGGTCCCTAGTGTAGGCTCCCTAGGGTCCCTATGTCTTGCTTTCCAAATTTCATATGCATTGGACTTGTAGATCTTGAGATATTGATTGTTTCTATAGGAATGCTCTCACACCTTGAAACACGTCGATCCCTATTATTGGAGCTAATTTATCCCGATCCCTCCTATACGTTGAACCATATTTCATACTTCGAACATTCTATCTTGCATATCTATCAATTCCATTCAACCTCAACTTCGTGTTTTCATCGGTACTTGACTTCTGGGCCCCACAACCGTCACTCTAGACTCATTGGCTTTGATAGCAGTCGAATCTAACTTGTGCAATCAGTTTAATATAGCCGGGTCAAAATGCCGGATAACACTTACCCCCCAAAGTACGTCTTGTGCTGAACATGACGTGCTCTAAATCGAAGCAAGTTAGTGTTGTCGGAAAGAAAATCCGTCTAGTTTTCCGAATAGTCGCTATCGAATTAATTTCCCAAAGTGTTGTATCCCTCTT